>OX451740.1:1195752344-1196352344 GCA_948472305.1 Vicia faba | reverse complement strand
AGGGAAAATTCCAGTCTACACTTTTTGACAAGAAATTGAGTTTTTGTTTTTCAGTTTGCACGACCCAATCCTTTTCCTCATGCTTTAGGAATGTTATGTATATACGATAGAATGATTTAGGTCAACAAAAACCGATCATATCTTTGCAAATTATGGAGATTTGATTTCATTGTTTGCCTTGTATGATTTGTTTCTAAAAGAGACCAAATTAAGATATTTTCCAATCAATTAGCTCTTGCACGATTTGGATGATTTGTTAGCTGTTCATTGACTCAAAATATGCTCATAAAATCAAATCTGGGATTTTATTTCATTATTCTACTATTTAAATTGATTTATTTTGATTTAAATGGATAAAAAATTAAAATAAATAATAAAAATAATAAAATAATAGGTGGATAAGCTCAGGGGTCGTGGGCCATCTTAGGAACAAGTTTCAAACAAGAAAACATGGGCCCATTTGGAAAAAATGTCATTTTGATCAATGTTGACTTCATGCACATTTCCAAAAATTGGTCAACTTTGACAATACATATCTCCCTCAATTTTAAACCTAAGAAGGTGTTCTTTGACTTTTTTTAAAGCTTATGATCTCCTATAAACAACCCTTTTGGTTTCATCCTCATTGGGTCTTCGATGTTCATGTAAGAAGCTTTGAACCAAAAGATCTTTTTGTTGACTTTTTAAAATGACCTATAATGTTTGAATTTATATCTTTTCATGAGTGCATTTTTTGAACTTGAGGGATGAATATGAGTTGTAGGGAATTGAATTCTCTTCAAAATGAGCCTTGGATGAGAAATTTCTAATAAAGTATGAGAAAGTTATGCCTGGTCAAATTTTGGTTGACTTTTCCTATAGAAGCCCTAATTTAGCATTTTTTGACTTTTGATGAGTTAGGAGCATTTCTTGAGGAATCATGATCAACCCTTGATCAAATGATGGATAATACTTCAAAATATTGATGTTAACCAAAAATCTAGAAGTTTGACTGTATGTGGGCCACAATTGACTTTTGACCTAGTAAAGTTGATTTCCAGGTATCTGAGCAGTTGACTGAGCAAACCCCTTGTGCAAGGCATGAAACTTGACATGAATGATCTTGAGGACATATTAGGGCAATAGAGACCAATTGGGGCCCTTGTAACTCAAACATCTTGATGAAAATGGAAACCCTAGTTTGAAGCTCATTGTCTTAGGAGGAGGATTTGTCTGGTCAATCCTTAGGTATCCTTGGGCAAGTTGAGGACCTCTAGGAGCATGTTTGGAATAAAATGAGAGGGAAAATTTTGGGGTACAACAGATATCAATAATACACAAGATGCTCATGAAGAGTCCGCCACTTGCTACTTTCCAAAGATATCAATAATACACAAGCTACTCATGAAGAGTTCGCCACTTGCTACTTTCCAAAGATATCAATAATAAATAAGTTGCTCATGAAGAGTCTCCCACTTGCTACTTTAAAAAGATATCAATAATACAAAAGATTCTCATGAAGAGTTCTCCACTTTCTATCTTCCAAAGATATCAATAATACACAAGCTACTCATGAAGAGTCTGCCGCTTGCTGTCACGTCGATATTCCAAAAGAATGTTGTGATAATACTACTAGGGAATAAAGGTATTCTTCAATGGGGAACCATGAATAGGTCCTTATTGAGGAGACCATATATTTAAATGCGCTCTTCATCTAGGTTTCACAGTCTAGAGAAAACCATTGGGTAGCATATGCAAGAGACGAAGCTCAATCCAGGAATAAACCGGAGAGAACACAATCAAACAAGACTCCGCTTAATGAGGAAGCAACTCAATTGGGGATTTATCCTATCCAGAGATGGAAAATGAAGGCTAAAGCAAGATTCTTCCACGAGGATTTGTTCAGTTGGGGAATTAGAAAGGATGCACACTTTCTGCTTAAGTTGACACTCTATTTGGAAAGAGAAAACACGTTGTTTGAATAGACATAACCAAGGTATACGAACCCAATAACATCGACAAATACGAATGTGTATGCATGATGCAAGTGTGAATGGATAAATGATTGTCATGTATATGTTGACAAAAAAGACGGAGGAGATAAACTGAAGATGATAAGATATCACAAAATAACCAGATACTCAGATAATCTCAAAGAGATGGGAAAAATAACTGGAGATAGAACAAAAGGCATCATCGAAGTGTATCATATTACAAGGCTCAAGTCTCTTTGAAGAGGACCATACCCTAATTTTAATCTTCTAACATCAATAAACCACTGACATGATAACAAAATGTACTTCACTTTGGTTAGGGAGAAAAATCTTGCTCAACTAGAGATAACTGAATCAAGGCTTAATCGGGATTACTGGGGAGTCACCAAGTTTAATACTCTATTGGGAACACAAGATCTCACAACCAACACCTCATGATTATTTTGAAATAAGAAACCACTACTCATCACACAAGGATGAATTACTATGTTGTTTTGCATTTCAAGGCTTGACCTTTCTCGGAGCAACTGTTAATATTCCTTCCAGTATTCACGACACATTTCAAGATAGGAATACTATAATTAACTTTGTTTCAAATATTGCTATAAAAACTAAAAAATTTCCCGATAGAAAAAAACACAAAATAGGATAAATGCTCAAATTTTATTAATAAGATGGTAATCCGTTAATGGCGCGACTCCAAAGGTTTACAAAAATTTGGAAAATGGTACATGAAAGAAGAGGTTACAAGAAAACAATGACCATTATTCTCCCTAACAACTTTGAATTCCAAGATGTGCTCAAATTAGCTATGACTAGTCTGATCAAAATCCTGCTTAAGCCGCCCCTTCGGGTTTTCTACTTAGCGAGTTGTCATCTCAATTTTAGGCGAAGTACTTCTTGACTGCGTTGGTGTTCACGGAGCGCGGGAGCTCCTCACCATCCATATTTGTAAGAATCATGACGCCCCCAGAGAAAACCTTCTTAAGAACATATGGTCCTTCATAACTCGGAGCCCATTTGCTCCTATAATCAAGTTAGAAAGATAATATCTTCTTGAGCACGAGGTCACCTTCTTTGAATTTGCGTGGTCGAACCTTCTTATCAAATAACTTCTTCATTCTCTACTGATATTGTTGGCCGTGACACTACGTTGTCATTCTCTTTTCTTCAATCAAATTCAACTGGTCATATCTACTTTGACACCATTCAGCCTCAGAAAGCTTAGCTTCCATCAAAACTCTCATAGACGTGATCTCAACCTCCACGGGGAGTACTGCTTCCATGCCATATACCAGAGAAAATGGAGTTACGCCTGTTGAAGTTTGAGCTGAAGTACGGTACCCATGTAGAGCAAACGGGGGCATCTCATGCCAATCTTTATAAGTCACCACCATCTTCTGGATAATCTTCTTGATGTTTTTATTAGCAGTATTAACAGCCCCATTCATCTTTGGTCTGTAGGGAGAAGAATTATAATGGTCGATCTTGAACTTTTCACAAAGCTCTCTCATCATTTTTTTATTCAAATTCGAACCATTATCAGTGACGATCTTGCACGGGATGCCATATCGATAAATGATTTGATTCTTGATAAATATGACTACCACCTGTCTAGTTACATTAGCATATGATGCTGCTTTCACCCATTTAGAAAAGTAGTCAATGGGCACTAAGATAAAACAATGACCATTTGAAGCCTTGGGTTCAATCATTCTAATCATATCAATGCCCCACATAGAGAAAGGCCAAGGTAAAGAGATAACATTGAGGAGGGTCGGGGGCACATGTATCTTGTCTGTATAAATTTAGCACTTATGGCATTTTTCACATATTTGCAGCAATTGGATTCCATCGTCATCCAATAGTAACTTGCCCTCAACATCTTTTTAGCCATTGCATGTTCATTGGCATGAGTGCCAAAGGATCCTTCGTGTACTTCTTGCATCAACATGTCTGCTTTGTGTCTATCCACACATCTGAGCAAAACCATGTCATATTTCCTCTTATATAATACTTATTCATTGAGGAAGAAACTACTTGCCAACCACCTCAATGTCTTCATATCTTTATTGGATGCCCCAGGCGGGTTTTCTTGAGTTTGAAGAACACACTTAATGTCATAGAACTAAGGTTTATCGTCGGTGACCTCTTTTGCTCAGAACGCATGAGCGGGTCTGTCGAGGCGCATAATTTTGATTGAAGGTGTATCATTCCAATGATTCACTAGGAACATAGAAGACAAAGTTGCTAAAGCATCAGCCATCTGGTTCTCGTTTCTAGGGATATCATGTAATTCTACTTTGTTGTAGAAAGTTAAAAATATTCTAGCATAATCTCTGTAAGGGATCAAACCAGGATGACGAGTCTCCCATTCTCCTTTGATTTTATAGATTACTAAAGCCGAGGGTTGTACCCCAATTTTTGCCCCTAAAATCCATTCATCATACCATTTTGATTCAATCACAACAAGATCACATTAGGGCTTTTGGTTCTCCTCCCTATATTTAGCTTTTCTCTTTGAGGAATCACCAAGCACCTTGATTTGTTTTTCTTTTGTGATCATGCATGTTTTGTTTTGACTTGCCTTTTAATTAATAAAATGCAATGTTGGTTTGTCTTACTTGTTAATAATGTAGGTAAAGGCAATGTGGCTTAGCAAGTTGATCCATGGGTTCATGAGTTTATTTCCATGCCCTAGTCAATAAGCTTGAGGAATCCAAACCTCGCCATTGAAGTTGTTTTGAAATAAATGGCATGGCAAGGTTATTTTGGTTCACCACATTTCAAAGTAATCAAAATTGATTCAAAAGTACAAGGGGTTGATGGAAGAAGTTGTCATGGTTGGACAAGGTCTTGTTCCCATTGGTTACAAGTGCATATTTCTCTCAATTCTCAAGAATTTGAAGTTGATTTGGTTTCTATGAGTTCTCATTATCATCCTCAAAAACTTATATTTACAAATCAAGAGTTTTAAGTACAAGAAGGTTGTTCAAAATTGTCAAAGTTCCTCAAAGCATGTTCTTGATCTAGGAGTTAGGGTTTTGAACTTCAAATAAGTATATCTTGATCATCTTTTGGTCTTTTTGAGTGATTCCAAAGGAATCCTTCTCTTCAAAGGGTTATTAACAAATCACTTCAAAAGTTTCAAGGAGTTTTCATGTGGAAGAAACTTGATGAATAAGAAAGATTACAAGTCCTCCAGATGAACCCCCAATTTCCCATGTGTGACTTAAAATGATCATAACTTGGTCAATTTTTATCACCTTGAGCCCACTTTTCCCCCATAATGACCTTGAGGATGTGAACGTCATGCCTTCTTTTATGTGCAAAGTGATAAAATGGATGGAGGATGCCCTAAAGATATAAAAGATTATAGGTCATTTCATGATTTTTTGCCAACTTCCACAATTGATAACTCTCTCAATTTTTGGATATTTTGAATGGTTCGAGTATCAAAGTGTCATTCAAGAGGTCTATTTCATGCCATCTTTTTTGGTCAAGAGAAAATTCCAAGTAGAAGGCCATGTTTGGATGCAAAACATTATAGGTCACTTTTGAAGAAAAATTTGAAATATTTCTAAGTATGGAAAGCCAACCCTTTTTCTCCAACTTTGACTCAATGCAACTTTCAGCTCAAGCATCCATTTGATTCCATTCTTTTTCCATTGCAAAGCTTGTAACCTCATCTTTCTAAAGCATCAAGAATCATTCCTTAAGACCACTTGAGCTGAGAATGCCATTGGATTGAACTTGGTAACTTGGAACTGAAGTTTCTTCATAAGTCAGAATTTGAAATTCATATTTTGGCCTCTAAAAATCAAATTAGCACGCGTTTGTGATCTAAACATGTTTAACCAAGTTGCCAAAGTGGATTAGAGCCTTAAAACGCAAGGATTGGATGAGTTTTGATGCAAATTAGATCACACTTTGCTCGTGCATCAGGTTCACACGATTTCCCTCCAAACTTCATCATTTCACACGCTTGAACATTCCATTTGATTCCCTATAAATAGAGGGTCATCCCCCATTCATTTCCTCAAGCTTTGAGAGCCAAAAACACTCTGTCAAAACCTCACACGAACTTTAAATTTTTTAAATCAGTTTCTATGATTTCATCTTCCTTAAGCATCATACAAACTCTCCAGCACTTAAACCAAGCAAAATGAGCTATAATTCAAGCTACAGAAGTCCAGTTTCAGAGCTTCTTTCTTGAACTTCGAAAAGGTAAAATTCTCCACCATTTGGATCCAAATAAAGCACTAACCTGTTCTACTTCTTCTCATGATTCTTGTGTTTCTTACAATTTTTAAATCCATTGAGAATTAAGAGAGAAATCTCAAATTGAAGGTGCTCGCTATTTTCTGGGTTTTTTATTCATATCTCTTTGCACACCTTATATAAATTTGGCGCGATGGTGGTGTTAGGGTCGTCTTGAAGAGACGAATCCAATGATACTGGTCTGGGATCCTAATTTTTCCATTTGAAAGATCTTACAAAATCTCCATTGCAGGGTGGTTGGAGGTTGAAGATGATGACATGTCTCGTCTCAGCCATTGATAGTGTGCCAAACGTTTTATTTTCATTAGTTTCCCTTTTCCTAATCCCATGCACATCTTACTAAGGTCTTGTTCAAGCACAATGCGTCTGGTCCATTGGATTAGCTTACTAACGCGTTTTGACTATGATCTGATAACCCACAACTTTTTGGTTTTATTTTATTTTCTGATTTTATATTTTAATTGATTTAATTTTCAAAAATTCATAACTCTTTTATTTTTTATCCAAAAATTATGAAAAAATTCACAAAAATACTTTGAATTATTTCTGATCTTACGACTATTTTTTCACATTTTTATTTTAACATTTGATTTTTTTAATATTTTTTGCATTGATTGCTTAGTTTTAATTACCTAAAAAATACTTTCTGACATTTTTTAATTCTAAAAAAAATTTATAAATATCATTTTACAAATTTATTACTTCTTGAAAATTCTATGGAATTTTATATTGATGTTTACTATTTTTGATCTATTTTCTATTTGTTTGAACAATTTTAATTAGCTTAAAAATAGTTTGACTTTAAAAAATTACCAAAAATTTTATAAAAATATTTGAGTCCTTTTCTGATTTTTCTATGGTTTTACTTTTTATTTCTTGATTAATTTAAACATAGTTGATATTTTCCTCTTTATTTCTATTTTAAAAAAAATATTTTAAAACCCTTTTAATGTATATATTAAATGCTATATTATTTTGTGATTATTTTCTGGATGATCTTGGGTTGAATTTTTTATTATGAACTTTATTAACATCATTGGATCCATGGTGTTGAGTCTAACTCCATAAAAATGGATGAATGATTTTAATAATAGTTTGATTAAAATTTAATTCAAATGTGGTTTGTATATCCTTCCTCACCCCTCTTCATCTCATCCTTTTCTTATTGTACTAAGTGTTATTGGGGAATGATCTCTATATCATGTCTCAAAACAAATGGTGCATAAATTTCTATTGACCGGCCTCAAAATAGGTGCGACTTTTATATAAGTCCACTTACGATTGCTTAACATAGCGCTAAATTTTGTCCTGATTCGAATAAATGATCTTTCGTGGCCCAAACCTATGTTTGCAAGCGCAAGTATGTTAATTTGATCCAATAACTTTAAGATTCATTGTGTGGAGGCTTTGGTTCTACCAATCCTCTAATGGATCTACAACACTTTTGGTTAAAGCGGATCACCTAAACATTGTTGATCATTAAATGGTACTTGTGAGGATTCCAAATGGATGATATACTTGACAAAAAGCAAATGCAACTTGTTGTGTGGATGCTTTGGTTCTACTAATCCTCTAATGAGTTCCAAATGAAAGTTTAAAGATGGTCATCCAACTAACCACTAATTATTAATTTTTTTCACTTTATGCTTTTATTTTTTATGCTTTATGTACCATTTACTTTAAGCATTACATTTCATGTCATTTGTATTTTGCTCACTTGAGTATTTGTATCTTCGTTATCTTTACTTTGCTCATTTGAGCCTTTCTTTTATTTTTTTAAGACACCTAATAATCAACATGAACCCTAAAAAGCTTTGATGAGACTTGGACTATTTGGTTACTATCCTTGGAATTGTGGAATATTGGACTTCTTGGAATTAGGGTTAGAGACCTTGATCACATGTTGGAGACCTTGTGACCTTAATTGATATTTTGTCCAGAGCTCTTGAGGTTTACCTCAAGACATTGGGTTGTTTGTTTATTTTGTATGCAGGTTATTGTGATTACATTCTTTGTTTGTAATCTGGAATTCATCTGTATACAGACATTACTCTACCCAATTTTTGTGAAGACTTAATACACTTGAAGTTTGGTTCTCTCAAGAGGTCTAGTATCTTTTCTTGTTTGGTTTCAATCCAAGGAATGGGAATTATATCTTGACTCATAATGTAAAGTATTGGCTTCTTGTTGGTTAGATGGTTGTTATCCCTAGATTTTACCTTGTGATTTAGGATAGTCTCTTCTTCTCTTCCCATCTTCTTTAATTTCAAAAATCTCCTCCCTCCTTTTGAAAACTCTTCTTGTTTTGAAACTTGAACCATTTTCATAATAAACTTGGACTTAGGTCCATGCATTTTCAAAACATTTTCATGAATAAACTCTAATCAACTTAATGATACCTTGACATTTTTGAGAAGAATAAAAGTCTATCAATCTCATTTAAAACCATTTTTCCACTTTGGCTTTTAATTTAAACATTTCTCAAAAGAATAGACTCTTGTCAAACCTTGTAGTGATGCAAACAACTATACTTCTACAATATATAGTGAAGAGAGATATTTTCCTCTTAGGTGTTGAGTGAGGCATTGTTGATTTTAAAATCCAAGTTGTATCCTCCACTTTGAGATGATGCAAATTCTCCTTTCTTATGATTGTGGGTAGTAAGTATGTTTTCCACACGGATAATGACGATGATGTCTCATCTTATAAAATTAACCAACACACATGTGTTTTAAAATTTTCAAAGAGGAACAACGTGTACCCTGATCCCCTATTGCATGAAAGGTGGTACGTAGGCACAAAGGTTCACAATCGCGGCGGGTGCAAAAATCATAAAAAATATATTTCTTTTCTCACCTCCACCATCTATTTTACATACAACATTTTATAGCCAAAATATACAGATTTTACAAAGAGGTCCCTGCGGAGTACCATAGATGTTTAGGGTGCTAATACCTTCCCTTTGCATAACCAACCCCCTTAC
This sequence comes from Vicia faba, assembly GCA_948472305.1. NCBI lineage: Eukaryota > Viridiplantae > Streptophyta > Magnoliopsida > Fabales > Fabaceae > Vicia > Vicia faba. The sequence continues at coordinate 1,196,343,107 of OX451740.1, read as the reverse complement.
CTCGAATCTTTCCCCCCTCTTTTTGGGTTACTCTCTCTTTTCCCATTCATTTGGAAACAATAAAGCACGGTGGCGATTTTTATTTTGATATGTGCAAGTCTAGTCAATCCAATGGCTTAGTCTTAAACATTTCTACCTCTACACCGAGTCTCCGTATATGTCAAGAATCTTGATCCTTAGATCCATCGCTTCTTCAAGACCCATAATGCATGCTTCATATTCAGCCATGTTATTCGTACAATCAAACTTCAACCTCGCGGTTAACGGGATATGAGTACCTCATGGAGTGATGATGATTGCCCCAATTCCATTTCCATAAGCATTTACAGCCCCGTCAAATATCAAACCCCAACGGGATTTGGGATCAGGTCCTTCTTCAGGTAGTGGTTCCTCACAATCTTTGGTCTTCAAGTACATAACATCTTCATTTGGGGAAGTCAAACTTGATGGATTGATAATCATCAATTGATTGGTGATCCAAATGATAGGCTAGAACACTTCCTTTGATTGCTCTATGGGTGTGATACTCAATGTCATATTAAGATAGTAACATCTGCCAATGAGCTATTCTTCCAGACAAGGCGGGCTTCTCGAAGATGTACTTGATCGGATCCATTTTGGAGATCAACCAAGTAGTATGGTTAATCATATATTGGTGCAGACGGCGAGCAGCCCAAGCTAAATCATAACAGCATTGAGTATCGAGACACACAGTCTGTGAATTTCTTACTCAGATAATATATGACATGTTCCTTTCTTCCAGCCTCATCTTGTTGAGCAAGCACACATCCCATGGAATCTTCCAATATGGTCAGATACATAATCAGAGGTCTTCCTTCCACTGGAGGAATCAAGATGGGAGGCTCAAGTAAATATTATTTGATGCTATCAAAAGCTCTCTGACAATCTTCTATCCACACACATCCTTGGTTTTTTCAGAGAAGCTTGAAAGTCGGCCTACAAGTAGCAGCCATATGAGATATAAATCTGGAAATATAGTTCAACCTTCCAAGGAATCCTCTTACTTGCTTTTCCGTCTTGGGTGCGGGCATCTCTCAAATAGCTTTGACTTTATCAAGATCTACCTCAATACCTCATTGGCTGACAATGAAACCCATAAGTCTTCCAGAACAAACACCAAAAGTGCACTTGTTAGGATTCAAACGAAGTTTATACTTTCTCAAACGTTGGAATAATTTCAATAGATGCTCCACATGATCTTCTTCAGTCTGCGATTTGGCAATCATATCATCTACATAAACTTATATCTCTTTATGCATCATACCATGGAACAGAGCGGTCATGGCTCTCTGGTACGTTGCACCAGCATTCTTTAAACAAAACAACATTACTCGATAACAAAATGTTCCCCAAGGTGTAATGAAGGTTGTCTTCTCCATATCTCCAAGTGCCATCTTGATTTGATTGTAACTAGAGAAACCATCCATAAAAGAAAAAACTTTGAACTTTGTTGTGTTGTCGACCAATACGTCAATGTGTGGTAATGGGAAATCATCCTTTGGGCTGGCTCTATTCAGATCTCTATAGTCCACACACCTTTGAACCTTGCCATATTTCTTAGTAACAAGCACTATATTATCTAACTACTAAGGATAAACTGATGTAACGAGGAAACCTGCATTAATTTGTTTCAGGACCTCTTTTTTGATCTTGTCAGCCATATCGGGATGAGTCCTTCTCAACTTCTGCTTAATCGGTGGACATTCAGGTCTCAACAACAATCGATGTTCCACAATATTTTCATCCCATCCTGGCATGTCTTGGTAGGACCAAGCAAACACATCTACATACTCTCTGAGAAGCTCCAACAATTTTTCTTTGACCTCTAGGATAAGCAACGCTCCAATATTGACTTCCTTTTTGTCTTCTTCACTACCCAAATTGATTATTTCCACGGGCTCTTCGAACAATTAATAATCTTTTCATTGTGCTCAAGTAAGCGAGAAATTTCATCAGGGATCTCTTCATTATCCTCTTCCTCGGCTCCAAACACAGGGAATTCGAAGTTGGGAGGGGGCATAGTGTCATTGTTTTCAATGGTTAGCTCATGGATTAATCTGCACATATGATTTATGCTTTATTTTAGAATTCGATTAATGTGAAGGTTGTACAAATATACAAAAAGATTATTATATTTCTTTATTATTATTATTTTCTATTTTTGTTACCATTTTCCAGAAAAAGTGAAAAGTAAAAACAGTATGGGGGACAAAATAACATTTTTATTTATGATTTGCAATACTTGAAAAAAAAAATCCCAAACATATTCTCTTTTGCCTTGGGCAGAGAAAAAAAGATTTATTTTTAACATAGCCCGACACAAATACTCTCTCGCCTTGGGCAGAGCGAAAGGTTTTTCAAAATAGAACAAAGTATTACTCATAAATGTGCATCACAGAAGGAATGTCAACAACAGTCCAGTTCTGGAAAACCACTCCATGCGCTACAAAGTCAGGTAAATCCTCTTCAGAATCATCTTTCGTTATAGCATCAACTTTGGGTGGAGTCGGATGGATAAAACATGTGCTTAGGAAAACTTCTTTTATCAGACGGGTGACTGTATCTTTCTTAGCTCTTACAGACACGGGATAAAAACCAAGACCTTCTCCAAAAAATTTCTTAGGCAAAGTCAACACCTGGCCCCATCCTTCAGCCGAACCACTCTAAACCACTCATCGCGCATCATCAAGAAAAGAAATAGATTCCCCTTGCTTCTTTACTTCATTATTAGCGATAGATATAGCTTGGAACTGGGTTCCAATAGCCTCATCAGCATCAATATAGGAAAAAGATGACAAGTGGCTTACCAGCATAGCCTGTTCTCCACCAATTGTTACCAACTTTCCATTCCTCATAAACTTCAATCTTTGATGGAGCATGGAAGTGACTGCTCCTGCATCATGGATCCATGGGCGACCCAATAGGTAATTGTAGGCAGCATGAATATCCATTACTTGGAAAGTGATCTGAAAGGTATGAGGACCAATTGTCATGGGGAGATCCACTTCACCGTTGATAATTTTCCTAGAACCATCAAACGCTTTGAAAATTACCCCATTAGGTCTCATTGGAGCACCTTGATGTGATAGTCGAGAGATAATGTAGTTTTGGGCAGTACATTTAATGATGAACCTTTATCTACCAACACACTTGACAAAGTATCATTTCCATAATTTATTGAGATATGCAAGGCCATATTATGGTTCCTTCCCCCTTCCGAAGTTCTTCATCACTAAAACCAAGATTATTACATGAGGTAATGTTTCTTAAAGTTCTATCAAATTGGTATACCTCCACATCATGATCTATGATCGCCTAGTCCAAGACCTTCATTAAAGCTTCCCTATGGGCACCAAAATCTCTTATTAAAGCGAGCACAAAAATCTTGGAAGGAGTTTGCAATAGTTGGTCCACGATCTTGTATTCACTTCTCTTAATGAGTTTCAAAATCTCATTATCATCAGGATGTGGGTTAGGCCCATTGGATCGGCCTGCCTTGACCTTTGGTTCAACATTCATCATCAGAACTTCCACTGGTATAGGTTTTTAACTTGAACTTCAGGCCTTTTCGATTGTATAGCTGCAAAGATACGCCCACTCCTTGTGACTCTACTCACATCAGCAATATTGATAAAAGATGGCATTGGTGGTATGGGGACTTCTACTCCATTCTCAATCATTATGGCATTATATTTGTATGGTATGGCTTTGTCCGAGTTATAAGGCACAAGACCAGGCGGAGAGATAATCAAAGAAGTAGCAGATGAAGTCTGACTATCATAAGCAATCTCCACTAGTTCAAGCATGTTGAACTATGGCACTATAACATTCACCTCATCATCTGGATCTCTGTCATATGTGATGGTAATGACCCTTTGATCTAACAACTTATGAATATCTTCTTTCACAACAGGGCAATCAACTTCTCTTGAGAAAAATTCGCAAACATCATAATTATATCGATGTTTAAAGAAAGCAAGTTTACTTAAACTTTGATGCATTCTGATCAGTGAGTCCCTTATATGCTCAACCTGGTAGACTCAAAACTTTCCAGGACACCCGTGCACCATATTTACCAACGTTTCCCCATGTTGAGGCAATGGATTAGCTTGAACATTTGGGTTAATATCTTTGAAAGACAAAATACCACTCTTGATTAACCTCTGGACATCTGCCTTCAAAGCAAAACAATTTTCAATATTATGTCCTGGCGAACCTTGGTGATATTCACAAAATTGATCAGCCTTGTACCAAGGGGAAGTATTATTTGGTGCAATTGGAGGAGTTTTTGTTGTTATGAGATTCTTCTAGATCAAAAGCGGGGAACAACTCGTTGTAAGTCATTGGGATTGCATCAAATTGTGGTTTTCTCAACAAACGGTTCTGATTGTTGAATTGAGGAGCCTGTTATCAAGGCTGTTGTTGAAATGGTCGTTGTTGAATTCGAGGGGTTTGATAGATTGGAGCTGCCATTATTGGGTGGATAGTAGGAGTGATTCCTACAACATGTGAATATGCTCTTCTCGGCCTTCTAGGAAAAACTACACTAATATCTTGTTCCCTCCTCTTGGGGAAGACACTTCCAAATTTCTTAACACCACTAGATGTACCATCTTCCTTGGCTAGGCGCCCTTCACGGATTACCTCATCAAGTCGCATGCCCATGTTCACCATTTTAGTGAAGCCACTAGGCACACTTGCGATCATTCTCTCATAGTAGAAGGGACCTAATGTTTTTAGAAAAATCTTTGTCATTTCTTTTTCTTCGAGGGGAGGATAGATTTGAGCAGCAATCTCACGCCACCTTTGGGCATACTCTTTAAAAGATTCTATATCCTTCTGGGACATATCTCGGAGTTGATCTTGATCTGGGGCCATGTCAACATTATACTTGTATTGACGAACAAAATCCTCACTGAAGTCATTGAAGTTATGGATTCAGATGTTATCCAAACCCATGTACCATTTCAGGGCGGCACCAGTTAAGCTGTCTTGGAAGTAGTGAATTAATAGCTTATGATCATTATAGTAGGTGGACATCTTCCTCACATACATGGTCATGTGACTTTGCGGACATGAGTCACCTTTGTATTTTTCAAAGTCCGGCACTTTGAACTTAGCTGGAATTTTCACGTTTGGGACCAAACACAAGTCGTGAGCATTTTTCTCGAACAAGTATTTCCCTTTAAGTGCTCTAATTTCCCTTTGCATTTCTTGGAATTGGTCTTGGAACTCATCCATCCTATCGAAGATGCCTAAACATTCAGCAGGTTCACAATGATAAATGGGTTCATTTGTATATGGAATAGTGTGAACCATGGGAGCAGCAGTAGTCATTACAGGCTGAGGGAAAGATACCATAGGCTAGATCACAGGTTGCACAATATTCATCTCAGGTTGAGGAAAAGATACAATAGGTTGAATCATGGGTTGCACAGTAGGTTGGTACCCTTCTGGTGTGAAATTATAAGGCATACCCCATGGAAAACCTTTCGGAATTTGATGTTGCAGAGGGTTGACTTGAGCCAAAGAGGCTGGAGCAGTGACGACCTCAGAAACGGTAGTAGTTTGAGCTTAAGCTTCAGTGGCCGAAGTTGATGTTTGATTCTGAGAAGCCATCAAGCTTTCTACCAAAGCGGTCAATTTTTCCATTCCAGTACGAAGAGTATTAACCTCCTCACGAAGCTCATGATTTTCTTGCTCTAGATCTTCCATTCTCTTTCGACGATTGGCTCGAGTATTATACTAGTGAAACAACTTAACGATCTATCAGAGTGGGAAAATAAGCAATAATAAGACTCTATAAAACATGTAAGATTAAATGTTGAGTGATGCATGATATGCGATGCAAATGATTATTTATTTTGATAGTTTTTCAAGGAACTTTAAAACCTTGATAACTTGCAAACATCAATGGTAAAGAACTTTGGAACAACAAAACTTGTTTCATTAATAAAAGGTAGTAAATTACAACTTTGGAACATAAACCCCTTTTAAAGAGTTTTACAAAATGTCATAAGTAACAAAAGCTGGGGACTATGATCATTTAGAATCATCATCGAACTAAGGACCAAATGCTACTTGTAACTTCAGCTTCCTAATCATCTTTTCATAGAAGACTTCCATCTCTGTCTTCTCGGCTATCAGCTGATCAACAACTTTCTTCCATGGATTAGGAACAGGAGTAATGTTTATCAAATATTCCTTCTTTCTCTTTTTTTCCTTAGCATATTTCTTGATCAATGCATCTTTCCTCCTTCTTCTTCAGCTGTCTAGTCAAGACCCTATTTTCGTATTCTGATATACTATATTTTTACTTCCAAGAATCTCTTTCAGACTCCATTATAGCCATATTTTCCTGATACTCTTTCATGTTCTCAATAGGAATGGTAGTAGATGATGGTGTAGCAACAGGGAATAAGGGTTTCTCGGGATAATAAGGCATCTTGAGAGCACAATCCCTGGAGCGAACCTATTGAAGGTAAGGCTCCAAAGAAACAACACCTCTCTGCCCTAATATGTCTCTTCCCTTTCTATGGACATGGCGCCAAGCCCTTTCAATCTCCTCCTTAGCTTCTTTGTGATCTTTTCCTTCTTGGAGAAAGAAACCACTCAGATGAATGTTGTTTGGCTTGTCTTTCATTGGGTATCCAAACTGGCGACGCGCAATAACAGGATTGTAGTTAATTCCTCCCTTCGTACCAAGAAGAGGCACATTGGGAAAAGCACCACAACTATCAATGATATTCATATCATAATAAGCTTGATTATACCAATCAATGTAGGAATGAGTAAGAGCCATAATTTATGGCGCCCATCGTGGCTCCTTCTTGAGATCCCAAAAAACATTAGACCCAGGTAAATGGGAAACATACCACTGGTATAACAATGGTGTACAACAGATAATCATCCCACCTTGGTAGGAATTACGAAGATAGATGGAATAGAAGGTATCTCCTAGCAGCGTAGGGACTGGATTTCCAATCAAAAATATTCTAATGGCGTTGACATCCATGAACTTATCGATGTTAGGGAACAAGAACAACTCATAAGAAAGCAAAGCAAAGACAGCTTCAAAGGCGACAATATCCTTTATCTCGGTGAAGTAACGATCTTTCTTCAACAAAAACTATGCAGGTAAGCCTCGGATTTCTCCCTTGGTAGTCATGTTATCTTCTAGCACATACTTCCTCAAGTGGGTAACTACTGCTATCTCGTGAGACTTGGGTTCCCCTTCTAAACTGGAGAAAGGAACATAGTTAGTGATTGGTAAACCAAGTATATAAGAATACTCTTCCAAAGTGGGCATCAATTGGTAATAAGGAAAAGTGAAGCATCGATATAACGGATCATAGAACTGGACCAGCATAGTAAGGATACCCTCCTTCATCTTGCACTTTATTAGAGGAATAATAGATCCATACTTCTTTTGGAAATCCGTAAGGTTCTCAATCTTGGGAATCAAACTCTTCAACTCTTCAATCTCAGGATCCTTGAAACTGTGATTCCGAGTGTTCCTTTTTCCAAAATCCATGGTAAAAGTACCTGAGATGTCTGCAAAAATCATTCTTAAGTTCCTTGAAAGACATGTTTAAAGAATTCTTATGGATGCATGAATGAATGATAATACAACAATTACACATAAGCTCATAAACAGGGGGTTTAAAGGTTCAACGCTACAAGCATGGAGTCAAAGGTAAAGACCATCCCAAGGTATGTACTAAAGGTTTAATCGCATATGTAAAACAAGGTTCTAAAAGTTCCCAGAGTCTACGTTCCTCCTTCGGATATTACCAACGACCTGATTACTCGATAATTAACAATATTCTCAAGAGAAACTCGTCTGAGTGCAACATCGCGTGACAACTACTTACGGATTACTTCGTTATGGTCTCCGCACTACACCTAAGAGGCCAAGATGGGTTAAGGGTTTTACGGTTCCCAGCTTCTCTGGTTCCCAGGTCGAAAGCAGTAACATCTTCCTGATTACTCGGTAAACGAATACTACAGTCAAAGGGGCTTCCATTGAGTGAGGGACTTCATGTCTCCTTCTTCGGGATTACTCCCTCAAATTTAACATGACTATACCACCTATCTTATTCTTAAGTATAATTTAGTCCGTGTATAAGACTTGTCCTTTGTAAATATCACCAACACCCAAATAACCATAATATATAACATATAATCAAACAAACAAATAATAATAAAAACAAATATGAAAAATTAGGCTTAACCCACTTAGGGATAGACCAGCAAGAGGTCGATCTTTCCCCAGCAAAGTCGTCAATTCTGTAGCGATCAAAAATGTAGCGGTGTAAATCAGAGATCGAGCTATTAATTTACTCGACTTACAAAAGCAAGAGTCGCCACCACGCTTTATTATTTCCAAGGAAAAGGGAAAGAGTGAAATAAAACCCTTAAATATGCAATGTAAAGTAATACTTAAAAGCAATGAAAATATAATGCGTTTTTGAAAAAGATCGAAGGTTCGGGGGTTGGTTATACAAAGGGAAGGTACTAGCACCCAATGCATTTGCGGTACTCCGCAGAAACCTTTTGAAACATCTGTTTTTGTTTAAAATTGTTTGTTTGGTTAAAACAGGTGTGAATGAGATTTTCAAGATACGATGACTTAGTGTCGAAGTTTTGACTTAAAATGTGTGAGTTTTAAAATTGATTCTTTTAGGAAAATTAACTGAAGTTTAACAAAAAAAACTAAAATGTATGAAGGGGTTTCGCATAATCGTATAAGATATATTTGATGACATGAAGTCAACAAAGTTAAAACATTTCCCTTGGATTTTAGACGGACGAAAGATATAAAGATTAAATGATCAAGAACAAAGTTAATTAGAATGAAAATTGAATAATTAAGTAAATAGCAAAAATTAAATAAGAGATTAATTTATACTAGCATGTATTTTTGAACAATTAAGTAAATAACCAAAATTAAATAAAAGACTAATTTAATAGCATGTATTTTTGTATTTTATAATGGGACGATAAAATTATATATATATATATATATATATATATATATATATATATATATATATATATATATATATATATATATATATATATATATATATATATATATATATATATATATATATATATATATATATATATATATATATATATATATATATATATATATATATATATATATATAATAAACTAAACTAATATTTTGTTATCATATATTTAATAAAATTTGGGGAAATAAGGCTAAAAGAACTAAAAAAAACGAAATAAGATGCCTTAGAGAGGAGTTTAACTCATGTCTCTTGGGTTGCAACGGATATGCCTTGCCGTTGAACTATGTTTTTATCTGTTATATGTACATCTTAATTAAACTAAAATGGAAAGCTAAAAAGTAACTGGGTGAAAAGGCCCAATGGACTAACCCAGTTTGGGAAATGACACATAAGGGTTTTTGAAACGCTAATTTATTGGGAGATGGGCGCTAGATTTGTTATTGGGAAGGGAAAGTTTCAGATTTAATCATCATCATTTTCAATAAAATTTAATTAAAAGGAAAATTTTGAAACAAAAAAAAGGTAACACGATCCTCTCTCTCTCTCTCTCTCTCTCTCTCTCTCTCTCTCTCTCTCTCTCTCTCTCTCTCTCTCTCTCTCTCTCTCTCTCTCTCTCTCTCTCTCTCCCCTGCTAAACTGATTATACTTCCTCTCTACTTCATCGGGGTCCTCGCTGTTGAAATAATTAAGTGGATTTGGCCATAAATCATCCTTGATTAGTTCTGCAACCTCATAATTAATGAAGTCAGCCAAATCTTCTTTCCCATCGGCGTCACTAAACCAAGTAAAGAAACTGACATCAGAAGCAGCTCGCTTGTTCCCTTTCTTCTCTTGACTAACTCCATTTGGAATGTCCTTGCCCTCTCTTGATATTGATTTCATAATGAAACGGTAACAAGGCCGAATCTGAACTCGGTTGCTTGCTCATAAACTCGCTTCTATTGGAATCTCTTATTTTCCTTTTCCATAAAATCACAGCAAAGACAAACAAGCGCATCGCTCCTAAGAGTTATCGTAAGTTCTTATTTTTAGGGTTAAATTGTGGTTCCAGTTCATTTTTAAACAATGTCTCTGAAATAGATTTTGTTGATGTTGTAAATAGGTGGTTGATGTTGTGGGTTACTAATGTACGCAAAAGTGAAGTTGTTGTGCGGCGGGGAGGTTGATTCGCGAGCGAAAAAATGGAGGTGCTTGAACGGGTTGACAGCGGAGTGCGAGAGAGAAGGAGGGACTAATGGTGTCCATGGGTAGAAGGTATAACAAAATGAAGTAGCAGGTTTGGAAATGAGGCTGATTTATTTGAACGGTAGAGGGAACGACCGTTGGGAATTTGTGAGTTGGAGTATGAAGACGGTAAGGGTTAGCGTGAGATGAATCAATTGGGTCGTGGTAATGGATGAAGGGATTATGTTCGGACAAAGAGGGTATGAAGATGGAGGAAGTAATAGCAGTTAGATAATGATAGTGATATCACTGGCTCGCTAGCCAGAGGTTGTGGGTTTGCTGTTATGTGATGAAAGGTAAAAGACGGAGGGTGTTCGGAAAACAGATTGAAGAATAAGGATACAGTTGGTGAACCACCGAGGAAATTTGTCAGGTGGTCAGCGGAGATGCTGGTTAGCGATTTGAGGTGACGGTTGTAATGATTTTTAAAGGCAATAATTGGAATTGAAAGAGAGGTTGGAATGAAGAAGGAAGTTTGAAGCAGGCTTGTTGAGTTTTAGTTTTTTCCTGTGTAATTTTTCTGGTTTCTTTTCTCTGACATTTTATAACATTTACCAATTACAACAATTTTCAGAATATATATGTAAAAGGTTGCGATAAATCAAGTATTCATATGGCCTAAAAAAATGATGCAAAGAGAATAATCAACTATGTAATGAGGGTAGCGTGCAAGCAGGGAAAAATGGATGCTGATGTGTGAAAGAAGATTATGAGAAGATTATGCAGAATATAATGGAGAGGAATATACCTAGAGGAGTCTCTCCAATGGAGCTTCAAAAACAAAAATTTTTCCCTCCCTTTGTTGATACTCAAACTTCTTTAACTCTGATTCTTGCTGTGATTCTTGAACCAATTTTTCTCCTTTTTTTTCTTCTAAAGTGGTTGTCTTTGGTCTCCTTTAATAAGCATAGTGGAGTGGAATTGAGAGGGAAAATTGTAGATATTTTGAACAAATATGAATGCCCTGTTTCAATGCTTTTTTTATACAGTTTTGAGTTTCCATTTTGGTGTAACCTTTTGGCTGTTATGATGCAGAGCAGCAGTGGCATATCAGGTTGTATTAGACTAGTTTATAGCAGTTTTTTGGCAGAATTTGGACCATTGCATGCTGCTGTTTTTTGGACTGGTTTGTAGCAGTTTTCTGGTACAATTTGGACCATTGCAGGCTGCTATTTTTTGGACTGGATTGTAGGGGGCTGCACCATGATATTGGGTTGGTTTACTTGTTGGACATCAAGGTTTATTGGAGCAAGATTTGAAGCTTTGAAATTAACATTAAGTCTAGAATTTAACTTTATATGTAACATGAATGGAAACTTGTCTTGAATATAATTTTCTCTCAATTCCTTTGTAATTGTAAACACTTTGGATCATTATTTGTCTTGATGAAAATTGAAATCTTCCACTTGAATTTGGAAAGGATTTGATTGATACTTGAATGAATTTTTGAATGATGAATAAACAATGATGCATGCCTTAAGACCTCAATCTTGCATATCGTATTCGTTATTAGAGATCCAAATAAATTTCATGAACTGATCTTATAATGAAGTTGTAACCATCATGTACTTATTCTTGTGATAAATGATTATTTGAGTCAAGTTTCTCTTTTCAATATCTTCTTTAATAAATGAATCATGTGAATTCAAATGGCCATGGTGTGAATCTATCAAAGTAATCACACAAAACGGTCAATCATGACTTTGAAATATCGTGCCCTTGAAAATAATCTTGAATAAATGCAATGTGAGGAATGATTTAAATCTTGAACGAGCTCTTTTGATAACTTCTATTTGGTTAACACTTGAATTCATATGATGAAAACTCCAAGTATTCTAAATAAATCTTCTGAAGCGATCTTGAATTCAATCACCCCACTCTAACGAAATTCACCCCGTGCCATTTGAGTATAAGAAATTGAACCATACTTAAAAGCTTCGAATGATCATTAGAAGAGGGATTTGAGGAGAAATGTTATCGCATTGAGAATTTGGCATAATAAACTGAACTTAGAGATCTAGAAACTCTTAAATCATGACAAACATCCTATAAAGGCTTTTCATGGCTTTCTAAACACAATTTGTCTTCGACTTCTAAAGAAAACTTGCAGATGACTTTTGGTCGAAGTGCTTTGAATTGACTTGCATAGCCTTATCTTTTCTTGTATTTCAAGGAAAGGTGAAACACACGTGAACCAGTGGTCACGGAACCTTTACTGTTTTTTTGGTTGAAGAATTTCAGAGACGCTTGAGGCCATTTGTTGAACAGAGCATGGAAATAAACACATGATTCTCTGAAAGTTCCCTGAAACAAGCTATCACACTTGATACATCCGTGATCAAAATGAGCTTGAATGATGTTTGAGACTCTATGCTCTGAGATTAGAAGTTGTGCCTTGATGAATCAGTCTTCGAGAATCAATGATCAACTGTACTTCTGGCTTAAGAGATTCAAAACCCTAATTGAGGCATGACGCTTGATGCTCTTAATTCAGATCTGTTTCTGCACATGAAATCAAAGAAACAAAAAAAACATACACTTCGTGCTTGATTAGAAGTTAGTCATGTATAAGATAAAATGTTCACAACACTCGATAATCTCTACACAGACAATGCTCAAAGGTGAGAAGTTCAAAACCGACCATATTTCGTGACCTTGACGTATATAAAAAAAATGCAAATGAAGATGGGATCTTAGGTAAAAAAATAGGGGTATGACAGCATGACTTAGAGTTAACAATTATGGTGTTTGTGCTGAAAATTTGGAGACATTATCTTTTTGGCTCTAAATTTGAAGTATTCAGCGATCATAAGAGTCTGAAGTACTTGTTTGATCAGAAAGAATTAAATATGAGGCAAAGAAGGTGGCTCGAACTTTTGAAAGACAATGGTTTTTACTTGAGTTACAATCCTGGTAAAGCAAATGTAGTAGCTGACGCTTTGAGTAGGAAGTCCTTGCATATGTCGATGCTTATGGGGAAGGAGTTGGAATTGATCAAAAAATTTAGACACATGAGTTTTGTATGTGAAGAGACATCTAACAGTGTTAAGTTGGGAATGTTGAAACTGACCAGTGGCATCCTTGAAGAAATCTGAGAAGGTCAGAAATATGATTTAAGTTTGGTAGATCAATTAACGTTGATAAACCAAGGTAACAGTGGTGAATTATGAGTAGATGAAAATGGCATGTTGAAGTTAGGTAATAGAGTATGTGTTCTAGATGTTCCAGAGCTTAGCAAGGGTATTCTTAAGGAAGGATATCGAAGTGGTTTGAGTATTCACCTGGGCACTATGAAGATGTATCAGGATTTGAAGAAATTGTTTTGGTGACCGTGAATGAAAAAGGAAGTTGCAAAATTTGTGTATGCCTGTTTGACTGTCCAGAAATCCAAGATCGAACATCAGAAGCCTACGAGTCTTATGCAACCTTTGAGTGTTCCACAGTGGAAATGGGATAGTGTTTCAATAGATTTCGTGTCAGGTTTTCCGAAGAATGCTAAGGGTAATGATTCAATTTGGGTGATTGTTGATAGGTTGACTAAGTCGACTCATTTCTTGCCGATGAAAATTAATCATCCCATGTAAAAGCTGACAGAGATGTGTGTTAATGAGATTGTTAAGTTTCACAATATACCTTCGAGTATTGTGTCAAATAGAGATCCGAGATTTACGTTGAAATTTTGGGAAAGTTTTCATAATTCTTTTGGTACTAAATTGAAGTTAAGTTCTGCATATCATTTGCAAACAGACGGTCAAACTGAGAGAACTATTCATTCTTTAGAGGATTTGTTGAGAGCTTGTGTGTTGAACAAGGAGGTGTTCGGGACAACCACTTGTTGTTGATTGGGTTTACGTGCAATAATAGTTTTCATACTAGTATTAGGATGGCATCGTATGAAGCATTGTATGGTAGGAGGTGTAAAACTCCATTGTGTTGGCATGAGTCAGGCGAAAGTGTAGTACTCGAACCTGAAATTATGCAGGAAACAAATGAGAAGATCAAGATGATCCAAGAGAAGATGAGAGCTTCTCAAAGTCATCAAAAGAGTTATCATGATAAGCGGAGAAAGGCGTTTGAGTTTCAAAAGGATGATCATGTGTTTTTACGGGTCACTCTGGTGACTGGTGTTGGTAGAGCTATGAAGTCGAGAAAGCTTACGCTGCATTTCGTTGGTCCATATCAAATATCTGAGAAGATAGGTGAAGTGGATTATCGGATTACTTTACCATCGTCGCTTGAAAATCTTCATGATGTGTTCCACGTGTCTTAGTTGAGAAAATGCATTCTGGATCCTTTGCATGTGATTGAGATGGATGATGTACAAGTAAGAGATAATCTGACTGCCGAAGCATCACCCATACGGATAGAAGGTTGGGAGGTAAAGCAATTGCAGGGTAAAGATAATGCCTTGGTGAAGGTACTGTGGGGTGGACCGACTGGTGCAAGTTTAACTTGGGAGCGTGAGGATCAAATGAAGGAGTCGTACCCGCATCAGTTTTCCTCAGGTAATTTTTGGGGAAAATTTTTTTTAAGTGGGGGAGAGTTGTAACACCATAAAATTTGTAATTACTTATTTAATCAATTAATTGTGAGTATTTATGAATTATTGATGAATATATGATGTTTTGTTGAGTATGATGTGTGATGTGCTGATATGTTATGGGATAATGGGAATTTAGATGAGTAAAGAGTATTATAGTAATTTAGATAATTAGTTAATAATTAATTTAAATTAATTTAAATTATTATTAATAATAAAATATAGGAATAATTGATGTATAGAAGATAAGGGAAAGATGGTAATTGGTGAAAGGCTAAGTGAGGACAAGTTGGGCAAAACATATTAAGGATCCAAAGGTTAAACAAGGAATAAGGGAAAATATTTCATTTGGTACGATCGTGAAAACATTGGAAGAGAAGAGGAGAAAGTTAGGGTACGAAGAACACATAGGAATTTCGATAGATCGCAAAGAGAAGAGACTCAAGCTAGGAATCTAAGGTAAGGGGGTTATCTGTCATTATAATTGATATGACGTTTAAAGGTATGTAGGTATTTGTTGGGGTTTATGATGATTTTGATGATATGTTGCATTGTGATGAACTTGTATTGAATTTGATGAAAATACCATGTTGATTTTCCATGAGTTATGTATATAATGCCTATAATATTGTATGGTTGTTATATGATAATTATGTGTTGAAAACTATGAGGATTTAGACTGTATTGTCATGAAATCGAAAGAGGAATTAGGATTGAACAGGTGCAGAATCGCAATAGGAATTTGTAGCCTGCTACGCGTCACCGGGTAAAGGGATGCATCACCGGGTGAGTCAATGTCGCTTGGTCATCACCGGGTGGGCAAGGAGTGATGGAAAAGGTGGAAAAGTGATGCTACTAGACTGTCTCACCCGCACTATCGTTGGGTGATAGAGACCAAATGAGAATGGTGATGTTGTCGCTCCCATGTTGTCGAGCAAGCATCGGGCAGTAGAAAGTAGTAGGATTTTTAAAGGGCCATAACTTGAGTCTTAGAACTCTGTTTGAGGTGTTATTCAAAGCATCAGATAGCTAACATAATGGCCTACATGTGGGTGGAATAAAATCAGTAAAAAGATATATGTTTCCAGTACCTAGGATAAGGTAGACTTAGATTATTAATGAGGTAGTCTATCATGATGTATATTTCTATGATGAATTATGAATACTATGATGGTAATATGTTGTGACTTTGAAGTATTGAATGTTGTTGATGATTTCATGAATAATGATGTGATTTGACTAGTTATTGTCAATTGATATTTTGTTATTGCTCATCATACATTCATGGAAAAGTTTGAAAATCTTTGGTATGTCCATATTGATTTTGGATGTTGGTTCAGTGTTGGCCTCAATTCCATTGTGTGAATTGAGTGTGTTGATGTTATACTCCGGTTCCAAGAGGGAATCGATCATATGGTGGGGATCTTTGGAGGGTGATGAGTCAAGCACTTATAAAGAATTGGTACCACATGCATGAGTTTATGTTATTGCACTACATCTTATGTGGCATTGCATAATTATTGACTAGATGATGTTGTATATGTTGTTGTGCTAATTAAGGAATTGTTGACAATGTTGTTGATTTTGATACCATGATGTTGTTGCTTGAACTATTATGTTTTTTTCCGTATATCTTTTGTAATGAAAGTGATTACTCACCATTTCTGTTTTAATGTTACCTCCACGTGGCTAACTCGCAATTGATCAGGAGTAGTTCCTAGAACCTTAGAAGATAGCTTGGAGTGCGTTGTTTTCTTTCCGTTGATTTTTGAAGGTCTTGCTCTGATATATAACATTAGGGTCGAGAACATTTGAATTGCACTTTATGTTCTTTTGTTTATTTTGAGGTTTGAACTATCATTCATGGTAGCTATAATGTTTTGAATTATGAAGCATGAACAATGAAGTTTTAATGATATGTTTGATAAAGATGTTTTGAACTATGAATTCCGCTGCATAGTAAATGATTTATAAATGTTAAAAAGCCAGAGTTACAGTGCAATGACGTGCATGCTTGACGTTTTCTGAAGCATGTGACTCCCTTTTGGTGAAATACTCTTATTATTTAACTATATTATTCATGGGGTTTTAGAAGGGTGTTATAACTGGTGCTGGTTGTGTGCTGAAGTCTCGGAAGCTTACTCCTTGTTTCATCGTCCTTACGAGATTCTCCAGAGAGTTGTAGTTGTTGACTATCGAGTTGCCTTACCACCGTATCTTTCAAACCTTCATGATGTTTACATGTCTCTCAGCTTCACAAATATATTCTCAATCCATCTCATGCGATCCAATTGGATGATGTACAAGTGAGAGATAACTTGATTGTTAAGGCATTACCCTTGCAGATTGAGGATCGAGAGGTGGAGTATCTAAGAGGTTGTGTGGGGAGGACATTCTGGAGGTAGAATGATGTTTGAGCTAGAGGGTAAGATGAAGGGATTGTATCCAAAGTTGTTCCCTTTAGGAAATATTAACATTATAGACAATCGTGTAAAACTTGTGCACCCCTTATATAAAGGTGCATCCTTATCGTTACATAAAGTATCATAAATATGGGCTTGTGATTCTCCAATATCACAGATCATATCTTCTAGTCCATCATTCATATCATCATCAACTTAATGCATTTGTGACATCACATTTCAATTTTTATCTACTTCTCCATGCCACGTCCATGTTCTAATTTTTATATTCTCCATCACAACATAGGTGATGTAATATTTCTTTCTTTGAACTTTTATTATTATTCCCGTAATAAGCACAAGGACAATAAAAGAGATCATTATTAACGATAATATATTGTTCCGAAAATTCAATAATTAAGAGTTCCTTTCTCATACATCGTACCTAATCTATAAGCTTTCATCCAACTACGATCCATAATAAATTTTGAAATTTATATCAAAAGACTAATGTGAATGGAACACTAATGCTACATGTGACATCCCAACTTTAGTTATTTATTTTTAGTTGAAATATATTATTTTATTTTATTTATTTAAGTTATATATGTGATTTATTCAGTTATTTGAGAAGAGTGGAGATTTTATTAGAATTTTTGTTAATTTATTAAAATTTAAATAATGCTAGAAATTAGAGATATTTTAGAGTTGAGATAAAAATAGAATTTTATTAAAATTAGGGAGAAAGAGGAAAATTGACTAAGGGCTAAAGTTTCATGAGATTTAATGAAATGTTTAACTTAGAGTATTATTTATTTAAATAATAGAAATATAGATTTTTAGAAAAATAGTAAGAATAGGGGTGAAGGGAGAGTTGAGGGGTGAGAGAAGTATTGAGATATTAGATTAATATAAATAGTTAATGTTGTACCCCAAAATTTTCCCTCCCATTTTTACTCAAGACATGCTCATTGAGGTCTTCAATTGATCAAGGATGACCAAGAATTGACCAAACAAATTCTCCTTCTAAACAATGAACCTCTAACTAGGGTTTCATTTTTCACCAAGATGTGGGAGCTCAAAAGGTCTCAAATGTTTTCCATGGTCCTAATAGGTCTTCAAGATTTTCCATGCCAAGTTTCATGCCTTACACTACAAGTTTGCTCAGTCAATTGCTCAAATGTCTCAAAATCAATTGTGCTAGGTCAAAAGTCAACTATGGCCTATATACAGTCAAACTTCAAGATTTTTGGCCAACATCAACATTTTGAAGTGATATCCATAATTTTATCAAAGGTTGATCATGATTCCTCAAGAAATGCTCCTAATCTATCAAAAGTCAAGAGTTTCTAAATTAGGGTTTCTATAGGAAAATTCAACTGAACTTTGACTAGGCATAACTTTTACGTACTTCATCCATTTTCCCCAAACAAAGCTCATTTTTAAGAGAATCCAATTCCCTACAACTTCTCTTTTTCCATCAATTTCAAGAAATGCACCAATTGAAAGACACAAGCTTATACATTACAGGTCATTTAAGTCAACAAAAGACACTTTTTTCCAAGACCATTTACATCAAGATAAATTCTTCAAGTGCAAAAATGGTCAACAAATAGATTGAAGAGGACATCTTAGGCTTTCCAAAAAGTCAAAGATCATATTCAATGGATCAAAATTGAGTAAGTTATGGCTTGCCCAGATTGGGAAATTTTGAGAAATTTCAAGAAATACAAATTGAGCAAATTTATGTTTTTTAACTAATGGGCCCAATTATTGAAATTCAAACATATTCATTACATATCCAAGAATCTATAAACTCACCCATGCATGAGTTTGATTTTTTATTTGATTTATTTTGGATTTTTATCCAAATAAATTCAAAAAAAATTAAATAAATGCAAAGGTAATGTATGAGGCGTGTAGGGTTTGAGATTTGATCATGTTGGAGGCCCAAAGAGCTCATGAATAGCTGTCAAAGTCGTGTGAATGCATACATGGAAAGATATTTTCAAATTATGGAAGATTTGAAAATATTTTTGGAACAAAATTAAGCTATGATTACAGGAGATTCTTGCCACAAGTGTTAACCTAATTCCACCCTCATATATATACAACAAAGTCAGAAGAGAAGCACACGCAAAACCTGCCTCCAAGAAGCCCTAGAAAATTCTCAAAAATTCAAAGAAAGGGTGAAAATCATATCATACGATCCAGGCCTCCTCAATCAAGAGAAAGAATCCTATCTTCTTCATGAAGGTCCCAGGAGCCTTCCCCATTCGTGAGGCAAGCCCAACACACGCCAGAACACCCTCACATTATCACTCTGATCGGTAACTTTTTCCTTGATCTCAAAATTTCAATACATGCAGTTCTAACAAGTTCAATACACATATTCATGTTTATGTTATTGTCTTGATTTTTTCTAACGTAAAGCATGAGAGAATGGATGCAGATTTAGGGATTTTCCATTGTTAGGGTTTTGAAACGGCCAAGACACGAACAGGACAATCCAGGCCGTCTCAAGCCAAATAGCCACCACCATTGAATTCGTAGACCCTAAATTAGGGGGGTAGTATCATTTTCTTTTCTTTTTTCTTGAAATTTCGCAGGATGGACATTTTGGCCAACCGGAGAATGACCAGAGCCACCACCCCCGGTGGATTGACCGGCGTGGACCATAGCATGGCAGAAAGCAATGCTTTGATTGGTTATTTTAAACACAGGGGGTCCTACTGGAGCGCGCGTCTCTTCCAAATCAGCACTTGCACTTGTCTTGCATTATGTACATTTTATTGTATTTACATTAATGGATGTAAAACCGTCCCAACGGTTGGGTGAGTGTGTGTGCAAGGGCAGGGGTTCGATCCCTACCTCTTGCATATTATTTTTCCAAGTTTTGTTTACAGATCTTGTGCTTTGAGGCTACGTGCGTACACCATGCATTGTCATCTCACCATCGTTGGATCCATCAGCAACACATCTAGCGCTTTAGGATGAAGTGTCCATGATGGACCCTCAAAGAGCCAGCCGTACGGAAACGTGCAGAGTCCTGGGCTCCCAATTTTTGGGCCTTACATATTCCAGATCTCACACCACCCCCATTGTTGTTTACATCAGGCCCGGTTGCAATTTCCTTTTATTTATTTGTT
This sequence comes from Vicia faba, assembly GCA_948472305.1. Classification (NCBI taxonomy): domain Eukaryota; kingdom Viridiplantae; phylum Streptophyta; class Magnoliopsida; order Fabales; family Fabaceae; genus Vicia; species Vicia faba. The sequence continues at coordinate 1,196,322,730 of OX451740.1, read as the reverse complement.
TTAATTTATTTATTTCTTTTAATTCTTTTTTTAAAATAACCATATAAAATAATTAAAATCACAAAAATTAGATTTTAGTTTTTTTTAGTAAAATTATTTTTTATAATTAATTAATTAATTATTTTAACTTTTTTCTAATTTAAAAATTAAATAGATTTAGGTTAATTCATTTTATTTTCATAATAAAAATTCCAAAAAAAATAATAATTAGAATTAGGGTAAATTTTCAATATTTCTTTTATTAGTAAAAAATATTTAAAAAATGTTAGATTTTTTTTTTATTTTCCTTTTTTAGTTAACTAATTAGATTTAATTTAATTTATTCTTTTTTAAAATAAACAAAAGTAACAAAAGGTTTTCTTTAGACCTAGCAATATTTTAGGGTTTGGACATCTTTTCTAATTCACGCGCGATTTTATTTTAATCATTTTCATATTATTGTACCTGCTTCCTGGTTTGTAATAGAATTAACTAGGACTCATTTACTATTTTCTTTATTTCTCCCCCCATTTTTGGACTTGTAATAATCCTCATCCCCGAAGCCTTGTAATAGCTAGATTTATATTTCCGCATTTTTAATTACTGCAAATTATTAACTATTTAGATGCATGTTAACTAGGGTTGTATGGCAAGAATAAAACAAAGCGCTAGCAAACCTAAATGCAAAGATAAATAACTGAATATAACACAACTGCACATGCGCACCTCTAGGGAACCCCACTTTGGTTGCCTTCGGAAAAACAGTCATAACTCTCGAAATGTGAGATATTTTAGTGGTTGCCCTCCGGTTTAAAGATCATAAAGTCCCTTGATGACCCTCTCGATGTTGCCTCAGTAAAGTGATCTTAAAACCCTAGGGTAGTTACTAAAGTTTCTTGCCTAGTTGCCTTTGTGACTGTACAAACTTTCCTTCAAATGTCCCTCAAACATCTAACGATAGGGCTACCTACTCACTAATAGTAGGATAGCACTAACTAAAGGAAAAGAGGAAAAGAACAACATTTCGAGTAAAGTAGATAGTTGTTAGATGCTTGCTCAAACAATTTTTACACTTACACTAAACTTCTTTCAAAAACATTTTCAAACACTTTGTATATGTTCTCTACCATTCCGAGAAACATTACAAAGTTCTCCATACTAAGGCGCTTTCAGAAATATTTTTCAAAACACACAAAGCACAAGGTATTTCAAAATGAGCTAAGCACCTAAGAGCCCGTAGATAACTACATATGGAAAGGGTTCTAACACCTTCCCTTTCCCCTGGCACCTCACAATCTTCCTCACCTTCGTATTCGGCATGGTAGACCAAATCTTTAGAGTTACTGAAGGCTATAGCAGTATCTTTACCCATGGGATCCGGAATGGAAGGGTACCTGCATTTGTGAGTGTGGTTGTGTGTAAGGGTATAGCCACCTGTGATACGGTGGGAGAACTGACTAGTGTTTTGCGTTCGTATTCGCACTTGTGCGGTTAGCAAGAGTCGCCACCGACTTTTTATTTTATCCTAAAGGAAAGGTTAAAAAGCACAGCAAAAACCTTTTGAGATATTTCGTGGGTTCGGGGGGTAGATTATGAAAAGGGAAGGTATTAGCACCCTTTTCATCCATGGTTATCCATGGGCTCTTAGTTACTTGGTTTTTTAGATCACTTGCCTTGTTTTTCGATTGCTTTGAAAAATGGTGTGTGTGTGGGTGCTTTTTGAAAATGTTTTAGAAAAAGATGCCTTGTTTTAGGCAACTAATGTATTTGACTCGTGTTTGAGTGTTTTACAAAAGTGTGAATCTTTTCGAAAAGATGTTTTCAAATGTTTTTGAAAGTTTGTTTGAAAGTGTTGTGGATTGTGGTTTTTGAAAAGAAGGCAAGTGTTTTTGCAAGTTTGATCTCAAGTACCTAAGAGTTTTGTCTACCCTATTGTACTCAAAGGTTTTTGTCATGTTTTAACCCCTTTTAACAATTTTGTTCTACCATTGAAATTGGTAGACAATCTTGCGTTTAGGAAGTTTATTCGGGACGGGCGCGGGTCATCGTATGGACCATGAATGCAATGGTGCCAAGTGTCTTTGGCAATTTGCTTGAAGGGACTTGATCATTTTGATAGGCGACTTTCGAAAGCGTCATCGAGGGACTTATGATCATTTGATTTTGTTTTGCCAAAGACATTCGACATGCAAGCATGGCCCATTTGGAAGGCAACATGTGGGATTACCCTAGGGGATGCAAGTGTGATTGTGTATTGATTACAGGTATTTGTCTTGTATTAGGTTATCTAGCGTTTGATTTTATGTACATACAAACCCTAGGTCTAACCATGGCATAATTGAAAACTGTAAATTGCGGAATGTAAATCTACGCTATTACAAAATAATGTCCGGGAGTGGGGGTATAAATGTACAAGGGGATGAGACTTATAGTACCCAATAATTTACAACCAAATCGAATGTGCGATCAAAATGAATATCAAATATACAAATATAAGATAAAGTGTGTAGGGCAATATATTGTGTAAGTGCCAATGTAGATGTATTGTGTAAATGTAAATATGTACAAGTGCGAAATGTGAAGTTGAGCGTATTAGGGTTTGACCTAGAGAAATGTTTTTTAAATGAATTTTTATTTTTGTATGTTTATGTACAAAAGAAAAATGAAGGGTTTTGATTAAGTGTTAAGTTTTAATTAAAAGAGTATTTTAGTCAAAATGTTTGTGAATTTAAATATTAGAGAAAAATGTATTGAATTGTCATGTATGAAAAAAGAATGTTAATTAATTAAAAAGTTTCAATTTTAATTATGTATAAAAATGTATAATATATACAAATCAATGTTTTTAAAATGTATGTACAAAAATGTTTTTTAAGTTAATTGCGTGTAAAAAGTATTTGGTCATTTTTTATGTATAAACATATATTTAAAAGGGATGTTTTAATCATATGATAAAAGATGTTTTTTTTTTTTATTAAATTAGTGATTTTTAATTAAATTAAGTATATATAAAATGCTTTAATTAAATTGTAAATAAAAAGAAAGTATTAAGATGATTTTTTTGTAAAGCAAATGAAGTATTTTTTATAAAAATATTAAAGGGTTAGTATTAATATATAAAAGAAGAATAGATTAAATAATTATTGACAAAAAATGAAAAGAGGTTAATGTTTTATAAAATAAGGTTAGTGTTAGAAAAAGAAGTAAATTTCGTTGGGCTTTAGAGGTGAATTAGGAAACGGGTCAGATTAAGCCCATGGTTTGAAACAGAATTAGGGTTTAGGCATTTGGTTCAGAATGAAAACGAGGGTTTGTGAGGTGACGACGGCGCCGTTTGTTGCATTCATCTTCTCCGATTAAACTTCACTTCCCTGAACGCTCGATTCCGGCCACCAGCTCCCATCCTGAAGCTTTTCTTCCCCCCATTGACGTGAGTCCAGCGTCATCGATTTAAGGTTCGCTTTAGTGTTTTATGTTCTGTTCTTTACGAATTTATGTTTGAGTCTTGATTCCTGAATTCACATTATTATGAGCTAGTGAAGGGGAAATGGGAAGAACATGGACTACCTGGCTTTGGGGATGGAGGAGAGGTGGAGGGAGCTGTGGCGCTTAGGAGGCCGGATCGTCGTGATGGAGCTTGCTTTTGATGCTTTCTGGTACTTTCGTTCTTTTATCTTTTGCTTAGGTTTTTGATGATGATATTCACTGAGAAACCCTAATGTATTCACTTCTTCATCTTCCTCTTTCCTACTGTGATGCCTTTGCTTCTGTTTGTGGAATATTTTGGAACAATCATTGCCTTGAGTCTTGTTGCCTGAGTATGATGCTGGATGGTTGCCTTGAGGTGCCCAATGATGATCTCAGATCTGAGGGCCTATGTTGCCTTTGACACTTTATTTTTCTCTGAGTCCCTGATGCTTTGAACATTGTTGAGTTGGATGTCATGTTTTGACATGCTTGAGAGGTTAGGCAGTTTTGTTATGTTTGGCTCAAGCTTTGACAGTATGGTATGTTTCAATATCTTTTATGTTTGCTTGGCTTGGTTTGGATATATGGTTGATGAAATTTGATGAAGTTTGATGGCTTTGGTTATGACAGTAGTGGTGTGAGTTTGGTTCTGAGATGTGTTAGTTTTCTCTTTTACTCCCTCCTGAACCGTGTTGAACTCAGTTTGTATATGCAGAGTTGTCCTTTTTATGACAGTAGACTTGAGTTTGAGTTTGAGTTTTGTATTGGCTTCTCTTTTTTCTGAAACTGATGCAGGTTTGGATGATGTTTTGTGGTTCTGGTTCTATCAGGTTTTTTGTGAGTATATAGATTGAGACAAGGTAATGGTTTTTGATGACAGTAATGGGGTGTTTTTGAGGAGGATGCAGGTTTATTGGTTTTGGTTGTGAGGATTGGGACAGTAGTGGTTTGATGCAGGGTTGGATATTTCTTCTTTTTTCTTATGCAGAGTTGTTGTTTGGTTTGTATATATTTTCTTCTCCCTCACCTGCTATGCTGCTATATTGAACTGTCTTCTGAGTTGAGTTGGCTTTTATGTATTTGTTTTCTTCCCACTTCTCTATTGTCTGCTGTGAACTGTCTATTCTGACCTGCTATACTGCTGAACTGTCTTGGCCTTTTGACTTTGTATATCTCTTTTCTGTGACTTGCCTGCTGATGCCTAATCCCTGCCTACTGCTTTATCTCTTTTCCTTCTCTCTCTTAAAGTACAGTTCAAGAATTTTATATGTTTTTTATCTGTACTGTTCTGAAGGGGCCCTATGGGAAATGATGAGTTTATCACTTGCATAATACACTACTGCATCTCCTTTTGATAGTTTGTGTAGATTTTCTGCTTTTTGATATCTTTTTCTCAAATCTTTCCATGACAGCTTTTGAGCTTGTGACAGCAAATGTACTTCCTTGATTTTCTTTGAGTGGACTTTGTTTTGGATTTGAAAGTTTGGATTGAACTTTTTCAGTTTAGTTTGGATTTTGAATCTTGAACTTCTATGCAGCTTTGAAATTTATGACTTTTGCATTTGCATTCATGAAATAAAATAATCTTCCCTCTCTGTGAACCGGGAGAAATCCCGTGATTTGCAGAGAGGGCAACTGATCCCAGTCAGTGGCCCCTAATGATGAGCACTTTTTACTGTCTTTTCCAATTTAATGCTTTCTGACTTTTCTTATTTCTCTTTGCAGATGAAAAATGGAATACCGGAGCGGAATGAAGTACGAAGAATATTTAGAAAATAGGATAATTTTAATTCTATGTAATATTTAAATTAAATGTAAATTATTGTTTGTAACAACAATTTGTACAAATAGTTCGAATATCAATAAAAATCAAATTATCCAATTGGTTCTAACTTTCTTTATTGCTTATTTATTTATTTAAAATTCTTAGAATTAAAACAATTGAAAAATAAATTCAATCATTTAATTTCAGAATAATAAATAACTAAAATAAAACAACATTGATCCAATAAACCTGTCTTATCCAACATCCAAAGCAACGCAGCAATTAACCCAGATAGACTGATCAAACACATAAACACTGTGAATTCAAAACTGCATCTTGTATCTGACTGGCCCAATCAAAACGTACTGAACTCAAACCACCGTCTCTTTTACTGATTAAACCAAGATAACGCGAATTTTAATCCGAATCTTGAAATAAACCGCAAAGTGCTGTGGAATTTAAATTCTTCTGAGAATATGCCCATAAAACCCTAATTCCCGATTAAATGCCAAATCACGCTCGCTTGATCAAAACTGAACCAAAAATCAATCAAACCCTAAGCCCACTGTATGAAACAATTCAAAGCTCTGAAAATCAGTAAAACCCTAATTTTGCTTGACTGTCAAGAAAAGTCCGTTTGTACGATTCTTGAGCCAGTTTGAAAAGTCAGGAAATGTTTGAAGCTGAGATTTCTTGTGGAAAAGCGCGAGGGCAAATTTTGGGGTACAATAGTTGCCCCTGTTCAATCTTCTTTGACCTGAAGAGTTAGATTGGCAAGTTTGCCTTTCGCGACTTGAAGGTAAAAGGAGATTGGACACTAATGTGCCCAGAAAATTTGCGCTCGTCGATGTGACGGTGGAGGTGAATGGGCTTAAAGATGCCATTTGGTGATGGGCTTAAAGATGCCATCTGGTGCGAGAGAACTTTGTCGGGGGATGGGCTTAGAGATGCCATCTGAGAATGGGCTTACAGATGCCATTCGGCGACTGCTGGTAGGAGGATGGGCTTATAGATGCCATATGGTGATGTTGAACTGTACGTCATTGGTAAGTGGACGAGTATCAGAAGGGCATCCCTGCTTTGGGACATCTCTGAATTGGGGTCTGAACAAGCAACAGATTGATGTCCGTGTCTGGAGAATCTGTAAACTATTTTCAGGAGTCGGGACTGAACAAGCAATGGAGCAGCATCCGTTGTTGGGAAGCGTCCGTAACCTATTTTCGAAAATTGAGAAGAATCTGAATCAGTTGATAGATTGTCATCCGTTGTAGGGAAGAATCCGTAAACTGTTTTCAAAGGTCGAGAAGAGTCTGAACAAATCGGTAGATTGACGTCCGTTGTAGGGAAGAATCCGTAAACTGTTTTCAAAGGTCGAGGAGAGTCTGAACAAATCGGTAGATTGACGTCCGTTGTAGGGAAGAATCCGTAAACTTGTTTCAGAAGTTGAGAAATTGAAGAGGAAACGGTGTAAGGTTTCTGCTGATGCGTCTGAATGAATCTGGAATAAGTATCAAGATGTTGCCGTGTCCGGGTCACATCTGAACTATTTCTGGATGAATCCCGGGAGATGATCTGTGTCTGTCGACTGATCTTTCCTGAAAAGGCAAAGGGTTAGTTGTATGCAATTTTATGATGCATGATGCAATGTATGTGTCATCTAATGTTTATGATATGAATGTAATGAATGCGCATGTAAGCTGATGAGCTAATCTTGCCAAGGATACATGATTCCGAGATGGCTGAAGACAAAAGCGTCTTGACTGCTGCCGGGGAAAATAAATCCTTGGCAGTCACTGGGGAAGAGAATTCCTGATGACCTCTACTGGGGAGCTCCAACTAGTAGACTCATGCCGGGGAGACCAGATTGAGAATCTTTGGTTTGATGGGAGGTAACCCTGGAGACTTCACTGGGGAACTCAAAAATTGCTTCCTCAAAACTCTGTGGGAAGAAGGTTTGAAAGTCTGACTCCGCTGGGGATTGAAAGAATTTTGGGCGAGTGCGATCTTCCGTGGTGGTTAGCTTTGAGAAGAATCTGAACAAGCGATAGGTTAACATCCGTTTACTTGGAGAACCCGTGAACTGTTTTCAGAAATCTTGAAGTTGAATTAGTAATAGAACAACATCCGTTGTTGGGAAGCGTCTGTAAACTAAATTCAAAGGTTGCATCTGAACAAGTTGATAGATTAACATCCGTTGTTGGGATGAATCCATGAACTGTTTTCAGAAGTCTTGATAAGAATCTGAACAAGTCGGTAGATTGGCGTCCGTTGTTGGGAAGAATCCGTAAACTGTTTCAGAAGTCTTGAAGAGGAAACATCAATAGAACAACATCCGTTGTTGGGAAGCGTCCGTAAACTGAATTCAAAGGTTGTATCTGAATAAGTTGATAGATTAACATCCGTTGTTGGGATGAATCCATGAACTGTTTTCAGAAGTCTTGATAAGAATCTGAACAAGTCGGTAGATTGGCGTCCGTTGTTGGGAAGAATCTGTAAACTTGTTTCAGAAGTCTTGAAGAGGAATCAGCAATAGAACAACATTCGTTGTTGGGAAGCGTCCGTAAACTGAATTCAAAGGTTGTATCTGAATAAGTTGATAGATTAACATCCGTTGTTGGGATGAATCCATGAACTGTTTTCAGAAGTCTTGATAAGAATCTGAACAAGTCGGTAGATTGGCGTCCGTTGTTGGGAAGAATCCGTAAACTTGTTTCAGAAGTCTTGAAGAGGAACCGGTGTAGGGTTTCCTGATGATGAGCTTGCGTAAAACTGCATCGGGTTTGAACACTTTTGACATTCGAATGCCCCAAGTGGTGATGTAGATAAAATCCTGGTTTATTACAGGTGTTGGTCTACAATCGGTCGTTCACAGATGTTTCCTGGGTTATAGCAGGTGTTGATCTGGAATTCTTCAGACATGCCCTGGCTGGATACAGGAGTCGAATCTGGAAAGGTGATAGTTGATAGATATGCCCTGGCAGGATACAGGAATCGAATCTTCAAACTCTTCAGACATGCCCTGGCTAGATACAGGAATCGAGTCTGGAAATGTAGTCAACAGATATGCCCTGGCTGGATACAGGAATCGAATCTGGAAATAGTCGTCAATAGATATGCCCTGGCTGGATACAGGAATCGAATCTTCGAACTCTTCAGACGCGCCCTGGCTAGATACAGGAGTCGAGTCTGGAAATGTAGTCAACAGATATGCCCTGGCTGGATACAGGAATCGAATCTGGAAATGTAGTCAACAGATATGCCCTGGCTGGATACAGGAATCGAATCTGGAAATGTTGTAGTTGATTTGTTGAACACTTTTGACATTCGAATGCCCCAAGTGGTGATGAAGGAATCTTGAATCAGATTACCCTGCACATTGAGAGATTTCTTGAAATCTTGACTGGACTGCCCCAGGTTAACTGTACTTTGAATAATCTGTTGGACCTTGACTGGACTGCCCCAGGTTAATTGAACTTTGAAAGATCTGTTGGACCCTGACTGGACTGCCCCAGGTTAATTGAACTTTGAAAGATCTGTTGGACCCTGACTGGACTGCCCCAGGTTAATTGAATTGTGAAAGATCTGTTGGACCTTGACTGGACTGCCCCAGGTTAATTGAATTGTGACATGTCATGCCCCTTTGTTGATAAGGGGATTGATGGAAGTGTTATCCTCTTGAAGTGATTTAGACTTACTGAGAGAGTTTTCGTTCCTCCGAACATTCGCTGTATGAACTTCTTCGCTGTCAAATAAAAGGGTCAAATGCAGACAGTGATATTCGAATAATGCAAAGTTTATGTTTGTCTCGAAGTTTTTTTTTGAAAAATGCGTTTTTTAGCAGAAAACTTTTCACAAGACAAGTTAACACAAGATTTAGAGCAAAGCCATACAGGAGTCAGGATACCTTTTGTAACAGTATGCTTTCGAACTAACCCATGCTTCAATTAGGACTTTTGGAGGGTTGTAACGTGGCTTGGTTCACGGTTTAAGAAACAAAGGATAAAGGCTCAAAGTATATTTGTACCCACCCGCTCTTCGTGATGTTCTTCAACCTAAGCTCAGTTAATTGTGCGTCGCACTTTGTTTTGAGTTCGGAACGACTTTTGGGCGATGGTTCACCGGTTTGAATTTGGGAAACAGTCATTATCTCTGTTTTCTTTTCCAACATTTTCCATGTTGTTGAGGATTTTGTAATGACCTCACTATTTTGATTTTGATTTGTTATCCCTAACTTTTGCCTGACTGTTACCGTTTTCGGGATTACTGTCAGCGGGATGCCCCAGCTTTCTTCAGCCTCCTTTATAGGTTCTGGCTCAGTGGGCTTTTCTCTTTTGAGAGATTGACTGTCTATGTGATAGGGAACCACCCTTGTCTTTTGATTCCGAAGGAATGCTTTCTCTTTTTCCGACGTCGTTCGTTGTATTACGAACTGAGAGTTTGCGACTTCAATGCGCATTTTCTTTTGAATTAACTGAGATACTACCCTGCCCCAGGTTTATATCAAAGGTTTTGATTGTTTAGAACAGGAAACTCCTACTTCTTTGGCTCGAAGGGGTTGACTAGGGATTAACTTCCTTATAACTCCAGTGTTTGGGAATTGAAAGAAATGCCTGTACATCATCAGCAAGGTTTGTTCAAAAGCATACTGTATAAGATCACGGTATTGTTTCGTCATCCTCCCTCTAAAGGCTTGCAGCTTTTTATCAAGAGTTAAATATTGTAAAGAAAAGCATAAAAGTAGTGAAACGAATGGATGAATTCAAGACAAACATATGCAATGCATTAATGAAAACAGAGTTTAACATCAACAAATAATTGTTTGACAGCAAAAGAAATTACAACTTTTAAAAAATTCAAAAAGAAGCAAAAGTCTTTCAGCTTCGAGCCTCGTCACTTCAAGCGGAGATCCTCTCAACGGAAGATCTTCATCTCGCCGTCTGGCATGAATTCCAGCACCCCAATGTCAATCAGATCTTGAATCTTGTTCTTCAAGGCCCAACAGTCGTTGGTACTGTGCCCCGGGCTACAGGAGTGGTAAACACAGAATTCGTCGGGATTAAAGCGAGGAGAGGAGATATTGAGCTTCTGAGGAGGGTCCTTTACGGTGAGCAAATTGACCTCCAACAGGCGCTTCAGAATGAAGAATGATGGTATTTCAGTCTCCGTAAACTGTCTTCCCGACTTTTCTTGTTTACGCCGATTGCCCTGTTGACGCTGGCGAGGTTGTTGATGGGTTTGTGACCCTGAAGCTAGCAGAGGAGCTTTCCCCTTGTCTTCTCGAGTGGATGGAGGCTGAGCGGTGACTTGCTCTTTGACCTCAGATGTTTGCCCCAGTTGGTTGTTTGGAAGCAGTTGGCAGACCAGAACTCTGAGTTCCTCTTGTCTTTGAGATAGGTCTTGGATGAGAGCCATCTGGCCCACCAAATATCCCATCATTTGGGTCCTCAGTGTTGTCAGATCAAACTGCAGCTCCGCAATCTGATCATTCCTGGCATTGTTGGAATTCCCCAAGCCGTTGGTGAGGAGAGCTTTCATCTCCTCTTGCCCCAGAGACAAATTCATGAACATCTCTTGCAGCTGAGCAGTCTGGTCTTGGATGTCTTTGACAGACCGTTCTAGAGCCATCTCTTGCTGAAATAAACAGCAGGAGAGTAAGGAAACCTGAAAAAGGAAAGATTGTCAAAATGCAATGCATGATATGCGGATGCATGCTTTCAAGGATCTCTTGGGGTAAACACAAGAAAATGTTAGAGGTTGAACTCTGCTCTTGGATTGGAGATCTCTGCACTGGTGGACGTCCTTCCACGAGAATCAAGCTCACCATGTCGAGTGGGTCATAGCCCCTGATTCAAGTTGTTGTACTTTTGACTGGATTGGTTGGAGGAGAGACCTCTTGCCCCTGGATAGACGTCTGGTTCAATGTAATCCTGCATCAACAGAACCCTCGAGATCCTTGAAATGGTTATTGAAAATGCTAAAATGCTATGATGTCATGATGTTATGTACATGTATGCACAAACAAGTAAGTGTATATACGGGCAAACAATATTCACACAAAGCACACAAGGCCTTAGGTTTAGGCTTGCACGAGGTTCAGGTACTACCCTCTTTCAGTTTGTTGGTTAAAACCTGTCCTATCAAAAGTAACCGGGTTCTAGAGGTCCCAATATCACTGGATTGCTTTCATTGTTCATCGTTTCGATTTAGCCACTGACTGGCGATCAAAATATTCCAGGAAAGCAACCCTCAATTGAGTGTAGTATCGAGTATCAACCGACTTCGGAGTACACCAAAGTAGTCATCTCACTACCCTAAAGAGGCTAAGATGGTCAATTAAGGTTCTAAGGTCAGTTGATGCTTCACGACACCACGCGGCGGCCCCGTACTCTCCTTGATTGACTCAAGGGTTACCGGTACACACCAAAGTGCCACATCAACGTAGCAGACTGCTTCAACCATGTCGGTATACCCCGCACAGTTCCCTCACAGCCTTGTTGCTACCTAAAAGGGTTTCCCCATATCCGGGTTAGGATCTATAAAACTCCGATACAATGCCCACAAATGTAAAAACAAAGCAATCAATTGAAAACAAAAGTGATCTAAACCCTAAGGTAACCCCACTTTTAAATAATCTCCCCAGCAGAGTCGCCAGTTCTGTGATACGGTGGGAGAACTGACTAGTGTTTTGCGTTCGTATTCGCACTTGTGCGGTTAGCAAGAGTCGCCACCGACTTTTTATTTTATCCTAAAGGAAAGGTTAAAAAGCACAGCAAAAACCTTTTGAGATATTTCGTGGGTTCGGGGGGTAGATTATGAAAAGGGAAGGTATTAGCACCCTTTTCATCCATGGTTATCCATGGGCTCTTAGTTACTTGGTTTTTTAGATCACTTGCCTTGTTTTTCGATTGCTTTGAAAAATGGTGTGTGTGTGGGTGCTTTTTGAAAATGTTTTAGAAAAAGATGCCTTGTTTTAGGCAACTAATGTATTTGACTCGTGTTTGAGTGTTTTACAAAAGTGTGAATCTTTTCGAAAAGATGTTTTCAAATGTTTTTGAAAGTTTGTTTGAAAGTGTTGTGGATTGTGGTTTTTGAAAAGAAGGCAAGTGTTTTTGCAAGTTTGATCTCAAGTAACTAAGAGTTTTGTCTACCCTATTGTACTCAAAGGTTTTTGTCATGTTTTAACCCCTTTTAACAATTTTGTTCTACCATTGAAATTGGTAGACAATCTTGCGTTTAGGAAGTTTATTCGGGACGGGCGCGGGTCATCGTATGGACCATGAATGCAATGGTGCCAAGTGTCTTTGGCAATTTTCTTGAAGGGACTTGATCATTTTGATAGGCGACTTTCGAAAGCGTCATCGAGGGACTTATGATCATTTGATTTTGTTTTGCCAAAGACATTCGACATGCAAGCATGGCCCATTTGGAAGGCAACATGTGGGATTACCCTAGGGGATGCAAGTGTGATTGTGTATTGATTACAGGTATTTGTCTTGTATTAGGTTATCTAGCGTTTGATTTTATGTACATACAAACCCTAGGTCTAACCATGGCATAATTGAAAACTGTAAATTGCGGAATGTAAATCTACGCTATTACAAAATAATGTCCGGGAGTGGGGGTATAAATGTACAAGGGGATGAGACTTATAGTACCCAATAATTTACAACCAAATCGAATGTGCGATCAAAATGAATATCAAATATACAAATATAAGATAAAGTGTGTAGGGCAATATATTGTGTAAGTGCCAATGTAGATGTATTGTGTAAATGTAAATATGTACAAGTGCGAAATGTGAAGTTGAGCGTATTAGGGTTTGACCTAGAGAAATGTTTTTTAAATGAATTTTGATTTTTGTATGTTTATGTACAAAAGAAAAATGAAGGGTTTTGATTAAGTGTTAAGTTTTAATTAAAAGAGTATTTTAGTCAAAATGTTTGTGAATTTAAATATTAGAGAAAAATGTATTGAATTGTCATGTATGAAAAAAGAATGTTAATTAATTAAAAAGTTTCAATTTTAATTATGTATAAAAATGTATAATATATACAAATCAATGTTTTTAAAATGTATGTACAAAAATGTTTTTTAAGTTAATTGCGTGTAAAAAGTATTTGGTCATTTTTTATGTATAAACATATATTTAAAAGGGATGTTTTAATCATATGATAAAAGATGTTTTTTTTTTTATTAAATTAGTGATTTTTAATTAAATTAAGTATATATAAAATGCTTTAATTAAATTGTAAATAAAAAGAAAGTATTAAGATGATTTTTTTGTAAAGCAAATGAAGTATTTTTTATAAAAATATTAAAGGGTTAGTATTAATATATAAAAGAAGAATAGATTAAATAATTATTGACAAAAAATGAAAAGAGGTTAATGTTTTATAAAATAAGGTTAGTGTTAGAAAAAGAAGTAAATTTCGTTGGGCTTTAGAGGTGAATTAGGAAACGGGTCAGATTAAGCCCATGGTTTGAAACAGAATTAGGGTTTAGGCATTTGGTTCAGAATGAAAACGAGGGTTTGTGAGGTGACGACGGCGCCGTTTGTTGCATTCATCTTCTCCGATTAAACTTCACTTCCCTGAACGCTCGATTCCGGCCACCAGCTCCCATCCTGAAGCTTTTCTTCCCCCCATTGACGTGAGTCCAGCGTCATCGATTTAAGGTTCGCTTTAGTGTTTTATGTTCTGTTCTTTACGAATTTATGTTTGAGTCTTGATTCCTGAATTCACATTATTATGAGCTAGTGAAGGGGAAATGGGAAGAACATGGACTACCTGGCTTTGGGGATGGAGGAGAGGTGGAGGGAGCTGTGGCGCTTAGGAGGCCGGATCGTCGTGATGGAGCTTGCTTTTGATGCTTTCTGGTACTTTCGTTCTTTTATCTTTTGCTTAGGTTTTTGATGATGATATTCACTGAGAAACCCTAATGTATTCACTTCTTCATCTTCCTCTTTCCTACTGTGATGCCTTTGCTTCTGTTTGTGGAATATTTTGGAACAATCGTTGCCTTGAGTCTTGTTGCCTGAGTATGATGCTGGATGGTTGCCTTGAGGTGCCCAATGATGATCTCAGATCTGAGGGCCTATGTTGCCTTTGACACTTTATTTTTCTCTGAGTCCCTGATGCTTTGAACATTGTTGAGTTGGATGTCATGTTTTGACATGCTTGAGAGGTTAGGCAGTTTTGTTATGTTTGGCTCAAGCTTTGACAGTATGGTATGTTTCAATATCTTTTATGTTTGCTTGGCTTGGTTTGGATATATGGTTGATGAAATTTGATGAAGTTTGATGGCTTTGGTTATGACAGTAGTGGTGTGAGTTTGGTTCTGAGATGTGTTAGTTTTCTCTTTTACTCCCTCCTGAACCGTGTTGAACTCAGTTTGTATATGCAGAGTTGTCCTTTTTATGACAGTAGGCTTGAGTTTGAGTTTGAGTTTTGTATTGGCTTCTCTTTTTTCTGAAACTGATGCAGGTTTGGATGATGTTTTGTGGTTCTGGTTCTATCAGGTTTTTTGTGAGTATATAGATTGAGACAAGGTAATGGTTTTTGATGACAGTAATGGGGTGTTTTTGAGGAGGATGCAGGTTTATTGGTTTTGGTTGTGAGGATTGGGACAGTAGTGGTTTGATGCAGGGTTGGATATTTCTTCTTTTTTCTTATGCAGAGTTGTTGTTTGGTTTGTATATATTTTCTTCTCCCTCACCTGCTATGCTGCTATATTGAACTGTCTTCTGAGTTGAGTTGGCTTTTATGTATTTGTTTTCTTCCCACTTCTCTATTGTCTGCTGTGAACTGTCTATTCTGACCTGCTATACTGCTGAACTGTCTTGGCCTTTTGACTTTGTATATCTCTTTTCTGTGACTTGCCTGCTGATGCCTAATCCCTGCCTACTGCTTTATCTCTTTTCCTTCTCTCTCTTAAAGTACAGTTCAAGAATTTTATATGTTTTTTATTTGTACTGTTCTGAAGGGGCCCTATGGGAAATGATGAGTTTATCACTTGCATAATACACTACTGCATCTCCTTTTGACAGTTTGTGTAGATTTTCTGCTTTTTGATATCTTTTTCTCAAATCTTTCCATGACAGCTTTTGAGCTTGTGACAGCAAATGTACTTCCTTGATTTTCTTTGAGTGGACTTTGTTTTGGATTTGAAAGTTTGGATTGAACTTTTTCAGTTTAGTTTGGATTTTGAATCTTGAACTTCTATGCAGCTTTGAAATTTATGACTTTTGCATTTGCATTCATGAAATAAAATAATCTTCCCTCTCTGTGAACCGGGAGAAATCCCGTGATTTGCAGAGAGGGCAACTGATCCCAGTCAGTGGCCCCTAATGATGAGCACTTTTTACTGTCTTTTCCAATTTAATGCTTTCTGACTTTTCTTATTTCTCTTTGCAGATGAAAAATGGAATACCGGAGCGGAATGAAGTACGAAGAATATTTAGAAAATAGGATAATTTTAATTCTATGTAATATTTAAATTAAATGTAAATTATTGTTTGTAACAACAATTTGTACAAATAGTTCGAATATCAATAAAAATCAAATTATCCAATTGGTTCTAACTTTCTTTATTGCTTATTTATTTATTTAAAATTCTTAGAATTAAAACAATTGAAAAATAAATTCAATCATTTAATTTCAGAATAATAAATAACTAAAATAAAACAACATTGATCCAATAAACCTGTCTTATCCAACATCCAAAGCAACGCAGCAATTAACCCAGATAGACTGATCAAACACATAAACACTGTGAATTCAAAACTGCATCTTGTATCTGACTGGCCCAATCAAAACGTACTGAACTCAAACCACCGTCTCTTTTACTGATTAAACCAAGATAACGCGAATTTTAATCCGAATCTTGAAATAAACCGCAAAGTGCTGTGGAATTTAAATTCTTCTGAGAATATGCCCATAAAACCCTAATTCCCGATTAAATGCCAAATCACGCTCGCTTGATCAAAACTGAACCAAAAATCAATCAAACCCTAAGCCCACTGTATGAAACAATTCAAAGCTCTGAAAATCAGTAAAACCCTAATTTTGCTTGACTGTCAAGAAAAGTCCGTTTGTACGATTCTTGAGCCAGTTTGAAAAGTCAGGAAATGTTTGAAGCTGAGATTTCTTGTGGAAAAGCGCGAGGGAAAATTTTGGGGTACAACACCACCTTTAAACAAATAAAATGTAAAAATAAAGACAATGAACACAAAAGTTTATATGAAAAACGTCCATGATTCATTGAAATGACATATGAAAATGAAATAAGAACCCTTACAAATGGACCATTGTGCCTCGGGTAAGACACAAGGTTGAAAAAGTACGAATTATTTGAGAATTATTACAGATCCAACAGAAATGGAAAAGATAAATTACTGCGGTATGAAAGTAATCGGAATAAAGTCTTTTGCTTCCCAGTTGCACAGTCCTCCGCCGAAAGTAGGAAATATCCAGTCTTCCAAACCACCCTCTTCTTCACCGTCCTCTAGTGCATTGACCCCTTGGTGACTGATCTTCACAGGTGGCTCTCCGGCACGGGCGCGGCGCACGGCCTTCTGAGCAGTTGAGGTGAACCCCAAGCCGAACTTGTCTGATTTATAGGGAAAGTCTGGAAGCTTCCCCCAGACTGTACTTCCTCCCTCTTCAACCACTGCTTTTGCATCCTTGAGAGATGACATCCGAGGCAGAGGTCTGGTAATCGTGGGTACAGAGGACACCGCCTTGGTCGTCGCTATCTCCTGAGCTACCTCTTCAAAATGCTGGAAAGGAGTTTCGATGAATTCGCCATCCAATTCTACATAACGGAAAGAATTCAGATGACTGATCATGTATTCCTCTTCGCCATGAACAGTTATGATTTTCCCTTGGATGGGGTACTTGAGCATCTGATGCAAAGTGGAGGTGACAGCTCCAGCATTGTGAATCAAGGGGTGTCCCAACAGGCAAGAGTAAGAGGGACGGATATCCATCACATAAAATGTTGAATTGAACGTCTGGGTACCCACCTTGATCGGGATGTCCACCTCCCCATGGACCATCCTTTTAGAGCCGTCGAATGCTCTCACAATTATGTTGCTGGGTTTTAAAGTCAGCCCCTCACAATCCAACCTATCTAGGGCTTTCTTCGGCAAGACATTTAAAGACGGTCCAGTATCAACCAAGACATGGTCTAAGGTCGTCCCCCTACACTCCACCGAGACATGTAGTGCATCGTTGTGTTTTCTCCCTTTGGAGGTTAAGTCAGCATCGGAGAAACCCAGGCCATTGTCAGCTGTCAGACTGGCCACATACTCTTGGAATTGATTCGTATACGTCTCTTGCGGTACGTGCGTTGTCTTCAGAAACTTGAACAAAGCTTTATCATGCGCCTCAGAGAACAGCAACAATGCTAACATAGAGATTTTGGAGAGGGTCTGCCCCAGTTGTTCTACCACATCATAATCACTATTTTTAATGATCCTCGGGATTTCTTCCATCTCCTTCTTGGATTTCTCAGGAATAACTAGTGATTGAGCCTTCGTCAGGACAGGCTCCTCTTGAACATTATTTCCTTTATTCTCAACAGTGGAAGTAGGGATAGGAATTGTATTGTCATTGTTGGCGGGTACACTTGCAGGTGTAATCACTATTACAGCTGTAATCTTCGAAACAGCCACGGGTCCAGGGACTGCCTTTGGAGGGGCAATCTCTGGAGAGAAAATTCTCCCACTGCGGGTAACTTTGCTTGTTCCGGCAATGTTACCGATGTCAGGATTGTCTTCTTCAGAACTCTCTTCTTCGGCAGTCTATTCAATCTATTTAACACCATGGTAGTAGATTTCTCCACCATAGTTCCATGGTACCATTTTATCTGATTTGTATGGGGCTGGCCCGGGCATTGTTATCTTCAACGGAGTAGTCATAGGAGCGGATGTAATCCTAACGGGTTTCTTAGGAACCCTGGAAGGATTGGCGTATATGGTTATTATTGAAATTTCTGGAACTGGAATGGGTGAAACAGGAGCTTTCTCAAACAAGATTTCTTGATTATCGATCAGTTGCTGGATACCTTTTTTCAACAGAGGGCAGTCAAATGATGAGGACAGGCAAGTATGGCAATCTTGGTCACAACCTGGGAACACCCCAGCTTTCAATAAATTCAACTTGATGGTTAGGAGAGGAGTCAGTAAATCATCCATGGTGTCAACAAATAAGTCTTCCTCAACAGCGCTGGCATTGTGTTCATGCCTAGGCATTGGAGCGGAGATAACATTCGGTTTTTCAGGCGCTTCAAATTCAACTTCCTTCGCGTCTATCAGATCCTGAATCTTGTTCTTTAGAGCCCAACAGTTGTTGGTGTCATGCCCTAGACTCTCTGAATGATAAGCGCACCTGACGTTCGGATGGTAGTGCGGAGAAGCAGTATTGGGATTTTTAGGGGCCTCTTTCAGCATGGCCAAATTCAACTTCAGGAGATGTGGTAGGACTTGAGCAGGAGTCATGTTTATCTTGGTGAATTGCCTTACTGGCCTTTCCACCCTTTGCTGATTGTTTCTCGGCTGGTCATTTCTCGACTGATCATTTCTCGGCTGATTGTTTCTTGGCTGGTCTGATGCAGACTTTTGAATCATAACGGCCCCCACCATTGATAGGCGCTCTCTTCTTCCCTGATAGACAGCCGACACTTCCTTCTTTCCTGTGAAGGGTTTTTTTACAGCAGCAGAGGTAGACGCGTCTTTCTGAATTCTCCCGCTTCTTATGCCGGCTTCTATCCTCTCACCAGTTAAAATCAACTCAGTGAACCCCGTAGAGGTGCTTCCAATCAGATG
Source organism: Vicia faba (assembly GCA_948472305.1). NCBI lineage: Eukaryota > Viridiplantae > Streptophyta > Magnoliopsida > Fabales > Fabaceae > Vicia > Vicia faba. The sequence goes on along the minus strand of OX451740.1, from coordinate 1,196,303,693 downwards.
ATTAAATAATGGTACTGACAGAGTTCCTAGAAACATGTCCACTAGCTCCCTTTCAGATAAAGGTGGTTGCACCCTTCCGGCTAAATCCCTCCACTTTTGGGCGTAGTCTTTGAATCCCTCATTGGACACCATGGCCATACTCTGGAGTTGAGTACGGGTTGATGCCAAGTCGGTGTTGTATTGATACTGTTTATAGAAGGCGGCTGCCAAGTATTCCCAATTATGCACATCAGACCTCTCCAACTGGTAGAACCAATCAAGCTGCGTTCCTGACAAACTGTCCTGGAAAAAGTGGACCCGCAAATCTTTGTCAGCAGAATGCGGTTGAATTTTCCTGACATAAGATCGTAGGTGCATCTTGGGACAAGACACCCCATCGTACTTGGCAAATAGTGGCACTTTAAACTTCGCAGGGATTACTATTCCAGACACCAAACCTAACTCCTCAAAGTCCAGCCCTGGTACTCTCTGCACTTCCATAGCAGCTAGACGCTCTTCCAAGTTTTTGTATTTGTCATCGGCCGGAGGGTATTGTTGTTCAGAGTAGTCCTCTTATTCCTCTTCTTCAACTTCAGAATCTGAAGGCACTGCAGTCTCTTTACCTTTTCTTTCCCCTTCCTCAGAGGTTGATGGAAAATCCAAGGCCCTTCTAGCTTGTCCTTCAAACCTTCTGCCCATGGTAGCCACACTAGCTCGCTTCTTCTTCTTTTTCTCCTTCTCTTTCTCTAGCAGAGTCTTGAGCTCCTCCTGCCCCTTGGCTAAGGTCAAGAATAGCTGTTGAAATTGTGAATTTTGAGCTTGTAAGTCTTTGACCGTTTGTTCTAGATCTATCTTGCTATAATAAACAGCAGAGAGATGAGGAAACTTGGTGTGAAGACCTGCTTATGCATATGATGAATGATATGTATTCATGCAACGCTTTTAAGGATTCAGAAATTCAAATTTGTTTTAAACAAAAAAGAAACACACGTCATATTAATAAGATAGAATTTCTTAGTACATCAATGCCCCTTGGGCATAATAATACATCATTCTAAGGTAAAAAGACGTTGCGCATCCTCTTTGGTGCAATGTAGGTGTTGAGAGTCTTCTCTTCGTGAAGTAGCCGAGTGAGTTCCAAAATCTTCTTCTCGCTTGCGTAGAATTGGGCTTCGAAAGTATCGTGCTCTCCCTTGAGCTGTATCCAACTCCTTTGTAGATCTTCGAGTGATGTTGGCATGTCAGGATGTAGGAGGGTGTATGGAATCTCTCCTTCCTTAACAGGCTCAATAATCACTGGGAGAATGGAGGGGTAAGGCATCATAAGACTTTGGGTGCGGGTTTGTACCCACTTGAGGTAAGGCTCAAGAGGGATGGAATCTTGTGTCCCAAGGTCTTACTGTCTACTTTGTTGGGCATCCTCCAAGCTCGGATAAACCTTTGTCGAAGTCCTTGATCGTCGTTGTCAAAGTCGAAAACCAAGCCTTGAATCAGCATGTCATGTGGGCCATCCCTTCGGGCATAACCAAACTGTCTTAGAGCCAAGCAAGGGTTGTAGGTGATGCCTCCCCTAATGCCAAGTAGAGGGACATTAGGTAATTCTCCACAATGGTCGACGATGATAACATTCTCTTTGGTTCGAGAACACCAATGAATATCTGAATGTGTAAGAGTCATCAATCGTTGTGACCACCTCAAACACTGCTCATTCTTCAAGACTGATTGAGGAAGATGAGAAATAAACCATCTTGCCAGAAGAGGAGTGCAACACATGAGAATACCTCTTTTCCTCATTGTACGAGTGTGAAAAGAGTGTAAGATATCTCCAAGCAATGTAGGCACCGGATTGTGTGACATGAAGATTTTGACAGCACTCACATTTATGAGTTGGTCAGGATTAGGGAACAAGACCATCCCATAGATGAGAAGAGCTACAATCTCCTCAAAATCTTGCAAGTCCAAGGAATTCCAGCAGCTTTGGGCCTTCTCAAACAAGAACTTTGCCAAGAAACCTTTGACACCACTTCTAGTCTCCCAATGGGCTATGACATCAGATGGTTGCAAGTGCAGGGCTTGAGCAACCTCTTCTGGCTTTGGATCTCTTTCTGTACCGTTGAAGGGTAGTTGATTGAGAATAGGAATCCTCAAAAGTTGAGAAAATTCCTCCAAAGTGCGCACAAGTTGGTAGTCAGGAAATGTGAAGCAGTGATGCAAAGGGTCAAAGAACTGGAAAAGAACTTTCATCATGTCTTCCTCTGTGTTGGAAGTGACTAAGTTGAGAAGGCGACCATGTCGCTCGGTGAATGGAGAATTCTCAAGAATCCTTGAAGCTAGCTCCTTGAGTTGTGGAGGAATTCTTACAAGGTTGACCTGGATAGTTTTCCTGCAAAGTGAATCCATAGCCTACAAAACAGGAACAAAGATGAACTTCTAAAAATCCTTGAAATGGTTAGTGGATGCAAATGATGCTTCATGATGTTCATGATGTTATGCTCAAGTATATATGTACAAGCAAATCACACAAGTTCCTAGTTTAGGCTTGCATGAGGTTTCATAGGTAAGTACCCTCTTGAAGTTTAGATGGCTCAACCTGTCCTAGAAATAGTAACCGGGTTCTAAGGAGCTCAATATCACTGGATTGTTTCCTTGTTCATTGTTTCAATTCAGCCTCTTTACTGGCGACCGAAATATTCCAAGGAACAAACCCTCAATGAGTGTAGTATCGAGTATCTACCAACTTCGGACTGCACCAAAGCCGGTCATCTCACTACATCCTAAAAGGCCAAGTTGGTCAAGTAAAGGTTCTAGAAGTCCGTTAGTGCTTCATGACATCACTCAGCGGCCCCGTATTCTCTTTGATTGACTCAAAGGCTACCGGTACCCACAAATATGGCACACTAACATAGCTATTTCATAGACCGTGTCGGTATACCCCGCACAGTTTCCACAACATATTGCTATTTACCTATTATGTTTCCCAAATCCTGGTGGAGGATTCAAACCCAAACAATAGAACCAAAGTGTAAAGCAAACAAGGCAAACAATTGTAAGCAAATAAATATGATCTAAACCCTAAGGTAACCCCACTTTTAATTTTTTTCCCCAGCAGAGTCGACAGTTCAGTGATGCGGTGGGAGAACTGACTAGATGTTTTGCGTTTCGATCACACTTGTGCGGTTAGCAAGAGTCACCACCGACTTTTCTTTTATCCAAAAGGAAAGTTACAAAAGCACAGGAAAGACCTTTCGAGATTTTCTCGGGTTTGGGGGTTAGATTATGAAAAGGGAAGGTATTAGAACCATTTTCATCCATGGTTTTCCATGGGCTCTTAGTTACTCGTTTAGATCACTTGCTTTTATTTGATTGTGTGCTTGTGGTGTGGGTTTTTTAAAGTATTTTTGAAAATCTCTTTGTAATGGTTCTCGTCTCTATAAGAACGTATACAAAGTTTTGTTTCGAAAAGTGGTTCAAAGATGTTTTTGTGAATTGTGTTTCGAAAGATGTTTTGCAATGGTTCTCGTCTCTATAAGAACGTATACAAAATGTTTTGTCTTTTCTGAAAATGTTTTGAAATGGAAGTGTAGGTGTGAAAAGTTTTTATCATGAGCAAGCGAGTAACTAAGAGCGAATCTATCTACTCGAAAGGTCTTAAATTGTTCTTTTCTTCTTCCTTTTAATGGTGATATCTTACCATTGATTTGGTAAGAAGCCCCACCATTGGATGTGAAGGGACAAGCGCGGGTCAATTTTACAATCATTGAAGGCAACTTGTGAGACATTTTAGCAATTTTCGTAAGGGACGAGATTGTTTTAATCAAAGGCAACATAGAGGGTCATCGAGGGACTACGATCTTTTTTATCGAATGGTCATTACTAGAGCGTCCCATATTTGAGGGACATGATTGTATTTCCGAGGCAACGAGCAAGGTTACCTTAGAGGTGCGCGTGTGAAAAAGTGTGTTGGTTTCAAATTATTTTATTCTTTGATTAGATCATCTAGCGATTGATCTTGAATCTTGCCATACACGCCTAATTACTATACAGTATATGAAAAACAGTAAATTGCAGGAATTGAAATTCTACGCTATTACGAAATATTCGGGAATGGGGGTACAATTGTTACAAATAGGGATGAATTAAATGAAATAGAAATGTCCGAATAACAAGCAATACAACCAAGTCGAATTTTGTGCGATTTATATAAAGCTATGACAATTCATGAAAATAATATTAACAAAATATGAAATGCTAAATATTTACTTGAAAAAAAAGAAAGGTAAACCTATTCTAAAAAATAGAAATAATTGATTAAAATCGTATGCATTATCTTTTGTATTTTATTATGTAAAATCTAAAGAAAACAAAAAATTAAATTATTATTATATTTTTTGGTATTTTATTGTGTAAAATCTAAAACAAATTTATTAAAGAAAAGAAAAATGATAAAAAAATTAAATTATAAAACCTAAATCAATTTTAATAAAAAAATATTTAAGTTTTCTTAGCATTTTCATAATAATAATAAAAAATGTAAAGGAAAAACAAATTAAACAAACAAAAACGCAGTGGGCTTGTAGAGGACTTGAAAATGAGGCCCAAATGAAAATGTTATCCCTATTGTGACCAAACAAAGCCAGGTGGGGGGGGGGGGGGGGGGGGGGGTGAACTAGCAAAACAAATGGGCTTAGGGAAAATGTAAACACAACAGGCCCATGTTCTTAAATCTGTTTAATGGTTTGATTAGGGGACAAAATAAATTAGGGTTCTTGGAACCCCTTTGTTCACAGTGGCGCCGCTCATCTTCTTCATTCACTCATCCCTTCCATTTTTTGTTCATCTCTGTTCATCTCACTACTCATCCCTTCCTAATTTGGGGAATGAAATCGCTCTCTCTATCTTTATCTCCCCATGATTCGCGTTTTTGAAACCCTAATTTCGGATTGCCCTAAAAATGACGAAATCGGTTCGTCTGATCTCCCCCCAACTCTCAGTTGCCGGAACACCGCCTCTCTTGCCTCCCTAATCGAGTTTCAGTGGTTTTCTTTGAAAAAGGTGAAGTTCTATTGTTCTTTAAAGCTTAACGATTTCATTGTTTGGTTTTTGTCTTGTTTATGTGTTTTTTCTGTTAATCCACCTCATGATCTTAGATGCAGATAAATGAGATTACGAAAAATCCATACCTGTTGGAGTTCTTTCTGTGATTTATAAAGGGAGAGGCGAGACGGTGAGGGCGGCGCTCCTTGGTAGACGGATTTGCACCAGGTGAGGAAATAAGGATGATCGAATTGCTTTTCTGGTAACTTCCTTATGTCTTCTTTGTTGAATGATACTTCCTGTGTTTGAAATTTTGGCTTTTGGTTGGTTTAAGACTTTGACAGATTTTTTGCTTTTGTTAATGGTTCTGATTTCTCAGTTTGAGATTTGACTCTGGTTTTTTGTGAGTTTGGACGTTGGTTTAAACTTTGTGGTTTTGGAGGTTTGGATATTTGACAGGTTACAGTGTTGATGGTGGTTCTGTTATAGGTTTGATGAGTTGGAGATTTATGGTTTTGGATTTTGTTGATGTTTCAACAGGTTTTTTTGGTTATATTTTTAATGCTGGGCTACTGTCTTTTGGTTTTTGTTCTGTTTGAAACTTGTCTCAGGTTTGAGACTTGTTGCAGGATTTGAGATTTTGAGATGGTTTTACAGTTTGTTACAGGTTTTGCTGTTTGAGGATGGCTTGGGATATTTGGCTTAGTATGTTTGTTAACAGGTTTTTGATGATGTTACTGGTTTGAATGGTTAACAGTTTTTGTTATAGGTTTGGTTCTTTTGAGAGTTTTGGTTTTTTGATGGTTGTTTAATGGTGTTTTGAGTTGGTTGCTGGTTTTGACAGTTTTACTTGATGATGGTTCTTGCTGTTGGTTTTGGTTTCTCAGTTTGAGATTTTTGTTTTTTGTTGGCTTTGTTACAGTTTTGGTTATGTACTGATGGTTTTTAGCCCTTTGGAATTTTTGAGGTTTTGGTTTTGTTGACAGTTTGAAGGTTGGAGACTTTGACAGTTTTTTTAGTTTTTGTGATTTTCTGAGTTTGATGATGGTTCAGATTTTTTCTTGACCTCTCTTACTGTTCTATTGCTTTCTTTTTATTCTATCCACCCTACTTCTGTTATCTCTATTCAAAATGGTGGGAAAACAAAGAATTTGAATATTTTACTATATTATTCTTTTGGCTTTTTGATGGCAGTTTTGTTTTCTAGCAACTTCTATGTAACTTGTGACAGTCAAGGCAACAGGGTTGTGCATCCCAATAACCTAGGTGACTTCTTTCCTCTCTTCTCTCTCAATGACACTAAGAAAGTCAATTGCTCTTTTGCCTTTTTTTCCAATTCTGAAAAGTTTGCAATGAAAAATGGAAAATGATGAATTAGGCTTCTTGAACAAGTTTTTTGCTTGTTTGACTTAGCTATTATATTGTCATACTTCTGCCTTTTATTGATACTGTCTACTGCTATGTTGCTGCCTCGTTTTTTGTTGATGCTGTTTGCATTTTGTCCAATTTTGCGCTGCTGTTTATTGCTTACCATATTGTTGTTTGTTTGGTTCTGTTTGCAATATTTTTTTGGGCAATTTTGTTTGATTTGCGTTGTTGTTTGCTTCAGTTTGTGCATTTGTTTGTTTGGACAAATTTGCTTGCCTTTGGACAGTTTTGTAGCATTTCTTGGACAGTTTTGTAACATTTGCTTGTTTGGACAGCTTGCTTGCATTTCTTTTCCTTCTTTTTGTGAACCAAGAAGGAAAACCTTCTTGTGATTTGCAAAAAAAAAGAAAAATAAAATTGTGATGAATAATGGCATTCTGATTCCACTTTGCAAACTTTAATGATGAATAGCATTTTTTTTGGAAAATTTTGTTCATGCCCAAATAACTTGTACTAATCACATTTTCTTTCTTTTATTTTCATGTGAGCAAAATGGAGATGACAAATCAAGGAAGGCAAGAAACTCTGAGGCAGGCAAGGAGGTCTTGGAGATAAGCAAAGGAACTTCAATCAAACTTAGGCATAGATTAATTCTCCTAGGCCAATCAAGCGTTTGAATTTCCTTGTAATTTAGAAAAAACATTCTTGTATTTTATCCAACAACTGTACTAATTTATCTTTTAAATACAATAAGTTGTAAAACATAGAGTATTTAAAAGAACAAATTATTTTGTAACAATGTTTGAAAAAATGGAGAAAGTCTTATGAAATATTCTAGTGTCAATTGAAACCTTTTACTGTCAATAACTTGTAATTTTCTCTTCGCATCCTAACTGATTCTTAAAGATTCCCAATTAAGATATTTAAAACAAAATTCTCCAGTCTGGTAACTTACATTCCAAGTAATCCCAATGACTATATAACTTCATTCCAAACAAACACGCACTGTATATTCCATTTCCTGACCAAGTGAATGTTTTAAAAGACGCAAATCATCTGGTTAACCTGGATTAAACAATCATGAGTATCCTACATGGCAGTCTTAAATCCCATCTCTTGTCCCAAACAACCATGCCTCGAGAACAAACATTGTCTTTTCAGTAAACTTGAGAAATTATGAAGACCTGTGAAAGCCAATTGAATCTTTTTTTTTAGAATTCATTTCTTTTGAGAATTGCAAGAAAAACCCTAATTGTTGGTTTACTGCCACAGAAGAAAATTTGTCTGATCGATTCCTGGGCCAACTTGAATATCTGAGAAACCCTAGGGTTATGTTTTCTATGAAAAATGGGAGGGAAAATTTTGGGGTACAACACTTGGCATTATGGAGCATGGGATTATTTCTTGGACTTAGGATTAGAAACCTTGGCCTATCTTGGAGACCTTGTGATCTTATCTGATTATTTTGTCTGGAGTTCTTGAGGTTTACCTCAATACATTGGGTTGCTTGTTTGTTTTTGTGTGTAGGTTTTTGTGATTACATTCTTTGTTTGTAATCTGGAATTCACCCGTATACAGCCGTTACTCTGCCCAATTTTTGTGAAGACTTAATACACTTGAAGAGGTCTAGTATATTTGCTTGCTTGGTTTCAATCCAAAGAATGGGAATTCTATCTTGGCTCATAATGTCAAGCTTTGGCTTCTTGTTGGTTAGATGGATCTTATCCTTAGATTTTACCTTATGCTTTAGGATAGTCTCTTCTTCTCCTCCCATCTTCTTTAATTTCAAAAATATTCTCCCTCCTTTTTTAAACTCTTCTTGTTTTGAAACTTAAACTACTTTCATAATAAACATGGACTTAGGTCCATGCATTTTCAAAATATTTTCATAAATAAACCCCAATCAGTTTAATAATACTTTGACATTTTTGTGAGAAGACTAAAAGTCAATCAATCTCATTTCAAACAATTTTGCCACTTTGGTTTTTATCTTTAAAATTTTCTCAAAAGGTTAGACTCTTGTCAATCCTTGTAGTGATGCAAACAACTATACTTCTACAATATGTAGTGAAGTGAGATATTTTCCACTTGGGTGTTGAGTGAGGCATTGTTGATTTTAAAATCCAAGTCATATCATCCACTTTGAGATGATGCAAATTCTCCTTTCTCATTATTGTAGGTAGTAAGTATGTTTTTTCACACGGACAATGACGATGATGTCTTATCTCTTAAAATCAACCAACAGACTTGTGTTTCAAATTTTTAAAAGAGGAACTACGTGTACCCTGATCCCCTATTGCACGAAAGGTGGTACATATGCACTAAAGGTTCGCAACTGCGGCGGGTGAAAAAATCATAAAAATATACTTCTTTTCTCACCTCCACCATCCATCTTATATACAACACATTTTTTATAGCCAAAATATACAGATTTTTCAAAGAGGTTCCTGCGGAGTACCGTAGATGTTTAGGGTGCTAATACCTTCCCTTTGCATAACCAACCCCCTTACCTTGAATCTTTCCCCCTTTTTGGGTTATTCGCTCTTTTCCCATTCCTTTGGAAACAATAAAGCACGGTGGCGATTTTTATTTTGATTTGTATAAAGTCTAGTCAATCCAATGGCTTAGTCTTGAACATTTCTACCGCTACAGATAGGCTTAACTGTGAGGGATTGACATTGAAGCCAAGCAACAGAGTAGTGAGGGCTTTTGATGGCTCGAAAAGAATGGAGCATGGGGAAGTGGATATCCCCATAAAGGTTGGAACCCAAACGTTTGATTTAACCTTTTATGTAATGGATATTCTCCCTTTATATTCCTGCTTGCTAGGCCGACCATGGATTCACAATGTTGGCGTTATTACTTCTACATTGCACCAAATGTTGAAGTATCCAATTCAAGGGAAAATTATCACCGTTCATAGAGAAGAAGAGTATATGATCAGCCATCTCAATTCCTTCAGATATTTGGAATTAGATGGTGAATTTATTGAAACTCCATTCCAACACTTTGAAGAAGTCCCGCAAGAAGTGGCAGTAACCAAGGTTGTTCCCAAGATCACGAGGCCTCCACTCAGGATGTCATCTTTGAAGGATGCAAAAGCAGTGATAGAAGAAGGTGGGTGCACTATTTGGGGATAACTCCCAGATATCCCATACAAATCTGACATGTTTGGCCTAGATTTCACTTCAAGTGCCCAGAAAGTTGTACGTCGCGCTCGTGCTGGAGGACCACCCCTGAAGATCAGCAACTGTGAAGTCAACGCGGTAGAAGATGATGAAGATGGTTACAACCTGGAGGATTGGATCTTCCCAACTGTTGGTGGAGGGCTCAGTAACTGGGAGGCTAGAGATTTCGTCCCGATCACTTTTATCCCGCAGTAATTTGTCTTTACATTTTGTTGGATCTGTAATATTAAAACAATTCAAACTCTTAAAACCTTGTGTCTTACCCGAGGCACAATTGTCCATTTGTAAGGGTTATTATCTCATTTCCATATGACATCAATGAATCATGGATGTTTTGCATACAAACTTTGTGTTCATTGTTTTTACTTTTTTACATTTTCATTTCTTTCAAAGATAGTTATACCCTTACACACACTCACACTCACAATATAGGTCTACATCCATTCAGGATCCCATGGGTAACGGTTCTACTATGGCTTTCTGTGACTCTGAAAATCTAATCTACCAAGCCGAAGACGAAGGTGAGGAAGATTGTGAATTACCAGGGGAACTTGCCAGATTGCTACTACAAGAAGAGAGAGCCATTCAGCCTCACGAGGAACCCGTGGATACAATCAACCTAGGTACCGAGGAAGACAAAAGAGAAGTCAAGGTGGGTGCCAATCTGGAACCCAGTGTCAAAGAGCGACTGATTCAGTTGTTACACGAGTATGTTGAGGTCTTTTCCTGGTCGTATGAAGACATGCCAGGACTTGATGCAGATATTGTTGTGCATCGTTTACCTACAAAAGAGGATTTCCCACCAGTAAAACAAACGGTCGGTCGCATGTGACCAGATATGTCGGAGAAGATTAAAGCAGAAGTCATGAAGCAATTCAATGTTGGATTCTTGGTCGTCACCTCTTATCCACAATGGGTTGCCAATGTTGTTCTTGTGCCCAAAAAGGACGGAAAAGTGCGAATGTGCGTGGACTACAGAGATTTGAATAGGGCAATCCCTAAGGATGATTTCCCACTTCCCCATATTGATATTCTAGTCGACAATACAACACAACATAAAGTGTTTTCTTTCATGAACGGTTTCTCAGGTTACAACCAAATCAAAATGGCACCTGAAGATATGGAAAAGACAACTTTTGTCACACAGTGGGGCATATTCTGCTACAAGGTTATTCCATTCGGACTGAAGAAGGTTGGGGCAACCTATCAGCGTGCCATGGTAGCCTTATTTCACGACATGATACATCACGAAATAGAGGTCTATATGGACGACATGATAGCTAGATCTCAGACAGAAGAAGAACATCTTGATCATTTACAGAAACTGTTTGAGAGACTAAAGAAATACAAGCTGAGGTTGAACCCAAATAAGTGCACATTTGGAGTACGGCCTGGTAAACTCCTGGGCTTCATCGTCAGCAATAAAGGTATTGAAGTATATCCTGCCAAGGTGAAAGCGATACAAGAGATGCCTACTCCTCATACTGAGAAGGAAGTCAGAGGATTCTTGGGACGTTTAAACTACATTTCTAGATTCATTTCTCACCTAACAGCTACTTGTGAACCAATCTTCAAACTACTGAAGAATGATCAAGTAGTCAAATGGAATGACGAGTGTCAAACTGCTTTCGACAAGATCAAAGAGTACCTGCAAGAGCCTCCTATTTTAATGCCACCAGTCGAAGGAAGACCATTGATCATGTATCTGACTGTTTTGGAAAATTCAGTGGGGGTGTGTACAGGGGCAGCATGACGAGTCTGGCCGAAATGAGCATGCTATTTATTACCTGAGCAAAAAGTTTACTGACTGTGAAACAAGATATTCACTGCTCGAGAAAGCTTGTTACGCTCTGGCATGGGCTGCTCGCCGGCTAAGACAGTATATGCTGACTCATACTACCTTGCTGATATCTAAAATGGATCCAATAAAATATATCTTCGAGAAACCTTTTCTCTCTGGGAGAATAGCGAGATGGCAGATGATCCTGACGGAATATGACATATAGTATACTACCCAGAAAGCAATAAAGGGCAGTGTACTAGCTGATCACCTTGCTCACCAAGCTGTAGAAGACTACCAATCAATGAAGTTCGAATTTCCAGATGAAGACATCATGATGGTAAACAACTATGAAGAATTTAGACCATATGACGGACATGAACAAGGATCCTGATGGACCTTGGTTTTTGATGGGGCATCTAACGCACTCGGCAATGGAATTGGTGTTGTACTCATATCTCCGGAAGGATGTCATACTCCTTTTACTGCGAGACTCTGCTTCAATTGTACAAATAACATAGCGGAATACGAAGCATGCAACTTAGGTCTCAAAGCTGCCATAGACTTGGGGATCAAATCTTTGAATGTATTCGAAGATTCAGCTTTGGTTATCAGCCAGATAAAAGGGGAATGAGACACCAAACACCCTAACCTTATCCCTTACAAAGAACATGGTTTGGCATTGCTCCCACATTTCGAGAAGATTACCTTCGAGCATTTCTCGTGAGAAGAAAACCAGCTAGCAGACGCACTAGCCACAATGTCATCTATGTTTAAACTTAAATGGGATAACGAGGCTCCCCAAATCACCATTGAACAAAGGGATGAACCAGCACACTGTCACGAGATTAATACTGAAGAAGTAGTGGACCAGCCTTTGTTTCACGAAGTCAAGAGGTATCTCGAACCCCAAGAATATCCAAAAGTAGATTCAGTCAATGATAAGAAGTTCTTAAGGAGATTCTCTGCTAAATTCTTCCTTAGTAATGGCATTCTTTACAAACGCAACCATGATTATGTGTTACTTCGGTGCGTAGACAAGGTTGAAGCTGAAAGGATCATGGCTGAGTTACATGAAGGCACTTTTGGCACCCATTCCAGTGGGCATACGATGGCAAAGAAAATACTACGGGTAGGCTATTACTAGTCTACCATGGAAGCTGATTACTATCAACACTCTCGAACCTGCCACAAGTGCCAGATTTATGCTGACAAGGCGCACGTACCTCTGGTTCCTCTGAATGTTTTGACGGCTCCTTGGCCCTTTGCTATGTGGGGAATTGATATGATTGGGGAAATCAAGCCAACATCCTCTAATGGACACCGCTTCATCTTAGTGGCCATTGACTATTTTACAAAGTGGGTGGAGGCAGCCTCTTTTGCTTCTGTGACCAAGAATGTTGTCGCTCGGTTCATCAAGCAAAATCTCATATGTCGATACGGTATCCCGAAGAGGATAATTACAGACAATGGTACAAACCTGAACAATACTATGATCATTTCCTTATGCGAGCAATTTAAAATCCAGCATCACAATTCTTCCCCTTACCGGCCAAAGATGAATGGTGTTATCGAAGCCACGAATAAGAACATTAAAAAGATCATACAGAAAATGGCAGTCACGTACAAAGACTAGCACGATATGCTACCATTCGCTCTCCACGGATATCGTACCACGGCACATACATCAACCGGGGAAACACCCTACTCTCTGGTATACGACATGGAGGCTGTTTTGCCTATTGAGGTCCAGATCCCCTCTCTAAGAATTATGAAGGATACAGGGCTGAATGAAGAAGATTGGATCCAGACACGACTTGATCAACTAAACTTGATTGATGAGAAAAGACTTACTGTTGTCTGTCATGGTCAAATGTATCAAAAATGGATGATCAAGGCTTTCAACAAAAAGGTCAGGCGCCAAGTATATCATGTTAGGGATCTGGTGATCAAACGCATCATACTACCGCAAGGTGATCCTAAGGGAAAATGGACTCCTATGTACGAAGGACCATTTATAATCAAAAACATATTCTCTGGTGGCGTAATGATTTTGACCACCATGAATGGCGACGACCTGCCACAACCTACGAATGTAGACATAGTCAAAAGATACTATGCATAAGAGACCCGCTAGGTTGACACACCTAGGCAAAACAAGGGCATCCCGGCGAACCAAAAAGGTTCGGGGAAAAATTAGGGATAAAATACAAAAATTTGTACATCCGACAAGTTGAAAACCCGAAAGGGCGACTTGGGCAAAAAAGGGTATCCCGGTGGACTGAAAACCCGAAAGGGAGGTCCAGGCAAAAGTTAGGGAATTAAAGCGTATGACTATGTCCCGTTGGATCACCTTACGGACAACCTGCAAACTCAGAGGTTCTGATAAGTTCAATCATCTTCAGACAAGGCAACAAATAGACAAGATTCTCAGAGATACAAAGGCTATAGTATAATGGGAACCCCATGGGATTATTACACATAGCTATCTTTTCTTTGTATTAAAATTTTCATTTTTTACGACGGAATTCTCTTACTAGAATGTTTGTCTCATTATATAAAAACACTTACTCAAAGTAAATACAAAGATATCCCTTTGAAAGTGCAAAAACTATCTATTTTTTTTTCTTTACGCTTGTGTTTCATTTACAAAAACGTCCAATAATTCATTGAACATATGCATTTGAACATAATTACTGTTTACAAATAAACAAAATAAAAGACAATCACTGATGGCTTTAAAGGATAGGGAAATCTCTCTAAGTTTATCTCCATAAAATTCCCCACAGTGAGCAGTTTAACCCCTAGAAAAACAAAGCTTCCAGTTTATCAATCCCCTATAGAAGTCGCCAAAATTCTCAGAATCCCCTAACCAGGATTTTTCAAACAGTACACGACTTTCCCCTTACAACAGAGTTTATTTCTCTAAAGGGAAATTCATCAGCACTGCAACTTCACAACATAAAGACTTATAATCCTCAGCAGTGGACAGGGATTTATTTTCCCTAATCCAATAGTAATACAACAGAATTAGCTCACATGCGCATACATCGCACCCATATATCATAAATATTGATAACACAAATGTGTCATACCATGAATTTCATACAACATAACATTGCATATTAGCTAACATTTTACCTTTTTCAGGATAAGATTAATCAGCAGGTACCATTAACAATGTTCAAAGTTTTCAGATATAGTTCAGATACGCTCCAAACACGGATGCCATTCTGACACTCATTCAGATTCAACTTTCAGATACAGTTCAGATACGCTCCAGACACGGATGCCATTCTGATACTCATTCAGATTCAACTTTCAGATACAGTTCGAATATGCTCCAGACACAGATGCCATTCTGATACTTATTCAGACTCAATCTTTCAGATACAGTTAAGATACGCTCCAGACACGGATGCCATTCTGATACTCATTCAGACTCAATCTTTCAGATACAGTTCAGATACGCTCCATACACGGATGATATTCTGATACTCATTCAGATTCAGCTTTCAGATACAGTTCAGATATGCTCCAGATACGGGTGCCATCCTAATACTCATTCAAAATCAGCTTCCAGATACAATTCAGATACGCTTCAGACACGGACGCCATTCTGATACTCATTCTTTCAACTTACAAGTTACAATTTAAACAATCACTTTTGGATGGCATCTACAAGTCCATCTTCTGCAAATTTCTATCACCTCTCCAAATGGCATCTTTAAGCCCATTCCCTCTACCATCACATCACTTAGTGCTAATTTTTGGGCACTCTAGTGTCCAATCCTCTTCCACCTTCGAGTCACGAATGACAAAGCTTGCCAATATAACTCTTAAGGCTTAAGAAGATTGAACAGGGGAAGATGTTGTACCCCAAAATTTTCCCTCTCACTTATCAAAAATTTGCTCACAAGATCTCCTTGACTCAAGACTGCATTAGGGTTTGATCAGCTCAAGACACCTCCTTAAGCACTGATGACCAAAATTAGGGTTTGAGATTGCACAAGGATTATTGAACTTTCTATGCCCCATATTATTTTCATGGATCATTATGGACCCCCAAGATTACACATGTCAAGTTTCAAGCTTTGAATCACATTTTTTATCAGTCAATTGAGCAGTTGACCTAAAAATCAATTGTATTGGGGAAAAGTCAACTATGGCCAATTTATAGTCAAACTTCATAATTTTTTATCCACATCAACATTTTAAACTCATATGTATCATTTTATCAAGTTTGTACCATAACTCCTCAAGAAATTTGATCAAATCTCCAAAAGGGCGAAATTGTCAAAATTAGGGTTTTGATTGGGAAAGGGTAATTTCTAGTTTTTGACCTAGAAAATGGTCAATTGGTTTAAGGCATGATCTCAAGAGTACAATTTCATCATTTTGACCTAATGACATGGTTCAAAATAATGCGAGTCCATTGGATTGACAGATGAATTTTGCAGTCAATTGATCAAAAGTCAATTGTATACTGAAAAGTTAAACTTTGACTTTTTGGTCAAATTCAAGTACCAAAGATCACAATTCATCAAAACATGTCAAAATATGAAACTTATTCATCAAGAAATAAAAAATTCAAGATTCCATTTTGAAAAGTCAAAATTTCTAAACTTAGAAATTTTTCTAAGTGTTGGAAATTTCATGTTTTTTCATAATTTTGAGCCAAATTTTCACCATGATGCGAGATGATTCAAAAGAAACTTAAAACATGAAAGTTTTAGATCTCCATGAAATCTACAACTTTTATTCACACAACTTATTCCAAAAATTCTTGGATCTCAAGTTATAATTTTATGAACATAGGGTCATGAAACTAAACACTTAGTGAAATTTTCCCTAATTTGGTCAGGATTTTGACCCAACTTCATGGAACTTTTTCATATAGTTACAAGTGAAATCTTCAAAAGAAATTCAAATATGGGTTGTAGAGCACATTACAAGCTTTCCAAAATGTCCAAGAACTCCTTGAGGTCATTCTTGAGTAGGGAGAATCGATGAGATGAAGTTAGGGCTTTGTCACTTGGATTACAAGTCATTTTTGATAAACACATGAACCAAATCCATGCTAGGCTGAATAATATTTGCTTTGCAGGCCTGAAACTTGTTTGTCACTCCATAATTAAATGTTTACACAGTTGTTAGAGCTTTGATCCAAGCATTTGAGCTATTATCCAAGTTGCATTTCCATTAATGGCTCAAAGTAACATTGCCATTCTTGTAAAGCAAGCTTTTTGCATAAAGTTCACATTGAGCCTCTAACTTGTTCCCTCTGATTACACTCCATCCAAAAAGTCAGAAGCAAGCTTGTTTAAAGCATAACCACTTTATCTTAGCAAGTACACAAGGCATGGAAACTTGTTTTGTCAAAAAATCACATGTTTAACTTAAAGATGCAAATTTGAATTCTGATCAACTAGAGCACTCCAAACTTATTGCTTATAAATAGAGTCGCTATTTGTGAGCTTGAACACGAGCTTGAACACCATGAAATACACCAAAACTCTCTCAAATCAGAAATTGCACAAAAACTCCATTGTTGCATAGTTTCTGACCTTGAGCATCAAACTCCCATTTCCCTCGTGCGTTTCTCGGCCTTTTAGTTTCTAAAGCTTCCTTACATCAAGTGTAACTTATCCCTGTACCTGTTTCATTTCTGTAACATCATTTACCCTATCTTCCATAACCAAAAACAAAGCATTGCACATTGACTTCTCCAAGTCATTTCAACCACTCTAAACTCAAGCAAACCATTGCATTAGCTGCCTAGGACCTCAAGGAAGCTAACCTGATCATCACCATCACTTGAAACAAGCTCAAACTCCAAACACGATTTCCAGTTTTGAGGTAAGTTTTCTCAACTTGGAACTCTTCATACAGGCATCATCAATAGTTTACTTATTAATAAAACATGTAGATATCATTGCCCTGAAGCTAACCATGTCCTTAGTTTCCATTAATTTTGCTTGAGCTTAGAGAATTTTGAAACTGAAATTTCTGAAATTTTTAGGGTTCAGATTAGGGCCATTAAAATTCTTGCTTATCTTTGATATATAGTTTTAATACTTTACATTTCTGGAATCGTGAGAAAATTTGCTACAAGTTTCATGTTTACAGTTTTCAATTTTGATGAGAAATGAGCAAGTTACAGTTGGTCTGGCTGGAGGTTGAAGATGAAGTCTTTAGAACACGTTTTGCCTTACATATTTATTGTTTCATTTGTATTAACGGATGTATAGCCACCCCAGTGGTAAAAGCGCGCGTTTGTAACCTATGGGACCTGGGTTCGAACCCTAGTGGAACTCTTTTCATTTTTTTTTTCATATTTTTAAAATTCTGATTTTTTTGTTTGGCAGACGCTGGGCCCTTTGGGCCTGGCTTATTTTTATTTTTGCTGACTGACCTCCCTATTTCCTCTTGACACCCCTGGCCCAAGTTTTATTATTTATTTATTTATTTCATTTTTTTCTTTTCTTAAATATATTTTCTAAATACTAAAAATCATAAAATACAAAAATGATATATTTATATTTTGACTTATTTTATTTTTCCATAAATAAAAATATTTTTATTTATTATACTTTATTTGTTTTATTAAGTAAATCTTATAAACTTAATTAATACTATGATTTTATTTTTCACACTATTTAAAATACATTATTTTTAATATTTAAAAAGGCCAAAAATATTTTATAATGCTATAAATATTTTCAAGATAAAAAATACCAAAAATACTTTTCTAAAACTTATTTTCTTTTGATTAATTTATAGAATTAGGGTTATTCAAAAAAAAATCTTTTCTTAATAAATTCAAACTTAATTATTGATTTTCTTTATTTAATTAGGTTAAGACAAAATCTTTTTTTCATGAAAACCAAACAAAATTTATTTTCTTCACATTTTGCATCCTTGTACATTTATTCATTTTTATACTTTGTATTTATTTAAATTCCTTGTATATTCATACCAATTCAATATGGTTGTAATAGACTAATTCCCTACAAATGTTGTAATAGTGTAGTAACTTTAAATTTCTCAATTTATCGCTTTTATATAACATGCTAGTAATTAGGATTTGTATGGAAAGACTAAAATCAATGCTTAGAAAACCCTAATTCAAGATAAAAAATAAACATGAAAACAATACATTTGCACACAAGCACCCTTAGGGTTATTCCACTTGGTTGCCTTATACAAAATGGTCATATTACGCATGTAAGGCATCTTAGCAAAAACAAGCAAATACAAGATCATAGTCCCTCGAAGACGCTATCTAAGTTGACTTACAAATGATCTTAATCCCTCAAAAATAATGCTAAGATACCTTGCAACATTGTTAATCATGGTTATACGATGACCCACGCCCGTCTCGTTTACATCCAAAGATAAGGTTGCTTACCAAATCAATGGTAAGACAACAATGTCAAAGGAAAAGAAAATGAACAAGAAAGACATTTGAGTAGGTAGATTGCTCCTAATTACTTGCTCCATTTCAAAACAAACATCCTTGATATTTTCAAAAAAAACACACACACTTTCAAACATCTTACAAACATTGAAAACATTTTCAAAAGATCAAACATCTTTGTATACATTCTTACGAACGAGAATCATTATAAAGATTGCCTAAACAATGGCCTCTCTACAAAATACTTTCAAAAACCACACAAAGCACAATTTCAAACAAGAGCAAGTGATCTAGCAAGTAACTAAGAGCCCATGGAAAACCATGGATGAAAAGGGTGCTAATACCTTCCCTTTTCATAATCTACCCCCCGAATTGAAGAAATAATCTCAAAGGTCTTTCCTGTGCTTTTTCACCTTTCCTTTTGGATAAAAGAAAAGTCGGTGGCGACTCTTTCTAACCGCGACATTTGCGATCAAACATAAAACCTTCACGTTAGTTCTCCCACCGTATCATAGGGTTGTTACTAAAAGATCCTATACCCGGATCTGGGTCACCTTTTTAGGTAAGTGGAAATAAATCATGGAGGTTGTATGGCGTAGAGCGATATATACGAAGTGATGGCTACGTTAGCATGATACTCTGGCTTGTACTAATGTTCCTTGAGTCAGTCAAGGATAACATTAGGCTTCCTTATAGTGTCATTAAACGCTAACTGACCCTTAGAACCTTTAATTGACTCATACTAGCCATTAGAAATTAGTGAGATAGCCGGATTTGGTTTTGACCAAAGATTGGTTGATACTCGATGCTACACTCATTGAGATTGGACTTTTGGGATATTTTGGCGGCAATACTTCGGTGTTTGAGCTAAAACAATGCCTAAAAGAAAGGACAGAGATATGGGACTCCTTAGAACCTGGTTACTAATAATAAGACAGGTTGAGCCAACTGAAACTTCAAGAGGGTATTTACCTTAAAAACTCATGCAAGCCTTTAAACCTAAGGTCTTTGTGTGACTTGTTTGTTATATCTGTGATTTCAAGCATAACCATAACATCATAAACATCATAACATGTCATTTACACTAACCATTTCAAGGACCTGCGAATTTATCTCTTCTCTGTTTTATAGGTTATGGACTCAGTTCGTAGAAAAACCATTCGGATTAACTTTGTAGAAATTCCTCCCAAACTCAAGGGAATGGTCTTAAAAGTTCCTGAGAACTCCTCATTCAACAAGAGATATGGTCATTTGATCAATTTGGTTACTATCGGTTTTGACGAAGGTTTGATGAGCGTCTTATTCCATTTCTTTGATCCTGAGCACCATTCCTTCACATTTCCAAATTATCTGTTGGTGCCTACACTGGAAGAATTATCCAAAATACTTGGTTTTACTATATTGGAACGAGTACATTTCACCGGTTTAGAATAAGATCCAACTTCTAAAAATGTTGTCGTAGCCTTACATTTGAAGCCATCTGACATTGAGTTTAATTGGGAGAGAAGAAGTGGAGTTAAGGGCCTTCTTGCAATTTTTCTAATGAAGAAAGCTCAGGTATTCCTAGACACTATGAGCTACCATGCCTTTGAGGATGTCTTAGCTCTTTTGATCTATGGGTTGGTGTTGTTCCCCAATTCAGACCAGTTTATAGATGCCAGTGCCATCAACATCTTCCTTGCTCATAATCCAATGCCTACATTGCTCGGGGATATTGTGCATTCACTCCACACCTGTACTATGAAGAAAAGAGGAACTATTATGTGTTGTACGCCTTTGCTCTATAGGTGGTTTATTTCACACCTTCCTCGGTCAATAATGAAGAATAAGTTAGGCTTAAGGTGGAACCAAAGGTTAATGTATCTTTCTCACTCTGATATATATTGGTGCACTCGCCCTCAAGAGGATGTCTCTTTTATTGATCACTGCGGAGAATTTCCTAATGTGCCACTCCTTGGCATTAGAGGAGGCATCACCTACAACCCCTCTTTAGCCCTACGTCAGTTTGGCTACCCCTAGAGAGATGGTCCTCATGATATGCTCATCCAGGGTATTGTATTCGACTATTCAAATGATCTACAAGGTTATCATTAAAGGTTCATCCGTCCTTGGGGAATGATTAAGAAGACTGATAGTAAGACTTTAGGGCGCAAGAACTTCATCCCTTTGGAGCCTCACCTCAAATGGGTGCGAGCTCGTGCTCAAAGTCTTATGATGCCATATGTTGATGTCCTACCAGTGATCTTAGAGCCTATTTTTCAATGGGACGAGTCTCTCATCATTCTTTATCCTGATATGCCAACAAACTTCGAAGAATTGCAAAAGTCTTGGATCCAGCTCAAGGAAGAACGAGATACCTTTGAGACCCAATTTTATGCCAGTGAGAAGAAATACTTGGAACTAATGAAGCAACTTCATGAAGTGTAGACTCTCAATGCCTACATCAGCACCAAAAGGAAGCGTCCATGGGAGACCTAGGAATTTTAAAAACATTTCTTTTTAGTTGTCATTTCTTTGTAAATTTTCCTTCAGTTGAACCTACTAATAAAAGTCTTTTGTTTCTGTTTTATTTAAAAGAGCTTAAGTCTTATAAAGTCCTTGGAAACATTGCATAAGCATATCATGCATATCATCACATAAACAGGTTTCAGGACAAGGTTCTTATCTTTTCGCTATTTATTTCAGCAAAAAAGAAATGGCTCTCGAACAGAATATCAAGGACCTTCAAGCCCAAAATGCTCAATCCCAGCAAATGTTCCTGGCTGTGGCTAAGGGACAAGAGGATTTGAAGGCTATCATCATGAAAGACAAGAAGAAGAAGAAGAAGAAGAAGAAGAAGAAGAAGACAAAGAAACCAGTGGGGGTCCTGAATATGGGAAGGAGATTCAGAGGACCAGCAAAGCGAGCTCTAGAACTCACAACACCATCAAATGAGGGAGAAAATCAAGAAGAGAAGCCAAAAGAAGAAGATCACATCCCAGAGTTCGATAAAGAAGAGGTTGATTATACTAAAGAGCAGTATCCTCCTGTTGATGACAAATACAAGCAGCTGGAGGATCGTCTTAATGCCATGGAAATACAAAAAGTACATGGTCTGGATTTTGATGAATTAGGGTTAGTTTCTGGAATGGTCATCCCACTAAAGTTCAAGGTTCCCGCGTTTTCTAAATATGACGGGGTCTCATGTCCTAAGTTGCATCTAAGATCTTATGTCAGGAAGATCCAGCCTCACACTACTGATAGGAATTTGTGTAACGCCCATAATTTAATTTAATTAAATATTTAATTAAATTATTTTTGGATTATTTTTGAAGTTGCAAGATGTTGAGAATTATTGGTATAAGTTGTTGGATTATTATTAATTAATTAATTAGTGATTAATAATAATTATAATGTGGATTAAAAAGGAATATATGAAATAATATTGGACTTATGCTATTGGTTGAAAGTAGTAAAGTGGGGGTGTGGGTTAGGCCCAGGGGAATTGATATATAAGGAGAAGTTAACACAAGGATTTGTTTTAGTTGGAGAATAAGGTTTTATGTACGCTGACCAGTAGAGCTGCGCGGACGAGGAGCAAGATGCCCGGTGTCGAGCAGAGTGAAGCAAACCCGTTGGCTAGAGTTTTTTGGTTGAGCGACCTTTAATCCAGGTAAGGGTGGGGTTATGACCTTATAATGGGACTTATGAGGTGTATTACGTGGTAATTGGTTGTTCTATGATTGTTGTTCGTGGATGTTTCTGAATTACTATCAAAGTTGCCCGTTTATTCATGTTGATGCCGTTGGGAAGAACCATATGACTGTTTAACGAATCCGTTTTAGGAAGTTGCCCGGTTGTGTGTTGTGGATGTTTTATGTATCTGTGTGACTGTCCGGTTTAATTTATGAGTAGGTTAGTGTAGATTGTTTCCTGTTGTTGTGGTTGTTAGGTTGCTATGGACGTTAAGAGGGTATGGTCGTTACGATGTTAGGAATTATTGTTGTAGTCGGTCTTGTATAATGAACGAATATGTCAATAGGAATATAGTTACTCGTTACTGTGTTATTCCGAGCGATTGGCCGGAAGTTATGAATTATAGTGGTGTGGTCGCTAATATGTTATATCTTGACCGTGTTGTTGGCCGAATTAGTGGTCGGGGAGGATACTAAAGTAGTAGATAACAAGCGGCGTCTTAGGCTGCAAGGTGTGTCGGGTAATGATGCGTTGGATTTTTCAAGCTGAATTAGGTTGAGGGACGTGTCGAGAAGCATAGGTTGGTCATTACCCTGTTTTCCCCTGTGCGTGTTAAGGAGTATGATTTATTTGCTAAGTTGTCCTAGTTGTTGTGCATGTCGAGGGGCACGTAGTTACCTATCCTTTTTGCTCGTACATGGTTTGTTTTTTGTCTTTAACCTACTGTGTGATATATGTTAAGTTGTTGTTTGATTATGTTAATGACTGAAATGTTGATTATGTGATAGGCTTATGGCCAATGTTGATTTATGTTGAGTTATTGTTGTGATTGTTATTGTGAATTCTCGTTGATAATGTAAAGTTGTAGGGAATTTACATGATGATGAACTACCTCTATTTACTGGTAATAATGGTGATGTGGGCTTATTCCTTACAATGGATGATGATTATTGTGGGTATGTGATAGTTCATTCATTGAGTCACTTACATTTGCATACTCTGTGATGGCCTGGATTGGCAAACTACGAAGAAGGCTTATGCCTTGTTGATGCCTCTATTAATTGGCAATTATTAAGATGGGAGTTATGCTCCATTTTTAAGATGGGAGTTCTGCTCAAATGGTACCACATACATTTGCATAGTATTGAGTCGCATTCCAAGTTGTATAATTGAGCTGTTGTGATGATGAATTAGTTGTTGTGTTTTGTTGGTATCCTATTGTGATGGTTGTCGTTTATAAGTTGTAAAGTGGTGATTTTTGCATGAACTGATTCTAGTGTAATATTTATCATACATTCTATTATAATGTTCTATATCCCATCCCTTCTGTTTGAATGTTACCCTTATGTTGGTAATGTGCAGGTAATCCAGAGTGAAGGCAGTTGACCTTCAGTAGTTTGAGTCGGTGTCATTGCTCTGATACATAACACTCGGGGGGATGAATGCTTGTTGCTTTAGTATTTGTTATTTCAGTTGGCTGAACTTTAAGTTGATTGTTGTTAAGTACTTGTTATTCAGAAGTTGCTTCCATGTTGGATAAAGATCTTATTATGATTCCGCTGCGTAGTTGTTCAAGTTGTTGATTTAGAAGATTAATTTATTTTGCTGTTGGTTCATCCGAAGTTTTAAAGTGTTATGTATCCATGTTGAATACAATGGTTTTTAAGTTGAATTTGTGGCATCCTGATTCAGTTGCATAATTTTTATAACTCTGATTTACATTTATATTGTCGGGTAGAATTAGGGTGTTACAAAGTTGGTATCCGAGCAAAGTTGGTCTATCCGACCAAGTTATCGAGTCGTAGGTTGTTTAACAATCGAGTATTGTTAATTTGAGTTCTAACCGATGTTTATGTTATAGTGATAAGTTGAGATGGCTGGAAGGAATGATGCTACACTTGCTGCTTCTTTAGAAGCAATGGCGCATGCCATGGAGAATCAGCCTAACACTGACGGGAATGTTGGATCTCGTAGTTTGGCGACTTTCCAGAGGGATAATCCATCTACGTTCAAGGGGAAGTATGATCCTGATGGAGCATTGGATTGGTTGAAAGAGATTGAGAGAATCTTCCGTGTGATGGACTGCACTCTAGCGCAGAAGGTTTGGTATGGTACTCATATGCTAGTAGTTGAGGCTGATGACTGGTGGCTAGAGACGTGTTAGAGGTTGGAAGCTGCAGGTGAAAATGTCACTTGGATTGTGTTCCGTAGGGAATTTATGATGAAGTATTTTCCTGAAGAAGTTCGTGGTAAGAAGGAAATTGAATTTCTTGAGCTAAAGAAAGGGAGTATGTCGATTGTAGAGTATGCTGCAAAGTTTGATGAGTTAGTTATGTTTTATCCGCACTATAGTGGGGAAAATGCTGAGTTTTCTAAGTGTATCAAGTTTGAGAACGGGTTGCGCCTATATATCAAGAAGGCAGTTGGATACTAGAAGATCCGTGTTTTTGCTGATTTGATTGATAGTTGCAGGATTTATGAAGAGGATAATAATGCTCACTATAAGATTATCAGTGAGAAGAGGGGTAAGCACCAACAGAATCGTGGTAAGCCGTATGATACCCCAGCTGGTAAAGGTAAACAGAAAGTTGCTCAGGGTCAGAGGACTAGTGAGGGAGATGCTCCTGCGGGTGTGGTTTGTTTCAAATGTCGAAAACCTGGGCATGAGAGTAATGTGTGTGTTGCTGAGGTAAAGAGATGTTTCTGTTGTGGTAAGACTGGACATGTTGTGTTTGAGTGCAAGCATAAGGATGTGATTTGTTTCAATTATGGTGAAGAAGGACACATTGGTAGTCAGTGTCAGAAACCAAAGAAGGCGCAAACCAGTGGTAAAATGTTCACTTTGGTTGAGGATCAGGCAGCTACTGAAGACAGACTCATCAGAAGTACATGTTTCATTAATAGTACTCCTTTAATTACTATTATTGATACTGGTGCTACTCATTGTTTTATTACTGTTGATTGTGTTGAAAGATTGGGTCTTATGTTATCTTCTATGAATGGAGAGATGGTCGTCGACACTCCAGCCAAGGGGTCGGTGACTACTTCTTTTGTGTGTTTAGAGTGTCCCTTGTCGATCTATGACAAAGACTTTGCTGTTGATTTGGTTTGTTTGCCTTTAAGAGGGTTAGATGTGATTTTGGGTATGAACTGGTTAGAGCATAACTATGTTCATATTAATTGTTATAACAAGTCTGTGAGGTTTTCTACTCCTGAAGAAGAGGAAGATAGTTTGTTGTCTGCTAGACAGTTGAGGAAGTTGATGCAAGAAGAGGCTCAGATGTTCTCGTTGATGGTGTTGCTATCTGTCGAGAATCAAGCTATAATTGAGGAATTGCAGGTGGTGCATGAATTTCTTGATGTTTTTTATAATGAAATTCCTGATGTACCACCAGAGAGAAGTTGAATTTTCTATTGATCTTGTACCTGGTACCAGACCTATTTCTATGGCACCATACAAGATGTCTGCATCTGAATTGTCAGAATTAAAGAAGCAACTGGAAGAGTTACTTGAGAAGAAGTTTGTGAGGCCAAGTGTATCACCATGGGGAGCTCCAGTGTTGTTAGTAAAGAAGAAAGATGGAAGTATGAGGCTTTGTGTTGATTATAGACAGTTGAATAAAGTGACGATTAAAAACAAGTATTCGCTTCCAAGAATAGATGACTTGTTGGATCAATTGGTGGGTGCTCGTGTGTTTAGTAAGATTGATTTGAGATCGGGATATCATCAGATTAAAGTGAAGGATGAAGATGTCCAGAAGACGGATTTCAGAACACGTTATGGAAATTATGAGTATTCGGTAATGCCTTTCGTTGTTACATACATGAATCGCATATTTCATACTTATTTGGATCGATTTGTGGTGGTGTTCATTGATGGCATTTTGATTTACTCTAAATCAGAAGAAAAGCATGCAGAACACTTAAGAATAGTATTGCAAGTATTGAAGGAGAAGAAGTTGTATGCAAAGCTGTCTAAGTGTGAATTTTGGTTAAGGGAAGTTAGTTTTCTGGGTCATGTGATCTCAGGTAGTGGCATTATGGTAGATCCATCTAAAGTAGATGTTGTGTTGCAATGGGAAACTCCGAAGTCGGCTATCAAGATTAGAAGTTTTTTGGGATTAGCCGGTTATTATAGGAGGTTTATCGAAGGTTTCTCTAAGTTGGCACTTTCGTTGACTAAGTTAACTTGTAAAGGTAGAGCTTTTGTATGGGATGTCCATTGTGAAGAAAGTTTTACGGAATTGAAGAAAAGATTGACGTCGGCTCCGATTTTGATGTTACCTAATCCAGGAGAACCTTTTGTGGTATATTGTGATGCTTCTAAGATGGGTTTAGGAGGCGTGCTTATGCAGAATGAGAAGGTTGTTGCTTATGCATCAAGGAAGTTGAGGACTCATGAGAAGAACTATCCTACGCATGATTTAGAACTTGCTGCAGTTGTTTTTGTGTTGAAAATTTGGAGGCATTATCTTTATGGTTCTATATTTGAAGTGTTTAGAAACCATAAGAGCTTAAAGTATCTATTTGATCAGAAGGAACTGAATATGAGACAACGAAGATGGTTGGAGTTGTTAAAGTATTATGATTTCAGTTTGAATTATCATCCAGGTAAAGCTAATGTCGTGGCTATGGCTTTAAGTCAGAAGACTTTACATATGTCAGCAATGATGGTTAAAGAGTTGGAATTGATTGAACAGTTCAGAGATATGAGATTAGTTTGCGAAGTGACACCGCGGAGTGTTATGTTGGGAATGTAGAAGATTAATAATGATTTTCTGGATAGTATCAGAAAAGCTCAGAAGTTAGATGTGAAACTGGTAGATTTGATGGTTGGGATCGATCAGTCAGAGAATAGTGATTTTAAGTTAGATGCACAAGGTGTGTTGAGATTTCGTAATCGGATTTGTATTCCTGATGATGCGGAGATGAAGAAACTGATTCTTGAGGAAAGTCATAGAAGCAAGTTAAGTATTCATCCAGGAGCTACAAAGATGTATCAGGATTTGAAGAATTTGTTTTGGTGGCTTGGGATGAAGAGTGATGTGGCTTGGTTTGTGTATGCATGTTTGACTTTTCAGAAGTCAAAAGTTGAGCATCAGAAGCTTGCAGGGTTAATGCAACCGTTAGAAGTTTCGCAATGGAAATGGGATAGTATTTCGATGCACTTTGTGACGGGATTACCTAATACTCTAAGAGGACGTGATTCGATTTAGGTGATTGTTGATAGGTTTACAAAGTCGGCTCATTTTATTCCTATTAACATCAGTTTTCCAGTGTCGAAGTTGGCTGAGATTTACACTAGTGTAATTGTGAAGCTTCATGGTGTTCCTTTGTGTATTGTGTCAGATAGAAATCTGAGGTTTACTTCTGATTTTTGGAAGAGTTTGCAAGCAGCGTTGGGTTCTAAGTTGAGTTTGATTTTGGCGTATCATCCTCAAACGGATGGTCAGACAGAAAGGAATATTCAATCATTGGAAGATTTGTTGAGAGCATGTGTTCTTGAGCAGGGAGGTTCATGGGATACTTATCTTTCGTTGATAGAGTTCACTTATAATAGCAGTTACCATTCTAGTATTGGGATAGCACCTTTTGAAGCATTGTATGGTCGGTGATGTAGAACTCCTTTATGTTGGCATGAATCTGGAGAAATGGCAGTGCTTGGATTTGAACTTGTTCGTGAGACTACTGAGAAGGTGAATATGATTCAGAAAAAGATGAAAGCTTCCCAAAGTAGACAAAAGAGTTATCATGATAAGCGTAGGAAGGATTTGGAATTTCGAGCTGGTGACCATGTACTTTTTAGAGTTACACTGGTAACTGGTGTTGGGCGAGCACTGAAGTCTAAGAAGCTCAATTCTTGTTTTATTGGTCCATATTAGATTTCTAAAAGAGTTGGGAATGTGGCTTATATAGTGGCTTTACCGCCTAATCTTTCGAATTTGTATGATGTGTTTCATGTGTCATAACTACGGAAGCATATTTCAGATCCATCTCATGTGATTCATATGGATGATGTGCAAGTAAGGGATAATCTTACTGTTGAGACGATGCATGTATAAATCGTGGATCGTGAAATGAAGACTCTGAGAGGCAAGGCGATTGCTCTTGTGAAAGTAGTTTGGCTAGGAGCTGCTGGAGAAAGCATGACTTAGGAGTTGGAAAGCAAGATGCGGGACTCCTATCCTGAGTTGTTCGAATAATGTAAATTTTCGAGGACGAAAATATTCTAAGTGGGGGAGAGTTGTAACGCCCGTAATTTAATTTAATTAATTATTTAATTAAATTATTTTTGGATTATTTGTGAAGTTGCGAGATGTTGAGAATTATTGGTATAAGTTGTTGGATTATTATTAATTAATTAATTAATTAGTGATTAAGAATAATTACAACGTGGAATTAAAAAGGAATATATGAAATAATGTTGGACTTATGCTATTGGTTGAAATTAGTAAAGTGGGGGTGTGGGTAAGGACCAAGGGAATTGATATATAAGGAGAAGCTAACACAAGGATTTGTTTTAGTTAGTGTGATCGGTGGATTTAGAACTGACTGTTTAACGCTGGTTCGCGAAATGTCGTGGAAGCAAGAGTCGCCACCGTCTTTTATTTTCTCCAAATGGAAAGGACAAAAGCACAGAAAAATTCCTTATAGAGATTGCTCTCGGTTCGGGAGGTAGATTATAGAAAGGGAAGGTGTTAGCACCCTTTCTATCCATGGTTATCCATGGGCTCTTAGATACTTGCTCATTGTGTTTTCAAAAATTGTTTGTTTGCTTTTCAATTGTGGGTTTTAAAAAGTTTCTTTGAAAATTCCAGTTCGACTCTTGTATCGGTCCTCAAGAGTGTTTGAAAAATTGCTTTCGAAAGCTTTTTGAAAAGGTGTTGGTGTGAAAAGTATTTTTGAATTTGTTTTTGAAATTAGGGCAAGTATCTAGAGTCGTCTACCTACCCTAAGGAATTCGTCTGTGTAAATGTTCTTTAAAGTAGTGCCATCCCACCATTGAGAGGTAGGTAGCACCACCGTTGGAGGTATTCGGGTCAATTCGAGGGTTCGGGACATGGTGATCACCGGAGCAATAGGAAGACACCTTAGAAGCTACCCTCATGCCAGGTTCCTGGATCATGAGGACTTACTAAAACATCCTCTACTCGACGATCACCTTTCGAGGGGCAAGGCAACAATGAGGCGTACCCTAGGGGTGGTGTGTGATTCGTGTGTCGTTTTCAGATATTTTTGTCTTGTCATGTATTGGTGATCTACGCTTTTGTTTTTATTTTAACATTCATTCTTGCATGCAAATTTATTAACAGTTAAAAAGTGCAGAATTTAAAAGTTCTACGCTATTACAAAGGCGCGGGTCCACATCGCCAAATTAAATCCAGGACCCGATTTAAAAATAAAATAAAGTGCGAGAAATATAAATGTCTAATTTACATGGCTTTGGGAGAATTACATGAATATTATAAGAAAGGAAATAAATGCGCGAAACAAACTGATAATCGAAAGCGAGGGCGTTGGACCCTTTTTAATGAAATTAAATTATGATTAACAAATTAATTAAATTAAAATAAAAAAAGAAAATATTTTTTGGAGTTTTTTGTATTTATGGATTTTTAATAAGAATTAATGGAATTTAAAACCTAATTCTAGCTATTTTTTAATTTATTAAAAAAAACATGTTAAAGTTAAACCTAGAACTAACCTAATTATTTAATACAATTTTATTTACAAGAAAATAATAATTAATAATTAATATGGTGAAAAAGAAAAAAAAGGATAAAAATATAAAACCCTAATTCTACAATTTTTAAGTTTATTAAGAAAAACATTAAAATTTAACCTAAAATTAAGACTAAATTAATTAACAAAGATTTTATTTATAAAAAATGACATTTAAATAAAATATATTTTATTTTGTGACTTTCTGATTTTTTTATATTTTTTATGTTTTGAAAATATTGATTTAAAGAATTATGTTGAAACTAAATAAATAAATAAAAATAGAAAGAAAAATAATGAAAGAATGAAAGAAGACAAACCAAGGGGGTGTTGACCCCAAACTGGAGGTTTTGTCCCAGCAATTCTGGCCCATCATTGGAGGCCTTTTTTGACTTTTCAGGGCCACGTGCGTATGCGTTGACCGGTGCCCATGGTACTCCTCAAATCTTGACCTTTGGATTGCCCTCAGTGGCCATGTGGCACGCTTGGACATTGAGTGTTCGTTGAACCTCTGGAAGCGAGCTACACAGGAGCATGGTTAGAAAAATAATATGGAATAAAGAAGGGGGACCTGGGATTCGAACCCAGGTCCCAGTGCCTTATGAGACAACGCGTTAACCATCTGTACCATGTGCTTTCTTTGTAACATTAGTGGAAGGAAATAATTATAAGAAAAAAAGAGTTAGTGGCCTGAATAAATAAAATGCGCACTAATCTTTGAATTGCCCATTCAGGTTGTGACACCTAAGCGTCTTCCTCCTCCGTTCTGCATTCGCCTGAAAAAAGAAAGCAAGATTGCGGGGGTTTTAAACCCCCACCATATGATGTATGAAAAAATAGCGAATAGAAATCTGTTGATCATAAATTAATCGCGAGTTATGCATTGAATTCGTCTGAAGCTCCTGGTTTTAATGGCCTAAGTCTCATGTCCCAATTTTTCTTTAAACGTAAAGCCCCAATTTTGCAGTTTGGAAACCCTAGCGAGCTTCAATGGTGATTTCGCGTATGATGCACAAAAACTCAATCAAAACACATGGTTAGCTTCAGAATGAATCAACTAACACAAATCAAACATTAAAAATTAAAAATAATGCATGAATCATGATACATGAATATGAAAAAAATCATGAACAGGACATGGTCGTTCTACCAATTCCTTGCGTTAGGGACAATGATTTTGATCCAGACACGTTCCTTGAAGCCTCAAGAATGCAATGGGATAGTTATTTGGCCTTGAAACGCCTTAGAATCGTGGTTTTCAGTTTTTGAATTTTCTTGAAAAAGTGCAAAGTTGTTTATGAAGTGTGGCGCAGCTTAGAGGTTCTTAGGCATTAGGTTTTGCTTCTCTTATATGAGTGATGGATTAGGGTTGAAAAAATATGTCCAAAACCTTTTGCATTGATGGAAAGAATATTTGATTTTCATGCATATTTTTCCAAATCTTTTTCACATGTTTTTGATTCCAATCATGGCCAATCACCTTGATTCTTTCCATATCAGATAGTGCACGAAATCTTGAAGGTATTTCATGCATAAAAAGATTTGAAAAGCTTGTTTTAGTATTTTTCCCATATTTTATTTTATTAAATGAATTAATAGTAATTAAAAATTCAAATAAATAAATAAAAATGATGAATAAATCCCCTTTGGGACAAATGGTCGTGCATATGCTTTGGATGATGATTCTTGGAAGCAAATGTGGCCCATTAGCAATTTTAAGGCATTTGAAGCAAAGTTGACTTTTCAAAATTCCCAAAAATTTCCCAACTTCCACAAGGCATATATTTCTCAATTTTTAAGATTTGATCATGTTCTTGGACATTTTGGAAAGGTATTGAAGTCCTCTAACCAATGCCTTTAATCCCATGTCATTTTGATTTACCAATCTCAAGTTATGGCCTTTGACTTAAAGTCCCTTTTTGTTGACTTTTGAAAATGACCTATAATGTTGAAATTGATAACTTTTTGTGAGAGTATTTCTTGGACTTGAAGTGTGAAGAGGAGTTGTAGGAAATGTCTTTATCTTCAAAATGAGCTTTGGATGGAATTTTTCTGATAAACCATGTGGAAGTTATGCCTTGGTCAAGTTACAGTTGACTTTTTCAACTGTCCAAATATGGAAACTTTTGCATCTTGAGACTTTTTGAGCCAAGCTTTGAGAATCATGATCAAGCATTGATCAAATGATGTTTATGGCTTCAAAATGAGATGTTGACCAAAAATTTGAACTTTTGACTGTCAAATGACCATTTTGCCCCTGCAGTTGACTTTAGTGCAATTAGGGTTTTTGACTGTGCAATTTTGTGCTATAAGTCTTGAAACTTGGTATGAAGATGCTTGACCATGTTTGTAGGCATGTGGGACTTGATTGGACCCTTGGAAACTTCAATTTCTTTGTCAGAACCAAAACCCTAGTTTTTGACTGTTAGGAGGCCCTTGAACTGTGCAACCTTTGGGGAGATTTTGAAGCTTTGACTTGGCAAATTTTGAAGAATATGGGAGGGCAAATTTTGGGGTACAACAGTTAGAGAATAAGGTTTTCTGTACACTGGTCGGTAGAGTTGTGCGTACGAGGAGCAAGCTTCCCGGTGTTGAGCAGAGCGAAGCAAAGTCGTCGGCTAGAGTTTTTGGTTGGGCGACCTTCAATCTAGGTAAGGGTGGGGTTCTGACCTTATAATGGGACTCATGAGGTGTATTACGTGGGAATTGGTTGTTTTATGATTATTTTGCGTGGATGTTTCTGAATTGCTATCGAAGTTGCTCATTTGTTCATGTTAAGGCCGTTGGGAAGAATCGAATGACCGTTTAACGAATCAGTTTTATGAAGTTGCTCGGTTGCAGGTTGTGGACGTTTTGTGTATCTGTGTGACTTCCCGGTTTAATCGATGAGTAGGTTAGTGTAGATTGTTTCATGTTGTTGTGGTCGTTAGGTTGTTGTGGTCGTTAAGAGGGTATGATCGTTACGATGTTAGGTATTATTGTTGTAGTCGGTCTTGTATAATGAACGAATTTGTCGATAGGAATATAGTTGCTCGTTACTGTGTTATTCCGAGCGGTGAGGCCGGAAGTTATGAATTATAGTAGTATGGTCGTTAAGACGTTATATCGTGACTATGTTGTTGGCCGAATTAATGGTCGGGGAGGATACTGAAGTAGTAGATATCGAGCAGCGTTTTAGGCTGCGGGGCGTGTCCGGTAATGATGCGTTGGATTTTTTGAGCTGAATTAGGTAGAGGGACGTGTCGAGGAGCATAGGTTGGTCGTTACCCTATTTTCCCCTGTGCGTATCGAGGAGTATGATTTAGTTGCTAAGTTGTCCTAGTTTTTGTGCATGTCGAGGGGCACGTAGTTCCCTATCCTTTTTGCCCGTACATGCTGTGTTTTTGGTCGTTAACCATACTGTGTGAATTATGTTAAGTTATTGTTTGATTATATTAATGACTAAAACGTTGATTGATGTGATAGGCTTATGGCCAATGTTGATTTATGCTGAGTTATTATTGTGATTGTTATTGTGAATTCTCGTTGATAATGTGAAGTTGCAGGGAAATTACATGATGATGAATTACCTCTATTTACTGGTAATAATGGTGATGTAGGATTATTCCTTACGATGGATGATGCTTGTTGTGGATATATGATAGTTCATTCATTGAGTCACATACATTTGCATACTCTGTGATGGCCTGGATTGGAAAACTGCGAAGAAGGTTTATGCCTTATTGATGCTTCTATTAATTGGCAATTATTAAGATGAGAGTTCTGCTCCGTTTTTAAGATGGGAGTTATGCTCCAATGATACCACATGCATTTGCATAGTATTGAGTCACATTCCAAGTTGTATAATTGAGTTGTTGTGATGATGAATTAGTTGTTGTGTTTTGTTGATAGCCTGTTGTGATGGTTGTCGTTTATAAGTTGTGAAGTGGTGATTTTTTCATGAACTGATTCTAGTGTAATATTTATCATACATTATATTATAATGTTCAATATCTCACCCCTTCTGTTTGAATGTTACCCTTACGTTGGTAACGTGCAGGTAATCTAGAGTGAAGGTGGATGACATTCAGTAGTTCGAGTCGGTGTCATTGCTCTGATACGTAACACTCGGGGGGATGAATGTTTGTTGCTTTAGTATTTGTCATTTCAGTTGGCTGAACTTTAAGTTGATTGTTGTTAAGTACTTGTTATTCAGAAGTTGCTTCCATGTTGGATAAAGATGTTATTATGATTCCGTTGCGTAGTTGTTCAAGTTGTTGATTTAGAAGATTAATTTATTTTGTTGTTGGTTCATCCGAAGTTTTAAAGTGTTATGTATCCATGTTGAATGCAATGGTTTTTAAGTTGAATTTGTGGCATCCTGATTCAGTTGCATAATTTTTATAACTCTGATTTACATTTATATTGTCGGGTAGAATTGGGGTATTATAATTCGTGGGTGCATTTCTTCCAAGAATGTTTATCTGGGACTCAATTGGAATGGTTCTATCAACTGGAAGGAACCAACATTCGTAATTGGGAGGATTTGGCTATTTCTTTCTACAGGAAGTACCAATATAATGCTGACCTCGCTCCAACCTATACACAACTTCAAAGCATGTCTATGGGTTCTAGCGAGGGATTCAAAAATTATGCCCAGAAATGGAGAGATCTTGCGGTAATAGTCCAACCTCATCTGTATGATAGAGAGCTGGTAGATATGTTCTTGGATACTTTTTTTGGACCATTTTTCAACCATTTGATTGGAAGCTCTTCAGCTGGGTTCACTGAGCTGATATTGACTGGTGAAAGAGTAGAAGCTGGTATGAAGAGCGGTAAGATTCAAAGGGATTCCTCTTCGAGTACAGTGAAAAAGCCTTTCATGGGGAAGAAGGAAGTAAGTGTTGCCTACGGTTAAAGGAATCAAAGTAAAATTGAACACCGTCCGACAGTAGGAGCTGTGATGATTTCCAAACCTGCACCAAATCAATAACAAAACAATCAGCGTAGGCAGGATGCGCCCAGAAGACAGTTCACCTGGCTTAACATGTCCTTATCTCAGGTTTTGCCACACTTGTTGAAGTCTAATCTAGTCATTCTGAGGGAAGCTCCTAAGAATCCAAATACTATGTCTCCCCGTTATAATCCAAATGCTCGATGTGCCTACCACTCTGACAGTCCAGGGCATGATACAAACAATTATTGGGCTCTAAAGAACAAAGTGCAAGATCTTATCGAGGCAAAGGAGATTGAATTTGACCCTCCTGAGAACTCTAATGTGATAACTGCCCCAATGCCCAAGCATGGCCAAGGTGTTAATGTTATTGACGACGACCTGTTTGTTTCTTCTGTTGATGAACTAGCTACTCCTCTATCGATGGTTAAGAAAAATCTCTTACGAGCCAGTTTATTTCCAGGTTGTGGTGAAGGTTTCCACTTATGCATGTCTCTACCCAATGGTTTCTTGTTGTTGGAGATGGGTGTCCAACACCTGATGAACAACAAAGAAATTATGTTTGAGAAGACTCCCTCTACAAGAGTTCTGTGTCAATACATT
The DNA here is from genome assembly GCA_948472305.1 of Vicia faba. NCBI lineage: Eukaryota > Viridiplantae > Streptophyta > Magnoliopsida > Fabales > Fabaceae > Vicia > Vicia faba. The sequence continues at coordinate 1,196,267,991 of OX451740.1, read as the reverse complement.
TCAATTATTACCATTTATGACAATCCTCCCAGGGTCTCCTCCAAAAGACCTGTCAGGATTACATCCACTCCAAAGGTTGATCCTTTAATTATCACCTTTCCAGGGCCAATACCATATTCCTCCGACAAAGTTGTTCCTTGAAATTATGGGGCTGGCATTTACTACCATGGCGTCAAGCAAGATTTACTGACTATTAAGAATGAAGATACTGAAGATGTTAATCCTAACATCGACAACATTGTTGGGACCAGTAAAATCACTAGAAGTGGGAGGATTTTATCTCCTGAAATCTCTATGAAGACTGTTGCCACTCCTTTGGTCATTCCTGCTAATGTTCATGTTGTTATTCCTGTTGCTACTACTGTTGCTACTGTTATTGCTATTCCTGTTGCTACTCCTGTTGCTACTCCTACTGTCACTCCTATTGGTATTCCTGTTACTGAGTCAGCTGAGACTCAGGGAAAAGAAGTACTAGTTGAGCCTTCCCGAATGGAGGCGCCTAAAGAAGCCATTCTTGAAGCCTCCACACGAGAAATGGAGGAAATTCTGAAAATTATAAGGAAGAGTGATTACAATGTGGTGGAACAATTGGGGCAAACCCCTTCAAAAATTTAAATGTTGGCCTTGTTGTTATGCTCTGAAGCCCATGCTAAGGCTTTGGTGAAGTTCCTGAAGTCTGCTCATGTGCCATAAGAGAAATCTACCGACCAATTCGAGGATTGTGTTGCTAGTCTGACTGCTGACAACGGACTTCGTTTATCCGATGCCGATTGGACGTCCAAAGGAAGAAAGCATAATGATGCCTTGCATGTCTCTATTGAGTGAAAGGGCACTACCCTGGCTCATGTCCTAATTGATACGGGTTCGTCACTGAATGTTCTACCCAAGGGTGCTTTGGACAGATTGGACTGCGAAGGACTAACTTTGAAGCCCAGTAATATTGTGGTGAGGGCTTTTGATGGTTCCAAGAGAATGGTACACGGGGAGGTAGAAATCCATATTAAAGTTGGTTCTTATAACTTTGACTCCACCTTCTACGTGATGGACATCCGACCGTCTTACTCTTGTTTGTTGGGTCGCCCTTGGATCCATGGGTTCAGCGCTATTACTTCTACTCTGCATCAAATGCTGAAGTATCCGGTTAATGGAAAGATTGTTACAGTCCATGGCGGGGAAGAATATATGGTGAGCCACTTGAACTCTTTCAGGTATGTTGAGATAGACGGCGAGTTCATTGAAACCCCTTTCCAGAACTTTGAAGAGGTTCCTCAGGCAATTGTTGCAACCAAGACTGCTACCAATGTTCCAAAGATTACCAAACCTCAATTGAAGATGGCTTCCCTAAAGGATGCCAAAGCAGTAGTCGAAGAAGGTGGGTGTACCATTTGGGGCCAACTCCATGATATCCCTTACAAATCTGACAAGCTTGGTTTGGGTTTTACTTCAGGAGTCCAAAGAGTTGTTCGTCGTGCTCGCGCCGGAGGACCATCACTGTGCATTAGCAACCATGGAATCAATGCTTTGGAGGATAGTGAGAGTGACTGCTACATGGACAATTGGATCTTCCCAGCTACCGGCGGTGGACTAAATCATTGGACGGCTAAAGACTTTGTTCCCATTACTTTTATCCAAGAGTAATTGTCTTTTTGTTTTTTGGAATATGTAATATTTGAACAATTTAAACTCTAAAGCCTTGTGTTTTACCCGAGGCACAATGGTCCATTTGTGAGGGTTATTAGTTCATCTTCATATGTCATTAATAAATCATTAGATTTTTTTGCATACAAATTTTACGCTCTCTGTTTTTCTTTTTTGCTTTTACTTTATCAAAATAGTTATGCTCTCTTACACACACCTACATCCACATCCACTCTGGATCCTATTGATAACGGTTCTGCTATTGCCAGTTATGACTTTGAACATCTGATCTACCAAGTCGAGGACGAAGGTGAGGAATATTGTGAAGTACCAGGAGAACTTGCTAGACTATTACAATAGGAGAAAAGGGCAATACAGCCTTATGAAGAGCCGGTTGAGACAGTAAACTTGGGTACTGAAAAGGATAAGAAGGAAGTCAAAATAGGTGCCAACTTGGAGCATAGTGTCAAAGAGCGATTAATTCATATGTTACATGACTATGTTGAGGTATTTTCCTGGTCATACGAAGACATTCCGGGGTTGGACACTGATATTGTGGTTCATCGTTTACCAACTAAAGAAGATTGCCCTCCAGTGAAGCAAAAGATTCGCCGTATGCGTCTTGAGATGTCAGAAAAGATCAAAGCTGAGGTTATGAAACAGTTCAACGCCGGTTTCTTAGCTGTTATCTCTTATCCATAATGGGTTGCTAATGTTGTTCCATTACCTAAGAAGGATGGTAAAGTACGTATGTGTGTGGATTACAGAGACTTGAATAGGGCAAGCCCCAAGGATGACTTTCCACTTCCCCATATTGATGTTCTGGTTGACAACACTGTGCAACATAAGGTATTCTCCTTCATGGATGGTTTCTCCAGGTACAATCAGATTAAGATGGCTCCTGAAGACATGGAGAAAACAACCTTCGTCACATAGTGGGGCACTTTCTGGTATAAAGTTATCCCATTTGGTTTGAAGAACGCAGGGGCAACCTATCAACGAGCTATGGTAGCTTTATTTCATGATATGATCCATCACGAGATAGAGGTCTATGTGGACGACATGATAGCCAGGTCTCAGACTTAAGAAGAGCACCTTGATCACTTGCAAAAACTGTTTGAAAGACTGAAGAAGTACAAGCTAAGATTGAATCCGAACAAGTGCACCTTTGGAGTAAGATCTGGTAAGCTCCTATGTTTCATTGTCAGCGGCAAAGATATTGAAGTAGACCCTGAAAAGGTTAAAGCTATACAAGAAATGCCAACTCCCTGCACTAAGAAGGAGGTTAGGGGATTCTTGGGACGTCTAAACTAAATTTCCAGATTCATTTCCCATCTAACCGCTACTTGTGAGCCAATCATCAAATTACAGGAGAAAGATCAAGTAGTGAAGTGGAATGACGACTGTCAGACTGCCTTTGACAAAATCAAGGAATATCTTCAAGAGCCTCCAATTTTGATGTCGCCGGTTGAAGGAAGACCTCTGATCATGTACTTAACAGTATTAGAGAATTCAATGGGGTGTGTGTTGGGGCAGCATGACGAGTCTGGTCGAAAGGAGCATGCAATATACTACCTTAGAAAAAAGTTTACTGACTGTAAAACAAGATACTCACTGCTCGAGAAAACTTGTTGTGCTTTGGCATGGGCTGCTCGCCGAATTAGACAATATATGTTTACTCACACTACCTTGTTGATATCTAAAATGGATCCTATCAAATATATCTTTGAGAAGCCCGCTCTCTTCGAAAGAATAGCAAGATGGAAAATGGTCCTGACCTAATATTATATTCAGTACACAACCCAGAAAGCAATCAAGGGAAGTGTATTAGCTGATCATTTGGCTCATCAAGCTGTGGATGACTACCAATCCATGAATTTTGAATTCCCGGACGAGAACATCATGTTAGTGACTGATTATGAAAAACCTGGACCAGATGAAGGACCTGAAAAGGGATCCCAATAGACTATGGTTTTTGACGGAGCTTCCAACGCACTTGGAAATGGAATCGGTGCTTTGATTATCTCCCCCGAGGGCTTCCATACACCCTTCACTGCCAGGTTATGTTTCAATTGTACCAACAATATGGATGAATATGAAGCATGTATCATGGGTCTCAAGGATGCTATCTATTTGAGAATCAAATTCCTAAGCGTATATGGAGACTCGGCCCTGGTGATCCGTCAAATCAAAGGAGAATGGGACACGAAGAATCCTAATCTCATCCCTTATTTGGAGCATGTGTTGACACTGATTCCATATTTTGAAGAAGTTACCTTTGAGCATTTTCCACGAGAGGAAAATTAATTAGCAGACGCGCTAGCTACTATGTCATCCATGTTTAAAATCAGATGGGATAACGAAGCCACTCAGATCACTATTGAGAGATTGGTTGAACCGGCATACTGTTATGAGATTGATACTGAAGAAGCAGTGGACAAACCTTGGTTCCATGAAGTAAAAAGATACCTCGAAGCTCAAGAGTATCCCGAGGGGGCTTCCTTCAATGATAAGAAGTTCCTAAGAAGGTTCTCTGCCAAGTTTTTCCTCAGTGACTGAATTCTCTACAAGCGCAACCACGATTCTACTTTTCTTCGGTGTGTAGACAAGAGTGAAGCAGAGAAGATTATGGAAGACATGCACGAAGGCACCTTTGGCACCCATTCTAGTCGGCACACAATGGCTAAGAAGATTCTGAGAGCAGGGTACTATTGGTCCACTATGGAAGCAGACTGTTATCAGCATTCCTGAACTTGTCACAAGTTCCAGATCTACGTTGATAAAGTACATGTGCCTCTGGTTCCCTTGAACGTCTTGACTGCTCCCTGGCCTTTCGCAATGTGGGGAATTGATATGATTGGAGAGATTAGACCTACCGCTTCTAATGGGCATCGCTTCATCTTGGTTTCCATTGATTACTTCATAAAGTGGGTCGAGGCAGCCTCATTTTCTTCTGTTACCAAGAATGTTGTGGCCCAGTTCATCAGACATAACCTTATCTATCGGTATGGTATTCAATAAAGAATCATTATAGATAATGGTACCACTCTTAATAATACTATGACCACCAAACTTTGTACGCAATTCAAAATTCAGCATCATAACTCTTCACCTTACCGACCGAAGATGAATGGCATTGTGAGGCTGCTAATAAAAACATCAAGAAGATCATACAGAAGATGACAGTGACATACAAAGACTGGCATGAGATGTTACCATTTGCTCTTCATGGTTACCGTACCTCAGTACGTACGTCAATAGGGGTAACTCCTTTCTCTCTGGTATATGGTATGGAAGTTATCCTACCCATCGAAGTCCAGATCCCTTCATTGAGAATCATGAAGGATGCACGTTTGAATGAAGACGAATGGGTCTAGACTCGACTTGATCAGTTGAACCTGATTAACGAGAAGAGGCTCGCGGCTGTCTGTCATGGTCAGATGTACCAAAAACGTATGATTAAAGCTTTTAACAAGAAGGTCAGACGTCAAGTATATCAGGTTGGTGACCTAGTAATCAAGCGTATTATCCTGCCGCAAGGTGATCCCAGGGGCAAATGGACTCCCACATACGAAGGGCCATTTGTGATCAAGAACATATTTTCTGGTGGAGCTATGATCTTAACCACTATGGACGGTGACGACCTTCCGCACCCTGTAAACACGGACATAGTTAAAAGATACTACACATGAGCAAATACCCGCTAGGTCGACTATCCTAGGCAAAAATAAGGGCATCCCGGCGAACCAAAAGGTTCGGGCAAAAGTTAGGGATACATATATGAAAAATCTGTACACCCGGCAAGTCCAAAACCTGAAAAGGCAGCTTGGACAAAAAAGGGTATCCTGGTGGACTGAAAACCTGAAAGGACGGTCCAGGCAAAAGTTAGGGATTAAAAGCGTATAACCATGTCCCATCAGATCACCTTACAGACAGACTTCAATAACAAGTGTCAAGTTCAAATGGTACTAATCAATCCAATCAGCTTCAGACAAGCAACAAAGGGATGAGACACTCAACTTATAAAGGTAATAGCAGAAAGGGAACCCAATGGGATCATTTTACATAGTTGTTTTTCTTTGTATACTATTTTGTATAGTTTTCATTCTTACGGCGACATTCTCTTACTAGAATGTATGTCTCTTTGTACAAAAACACATGTTATAGGCAGACTTCTTCAGATTAATACAAAACTATCTCTTTGAAAGTGCAAAACTATTTGTTTTTATTTTTCTGTTTTGTTTGCAAAAATGTCCAATAATTATTTTTGAACATATGCATTTGAATGTGATTACCGTTTACAAATACACGCATAAAAAACAGAAAGACTGTTACTAATGGCTTTAAGAAACGAGATGGTGTCTAAAAAAAGCCATATGCAAATCCCTGCAGATACTTTCTCCAGCAGGTACAGAGACAGAGACATCCTACTACAAATTCACTACCATATCTTCAGTATACAGCCTAATGATGTCAAAGTTTCTAATATCCCCGGCAGAGCAAGAGTTTCCAATTATTTCCCCGGAATCTTAAAGAATTCCTCATCCTGGTTCACAAACTTCTTGGGTTCCTCAATAGGGCTTCATAAAAATCCCCAAGCAGTTTATAGAGTTTTTCTTTCCCTAGTGTGTAGCGGTAAAATCAATGAAGTCACCACCGAGTATTTATTTATCCTGCAAAAGGGAAAGGAAAATCATCGAAGAAAAACCTAAAGGGGAAATCAAGATCTTGCAACCGAGAGATTGGGTAAGGGAGTCGATTACGTGAAGGGAAGGTATTAGCACCCCACACGTCTGTAGTACTCTATGGGATCCACTCTAGTTATTCTAATCAAAGGAAGTGTTCAATCTAATGCTTAAGAGTTATAAACTAAGATGGAATGCATGAAAAGAAAACACGGGGAAAAGAAGGAAGTATTTACAAATTTTCGCTCGGCTGAGCCCCATGACCAGATGCCTATGTATCCCTTTTAAGGAATCAGAGCGCCGTAGTTCGACTCAAATATTTTTGTTTGTTTGTATTTTTTTAAATGAACAATATTGCATTCGATCATTCCACCGTCGCTCGACCTTTGGAGACTTACGACCTGTAGTGGAAAGGAGCTAACATGCTCTTAGAAGAGAAAAGCTTAATGGCGAAAAGAAATGGATTGGCTGGTATTTTTTACCATGAAAAGAATTTTTGTATGGTTAGTATTTTTTATACATTTTCCAAGAAAAAAGAAGTTTTAGTTTTAAATGCAATTATGCAAAATAGGAAGAAAACATCTAAGGGAGACTAACCTATCTCTAACCTAATGTTATCATACAGTGAGGGATCCTATCTAAGTTAGAATACCAAAGAAAGTCTAACAAACAATCCTATAGGGAACATACAATGAGAGCGAAGTCGTGATCTCAATTTCTAAATTGAGTGACTCATCGATCAACAAGAAATAAAGGAATGTGATAAAGTCCTATAGGGAGCATGCACTGAGAGAGAAGTCGTGATCTCAATTTCTAAATTGAGTGACTCATCAATCAAAAAGAAAGGAAACAAACACAAGCACAATACATATAAGGTATGAAGTGCGGAATGCCTGCTACAGGTCTTTAAACAGCGAATTCGAGCGCACGCTCTTTATTTCCTACTTCTCATGATATCTAGAAAGCAATAAAAATGAGAAAATATAACTTGGAAGCAGAATAATACCAAACGAACGATAATGCCCGCAAAAAGCACAACCAAAATAAAGAAACCCGAGATACTTCACGCGAGCTGGCATTAACAAACAAGCAGTCAGAGATCGAATATTCGGAATAGGTGTCGAAGCTTTATCGATGTGAAAATAAATCATAATCGGAATCCAAAACACATTTGTATATCAAATAATAAACCTGCATAAGACTCAACTCAACATGCAAAAGTGAACCACAAATTTCACGTAATCAAAAAAAATTAGGAATTAATTTCCAAAAAAAATCAAATGAGAAATCAAATTTTTATTGATTTTTGCAGTTTATTAATCATGGAAAGATACAAAAAAAATTAGAAAATCCTAAGCTCTATCTATATGTTTTTTTTACTAATCTTTATCAAAAAAAAATTCAAAGAGAATTTACTAAAAAAAAGTCAGGGGGTGAAGCAGATCTAGGAGTGTAGCAGTAAAGCATGGCGCTAGGCCCATCAAACCAATCCATGAGCATTTTTTGTTCAAGACCAAGCCCAAATCCAATGTAAAACAGTCTTCCAAAAAGTGTGTAAAAAAACCATGGGCTTATGAGAAACTTTTGGTCCAGTCCATTGGCAATACCTAATCCGGTTTTATATTTTTTTGATTTTTCTTTTTTTTTACCTAAGAGTTGGTTAACAAGCAAAAAAAAGTAATAATGTGAAAAAAAGGCGTATTGGTAGTAACGTGACGTTCCAGCTTCCTTCGTACAAACCTTCGTCTCTCTTCCTCTCAACTCAACCTTCGCCGGAAAGCGCTCCTTCGCGCCGGAGGCGGCGAAGCTTTGACAATTACCAAAAATCCCTACATCTCTCTCTTTTTCCTCTTCCGTGAGTTCGATTCCAAACCTAATTTTTACCAATTTTATTTCATGCACTTCAAATCTAAACAGAAAAACTTGAAACTCTAGATTCCCAAAATGAATTTAAACAGCGAAATCAGAGAATTAAAGCTCGAAACCTTGGGACTTCGTATCAGCACATCTTAACCTACAAAGCGGTGTGAAGAAGTCTAAGAAATGGTGAAGGAACAAAGGCTGGAGGGCTTACCAACTGGAGAAGCATCTGATGCTTGTTAACAACGTCAGAGAAGCAGAAAATAAGAGAATCTTCAGTGAGATGTCAGGTAATAACAAGCATCCACTGATTCTTCTTTTCTTCTTCTTCTTCTTAATACTTTCCGCGTTCTCTGAAGTTCTGTTACCGTTGTTCTGAGATTATGGCGAATCAAGTCGACAATGAAAATTTGATGATGAAGATATGTGTTGCGGTATTGCTGAGAAGATTGAAGATAGAGAAAGAGTTGCAGGTTTTCTGAGAAAGAATGAGGATGATGATGAACGAAGGTCAGAGATCCATTTTGAGTGAAGAGAGAGAAAGTAATATATGGATTCAAGATGGAAGGGAGAGAGAATTGAAAGGTGAGTATTTTGTGATTTTCTTTGGATCATGAAAAATGAAATCCCCCCTTTTTCTCTATGAACTCTCCATCTGTTATATAGGAATTGATCTGTGAATCTAGTTACAACTCGATCAACTCATGCCATTAGATTATCAGAATCGGTTAAGAGATGAAGAGCTTAGATTTATTCGGTTAGAAGTTAGTTTTAAGTTAGTGATTCTGTTAGAAATTTTGTTAGTTGTTAGTTAGGATTGAGAAAATTAGTTGGGGATTTGTTAGGGATTAGTTTTTTGTTTTGTTTGAGAATCAGTTAGGGGTATACAAGCTAGAAAATTATGTCATTGAATTAATGGTTTATGATCTTTCTGAGTTTCAATCTCCTCTACTTATCAGTCTTTTTTCGTTATTGACAACTGTTGTTCCACATCAACAAGGTCAGTTTGATCAGGCTTCTGAGTGAATTTCATACATGTTAACAAAGCTGGGCTCAGATCCACAGCCAATTTGCAATATTACTCAAATGCCACAAATGCTAGCTCTGGATACTTATATTAATAAGTAAAATAAAGACATGTATGTGTCATGGTCAGAGGAAGATTTTGAAAGTGGTAATGAAGAGGAACGGGCCAAACAGGTCACTGCCTTGACTGGAATTTATGACTCTGATGAAGACCCAGATTGTGAAGAACTAACCTTTGAAGAACTTGCTGCTTCTTACAAGTAGTTGTGCCTCAAAAGTCAATAGGTGGGAAAATTAGAAGAAAATATAAAGAAGACTATTGCTCAACTGTAGACTAAAAAAGTGGAGCACCTGTCTATCATATCTGTTCTAGAGGATGAAAAAGTGGAGCACCTGTCCACCACCTCTAGTATGACGGGTGAAGTTCTTTTGCTCAATTCACAACTTGATAATATGACCAAGACTGTAAGAATGCTTAACAAGATATTAATATGGTAGCATTCAGCAAGATGGTTCTTACTTTGTGATGATTCTTATATTCTTTCTTTTTTTGCTTTGTCATCACTCTTCTTTCAACAAGATTACCACTAGCATCTATTGGATATGTGTAGCCATCAACTACCATATTCCAGAGATCTACGTCGTGACCGAGAAAGAAGCTCTCAATTTTGTCCTTCCAGTAGTCAAACGTTTCTTCATCAAATATTGGAGGTTTAACACTATAGTGATCTCTTTCAACATATTGAGCAACTGGTGGAGGGATTTCAGCCATTGTGTTTCTAAACTGTCTGGATCTTTATCATACACGATTAGTGTTTGATAACAATCAATACCAGAACTGAAGTTCTGATGCCAATTGAAGGTGCAAGAAACACAAGAAATGAGGGTTTGAATTGAATTTCAAAGAATAAAACTTTTCGAAACTCAATTAACAAATCTAACAAAAAAATAAAAATAAATAAACACAATTATTTTTATCCTGGTTCACTATTAACGAAGTTAATCTAGTCCACCCGCTAAGATAATTTTTCCTTTCTCAACAAGGACTTAATCCACTATAACCAAACTGATTACAAAATCCAAACAAAGACTATTCGTCAATATTTACAACCACAAAGATAAACTGTCAATATCTTCTTGAGAATCATGGTTATATCCTAGTCTCTCAATGAGCTATCAACTCACAATTAAAATACAAGTTGTGTGTTTGCAAAGTTGCTTTTGGAAAGTAGATTACACAAGATCGAAGTACATATAATAACATAGAAGTGTTAAGAGCAAGCTAACAAACAACAATTCCTTTCTAACAAGTTGATGAACAAAAGTTTCTTGCTTTTACAAACTTTACAAAAGATTTACAATAAAAGTTCAACAGCATTTCAGCAAAATGATTCAATGCAAAAGTTGTTTTCCAATTCTTCTAAGTCTTCCTTTTATAGCTAAAAAGATTTCGGTTAGAGGGTATAATAGGAATACAAAAATTCCAGCTTGTCTTCTTGCATAACAGTTAGTGAGAGTGGTAGACAACATCGTACCAATAGTAATGTTCTTTCACCATAAAACTAGCGTAGTGGAAGGAAGTGAACTTGTACGATTTCTCACGCAGAAATCCTTTTTTTTATCTTATCTTCTAATCTTCAGAGGCTTCATATAATGTAAGAGTTGAAGCATGTTTAGAAGGATCAAAACATTGTCTTCAGAACTATATCTTTAGAGTCTTCACAAGTTGTTCAGTAGAACCTTGTCTTTAGAGTCTTCAGCACTTGGTCTTCAGAGCCTTGTCTTCAGAGCCTTTTCTTCAGAATTTTCAGAACTTCGTTCAACAGAATCTTGTCTTTAAAAGTTGATTTTCAGAACCGTTGCTCTTCAGAATCTTCAAAACTCGTTCAACAGAACCTTGTCTTCAGAATCTTCAAAACATGGAGCAATGGAGCTTGGAATCTTCGGAGGTTAAGAACTCATTATAAGCTCAACCATCAGAGTCACAATCAGAAGCTTCAAAACAAACGTTCAACAAGACCGTTGTTTTAGAAGCATTATAAGCTATAAAACACGAACTTGTATCTCTTAGTGCGTTGAGTCCAAAATATGATGAGTTCACACGTCAATTCTTCAGAGTCAGAATCTGTTAGCAAAAGCTACACACTAAACAAACCATTAGGATACTAAAATTTTATCTAATCACACATGCAATGTTATCATTAAAACTAAAAATTAGATGCAAAACTAAATCTTGTTCTTACAAGGAGGTTCACAGACATATTTAACCCTTGAAAATAAGGTCTTCCAATATATTAAACTCCAATGTTAAAATTGTATAATTTTCAAGTGACATTTAAACAAAAAACTAACAAAAAATTCTTTATGTAAAATAATAATAAGAGAAAAGTGCCACACTTAGACTCAAAATAGATTGCTTTGACAATTCTAAATACTCTCTCTGTTTCAAAATAATTATCATTTTAACAAATAAATTTTGTTTTAAATTGACTGTCATTTTTACTTTTCAATATAGTAATGATTATTATTTTTTCAATTGTGTTCTTTACTTTTTACTCTCTACACTACTTTCAATACATTAATAAGGTTAATTTTATAAAATGTTATGTCTTATGACAACATCATTGTATTTCTTAATTTGTGTGCAAAAAACAATAATCATTTTAAAACGGAAGAAGTAATTTTTTGCAAAAAAAGTCTTAGCACATAATTTATAAGTTGACTTTTATGTACTTAGATTCTAAATCACTGCATTCCAATTTATGTTTTTCAGATTCCCATATTCCTAATCAAAAGTAAAAGTTTTGGGAACGGGGCATAAACAAATCTAGCAGGTATAAATTCTCTGTAGATCGGATAGAGATACCATTGTTTCTTTTGTTAGTCAAATTTGAAAAGTTTATACCATTATTTCTTTTCTTTTAGTCAAACTTACACAGTTAATGATGAAATATAAGTACAAAGTTACAAAGAGAAATCAATGAACTTTTAGTGACAATTCTTTGAATATTACATTTCCAAAGTAGTTTCAGAAATATGGAAACAAACCCTTTTTTTCTTCTATTTCCACCCCACCTTCTCCCTGTTTCCACCCCACCTTCTTCTATTTTGTCTCATCTAGAATGTACCAACCATGTAATTAAAGGGACACCAGTAAATTTTTTTTGGCAAACACTGCCCATCAGCAGCCATCTAACTTGGAAGCATGTGCAACAAAGTTTGCAAACCCATGAAATTACTTGCAGCACAAAAAAAAAATGAAGAACTTAAAAAGAAAAGATATATCTGAAATGATCAAAACAGACAACATAAGTAAGGGGAAGGATGTGGTGCTTTCAAATGCTATCCAAGTTAAAGAACAATAACTCTTTCAAAAGAATCTTTAGCATTTCTATAGGTTAGAGGACCACTAGACTATGGTAACTTTCTGATATGTGTATCTTGAACTTACTATTCACACAGGAGCCACTAGATGACAAGCATAAAGCCTCACGATCCGTCTGCCAGCCAGTACCCGGTGAAAATGGCAGAAAACTGCTATAAATTTGCTTTTGGCTAGATAAATTGGGGCACTATAATACTTTGCCAATAACTATGTTAATTTTCTTCCGACAAAGTGAGCAAGTTATACACAAAAGTGGTAGAGAAAGTTTGGAATAAATTGGAAATGTCCTCTCAATCAAGTTAGTACTACTATACTATCTCTTGTAGTAGTGAAAGTGGACAGACATTTGTGTGAATTGAACCCATCAATTAGAAAATCTCACAATGTATATCCCTTGACATTGGAATTTAGCATTCTTTCAACATTTATGGATAAGTATAACACAAACCACTGGAAAAAAAGAAAAGAAGGATAGATTACTGATTGTGTATAGTTAACACCAGTCACGAGAACCGTCCATACTATATAGTATATACTATATCAGCCTACCCAAAAAAATATGTTAAAATCAACAACAAAATGTATTAAAAACAAATAAATACTAACATATGCCAAACCAATCTATGACACAATTTTGCAATAAAGAACAAATGTTTCCTAAGTTCTCTAAAGCCTAAACCTTTATGAATATATGAAGACTTAAGTATGGGAGGCATTGCAAAGTATCACCAAACACATACAAGAATCCAACTAGACAACAATAATAAAGACTGTGTTTTAGTTGCTATATTTATAAATGACTAACAAATAGATTATGAATATTGCAGGGTTCAAAAAATGTCTCTTTAATATCTACAAACACCACTTTTTGGTTGAGAACAAGTAAAGGTTCCTGAATGTCAAGGAATCCAAACTTCATCAACCTATTACACATCTGCAGCTGATCAAACAGTCCCTCTGTTATTTATAAGACCCATTTAGAATTTGTAACCACTCAATGGCTACAAGTGCATTGTCCACAACTTGTTGGACCACAATGCTCTTAACAAAACAACATCAGGATACATGTTCCAATGCTATTCTCACATCTCAACTCTACCAATTTCATGAACATCCAATCAATACGCAATCAATGAGCCACAATGCAGCTACTCTCACATCTCAACTCTACCATTTTCATGAACATCCAATCAATACGCCCCGGGATGTGATCTGAGTCACAATGCCACTGAGTTTCAAAATGAGGCAGCACAGAACAAACCCAACAATTGTAGACAAATTCCATCTACCATCTAACAAAGAGATAATCCCAAACAGCACATGAAAACAAAATCAACATTTTGTTGATAAACGAAAATTGAATCGAAACACTCTCCAACCATACTAATCATTCATTTAATAATTCAATATGTGGATTGCATTCTTTGGAACTAAAATCATTCTTTTCTATCAAACTCTTCATCATAGAATGAGTAAATTTCGGATCATTAGGGTCACTACTAGGAGACCCATCAGAATTTTCAATTACACTAGGACGCGAAAAACAAAACTTACAACCAAATCCATTCGGATTAGCATCACCATGAACAATCACCACCTTTCTGCTTCTAACTCTCCGAATTTGATTCTTGGCATTCGTAAATTGCCGTAGTACCAACCTCTTTCCATAACCAAAATCAACTCTAGCACGATTCTTCTTCTTCTTCCGATCCTCTTCTTCATCTTCATCGTCATCGCCGTCACTACCCCCTCTTTGGTAACCCTCGCGATTACCGTTTGAGATCTCTTCATCAGAAGAACCAGACATCAATCAATTCAAATTCAAACCGCGAATTGGATTTGAATCTCACCTAAGGAAATAGGGATTGATGAATTTCATGAAATTGGCTGGTTCTATCGAGAGAAATTAGGTCAAAAAAATGAATTGGGATTTTGAATTTTGATGAAGAGGATAAAGTAGTTGAGAGATAAGGAGGGGAACGAAAGCGTAGTTGAATTTGAGAAGAGCGAGGTAGAAGAAGTTACTCAAACGCAACCAAACTATAATTTTGCATTTACTGATTTTTATTTTATTTTTTATGTTCCATTTAAATAAGAGTCCACATATTAGCATAGCTTTTTTATCATCACTCCACGGTGTCAACTTCATATTTTCATTTATATATTTTTATATATTTATTTTTTATCTATTTTTTATAATCTGTGTTTATCAATAATTTAAAACAAGTTACAAATAAAAACTTGTGTTAAAAATATAAAAAAAATAAAGTTTAAGTATTTAATAAAGTCATGTACAATATTAAAAATTTTAATGTTTAATGTGTCCTAAGAATCTATGTTAGTAATGCCATTTTTAAAAGTATAGATAATCATATTTGATAACCAGTTGATATTTGTATTTTTTTGAATAATTGATTCGGTTGGGCTATAAACTCTGACTTGGATTAGCCCGCCCATGTAAGTGAACAGTTCAAAGAGACATAAACAATTTGGATGTACTAGTGGGTCGGATAGGATATAACGGTCCAACTCTTACATGGGTCGATCTTTGATTCATATGTGTGATTGAAAGAGCATTTATGGTCGATCTTTGATGGTCATATAAAGTCTTTATGTTATACATTGTACGAGTATCCAAATCATCTAACACAACCTATAGCTAATCATGTGGTGATTAAAGCTAGAAAGGAATGGAAGCCTAAGATTGTCAATAAGTCTCATAGCCCATACCTCATTTAGAGTTTCATTTAGAGAACACTAGTACTTTGATAATGGGTGTTTTAGACATATAACAGGGGTCAAGAAGGATTTATGGACTTTAAGTCTTATGCCTCCAATTTTGTCACATTTGGTGACAAAGCTAAAGATGAAATTAAAGGAGTAGGATAGTTAGCCTGTACTGGACTTCCTAGACTAGATGATGTTCTTCTTTTGAAAGGATTGATTGTAAATCTGATTAGTGTTAGTCAGTTATGTGATCAAGGCTTAAAAGTAAATTTTACCAAGTCTGAATGTTTCGGTACCAATGAGAAGAATGATGTTCTGATGAGGGGAGTTAGGTCTAAAGATAATTTTTGTTTATGGGTACCACAAGAAACTACTTGCTCATCCACAAGTTTAATGTCCAAGGAAGATGAAGTCAAGTTGTGGCACCAGAAACCTAGATATCTGAATCTCAAAGGTATGAAGAAGATTGTGTTTGAAGAAGCTATTAGAGTTGGATTGAGTTTTGAGTTGTAATTGTGAATCACTCATAAGCTTTTAAGCAAAAGTGGATTCAGTTTCATTGGAAGTGTGTCTTCTATTTATTGTTATTGTTGTGTGATTGAATAGAAGTGAGAGGGTCTCATATCTAGGAGTGTCTTAGATAGAAATAGCACAGATAGTGATTATGTGCGAAGTTTGTAAAACCAGAGGTCGTTTAAAACTTCAAACTAATATTATTATATTGGATTTCCTTCCTGGTTTGGATGCCCCAATATGTAGGTTAAGTTGCACCGAACTGGGTTAACAAGTATCTGTGTTTTTATTTACTATTCTTTAGTTCAACATGTTTATTATTCTGTCTGTTGTTAGGATGTCTTAACATTGTGCTTGGCATTGAGTTTGACATCCTGGTGTCGTGACATCGTATACGATGTATGTCTTGTTGTGCCAGAATTTAAAGAAGTAATTATCCTAAATTAATGTAACACATGTCAAAACAAAATAAAGAAGAAGAAGAAGAAGATACAGAGAATGGATCAAGTACTAAGGTAAGGGAATTTAATCATTACTTCAATTCATCTTCTTCATGATACCTTGAGACAAATTTATCATCAATCCAAAGTACCAAAAATGATCAAATGATCATTTAATGATAGATTTGAAATGATGAAAGTTCATCAAGGTCCAATCCAAAGTCCAATTGAATAAGATGGGCTTCAATCAACCATAATTTACCAAGTCAACCAAAAGTCAGAACCATCAAATATCAAGAACAATCAAAATAATATTTAAATTGAATTTAAAATGATTTTAAAATGGTTCAAAAA
This sequence comes from Vicia faba, assembly GCA_948472305.1. NCBI lineage: Eukaryota > Viridiplantae > Streptophyta > Magnoliopsida > Fabales > Fabaceae > Vicia > Vicia faba. Next base: position 1,196,251,363 of record OX451740.1, on the reverse strand, counting down.
TGGAAATTAAAGAGAAAATTTAAATAATGCATCAAAACATCAAATAAAAAGCCACAAAAATTTAAGAAGGTCAGGAAATCTCTAAGGATCAAGATCTAAAAAGTTGGACTAAAAAATATTTTAAAACGATGAATAAATAACTGTTTGAAGTTAATTAAAAAGAAAATAAAGGAAAATAGCAAAAAATGATAAACAGAACCTTTAAATTCTAAATATATATAAGAAACAAAATTGGAGTTAAAAAGGTTTTTGGAGCTATAAGAAATAAATCAGAGAATTTTAAAACATTTAAAAATCAATTTAAAACAAAAAGAAATTAAAATTGCAACGGTTAAGCAACGTGTCATCGTCTACCTCCAGCCTTCGTGATTTTTGCAGATCAATGAACTAGTATTTTAAGCTTAAACAACACATATTTTAGCTTTAACTAACATCGTCGTTCATGTGTCTTTGCTTCAGAACAATTTATTTGTTCTGAGCAAAGAGAATTTTGCAGAAAATGCAGTAACCCTACTTGCTTCAAAGTAAAATTAAATTTCAAATATGAAGAATAATTCAAGGTGAGTGAGGGTTTTTGATCAGTGAAGCAAGACGAAGAGAGTGGTAACTCGATTGCTCAAGAATTTTACTCGTAACTACCTTTTCGAAGTGAAGCTTCAAGGTCTGAAAATCATGGATTAGAGTTGGTACTTGCAAGGAGCTTCAAGCTTCTATAAACATTAAAACACCTTCAAAAGATGTAGATGAAGCTTTCTGGGTGGATATTTATGTTAATTCTCTATTTCCGTGGTTGGCATTATGTTTGGTAAAAGGAACTTAGTAGAAATATGTTGAATGAATATGTTCTATCAATTGAAGCAACATGTCGAATGCAATGTCCTATGCAAGTTCTTTCGACATCGTGATTTTATGCAACTGGACTGTTGGATATTTTAGTTGAATATTATGGAAATATTATGTTATCTCATGTGGCGTGCAAGTTGAAGATTGATAAAGATTCTAGCTGAATACAATTAATATTCTTAGTTTCTAAATTAGGAGATAATTTAGGAAACTAATTATTGAAGCCCTAATGTGTGCAGAAGATTTTATTGAGTTTTAGAAAATGATTTGCTGTGATTGTAAAACCCAATCCAATCCAGAGGATGGTTTTAACTAGAATGTCACTAATCTAGTTTTAGTGTGGAACTTACTGTGTATTTTTATTAGGGTTTGTATGCTTACTGTGAGCCTCTCGATTATCATATTGATGAAAGAGTAGGAATGTACTTTTGAGTTATAAGTTCCATCAATCATTCCAAAGCTTTAAAGCAGCGAATGATGGCGTGTCTTTGAAGTGTGACTTCAGTGTTTGTTCTAAGTGTTTAGAATTGTTCGACCACTGGTCGATGATTGGAAGGGATTTGAGAAGAGTCTCATACCTAGGTGAGTCTTAGGTAAAAGTTAAGCACGTGTAGTGATTAAGTGACTAGATTGTAAACTACGTGAAAGTTTGATATGGGTCTACGAATTGATACTATCTAGTTAACTTGGTCTCTGGCTTGGTATCTCCCAGAGTAGGTGTGTTGATTCACCGAACTGGGTTAACAATTTTGTGTGTTTTTTATTTTTCTGCATTGTGTTTATCGTTCATATTATTCATTGTGTGCAAATTCAGAAAAAGGTGTCTTGACGTCTTTTAGGACATCTGTGATCTGAATACTAGAATTTCAATTGGTATCAGAGTAGGCATCCTACTCTGACTCTGGGTTAGATTCAGGGAAGTTACTTTCTGGTACAATAAACAAGGAAAGAGGATTCGGGAACAAACCACTAGTTCTTGATGGAACAAACTATGGTTATTGGAAAGTTCGTATGGTGGCTTTCATCAAGTCCATAGACGGCAAGGCCTGGAAAGTTGTGGTTAAGGGATGAGATCCACCAATGGTTGTAGGTCAGGATGGGAAGGTGACCGATGTTGTGAAGGATGAGGAAGATTGGAATGATGCCGATGAACAATCATCAGAGAGAAACTCCAAAGCATTAAATTCCCTATTCAATGGAGTGGACAATAACATCTTCAAACTGATAAGAAACTATATTATTGCTAAAGAAGCTTGGGAGAATTTGATGACTGCTCATGAAGGAACCTCAGAGGTAAAGATGTCAAGAATCCAAACTCTTACTACTCAGTTTGAGAACTTAAGAATGAAAGAGGATGAAAGTATTCATGACTTTAACATGAATATCATTGATATAAAAAATGCCTTAGGTACCCTAGGGGAAAAGATGTCAGAAGCCAAGCTGGTGAGAAATATTCTTAGATCTCTTTGGAAGAGATTTGACATAAAGATTACTACTATTGAAAAGCTCAAGACATAAACAACATGAAGGTTGATGAGCTCATGGGATCCTTACAAACGTTTGAGTTAGGGATTAGTGGTAAATCTGAAAAGAAGAAGAGCATAGTCTTTATATCTAACATTGATGAGTCAAAAGATAAGTATGACTCGGATACAGAAGAAGGGATGTCTGATATTATTGTGTTGCTTGGGAGACAATTCAACAAAGTATTAAAGAAAGTGGAATGGGAGTTTTTAGTTCTCTATTTTTAGGATTAACATTAATTTTAGTAAAATAAATATATAAGAAATATGTTAAATAGGATATTTGATCTTTCTAAAAAGAACATGTTGAGCAAGAAGTACTATTTTATGTTGAGACATGTTGAGATAAGAAGTTCTCATCATCTGGAGTAACATGTCGGATAAGATGTCTGATGCATGGTCAATCGACATCGTGCATGTGTTGGGCTAAACAATTGGATTAGTTCAAATTTTAACATATGTAGAATATTCTGGGAATATTATGCTATCCTATGTGGCGATGTTTTATAGGTCTAGAAGATTCAAGATGAAATCAAGAGGAATATTCACTTTCTAATTATGGAGATAAATTAGGAAGAATATGATTGAAAAACTATTTTGTAGCAAAAGATTCTGCTGGTTCGTAGCAGTTGATATGCTGTGATTTGAAGCCCAAATCCAATTGGGAAAAATATTATAAATAGAAGTATTGTATCCTAGAAGGAGTACCAACTGTGAATTAAAACGATGTAGTTATTAGGGTTGAGTCTGTACCACTCTTTAGGAGAGTTGGTTGTGTGATCCACTCAGGTTGTGACATTTGGCTGTTGAATGCTGTTATGGTTTATGTTCATTAACAGTGCATGGATGATTCCAGCTTTGTGAATACTAGTTGATTGAATAATGTGCACACATGCTTCTTAAGAGGAGTCTTAAGGGCATTCTTGTTTGTATATGAGAGAGTTTATTTTTCTGCAGTGTTTTGGAAGTACTCTATCGGAAGTTTTGGTTGAATGGGAGTTGTCACATGTGATAGTCTTGATATTTTGTGTTGGTCAAAAGGAGTACTCTTAGAGTCCAGTTGAAGGTAATATGTTCATGCTTCATAACATATTTGAATATTTTTTTATGAAGCATTTTTGGACTAGTGGTTGAAGAGTTGTTGGTCAAGTTTGTTTCATTCGCATCAGACAATGTCTGGCTGGATGTCAGGACATTGTTCAGGACATATTTTTTGAAAACCAACAAAAGATTTTATGGACGGTGATTTCAAGTACAAGTCAACGAGGTGCATGACACATGTATTTGACTATACATGTGCATGTATTGGGACCAATTATGCTCATAAGAAACCGTCCAGAGAGGATAAATGAATTCAAAGTTATTTTGGACGGTGCACATTGATTTTGGCGGCAGTTTTCTCCTCAAATAACATTTTCTTTGACCAAAAACTTTATCACATTCAAAGACCGTAATTTCGAGGTGACTGCTCATCTATTTATAGAGGCTGCTCCTTCCTCTTTCACCTTGTGAGTGTTTCCATAAGTCTTATGGCTTTTGTTCGGGTCCGGGTGAGTTCAGTTTGATCTGGTTTTATGAAGGCCTTATTTTCCAATTTTTGGCTAAAAAGTGGGAGAAAGGGTTTGCTCTAATGTTCATTCTGGAGGTTGTATTTCCAGATGTTGCACAAACATGTCGAAGAGGATGTTCTATCTTTCGTCTGTCTAGTTTTTATGACTTATGATATGTATTATGAACACAATTGTGACCTGTGTTCTGAGTTACCCAGGGTAGTATTTGGATACTTCTTATGTTTCCTCTCATACCACAAGTTGACTTGTGGGTGCTTCATGGTTCTCTTATGCCGCCATTTAAAAGAAAGACTTATTTATCTATGACAAGAATAGGTTCCTAGGTTGAGGGGGAGTGCAAACTATCTTCTTCCCCGTGTGCATCAAATGATTTCAGGACTTTCCTTCCTTTTATCTTGAGATGTTATTCTTTGATGCTGAAGTTCTTGCTGCAATGGAGCTCACTCAAAATGCTGGAAAGAAGATGTCGAACAAGATGTCCTGACATATTGAATGAAAACTGACTCCATGTTGTTGTGCTTAGTAGCTTCTGAAGACTAAGCTGATTTATTTTGTTTATTATTGTAATCTGGGTTGTAATTTATGTTATTCGTTTTAGCCAAAATTTGCCAAAGGGGAAGATTGTTAGTTCTCTATTTTTAGGATTGACGTTAATTTTAGTAAAACAAATATATCAATAATATGTTAAATATGATGTCTTATCTTGCTAAGAAGAACAACTTGAGCAAGAAGTCCTATTTCATGTTGAGACATGTGGAGATGAGAAGTTCTCATCATCTGGAGCAACATGTCAGATAAGATATCCTATGCAGGGTCATTCGAAATCGCGCCTATGTTGGGATGGACAGTTAGATATGTTCAAATTTTAACAGATGCAGAATATTCTGGGAATATTATTCTATCCTATGTGGCACTGTTTTATAGGTTCTGAAGATTCAAGTTGAAATCAAGAGAAATTTTCACTTTATAATTATGGAGATAAATTAGGAATTATATGATTGAAGACCTATTTTGTAGCAGAAGATTCTGTTGTTTTGTAGCAGATGATATGATGTGATTTGAAGCCAAAATCTACTTGGGAAAAATGTTATAAATAGAAGCATTGTAACCTAGAAGGAGTACAAGCCATGAATTAAAAATATGTAGTTATTAAGATTAATCATGAACCACCCTCTAAGAGTGTTGGTTGTGTGATCCACTCGACTTGTGAGTTGGACTGTGTTATAGAGTTGTAATGTCTTTATTATTATTCTCCTCGAAGCTGTGAAGCAAGAGTGAGTATTGTTCTTGGAGGAAGCTTTTAAGAAACTCCAAGTTGTGTTCTTAGTCAAGAGTCTGGGCTAGGTATTGTCATGGAAGTGTGTCTTCTGGTTATTATTGACATGGAAGTGTGGGGGTTGGTTACAAATCCTTCTCCACATGACCGACTCGATACACATAATTTTCACGACATTGAAGCATCGGCGCACAACGCGAGCTAAGGATGACACATACTAGAATGTGCGGGGGTTGGCTACTAACCCTCTCCGTTCACCTCCTTTTGAGGACTTATTACCTGTAATATATGTAGACACAAATGTAAACACGCATGCAGAATACCTACTTCAAAGGTAGGATTTTAAACAAACACAGATAACATACAGAAAGTGGTTCCTGCTACAGAACTTTAAACAGTGACTTTGAGCGTACGCTCTTTATTTCCTACTTCTCATGATATCTAGAAAGCTGTAAAATTTGGAAAAGATAAACTAGGATCAAAGTGATACCAAACGAACAAAGGTTTGTAGCACAACAAGCAAAGTAGAGAAACCCTGAAAACTCCAAGAAATCTAGAATCACCAAACAAAGCAAGTGAACAACCATACAATCAACATAAGCCTCAAAGCATTAGCGTGAAAACAAATCACAAGTGGTGTGTGTCAGACACAACCGCACAATCATCATGCATGAAAATACAAGCCAAACAAAACACACAATAGTGCATATATACATCTCTTAGAATGAGAGTTCAAATAAATTGTATCAGAAGTGAACTCGTATCCCACAAATAAAGTGGATTACGAAGAAATCAAAACACAATAAAAGTTGCATATGAAGTGAATTCGTGTCTCACAAATAAAGTGGAACGCGAAACAATCAAATCACAATTGAAAGTTTCATCAAAGTACCTTGCACGACTTAACAAACAAGTCAACAATAACAAGGCAAACATAATCGAAGTTACACAATCATCTCACAACTCAAATCAAAGTGGAATCATGAAGAAAAGCAATCAGAACAACAACTTTAAAAATCGGGCAGCAATATCATCAACACATGAAAGTGAGCAAAAGTCACATTAAAAGCTACCAAACTTGTTGATAATAGTCCATAATAAGCATATAAGAATCGATGCTATCAAGATAACTGGTAAAATGCTTCAATTCTCAATCCAAAAATTACCAAACTAAAACACACATTATGTGCAAGTTAGCCTTTGATCATGGTCCAAAAATTGACTCCAAATAGTGTTCGACAATTATTAAACGCAAGTTTCGATCGAGCGATGTCCAATTATAACAACTTTACAAAAAATACTCAAAATAAAATGCAAATAAACTTGAAAAAATAAGAAAAAATATCCTAAAAATCCCTAAGACACCAAAGGATCAGAACCATATTTTTTGTGAATTTTATTCATTAAGAAATGATCAAAATTTGGAACGAATCGTGCAAGTGAATGTATTGGTCTCTCTTTTGAACATATTAGAAAAAGGATTTTAAATAAAAATTAAAATCAATTAAGAAAAATCTACAAAAAATATCTAAAAATTCCTAAGAAACTAAAGAGCCAAAAATATATTTTTTTCCAGATTTTTACAAGTAAAAAGAATCGAAATCGCGAGCAAAATTGAGTAAGTATCATGATTATGAAACAATGAAGCTGGGGGTGTATTACTGCATTCAGGAATTGAACTAATTCCAACTTTGCTGACATTCAGGCCTATTTAGAGGGGGCGGCAATAAGGATTTGCTAAGCCCAACTCTAAAATCCCCTCTAAGCCCATTCACCTTAACAAAAATATTCTTCAGATTTTTTTTGACTTATTAATATGTCACATTTTTTTAATCTCTAATATGCAACAAGTTGTCCCTTTTTATTAACCAGTAGATAATCCATAGTATAACTTTTCCTGAAAAATGAACAATTCCAGAAATTAAAAAGACGCGTTCAGATTGGCCAAAAACAAATAACATGTGCCATTAAGGAAATGCCACACCTAGGGCTTTGCAAGACAGTCACCGACGACGAGGCTTCCAGTCATCCTCTCTAGCAATTGATGGTCGAAACGAGCAAACCTCAACGGAAACGGATCAACCTTACACTACTAGACTCAATTTCTCGCACTGATACTGAATCTTTTTTTAGAAATTTGTAAATCTTACATTATCATTCAAAACGAAACAAGCTCAGAATGTTCATCAATTTTCACATCAAGAAGCTACAACCAATTTTGCATCTAATGCCAGCCTCTGTTAACTCAGAGCATACAGATGCATGTTATAAACGAATCATACTTTAGATCAAAACTTGTATATTGCTCTTATCAAATAAATTACACACATGGTCTTTTATAGACCCAAATAACTTTTACAATTCTAAAACATAAACATAAACATAACTGCTACTAATAACTATCATAACTTACTAAACTTTTGTCCTTCCTACTACCATATTTAAATGTAAAACTTATTACTAGCACATTTAATGTTTATTCAACAAAACTCCTCTGTAAACTTAAATGTTTCTTCCATCCAGCATTCCTATCATCTTCTTGCCTCTGTCGAAGACCTCTTTTGATAGTGGTTTTGTAAAGATATCCGCTGCTTGGTTTCTGCTTTCTACATGCCTCAATTCGACATGTTGAATCTTTCGATTTGAAATAATGCTACATGGTTGTTCGACATAGATTTCTTCTTAGAGCACACCATTCAAAAATGATGTATTGACATCCATTTGAAATATTGGCCATTTGAACTGAGCAGCTTGAGAAATGAGTAATCGAATTGTCTCCATTCTTGCAACAGGCGCAAACACTTCGTCATAGTCAATTCCTGCTTTCTGTTTGTATCCCTTCGCAACCAGTCGTGCTTTGAATCTTTTGATTTCTCCTTGAGTATTCATCTTTTTCTTGAATACCCACTTTACACCAATGGGTTGACTTCCTTTTGGTAATTCGACTAGCTCCCAAGTATTGTTGCGTTCGATTGCTCTAATCTCTTCGCCCATGGCACTTTTCCACTTCTTATCTCTTAACGGATGTTTTCAGCATCTTCCAGAAGACACACAAGATGCACCTCACTTATTGAATCATACAAATCTTGCAAACTTCCCATTTTTGGTTGTAGAGGTTCATCTCCATCTTCTGTTTCTTCATGTTCTGTTGGAATACTTGTTGGTACAGCTACAGTTATTTCTTCGACTGTGTCAGCTACCTCTGTCGAATTGTTCCAGTCCCACTTGCTTGCTTCGTTCATTCAAACGTCTCTACTCACGATCACTTTCTTGCTTATGGGATTGAAGAGCTTGTACCCTTTCGTCTTCTCATCATATCCAATGAATATGTACTTCTGACTTTTGTCTTCAAGCTTTGTTCTTCGTTGATCTGGTACATGTTCATAAGCTATACTACCAAATACCTTGAGATGAGAAATTGTTGGCTTCTGTCCACTCCATGCTTCTTGTGGTGTTTTGTCTTCTAACTTCGAATGTGGACATCCATTCTGAATATAAACAACACATTGTACTGCTTCTGCCCAAAATTCTTTCGACATGTTCTTGCTTTTGAGCATTGATCGAACCATGTCAAAAATAGTTCGATTCTTCCTTTCAGCCACACCATTTTGCTGAGGAGAATATGGTGCAGTTAGGAATCTCCTTATGCCCTGTTCTTCACAGTACTTCACAAAAGCCATTGAAGTATACTCTCCTCCTCTGTCAGATCGAATTGCTTTGATGTGTCTGTCTGTTGCCTTCTCCACCATTACTTTGAACTTTTTGAACACTTCTAATGCTTCAGATTTTTCTTTCAGGAAGTAGACCCAGGTTTTTCTTGAGAAGTCATCAATGAAGGAAATGAAGTACCTTTTTCCACTGACGAATTCTGGAGTGATTGGCCCACATATGTCAGTATGTATCAATTCGAGAATATGTTTAGCTTGATACTCTGCCTTCCTTTGAAATGAGGTTCTTGTTTGTTTGCTGAGCACACATTCTTCACAGAATTTTCCTTCGAAATCCATGTCTGGTAGTCCATGCACCATGTTCCTTTTTTCCAACCTTCTCAAACTAGCATGATGTAGATGACCAAAGCGCATGTGCCATAGTGACGCTTTGTCTTGCACTTCGATTTGCAGACATTTCTCTCGAATGTTCCTCAGGTTCAGTTTGTACATTCGATTTCTTTCCATTTCGACACTGGCAATCAGATGTCCTGCTTTGTCCTTCAAATGCAGTGTTCGATCTTTCATAAGTATCGAAGCACCTTTTTCTGTAAGTTGTCCTAGACTTAATATGTTGGTCTTGAGATCTGGTACATAGTAAACGTCTTCGATTGATCCAATCAAGCCATCCTTCTTCAAGTAACTGATTGTGCCCTTTCCTTCGACCTTCACTTTCGATGCATCTCCAAAAGACACACTACCATCTTCAATTCCCTTCATATCTTTAAACAAGTGTTTGTAACCACACATGTGATTACTTGCTCCTGAGTCAAGATACCAAACACTGTCGTTGGTGTTGATTTCGTTTTGAGCCATCAGGAGAAAGCCTTCATTTGATTCAGCTTCCAAGGCTAGGTTGGTTGTTTCTTCAATCTTCTTTTCGATTCGACAGTCTTTTGCAAGATGTCCCACTTTGTCACAGTTGTAACATTTGTAGGAGTTGCAATCCTTCGCGTAATGACCATACTTCCCAGACTTGTAGCATTTGAATTTGGAATGATTCGAACGACCACCTCTTTGACCACGTCCTCTGCCACGCCAATTTTGTTGGCTCGAATGTCCTCTTTCGAAGTTGCTACCTCTACCACTTAGACCACTGTCACGACCTCCACGTCCATATCCTCTTCCTCGAAAGTTGTGAGAAAAGAGTACCTTTTCATCTTTGTTCGATTCCTTGGTTTGGTTTGCTTCTTCGTCTGCTTCTTCTTTCTTTTTCATCTTTTGTTGTTCATGTGCTTCGAGAGAACCAGTGAGCTCTTCGACTGAGAGCGTCGAAAGGTCCTTCGACTCTTCTATTGCACACACACAATATTTTCAAACTTTTCTGTTAAAGATCTCAAGATATTTTCAATAACTCTTGCATCAGGTACTGTCTCTCCGTTTCTGGTGAGTTGATTCACCACCTTTTGCATGCGTGTGATGTAGTCAGATACAATTTCTGTATCCTTCATCTGTATCCTCTCCAATTCGCCACGAAGAGTTTGGAGTCGAACTTGCTTCACTCGATCTGCTCCTATGAACACTTTTTATAACGTGTCCCACGCTTGTTTCGACGTAGTCGAACCAACAATTTTCTCGAAGCCTGATTCATCTACAACCCTGAACAACATGTATAATGATGTTTTGTCCTTCGATCGCGTCTCTTTCAACGTCTTTGTTTGAGCTGCCGTAAATCCCCCAACTTCTGTTGGTTCTTCAAACCCATCATGGGTCACCTCCCACGCGTCTAGAGATCCAAGAAGAGCTTTCATTTGGATACTCCAGTTTTCATAATTTGACTTTGTTAGCCGTGGCAACAACATTTGATTCATCATGTTTGCCATGAGCTCTGATGCCAAATTATTATAAACGAATCAGACTTTAGATCAAAACTTATATATTGCTCTTATCAAATAAATTACACACTTGGTCTTTTATAGACCCAAATAACTTTTACAATTCTAAAACATAAACATAAACATAACTGCTACTAATAACTATCATAACTTACTAAACTTTTGTCCTTCCTACTACCATATTTAAATGTAAAACTTATTACTAGCACATTTAATGTTTATTCAACAATGCAATGGATGCCTCTACATCACGAAGAACCTAACATGCTGAGTTAAGGATCCGAGTGACTCACCCGTTTGCTTCTTGATGTTGGAGATAAAGACCATAAATCTTCATGATCCTGAGAAATAAACTCAATGCAATGCTTGAATCTTCGATAGAGAACCAGATCGGAACCGCGATGAAACTGACTTCAATGGATAATGGCGTGAGGAGAGAGATTCTTCTTGTTCTCAGCAGAAGAAGAAAAAGAAAAGGAGAATCTGAATAAGGCTTTGAGCTCAGAGAATTGAGAGGGAGATTCACAGATGCATTGAGAAATAGAATGAGTAGAGTTTGTTGCGGTTAGAAGGTGAGGTAGAGAAGAGAGAGAAAGATTTGGTTCTAATTTGTTACGACGGTGGAAGATGAAAGTGAGAGTTGAAGGTGATGACTGATGAATGCTCGGGAAAAAATTTCTCTCAGCCTCTAACCGATTTTTTTATGGTTGTTGAAGAATGGAATTGAGAGAGAGGAAGTTGTTGGCAAATGGAAGTGAGATAGAGGAAGTTTGTTGAAGAATGGAAGTGAGAGAGATGAAGTTTGTTGAATAATGGATGTGAGAGAGAGTGAGGTTGTTGCTGTTACGGTTTTGTAACAGAATCATAATTGATTTTTTATGGAGAATAGCAACATGAGGTGTTCCTTGATGGTTTTGTTTTAGTGATCAAGTGAAAGATGGAGTATGGTAGCATACGGTATTCACAAGCTGCTTATTAACCATAAAAAAAAATATTCCATTTTGAATGTAATTTTTGAATTGCACCTCTATGGGATCTCCTTTGTATGGCCATTTGTAGTAATAGATAGTGATATATACAAGGCGTGCTCTGATGTATCTGTAAACATATTGGCCAATGGAGATACATTATGGCGAGGCTCTTGAACAAATGCTACTGCCAAATTTGTGGCCATATTGTTGAGTTTGAAACCCCATAGCTTGATGATCAAGAATCCAATTATCACAAGTTTAGTACCCATGGAAAGAGAACATATTGTAGAGCAATTTTGATGTTGCACTTGAGTCAAAACAATGTCTATAACATGCTTGAAAACGATCATAAAGTCAGGGAACTGTAACCGATGGAAATACTGATAATTTAGCTAACACCGTCAATTATCCATCAACATCATATCCTACACTTCATGGTTTAATAACTTGAAATATAGAACTCTTCAGGACGAGGTCCCAAGATCAAAGTTGAAGAGAGAATTCCTCTGAACAACTTTCGTGTTGGTAGTTTCTTGAAATAATGCCTGAAACATGCTAAAAAATAGTCACAAAGTTGTGATGTCGAATCTGGCTGTAGCAGCTGAAACTTCACTATGCTGAAAATCAAATCATCAACCCCATTGTTGTGATTTCAAAACCCCATAACTTTCTCAATAATGATCCAAATGAGGCAAACTTTATGTTATTGGAAAGAGAAAAAATGATACAACAACTTTGTAGTTAACTACACTTTAATATAATGCCTGCGGCCACATGAAAATTGAGTTCAAAGCTAGCCACCTGGCCATTTTGAAAACATTCAAAATTTCACTAAATGTAGATATTCAATAATTATGAACACTCGTCTTTCACGCCTTATAACTCAAAATCTAAGCGCTTTTTGGAGATAAGTCCTCAAGGACAAAAATGGAGTATGAAACTTCTTCTTTCAAATGAGCATGAATTTGCAACTTTATGACCACACATGAATGAGATATAGAGCTGCAAAGATGGCTAGATGAACACAAAAACTCTTAAAATTGAGAAAATTTTCTAAGTGTCCAAATTACTTAAAATGCAAGAGACTTCAATATTAGCCGATCCGTTCAAATTTTCTCAACGACTTATCACATTTTCTCTCATTTTGACTTTTGACAATAATTTTAACCAAAAATCTCATTTGGTCAACCTTTGACTTTCTATTGACTTTTGCTTATATACACCCAGTCTCTTCTTATTCAATCAATCCTGATTTTTCTGAGAAAATATGGAGATTAATAGACTACATGCAGATGCTTTAAGACCAATAGAAGACTGTGGAACCATTTGAAGCTCAAAGATTCAGTCATAACATGCCAATGATAAAAAACCCTAATTAGCAACCGCGATGTAGGAGAAATTGATCAGAGCTCCAAACCCTGATTCAAATGAGGTATCTTGACAAATCTCTTGAACCAACGAGTTCCATGAATAGGGAGCATACTTTTTATGACGAGACTTATGATATTCAACCTTTGTAGGTAAAATTTCCTTTCTTGATTAGTATATACTCACCCAACCAAAACCCTTGATCACATATCATTAAGTTAATGCAATACAAATGATGAATATGATGATGAAGTATAACATATGCGTACCTTTTTCCTCTAAGACTTTCCACCTACATAGGCCCCATCAAGTCCATATGAATAAGTTCTATAACTCTTGAGGTAGCAAGATGTTAAATCTTCTAATGGGACATCCTTGTCTGCTTCCTAATTTGGAATTCTCCATAGATTCTCCCTTCATCAATCTTTAGTTTGGAAATATCATTGATAGCTTCCTTTGACAGGATCTTCTTCATGCCCTTCAGATGTAGGCGTCCAAGATTTTGATGTCATATGCTTACTTCATCATATTTTTATGATAAGCATGTTGATGGACATTCTAGATAATTCCATAGGTAGCAGTTGTCCTTTGACCTGGTTCCCGACATGACCACTCCATTCTTATCATGTGTAATCAGGAATTCAGATTGAGTAAAGTTAACTTTGAGACCTTGATCACATAGTTGGATGATACTTATCATATTTTTTGCCAACTGTGATCGGTGGATCTGGAACTGACTGTTTAACGCTGGTTCGCGAAATGTCGCGGAAGCAAGAGTCGCCACCGTCTTTTATTTTCTCCAAATGGAAAGGACAAAAGCACAGAAAAATTCCTTATAGAGATTGCTCTCGGTTCGGGAGGTAGATTATAGAAAGGGAAGGTGTTAGCACCCTTTCTATCCATGGTTATCCATGGGCTCTTAGATACTTGCTCATTTGTGTTTTCAAAATAGTTTGTTTGCTTTTCAACTGTGGGTTTAAAAAAGTTTCTTTGAAAATTTCAGTTCGACTCTTGTATCGGTCCTCAAGAGTGTTTGAAAAGTTGCTTTCGAAAGCTTTTTGAAAAGGTGTCGGTGTGAAAAGTATTTTTGATTTTTGTTTGAAATTAGAGTAAGTATCTAGAGTTCTCTACCTACCCTAAGAAATTCGTCTGTGTAAATGTCCTTGAAGTAGTGCCATCCCACCATTGAGAGGTAGGTAGCATCACCGTTGGAGGTGTTCGGGTCAATTCGAGGGTTCGGGACATGGTGATCACCAGAGCAATAGGAAGATACCTTAGAAGCTACCCTCATGCCATGTTCATGGACATGAGGACTTACTAAAACATCCTCTACTCGACGACCACCTTTCGAGGGGCAAGGCAACAATGAGGCGTACCCTAGGGGTGGTGTGTGATTTGTGAGTCGTTTTCATTTATGTTTATCTTGTTTATGGATTGGTGATCTACGCATTGCTTTTATTTTTGACATTCATTCTTTCATGCAATAGTTAACAGTTAAAAGTTGCGGGAATATAAAAGTCCTACGCTATTACAAAGGCGTGGGTCCACATTGCCAAATTAATCCCAGACCCGATTTGAAATAAAATAAAGTGCGAAAAATAAATGTCTAATTAATCTATTACATAGCTTTGGGAGAATTACATGAATATTCACAAAAAGAAATAAAAATGCGAAGAGAATTAAAGTCGGGAATGCGAGGGCGTTGGACCCTTTTTAGGAAATTAAATTATAATTAACAAATTAATTAAGTTAAATAAAAGAAAGAAATTGTTTTTTGGAGTTTTTTGTATTTATGGATTTTACTGAGAATTAATGAAATTAAAACCTAATTCTAACTATTTTTAATTTATTAAAAAAAATGTTAAAATTAAACCTAAAATCAACCTAATTATTTACATGGCAATTTATTTACAAAATAATAATTAATAATTAAATAGGGTGAGAAAAGAAAAAAAAGGAAAAAAGCATAAAACCCTAATTCTACATTTTTTAGTGTATTACAAAAATATTAAAATTTAAACCTAGAATTAACTTAATTAATTAATAAGATTTATTTACAAAGAAAACATTAAATAAAATATATTTTTTATTTTTATAGTTTCTGAATTTTTTTGGGTATTTTTTATGGAAATTAATTTTGATGAAAAATAAATAAAACAAATAAGTAAAAAAAAGTGAAAAGAAAGAAAATAAAAAGGGCAAACCAATGGGGGGTGTTGACCCCAATTTGGAGGTATTCTGCCAGCAATTAGGCCCAATTATTGGAGGCCCCTTTGACTTTTGGTGGTCACGTGTGACGCGTCTGACTTATGCATATGATAGTCTCCAGATCAAGGCCATTGGATTGATGCTCTGAGACATGTGGCACGCTTGGATATAAGGCTACATGGTGGGCTTCAGGAAGCAAGCTACATAGGAACATGGAAAACAAAATAATGTGAGAAAGGGAGGGGACCTGGGAATCGAACCCAGGTCCCATTGATTCCATGACACCTCACTTACCAACCAGCCAAGCGCGTTTATTTGTAACATCAATAGAATGCAATTATTATAAGGAAAAACAAGAGTTAGTGGTCTGAATTAATAAAAACGCGCGCCAACTTTGAATAGTCCAATGAACGCTAGCCACGCATGCTTCTTCCCCACTCGTTCTTCACTTTTGCCTGAAAAAGAAACTAGATAGCGGGGGTTTTAAACCCCCACAATCTGAAATACAGAAAAATAGCGAATAGGAATTAACCAAATATAAAAAAAGAGCGATGGATGTTTTGGATTCCTTGGAACGTCACGATTTTAATGGTACAAGTCTCATGGTCTGATTTTACCATATGCAAAAGTCCCCAATTCAAGGTTCCTGAAACCCTAGGCATCGTTCATGGCAACTCTCCATATATGCAAGCATTCTTCAATTAAATTATACTACTAGCTTCAGAATCAACACATTAGTATAAAATAATAATAAAAATGCATGGATATGGCGTGTAGATTCGAATACGATTAAGGAAAAATCCATGTACAGGGTAACTGTGTTCTACCGTTTCTTGAGGTGCAGAAGTCTGATTTCGATTGGGGAAGATTCCTGGATGTATCAGGAGTGCAATGGAATTGTTGTTTTGCTCTGAAACACGCTGAAACTAGGAAAGCAGTTTTGAAATTTTCTTGAAAAAGTGCAAAGTTTGTCTATGGTTTTAGGCGCAGCTTGAAGGTTCTTTGCACTAGGGTTAGGTTCTGACTTATGTATGGGACGAATTAGGGTAAAGATTTGAGTCAAAAATCCTTGTAATCATGCATCCAATATTTGATTTTAATGGCATATTTTTTCAATCTTTTCCATGTGTTTTTGGTACTAATCATGGCCAAATCTTTCCTTCTTTGGGTGTGCACGAATCTTGAGTAATCAATGAGAGCAAATGCTGCATAAAAAGATTCAAATGCATTTGTTTAGTATTTTTTTCCATATTTTATTTAATTAAATGAATTAATTGTGATTAAAAATTCAAATAAATAATAAAAATGGTGAAATAAATCCCCTTTGGGCCAAATGGTCTTGCATAGTCTTTGGATCATGATTCTTGGAAGAAAATGTGGCCCATTAGCAATTTTGAGGCATTTGAAGCAAAGTTGACTTTTCAAAATTCCCAAAAAGTTCCCAACTTCCACAAGGCATATCTTGCTCAATTTTTAAGCTTTGATCATGTTCTTGGACATTTTGGAAAGGTCTTGAAGTCCTATAACCAATGCCTTTGGTCCCATGTCATTTTGATTTACCAATCTCAAGTTATGGTCTTTGACTTAAAGTGCCTTTTTGTTGACTTTTGAAAATGACCTATAATGCTGAAATTGATAACTTTTTGTGAGAGCATTTCTTGGACTTGAAGTGTGAAGAGGAGTTGTAGGAAATGTCTTTATCTTCAAAATGAGCTTTGGATGGAATTTTTCTGATGAACCATGTGGAAGTTATGCCTTGGTCAAGTTACAGTTGACTTTTTCAACTGTCCAAATATGGAAACTTTTGCATCTTGAGACTTTTTGAGCCATGCCTTGAGAATCATGATCAAGAATTGATCAAATGATGTTTGTGGCTTCAAAATAAGATGTTGACCAAAAATTTGAACTTTTGACTGTCAAATGACCATTTTGCCCCTGCAGTTGACTGTAGGGCAATTAGGGTTTTTGACTGTGCAATTTTGTGCTGTAAGTCTTGAAACTTGACATGAGGATGCTTGACCATGTTTGTAGGCATGTGGGACTTGATTGGACCCTTGGAAACTTCAATTTCTTTGCCAGACCCAAAACCCTAGTTTTTGACTGTTAGGAGGCCTTTGAACTGTGCAACCCTTGGGGAGATTTTGAAGCATGCTCTTTGCAATTCTTGGAGTATATGGGAGGGCAAATTTTGGGGTACAACAGTTGCCCCTGTTCAATCTTATTAGACCTGAGGATGTAGATTGGCTGACGTGCCTTTCGTAATCCGAAGGTGGAAGATGATTGAACACTAGAGTGCCAAGAAATTTGCGCTCACATAGTATTGTGATGGTGGGAATGGGCTTATAGATGCCATTTGGAGATTGATGGATAGGATGATGGGCTTATAGATGCCATGCTAAGAGGTGATGGAAGGTGGATGGGCTTATAGATGCCATCTGGGTGTTGATCACGTAAGAGATTCCTTAGCGAGAACTTGCGTATCTGAAAAAGAAAGATGATTACCTGGCCTGTTACAGGAGCTGGTCTTCAAACTCTTTGTGTAGATATGCCCTGACTGGTTACAGGAATTGAATCTAGAGCTTCAAAAGGTGATGAATGAACCAGGGATGGTTACTACCTCAACGGGACGGTGAGAGAACCTTGGACGATTACTACCTCAACAGGAACGCTGAGAGAACCTTGGACGATTACTACCTCAACAGGAACGCTGAGAGAACCTTGGACGATTACTACCTCAACAGGAACGCTGAGAGAACCATAGGCGACTTCCACCTCAACAGTAACGCTGAGAGAACCTCGGATGTCTTCTACTGAGTCTTCATCAAGAAAATCTTTTAGGGATCGATTTAACTGGACTAGAGAAGGCCTTTGACTGAATAAGAATCAGGAAAATCTTAGGGTCGATTTAACTGAACCGGACAAGGTCTTGAAATCTTCAACTGGATAAGAATCAGGGAGATCTTAGGGTCGATCTGACCGAACCAGAGAAGGCCCTTGACTGGATAAGAATCAGGAAAATCTTAGGGTCGATTTAACTGAACCGGACAAGGTCTTGGAATCTTCAACTGGATAAGAATCAGGGAGATCTTAGGGTCGATCTGACTGAACCAGAGAAGGCCTTTGACTGGATAAGAATCAGGAAAATCTTAGGGTCGATTTAACTGAACCGGACAAGGTCTTGAAATCTTCAACTGGATAAGAATCAGGGAGATCTTAGGGTCGATCTGACTGAACCAGAGAAGGCCTTTGACTGGATAAGAATCAGGAAAATCTTAGGGTTGATTTAACTGAACCGGACAAGGTCTTGGAATCTTCAACTGGATAAGAATCAGGGAGATCTTAGGGTCGATCTGACTGAACCAGAGAAGGCCTTTGACTGGATAAGAATCAGGAAAATCTTAGGGTCGACTTAACTGAACCGGACAAGGTATTGGAATCTTCAATTGGATAAGAATCAGGGAGATCTTAGGGTCGATCTGATTGAACCAGAGAAGGCCTTTGACTGGATAAGAATCAGGAAAATCTTAGGGTCGATTTAACTGAACCAGACAAGGTCTTGGAGTCTTCAACTGGATAAGAATCAGGGAGATCTTAGGGTCGATCTGACTGAACCAGAGAAGGCCTTTGACTGGATAAGAATCAGGAAAATCTTAGGGTCGATTTAACTGAACCGGACAAGGTCTTGGAATCTTCAACTGGATAAGAATCAGGGAGATCTTAGGGTCGATCTGACTGAACCAGAGAAGGCCTTTGACTGGATAAGAATCAGGAAAATCTTAGGGTCGATTTAACTGAACCGGACAAGGTCTTGGAATCTTCAACTGGATAAGAATCAGGGAGATCTTAGGGTCGATCTGACTGAACCAGAGAAGGCCTTTGACTGGATAAGAATCAGGAAAATCTTAGGGTCGATTTAACTGAACCGGACAAGGTCTTGGAGTCTTCAACTGGATAAGAATCAGGGAGATCTTAGGGTCGATCTGACTGAACCAGAGAAGGCCTTTGACTGGATAAGAATCAGGAAAATCTTAGGGTCGATTTAACTGAACCAGACTAAAGTCTTAAAATATAGCTGAGAACTTAACTGGATCTTTCCTGAAAGGTAAAGGTCAGTCATATGCAATGCATGATATGGATCAAGCAATGATGTTCTCAATATAAATGAGATTTGTAAGGTATGATGCGTATATGCATGCTGTAATGTATGAAAATGTGATGTTTATGAATGTATCTTTTCGTCTTGGGAAAATAAATCCTTGACGGATGCCGGGAAGTCATATCCTGGGCTGATGTTGGAGAACAATGCTTTGTTGTTTCCACTGGGATGATAGTTGCAAGAATACCGGTAGGAGAAGATAACTCCGTTGAGGAATAAACTTGGCGAATGGATTACTCTGCGGGGAGAAAAGTACTCTAACGATCTTGCTGGGAAACAATATTCTGTGGGGAGAGAGGTACTTTGCTGGAAGGTTCATGATAACTTCGCTGGGGATACCATTGTTGTGTTGGAAGTTCAAACTTACTGCTTCCAGAATCTACTGGGGATAAGCTTACTGCTTGGGGAGATGGTTCAAACTTTCCTGGGGAAATCTTGATTGGATTCTCCTGGGGAAATTTTGAACTGTATTGGGGAAGTGACTCCATTGAATGTTTGATATGCCGCCGGGGAACAATCTTTAGGTCAAGACTGCCGGGGATGCTTGTTAGGAATGCATGTATATTGCTGGGGAATGTTGAGATCTGCTGGAGGATACCCAACTTCCTTGAGGTTGATTGTAACTTTGCTTGGGGAGAGTGCACTGACTTGCTGGCTCACTCTCTGGGGAATTAAGATATCTTGGTTACATTCTTCAGCCGAACCTACCTTGATACCTTGGTGGATGGAGCAATTAGATCGCTTAGACAACTCTTTATTGCCCCTGTTTCTAATGTTACCTGTAATTAATCCTTTGTTTCGTATGCAAATATTCATGAGTTAGAAAATTATTGTCAATGCATATATCACAAATTGAACCTTGGACGTTCTTCGCAAAACAAAACAGAAAAGGAAAAAACAAAAGGCAATTTGTCTCAAAAGTGTATTTATTGATTTTTTGAATTTGCCTGTAAATAGGCGTTTTGTGTACAAGAGGCTGACGTCCTAGTAAGAGAACGTCGCTGAACAAAAGAGTTTATACAAATTTGTACAAGAGGAAATAAAACAGCTGTGTGAAATGAATGATCCACTGGGTTCCCACTCTCCTATCGCCCTTATATCTCCGAGCGTCTCATCACTTGATGACCTAACCGAAGATGAAGCTGATTGATCAATGCCGTCTGAACTTGATGTAGATACCGGATTCTGGATGCAAAGTGATCCAATGAGACATAGTATTACGCTTTATCCCTAACTTTTGCTTGAACCGCCCTTTCGGGTTTTCAGTCCACCGGGATACCCATTTTTGCCCAAGCCGCCTTTTCAGGTTTTCGACTTGCCGGGTGTACAGATTTTTTTCATTTCATCCCTTCATTTTTCCCGAACCCTTTTGGTTCGCCGGGAAGCCCTAATTTTTGCCTAGGTATGTCAACCTAGCGGGTCTTTTTTATGTGTAGTATCTTTTTACTATGTCTGCATTGGCGGGGTGAGGAAGGTCGTCACCATCCATGTTGGTTAGAATCATGGCTCCTCCTGAGAACACATGTTTAACCACAAATGGCCCTTCGTATGTAGGGGTCCATTTTCCCCTTGGATCACTCTGAGGAAGGATGATTCGCTTGATTACCAGATCCCCAACTTGATATTCTTGTGGTCTGACCTTTTTGTTAAATGCCCTGATCATCCGTTTCTGATACGTCTGACCATGACAGATAGCAGCAAGTCTTTTTTCATCAATAAGGTTTAGCTGATCAAGTCGTGTCTGGATCCAATCATCTTCATTCAGATTTGCATCCTTCATTATTCGGAGAGAGGGTATCTGCACTTCGATCGGTAAGACTGCCTCCATACCATAGACCAAGGAGAAAGGAGTTGCCCCGGTTGACGTCCTGGCTGAGGTACGGTACCCATGTAGAGCGAACGGTAACATCTCGTGCCAATCTTTATAAGTCACTGTCATCTTCTGCACAATCTTCTAAATATTCTTATTCGCTGCTTCTACAGCCCCATTCATCTTCGGTCGATAAGGAGAAGAGTTGTGGTGTTGTATTTTGAACTGCTCGCAGAGCTCAGTGATCATCTTGTTATTGAGATTGGTACCATTGTCTGTAATGATCCTCTCCGGGACGCCGTATCGGCAGATCAGGTTATACCGAATGAACCGTGCCACGACATTCTTGGTTACCGTAGCGTAGGAAGCTGCTTCGACCCACTTTGTAAAGTAATCAATCGCTACAAGGATGAAGCGATGCCCGTTAGATGCCGTAGGTCTGATCTCACCGATCATATCAATGCCCCATATTGCAAAAGGCCAAGGTGCAGTCAGGACATTCAGAGGAACTGGAGGAACATGCACCTTATCAGCATAAATCTGGCACTTGTGACACGTCCGAGAATGTTGGTAACAATCAGTTTCCATTGTGGACCAGAAATACCCTGCCCGAAGGATTTTCTTTGCCATAGTGTGTCCACTGGAATGTGTTCCGAAGGTCCCTTCGTGTAGCTCTTCCATAATCCTTTCTGCTTCAGTCCTGTCCACACAACGCAGTAAGGTCGAATCATGGTTTCGCTTATACAGAATGCCGTTGCTAAGGAAGAACTTCACTGCGAACCTTCTCAGAAACTTCTTATCATTGACAGACGCACCTTCAGGGTATTCCTGAGCTTCCAAATATCTCTTCACCTCATGGTACCAAGGCTTCTCAGTCACCAACTCAGTCTCGAGATCACAACAGTATGTCGGTTCGTCCAGTTTCCAGATAGTGACCTGGGGGGCCTCGTTGTCCCATTTGACTTTGAACATGGAAGACATTGTAGCTAACGCGTCCGCCAGCTGATTCTTCTCTCTTGGGAAATGTTCAAAAGTTATCTCTGCGAAGTGGGGGATCAAGGTCAACACACATTCTCTGTAGGGAATAAGATTCGGATGTTTCGTATCCCACTCTCCTTTGATCTGATTGATCACGAGAGCGGAATCTCCGAAGACACTCAGAAACTTGATCCTTAAGTCGACCGCAGCTTGGAGACCCATGATGCATGCCTCATACTCCGCCATGTTGTTGGTGCAGTTGAAACATAGTCGGGCAGTGAGCGGAGTATGAGTGCCTTGAGGGGATATGATCACAGCGCCGATACCGTTACCCAAAGCATTGGATGCTCTGTCAAAGTGCATAGACCATCGGGATCCTTCCTCAGGTCCTTCATCCGGTCCAGGTATTTCACAATCAGTCACTATCATGATGCTCTCGTCCGGAAACTCGAAGTTCATTGACTGATAGTCGTCTACTGCCTGATGTGCCAAGTGGTCTGCCAATACACTTCCTTTGATGGCTTTCTGGGTCGTGTACTGGATGTCGTATTCTGTCAAGATCATTTGCCATCTTGCTATTCTCCCAGACAGAGCAGGCTTTTCAAATATGTACTTTATAGGATCCATCTTTGAGATCAACAAGGTAGTGTGAGTCAGCATATACTGTCTCAGCCGGCGAGCAGCCCATACCAAAGCGCAGCAAGTTTTCTCGAGCAGTGAGTATCGGGTCTCACAGTCGGTAAACTTTTTGCTAAGGTAATAAATGGCATGCTCTTTTCGGCCAGACTCGTCATGCTGCCCCAGCACACACCCCATTGAGTTATCAAGTACTGTCAGGTATAGTATCAGAGGTCTCCCTTCAACTGGTGGCATAAGGATGGGTGGTTCTTGGAGATACTCTCTGATTCTGTCAAAAGCAGCCCGACATTCATCATTCCAACGTACTACCTGATCTTTCTTCAGCAGCTTGAAGATTGGCTCACAGGTAGCAGTCAGGTGTGAGATGAAGCGAGCAATGTAATTCAGACGTCCTAAAAAGCCTCTGAACTCTTTCTCTGTCTTAGGAACTGGCATCTCTTGAATATCTTTAACCTTGGCCGGGTCCACTTGAATACCCTTATCACTTACAACAAAGCCTAGCAACTTTCCAGATCTAACCCCGAAAGTGCACTTGTTCGGGTTCAACCTCAGCTTATACAACTTCAGACGGTCAAACAATTTCTGCAGATGATCAAGGTGTTCTTCCTCAGTTTGGGACCTTGCAATCATGTCGTCAACATACACTTCTATCTCATGATGGATCATGTCATGAAATAAAGCAACCATGGCACATTGGTAGGTTGCCCCAGCGTTCTTCAGTCCAAAAGGCATGACTTGCAGCAGAAGGTGCCCCACTGAGTAACAAAGGTAGTCTTTTCCATGTCTTCAGGAGCCATCTTAATCTGATTATAACCTGAAAATCCGTCCATGAAAGAAAACACTTTGTGCTGAGCAGTATTGTCAACTAGAACATCAATGTGACGCAGAGGGAAGTCATCTTTGGGGCTGGCCCTGTTCAGATCCCTGTAGTCGACACACATTCTGACCTTTCCATCTTTCTTAGGTACTGGTACCACATTAGCAACCCACTGAGGGTAAGAAGTCACTGCAAGAAAACCGGCGTCAAACTGCTTCATAACCTCGGCTTTGATCTTCTCAGACATCTCTGGACGCATACGACGGACCTTTTGCTTAACCGGAGGGCAGTCTTCCTTGGTAGGCAAGTGATGGACCACAATGTCGGTATCCAACCCGGGCATATCTTCGTAAGACCAAGCAAAGATCTCCATATAATCATGTAGCATCTGAGTCAACTGTTGCTTCACGCTAAGCTCTAGGTTGGCACCAATCTTAACCTCCTTTCTGTCCGTATCAGTACCCAGATTTATTGTTTCCACCGGCTCTTCATGTGGTTGAATTGCCCTCTCTTCCTGGAGTAAAAGTCTTGCAAGTTCGCCAGGCACTTCGCAATCATCTTCACCTTCGTCTTCGGCTAAGTTGATCGGATTTTCAAAGTCATAATTGGCAGTAGCAGAGTCGTTACCAGTGAGATCCAGAGTGGATTGAAACCTGTATGAGTGAGTGTGTGTAAATACATCTGTTTTGCAATATATAAAGAAAGGAAAGAAAGAAAAGGAGCATAAGATTTGAAATGCGAGAAAACGTCCAAGGTCTTTATTCATGATATATGAAATGACAATTAATATAGGTGCCCCGGGTAAGACACCGGGCCATAGAGTTTTAATTGTTTATTACAGATAACAAAACAAAGGAGTTTATTACTGCGTAACAAAAGTAACAGGAGTATGATCTTTAGCAGTCCAATTGGTCAATCCACCATCAATCGTCGGGTAGATCCAGCTTTCAAACTCTGACTCTTCCACTTCATCTTCGTCCCCAACAACATTCACTCCTGGGTTGGTAATGAGTACAGGAGGTCTTCTGGTCTTTGCCTTGCGCACAGCCCTCTGAGCCTCTGAAGTAAAACCCAGTCCAAACTTGTCAGTTTTAGGTGTAAAATCAGGGAGCCTGCCCCAGTTAGCACATTCACCTTTCTTGATCACAGCCCGGACATCCTTCAAGGAAGCCATCTTCAAAGGAACATCCTCATCGACCACTGTTTCCGCTGCTGCCAATGTTGGAGGTACCTCTTCGAAATGCTGAAAGGGGGTTTCAATAAACTCCCCGTCCATCTCAATATACCTGAAGGAATTCAAATGGCTCACCATATACTCCTCCTCTCCCTGCACAGTGATAATCTTCCCTCTGACGGGGTACTTGAGCTTCTGGTGCAGGGTAGAGGTCACTGCCCCAGCTTTGTGGATCCAAGGTCGACCCAGTAGACAAGAATACGATGGACGGATATCCATCACATAGAAAGTAGAGTCGAATACCTGAGAACCCACACGAATAGGCATGTCTACCTCTCCATGGACCATTATCTTAGAACCGTCAAAGGCTCTGACAATGATGTTGCTAGGTTTCAGCTCCAGGCCCTCACAATCCAAACGGTCTAAGGCCTTCTTGGGTAGCACATTTAGGGAAGAACCAGTGTCCACCAGCACGTGCGCAAGAGTAGTGCCCTTGCATTCAATAGAGACATGCAGAGCGTCGTTGTGGTCCTTTCCCTTAGCAGTAAGGTCAGCATCCGAGAAACCCAAACCATTGTCGGCTGTCAAATTGGCTACGCAATCAGTAAACTGGACATCAGATGTTTCCTGTGGCACATGGGCCGTCTTGAGGAATGAAATCAGGGCCTTAGCATGGGCCTCTGAGCATAGTAGTAAGGAGAGCATAGAGATCTTGGAGGGGGTATGCCCCAGCTGCTCAACAACATTAAAGTCACTCTTCTTGATTATTTTCAGAATTTCCTCCATCTCTTGTTGGGAGGCCTCAGCATTCACAGATTTTGGCGCCTCCATCCGGGCAGGCTCATCTTCAATCCCTTTACCCCGAGCATTAGATGACTCGGCAGCAGGGGAAACAACTTGAACAGAAACGGGAACAGATACACTTGCAGGTGTTATAGTGAGGGGTCTTTGAGTAGTTGGTGGTGCAATGTCAGGCGAGAAGAGCCTGCCACTGCGGGTAACTTTTGCTGGACCAGTGATATTGCTGATGCTGGTGCCAGTGTTGAACTCTTGCTTGATTCCATGTACATACACGTCTGCCCCATAGTTCCAAGGGACAGCCTTATCAGATTCATAGGGGAGAGGCCCCGGAACAGTAATCACAACGGGTGCGACATTCATAATTTTAACCGGCTTCCTCGGGAGAGCCTTGATTGGATTATTAAAGATTGTAACAACAGAAACTTCTTCCACCGGAACAAACTGAACAGCAGTCTTCTTGAACAGAATCTCTTTGCTGTCCATCAGGCTTTGGATGCCTGACTTCAGCAAAGGACAACCAGAAAGGGAAACAGCACAAAAAAGGCAACCTTCACTACAACCCGGAAATAAACCGGCCAACAGAAGGTTCCTCTTAACAGTCATCAAGGGAGTAGCTACATCCTTCATAGAAACGGCATATACCTCTTCATCAACGGCATTTACTCCATGCTGGGGCATAGGAGCAGTCACCACATTTGGCCTCTCAGGCGCTTCAAACTGTATCTCTTTTGCGTCAATAAGGTCTTGCACCTTATTCCTTAAGGCCCAACAGTCATCAGTGGAATGCCCCGGGCTATCGGAGTGATAAGCACAGCGGGCATTTGGATTGTATTTGGGAGAAGCCGTATTTACAACCTTCGGGGCCTCTCTAACAGTCACCAAATTGGTGGATAGCAACTGCAGCAAGATCTGCGATAGGGTCATACTCAAACGGGTAAACTCTCTTCTGGGTCTTTCAGCCCTGGGTGGATTGGTTGGCCGAGGAGCGGAAGCAGGCTTAGCAATCATCACCGCGTCGACAGATTGGCGGCGTTCAGGTTTCTCTTGTCTTCTAGACCCATATACAGCACTGGCCTCTTTCTTAAAGGGCTTCTTCTCCGAACTTGCAGATGTACCCTTCTGAATTTTGCCAGACTTCATTCCAGCCTCTATTCTCTCCCCAGTCAGAATAAGATCAATAAACCCTGCAGACGAGTTACCGATAAGATGGTTGAAAAATGGCCCAGATAGGGTCCCCAAGAACATGTCTACCAACTCCCGATCAGTTAACGGAGGCTGCACCCTGCCAGCCAGATCCCTCCACTTCTGTGCATACTCTTTAAAACCTTCGCTTGACCCTAGCGACATACCCTGGAGTTGGGTACGTGTAGGGGCAAGGTCGGCATTATATTGATACTGCTTATAAAAAGCAGTAGCCAACTCCTCCCAGTTACGAACCTTGGTCCCATCCAGCTGATAGAACCATTCGAGATGAGTCCCTGAAAGACTCTCCTGGAAGAAGTGGATCCACAAGTTCTTCTCCACTGAGTACGGTTGAATCTTCCGCATATAAGATCTGAGGTGTAACTTGGGACAAGACGCCCCGTCATACTTGGTGAAAGATGGTGCCTTAAACTTTTGAGGAATGATCACACCAATAGATAAGCCCAAGTCTCCGAAATCCAGCCCAGGCACTTGTTGGATCTCCATAGCATTCAGTCTGTCTTCCAACTGCTTATACCGGTCTTCAGCCGGAGGATACTGTTCCTCATTGAAGTCAATCTCGTTGTCAGAGACTACCGGACTAGGACCTTTTCCCCCTTGGGGACTGCTCTTGCCTATAGAAGAACCAGCCTCTTCATTCTGCAGAGTGTTGCCAAACCTTCGGCCCGAGTTGAAAAGAACAGTTCTCTTCTTCTTCTTCTTCTTCTCCTTCTTCAGGAGCAAAGCCTTCAGCTCTTCTTGGCCCTGAGCCAAACCCATGACCAGTTCCTGAAATTGCGCGTTCTGCGCCTGAAGAGCCTTGATAGACATCTCGGTTGATGATGAGTCAGGATTCATGATGCTGAAATAAACAGCGAAGAACAGTAAGCAACCTGAAAAGAAGAAAACCTGCTATGCACATGATGAATGATATGTGTTTATGCAATGCATTCAAGGGTTCGAAAGTTCAAATTTATTGTAGACAAAAAGGAACACACGTTATCATTAAGGAAATAATTGTTCAGTACATCAAAGCCTCGTGGGCACATATTACAAAGCAAATCAATCTAAAAAGACACTACGCATCCTCTTTGGAGCTATGTAGGTGTTGAGATTCCTCTCCTCATGCAATAGGCGGGTGAGCTCCAAGACCTTCTTTTCACTAGCATGTAGACTGGTCTCAAGAGAATTCTGTTCTTCCTTAAGCTGGATCCAGCTCTTCTGCATCTCTTCCCAGGACGTGGGCATGTTAGGATGTTGAATGGTGTAGGACACCTCTCCTTCCAAGACTGGCTCTTTGATTACAGGAAGCACATGAGGATAAGGCATTACTAACTTTTGGGAGCAGGCTCGTACCCATTTGAGATAAGGTTCCAATGGGATGGAATTCCTGTGCCCCACTTGCTGTCTATCTTACTGGGCATCCTCAAAGCTCTGATAAATCTCTGGCGAAGTCCTTGTGCATCATTGTCGAAGTCAAAAACTATGTCAAGAATTAACATGTCATGAGGGCCATCCCTCCGAGCATAACCAAACTGTCTCCAAGCCAGGCATGGGTTGTAAGTAATACCTCCTCTGATTCCAAGTAAAGGAACATTAGGGTATTCCCCGCAACGATCAATGATAGTGACATCCTCTCTGGACCGAGGGCACCAATGTATATCTGCATGTGTAAGAGTCATCAACCGTTGTGACCATCTCAAACCCCGCTCGTTCTTCAAAACTGATTGTGGAAGGTGCGAAATAAACCACCTTCCCAGGAGAGGAGTGCAACACATAAGGACACCTCTTTTTCTCATGGTTCGAGTGTAACATGAGTGAAGGATGTCCCCCAGCAACGTAGGTATAGGATTCCTGGACATGAAGATCTGGACAACACTGATATCTATAAGCTGATATGGGTTAGGGAACAACACCAAACCATAGACAAGGAGGGCCACAACTTCTTCAAAAGCTTGTAAGTCAAGGGAGTTCCAACATTCATGGGCCTTTTCAAACAGAAACCTGGCTAAGAACCCTTTGATACCACTTCTAACTTCCCAATGTCCCTTGAGGTCAGATGATTGTAGGTGTAAGGCTTTAGCAATCTCTTCAAGCTTGGGTTCCTTTTCCGTACCGTTGTAGGGTAGTTGATCAAGGATAGGGATCTTCAGAAGCCGGGAGAACTCCTCCAGTGTAGGTACCAGCTGATAATCCAGGAAAGTGAAACAGTGATGCAGAGGGTCAAAGAACTGGAACAGGACCTTTATCATATCTTCCTCAATGTTGGTATTGACCAAGATGACGAGTCTTCCATGTCTTTCACTGAATGAAGAGCTCTCGGGAATCCTGGATATAAGCTCCTTAAGCTGAGGAGGGATCCTTACAAGGCTGATTTGAATTGTCTTTCTGCGAACAGTTTCCATGTCCTACAAAACAAGAACAAAGATGAAGATTCGAACCCCTGAAATGGTTAGCCAATGCATATGATGCTGGATGATGTCATGATGCTATGATTAAACACACTACAGATATTTACAAAGACAAATATGTAAGGCACACAAGTCACACAAGACAAGCCCTTAGGGTTTAGGCCATCATGGGGTCTGGGTATTACCCTCTTGAAGTTGGTGGGCTCAACCTGTCCTATTAGAAGTAACCGGGTTCTAAGGGTCCCAATATCACTGGATTGCTTTCATTGTTCATCGTTTCGATTTAGCCACTGAACTAGCGACCGAAATATTCCAGGAAAGCAACCCTCAATTGAGTGTAGTATCGAGTATCAACCAACCTCGGACTGCACCAAAGTCAGTTATCTCACTACCCTAAAGAGGCCAAGATAGTTCAATTAAGGTTCCTAAGGTCAGTTGATGCTTCACGACACCACGCGGAGGCCCCGTACTCTCCTTGACTGAACTCAAGGGTTACCGGTACACACCAAAGTGCCACATCAACGTAGCATACTGCTTCAACCATGTCGGTATACCCCGCACAGTTCCCTCACAGTCTTGTTGCTACTTTCTAAGAAGGTATCCCCCAGATCCGGGTTAGGATCTATAGAACTCCCAAGATAGGCCCACAATTTAAAGCAAACAATTCAGATAATTGAAAACACAAGTGATCTATCCTAAGGTACACCTCACTTTAAAGTGTCCCCAGCAGAGCCTCCAGTTCTGTGATCGGTGGATCTGGAACTGACTGTTTAACGCTGGTTCGCGAAATGTCGCGGAAGCAAGAGTCGCCACCGTCTTTTATTTTCTCCAAATGGAAAGGACAAAAGCACAAAAAAATTCCTTATAGAGATTGCTCTCGGTTCGGGAGGTAGATTATAGAAAGGGAAGGTGTTAGCACCCTTTCTATCCATGGTTATCCATGGGCTCTTAGATACTTGCTCATTTGTGTTTTCAAAATAGTTTGTTTGCTTTTCAACTGTGGGTTTAAAAAAGTTTCTTTGAAAATTTCAGTTCGACTCTTGTATCGGTCCTCAAGAGTGTTTGAAAAGTTGCTTTCGAAAGCTTTTTGAAAAGGTGTCGGTGTGAAAAGTATTTTTGATTTTTGTTTGAAATTAGAGCAAGTATCTAGAGTTCTATACCTACCCTAAGGAATTCGTCTGTGTAAATGTCCTTGAAGTAGTGCCATCCCACCATTGAGAGGTAGGTAGCATCACCGTTGGAGGTGTTCGGGTCAATTCGAGGGTTCAGGACATGGTGATCACCAGAGCAATAGGAAGACACCTTAGAAGCTACCCTCATGCCATGTTCATGGACATGAGGACTTACTAAAACATCCTCTACTCGACGACCACCTTTCGAGGGGCAAGGCAACAATGAGGCGTACCCTAGGGGTGGTGTGTGATTTGTGTGTCGTTTTCATTTATGTTTATCTTGTTTATGGATTGGTGATCTACGCGTTGCTTTTATTTTTGACATTCATTCTTTCATGCAATAGTTAACAGTTAAAAGTTGCGGGAATATAAAAGTCCTACGCTATTACAAAGGCGCGGGTCCACATTGCCAAATTAATCCCAGACCCGATTTGAAATAAAATAAAGTGCGAAAAATAAATGTCTAATTAATCTATTACATAGCTTTGGGAGAATTACATGAATATTCACAAAAAGAAATAAAAATGCGAAGAGAATTAAAGTCGGGAATGCGAGGGCGTTGGACTCTTTTTAGGAAATTAAATTATAATTAACAAATTAATTAAGTTAAATAAAAGAAAGAAATTGTTTTTTGGAGTTTTTTGTATTTATGGATTTTAATGAGAATTAATGAAATTAAAACCTAATTCTAACTATTTTTAATTTATTAAAAAAAATGTTAAAATTAAACCTAAAATCAACCTAATTATTTACATGGCAATTTATTTACAAAATAATAATTAATAATTAAATAGGGTGAGAAAAGAAAAAAAAGGAAAAAAGCATAAAACCCTAATTCTACATTTTTTAGTGTATTACAAAAATATTAAAATTTAAACCTAGAATTAACTTAATTAATTAATAAGATTTATTTACAAAGAAAACATTAAATAAAATATATTTTTTATTTTTATAGTTTCTGAATTTTTTTGGGTATTTTTTATGGAAATTAATTTTGATGAAAAATAAATAAAACAAATAAGTAAAAAAAAGTGAAAAGAAAGAAAATAAAAAGGGCAAACCAATGGGGGGTGTTGACCCCAATTTGGAGGTATTCTGCCAGCAATTAGGCCCAATTATTGGAGGCCCCTTTGACTTTTGGTGGTCACGTGTGACGCGTCTGACTTATGCATATGATAGTCTCCAGATCAAGGCCATTGGATTGATGCTCTGAGACATGTGGCACGCTTGGATATAAGGCTACATGGTGGGCTTCAGGAAGCAAGCTACATAGGAACATGGAAAACAAAATAATGTGAGAAAGGGAGGGGACCTGGGAATCGAACCCAGGTCCCATTGATTCCATGACACCTCACTTACCAACCAGCCAAGCGCGTTTATTTGTAACATCAATAGAATGCAATTATTATAAGGAAAAACAAGAGTTAGTGGTCTGAATTAATAAAAACGCGCGCCAACTTTGAATAGTCCAATGAACGCTAGCCACGCATGCTTCTTCCCCACTCGTTCTTCACTTTTGCCTGAAAAAGAAACTAGATAGCGGGGGTCTTAAACCCCACAATCTGAAATACAGAAAAATAGAGAATAGGAATTAACCAAATATAAAAAAAGCGCGATGGATGTTTTGGATTCCTTGGAACGTCACAATTTTAATGGTACAAGTCTCATGGTCTGATTTTACCATATGCAAAAGTCCCCAATTCAAGGTTCCTGAAACCCTAGGCATCGTTCATGGCAACTCTCCATATATGCAAGCATTCTTCAATTAAATTATACTACTAGCTTCAGAATCAACACATTAGTATAAAATAATAATAAAAATGCATGGATATGGCGTGTAGATTCGAATACGATTAAGGAAAAATCCATGTACAGGGTAACTGTGTTCTACCGTTTCTAGAGGTGCAGAAGTCTGATTTCGATTGGGGAAGATTCCTGGATGTATCAGGAGTGCAATGGAATTGTTGTTTTGCTCTGAAACACGCTGAAACTAGGAAAGCAGTTTTGAAATTTTCTTGAAAAAGTGCAAAGTTTGTCTATGGTTTTAGGCGCAGCTTGAAGGTTCTTTGCACTAGGGTTAGGTTCTGACTTATGTATGGGACGAATTAGGGTAAAGATTTGAGTCAAAAAGCCTTGTAATCATGCATCCAATATTTGATTTTAATGGCATATTTTTTCAATCTTTTCCATGTGTTTTTGGTACTAATCATGGCCAAATCTTTCCTTCTTTGGGTGTGCACGAATCTTGAGTAATCAATGAGAGCAAATGCTGCATAAAAAGATTCAAATGCATTTGTTTAGTATTTTTTCCATATTTTATTTAATTAAATGAATTAATTGTGATTAAAAATTCAAATAAATAATAAAAATGGTGAAATAAATCCCCTTTGGGCCAAATGGTCGTGCATAGTCTTTGGATCATGATTCTTGGAAGAAAATGTGGCCCATTAGCAATTTTGAGGCATTTGAAGCAAAGTTGACTTTTCAAAATTCCCAAAAATTTCCCAACTTCCACAAGGCATATCTTGCTCAATTTTTAAGCTTTGATCATGTTCTTGGACATTTTGGAAAGGTCTTGAAGTCCTCTAACCAATGCCTTGGTCCCATGTCATTTTGATATACCAATCTCAAGTTATGGTCTTTGACTTAAAGTGCCTTTTTGTTGACTTTTGAAAATGACCTATAATGCTGAAATTGATAACTTTTTGTGAGAGCATTTCTTGGACTTGAAGTGTGAAGAGGAGTTGTAGGAAATGTCTTTATCTTCAAAATGAGCTTTGGATGGAATTTTTCTGATGAACCATGTGGAAGTTATGCCTTGGTCAAGTTATAGTTGACTTTTTCAACTGTCCAAATATGGAAACTTTTGCATCTTGAGACTTTTTGAGCCATGCCTTGAGAATCATGATCAAGAATTGATCAAATGATGTTTGTGGCTTCAAAATAAGATGTTGACCAAAAATTTGAACTTTTGACTGTCAAATGACCATTTTGCCCCTGCAGTTGACTGTAGGGCAATTAAGGTTTTTGATTGTGCAATTTTGTGCTGTAAGTCTTGAAACTTGACATGAGGATGCTTGAACATGTTTGTAGGCATGTGGGACTTGATTGGACCCTTGGAAACTTCAATTTCTTTGCCAGACCCAAAACCCTAGTTTTTGACTGTTAGGAGGCCTTTGAACTGTGCAACCCTTGGGGAGATTTTGAAGCATGCTCTTTGCAATTCTTGGAGTATATGGGAGGGCAAATTTTGGGGTACAACAGTTGCCCCTGTTCAATCTTCTTAGACCTGAGGATGTAGATTGGCTGACGTGCCTTTCGTAATCCGAAGGTGGAAGATGATTGAACACTAGAGTGCCCAGAAATTTGCGCTCACATAGTAGTGTGATGGTGGGAATGGGCTTATAGATGCCATTTGGAGATTGATGGATAGGATGATGGGCTTATAGATGCCATGATAAGAGGTGATGGAAGGTGGATGGGCTTATAGATGCCATCTGGGTGTTGATCGCGTAAGAGATTCCTTAGCGAGAACTTGCGTATCTGAAAAAGAAAGATGATTACCTGGCCTGTTACAGGAGCTGGTCTTCAAACTCTTTGTGTAGATATGCCCTGACTGGTTACAGGAATTGAATCTGGAGCTTCAAAAGGTGATGAATGAACCAGAGATGGTTACTACCTCAACGGGACGGTGAGAGAACCTTGGACGATTACTACCTCAACAGGAACACTGAGAGAACCTTGGACGATTACTACCTCAACAGGAACACTGAGAGAACCTTGGACGATTACTACCTCAACAGGAACGCTGAGAGAACCATAGGCGACTTCCACCTCAACAGTAACGCTGAGAGAACCTCGGATGTCTTCTACTGAGTCTTCATCAGGAAAATCTTTTAGGGATCGATTTAACTGGACTAGAGAAGGCCTTTGACTGGATAAGAATTAGGAAAATCTTAGGGTCAATTTAACTGAACCGGACAAGGTCTTGAAATCTTCAACTGGATAAGAATCAGGGAGATCTTAGGGTCGATCTGACTGAACCAGAGAAGGCCTTTGACTGGATAAGAATCAGGAAAATCTTAGGGTCGATTTAACTGAACCGGACAAGGTCTTGGAATCTTCAACTGGATAAGAATCAGGGAGATCTTAGGGTCGATCTGACTGAACCAGAGAAGGCCTTTGACTGGATAAGAATCAGGAAAATCTTAGGGTTGATTTAACTGAACCGGACAAGGTCTTGGAATCTTCAACTGGATAAGAATCAGGGAGATCTTAGGGTCGATCTGACTGAACCAGAGAAGGCCTTTGACTGGATAAGAATCAGGAAAATCTTAGGGTCGATTTAACTGAACCGGACAAGGTCTTGGAATCTTCAACTGGATAAGAATCAGGGAGATCTTAGGGTCGATCTGATTGAACCAGAGAAGGCCTTTGACTGGATAAGAATCAGGAAAATCTTAGGGTCGATTTAACTGAACCGGACAAGGTCTTGGAGTCTTCAACTGGATAAGAATCAGGGAGATCTTAGGGTCGATCTGACTGAACCAGAGAAGGCCTTTGACTGGATAAGAATCAGGAAAATCTTAGGGTCGATTTAACTGAACCGGACAAGGTCTTGGAATCTTCAACTGGATAAGAATCAGGGAGATCTTAGGGTCGATCTGACTGAACCAGAGAAGGCCTTTGACTGGATAAGAATCAGGAAAATCTTAGGGTCGATTTAACTGAACCGGACAAGGTCTTGGAATCTTCAATTGGATAAGAATCAGGGAGATCTTAGGGTCGATCTGACTGAACCAGAGAAGGCCTTTGACTGGATAAGAATCAGGAAAATCTTAGGGTCGATTTAACTGAACCGAACAAGGTCTTGGAGTCTTCAACTGGATAAGAATCAGGGAGATCTTAGGGTCGATCTGACTGAACCAGAGAAGGCCTTTGACTGGATAAGAATCAGGAAAATCTTAGGGTCGATTTAACTGAACCAGACTAAAGTCTTAAAATATAGCTGAGAACTTAACTGGATCTTTCCTGAAAGGTAAAGGTCAGTCATATGCAATGCATGATATGGATCAAGCAATGATGTTCTCAATATAAATGAGATTTGTAAGGTATGATGCGTATATGCATGCTGTAATGTATGAAAATGTGATGTTTATGAATGTATCTTTTCGTCTTGGGAAAATAAATCCTTAACGGATGCCGGGAAGTCATATCCTGGGCTGATGTTGGAGAACAATGCTTTGTTGTTTCCGCTGGGATGATAGTTGCAAGAATACCGGTAGGAGAAGATAACTCTGTTGAGGAATAAACTTGGCGAATGGATTACTCTGCGGGGAGAAAAGTACTCTAACGATCTTGCTGGGAAACAATATTCTGTGGGGAGAGAGGTACTTTGCTGGAATGTTGATGATAACTTCGCTGGGGATACCATTGTTGTGTTGGAAGTGTTAATAGACTTTGCTGGGAATAAGAAGACTTTGTTGAAGACGATCTTTCCGTGGCTTTTGGCTGAGGATAACCCAGTTATATCCTGGTAGGGAAATAACTCTTTGAATAAAGCCGGGAGACGCGTTCGTGCTCCACGGGGATAAGCTTCCAGAATCTACTGGGGATAAGCTTACTGCTTGGGGAGATGGTTCAAACTTTCCTGGGGAAATCTTGATTAGATTCTCCTGGGGAAATTTTGAACTGTATTGGGGAAGTGACTCCATTGAACGTTTGATATGCCGTCGGGGAACAATCTTTAGGTCAAGACTGCCGGGGATGCTTGTTAGGAATGCATGTATATTGCTGGGGAATGTTGAGATCTGCTGGAGGATACCCAACTTCCTTGAGGTTGATTGTAACTTTGCTTGGGGAGAGTGCACTGACTTGCTGGCTCACTCTCTGGGGAATTAAGATATCTTGGTTACATTCTTCAGCCGAACCTACCTTGATACCTTGGTGGATGGAGCAATTAGATCGCTTAGACAACTCTTTATTGCCCCTGTTTCTAATGTTACCTGTAATTAATCCTTTGTTTCGTATGCAAATATTCATGAGTTAGCAAATTATTGTCAATGCATATATCACAAATTGAACCTTGGACTTTCTTCGCAAAACAAAACAGAAAAGGAAAAAACAAAAGGCAATTTGTCTCAAAAGTGTATTTATTGATTTTTGAATTTGCCTGTAAATAGGCGTTTTGTGTACAAGAGGCTGACGTCCTAGTAAGAGAACGTCGCTGAACAAAAGAGTTTATACAAATTTGTACAAGAGGGAATAAAACAGCTGTGTGAAATGAATGATCCACTGGGTTCCCACTC
Source organism: Vicia faba (assembly GCA_948472305.1). Lineage (NCBI taxonomy): Eukaryota > Viridiplantae > Streptophyta > Magnoliopsida > Fabales > Fabaceae > Vicia > Vicia faba. Next base: position 1,196,214,613 of record OX451740.1, on the reverse strand, counting down.
TGCTATCGCCCTTATATCTCCGAGCGTCTCATCACTTGATGACCTAACCGAAGATGAAGCTGATTGATCAATGCCGTCTGAACTTGATGTAGATACCGGATTCTGGATGCAAAGTGATCCAATGAGACATAGTATTACGCTTTATCCCTAACTTTTGCTTGAACTGCCCTTTCGGGTTTTCAGTCCACCGGGATACCCATTTTTGCCCAAGCCGCCTTTTCAGGTTTTCGACTTGTTGGGTGTACAAATTTTTTTCATTTCATCCCTTCATTTTGCCCGAACCCTTTTGGTTCGCCGGGAAGCCCTAATTTTTGCCTAGGTATGTCAACCTAGCGGGTCTTTTTTATGCGTAGTATCTTTTTACTATGTCTGCATTGGCGGGGTGAGGAAGGTCGTCACCATCCATGTTGGTTAGAATCATGGCTCCTCCTGAGAACACATGTTTAACCACAAATGGCCCTTCGTATGTAGGGGTCCATTTTCCCCTTGGATCACTCTGAGGAAGGATGATTCGCTTGATTACCAGATCCCCAACTTGATATTCTTGTGGTCTGACCTTTTTGTTAAATGCCCTGATCATCCGTTTCTGATACGTCTGACCATGACAGATAGCAGCAAGTCTTTTTTCATCAATAAGGTTTAGCTGATCAAGTCGTGTCTGGATCCAATCATCTTCATTCAGATTTGCATCCTTCATTATTCGGAGAGAGGGTATCTGCACTTCGATCGGTAAGACTGCCTCCATACCATAGACCAAGGAGAAAGGAGTTGCCCCGGTTGACGTCCTGGCTGAGGTACGGTACCCATGTAGAGCGAACGGTAACATCTCGTGCCAATCTTTATAAGTCACTGTCATCTTCTGCATAATCTTCTAAATATTCTTATTCGCTGCTTCTACAGCCCCATTCATCTTCGGTCGATAAGGAGAAGAGTTGTGGTGTTGTATTTTGAACTGCTCGCAGAGCTCAGTGATCATCTTGTTATTGAGATTGGTACCATTGTCTGTAATGATCCTCTCCGGGACGCCGTATCGGCAGATCAGGTTATACCGAATGAACCGTGCCACGACATTCTTGGTTACCGTAGCGTAGGAAGCTGCTTCGACCCACTTTGTAAAGTAATCAATCGCTACAAGGATGAAGCGATGCCCGTTAGATGCTGTAGGTCTGATCTCACCGATCATATCAATGCCCCACATTGCAAAAGGCCAAGGTGCAGTCAGGATATTCAGAGGAACTGGAGGAACATGCACCTTATCAGCATAAATCTGGCACTTGTGACACGTCCAAGAATGTTGGTAACAATCAGTTTCCATTGTGGACCAGAAATACCCTGCCCGAAGGATTTTCTTTGCCATAGTGTGTCCACTGGAATTTGTTCCGAAGGTCCCTTCATGTAGCTCTTCCATAATCCTTTCTGCTTCAGTCCTGTCCACACAACGCAGTAAGGTCGAATCATGGTTTCGCTTATACAAAATGCCATTGCTAAGGAAGAACTTCGCTGCGAACCTTCTCAGAAACTTATTATCATTGACAGACGCACCTTCAGGGTATTCCTGAGCTTCCAAATATCTCTTCACCTCATGGTACCAAGGCTTCTCAGTCACCAACTCAGTCTCGAGATCACAACAGTATGCCGGTTCGTCCAGTTTCCAGATAGTGACCTGGGGGGCCTCGTTGTCCCATTTGACTTTGAACATGGAAGACATCGTAGCTAACGCGTCCGCCAGCTGATTCCTGTCTCTTGGGAAATGTTCAAAAGTTATCTCTGCGAAGTGGGGGATCAAGGTCAACACACATTCTCTGTAGGGAATAAGATTTGGATGTTTCGTATCCCACTCTCCTTTGATCTGATTTATCACGAGAGCGGAATCTCCAAAGACACTCAGAAACTTGATCCTTAAGTCGATCGCAGCTTGGAGACCCATGATGCATGCCTCATACTCCGCCATGTTGTTGGTGCAGTTGAAACATAGCCAGGCAGTGAGCGGAGTATGAGTGCCTTGAGGGGATATGATCACAGCGCCGATACCGTTACCTAAAGCATTGGATGCTCCGTCAAAGTGCATAGACCATCGGGATCCTTCCTCAGGTCCTTCATCCAGTCCAGGTATTTCACAATCAGTCACTATCATGATGCTCTCGTCCGGAAACTCGAAGTTCATTGACTGATAGTCGTCTACTGCCTGATGTGCCAAGTGGTCTGCCAATACACTTCCTTTGATGGCTTTCTGGATCGTATACTGGATGTCGTATTCTGTCAAGATCATTTGCCATTTTGCTATTCTCCCAGACAGAGCAGGCTTTTCAAATATGTACTTTATAGGATCCATCTTTGAGATCAACAAGGTAGTGTGAGTCAGCATATACTGTCTCAGCCGGCGAGCAGCCCATACCAAAGCGCAGCAAGTTTTCTCGAGCAGTGAGTATCGGGTCTCACAGTCGGTAAACTTTTTGCTAAGGTAATAAATGGCATGCTCTTTTCAGCCAGACTCGTCATGCTGCCCCAGCACACACCCCATTGAGTTATCAAGTACTGTCAGGTATAGTATTAGAGGTCTCCCTTCAACTGGTGGCATAAGGATGGGTGGTTCTTGGAGATACTCTCTGATTCTGTCAAAAGCAGTCTGACATTCATCATTCCAACGTACTACTTGATCTTTCTTCAGCAGCTTGAAGATTGGCTCACAGGTAGCAGTCAGGTGTGAGATGAAGCGAGCAATGTAATTCAGACGTCCTAAAAAGCCTCTGACCTCTTTCTTTGTCTTAGGAACTGGCATCTCTTGAATAGCTTTAACCTTGGCCGAGTCCACTTGAATACCCTTATCACTTACAACGAAGCCTAGAAACTTTCCAGATCTAACCCCGAAAGTGCACTTGTTCGGGTTCAACCTCAGCTTATACAACTTCAGACGGTCAAACAATTTCTGCAGATGATCAAGGTGTTCTTCCTCAGTTTGGGACCTTGCAATCATGTCGTCAACATACACTTCTATCTCATGATGGATCATGTCATGAAATAAAGCAACCATGGCACATTGGTAGGTTGCCCCAGCGTTCTTCAGTCCAAAAGGCATGACTTGCAGCAGAAGGTGCCCCACTGAGTAACAAAGGTAGTCTTTTCCATGTCTTCAGGAGCCATCTTAATCTGATTATAACCTAAAAATCCGTCCATGAAATAAACAGCGAAGAACAGTAAGCAACCTGAAAAGAAGAAAACCTGCTATGCACATGATGAATGATATGTGTTTATGCAATGCATTCAAGGGTTCGAAAGTTCAAATTTGTTGTAGACAAAAAGGAACACACGTTATCATTAAGGAAATAATTGTTCAGTACATCAAAGCCTCGTGGGCACATATTACAAAGCAAATCAATCCCAAAAGACACTACGCATCCTCTTTGGAGCTATGTAGGTGTTGAGATTCTTCTCCTTATGCAATAGGCGGGTGAGCTCCAAGACCTTCTTTTCACTAGCATGTAGACTGGTCTCAAGAGAATTCCGTTCTTCCTTAAGCTGGATCCAACTCTTCTGCATCTCTTCCCAGGACGTGGGCATGTCAGGATGTTGAATGGTGTAGGACACCTCTCCTTCCAAGACTGGCTCTTTGATTACAAGAAGCACATGAGGATAAGGCATTACTAACTTCTGGGAGCGGGCTCGTACCCATTTGAGATAAGGTTCCAATGGGATGGAATTCCTGTGCCCCACTTGCTGTCTATCTTACTGGGCATCCTCCAAGCTCTGATAAATCTCTGGCGAAGTCCTTGTGCATCATTGTCGAAGTCAAAAACTATGTCAAGAATTAACATGTCATGAGGGCCATCCCTCCGAGCATAACCAAACTGTCTCCAAGCCAGGCATGGGTTGTAAGTAATACCTCCTCTGATTCCAAGTAAAGGAACATTAGGGTATTCCCCGCAACGATCAATGATAGTGACATCCTCTCTGGACCGAGGGCACCAATGTATATCTGCATGTGTAAGAGTCATCAACCGTTGTGACCATCTCAAACCCCGCTCGTTCTTCAAAACTGATTGTGGAAGGTGCGAAATAAACCACCTTCCCAGGAGAGGAGTGCAACACATAAGGACACCTATTTTTCTCATGGTTCGAGTGTAACATGAGTGAAGGATGTCCCCCAGCAACGTAGGTATAGGATTCCTGGACATGAAGATCTGGACATCACTGATATCTATAAGCTGATATGGGTTAGGGAACAACACCAAACCATAGACAAGGAGAGCCACAACTTCTTCAAAAGCTTGTAAGTCAAGGGAGTTCCAACATTCATGGGCCTTTTCAAACAGAAACCTGGCTAAGAACCCTTTGATACCACTTCTAACTTCCCAATGTCCCTTGAGGTCAGATGATTGTAGGTGTAAGGCTTTAGCAATCTCTTCAAGCTTGGGTTCCTTTTCCGTACCGTTGTAAGGTAGTTGATCAAGGATAGGGATCTTCAGAAGCCGGGAGAACTCCTCCAGTGTAGGTACCAGCTGATAATCCAGGAAAGTGAAACAGTGATGCAGAGGGTCAAAGAACTGGAACAGGACCTTTATCATATCTTCCTCAATGTTGGTATTGACCAAGCTGGCGAGTCTTCCATGTCTTTCACTGAATGAAGAGCTCTCGGGAATCCTGGATATAAGCTCCTTAAGCTGAGGAGGGATCCTTACAAGGCTGATTTGAATTGTCTTTCTGCAAACAGTTTCCATGTCCTACAAAACAAGAACAAAGATGAAGATTCGAATCCCTGAAATGGTTAGTCAATGCATATGATGCTGGATGATGTCATGATGCTATGATTAAACACACTACAGATATTTACAAAGACAAACATGTAAGGCACACAAGTCACACAAGACAAGCCCTTAGGGTTTAGGCCATCATGGGGTTTGGGTATTACCCTCTTGAAGTTGGTGGGCTCAACCTGTCCTATTAGAAGTAACCGGGTTCTAAGGGTCCCAATATCACTGGATTGCTTTCATTGTTCATCGTTTCGATTTAGCCACTGAACTGGCGACCGAAATATTCCAGGAAAGCAACCCTCAATTGAGTGTAGTATCGAGTATCAACCAACCTAGGACTGCACCAAAGTCAGTTATCTCACTACCCTAAAGAGGCCAAGATAGTTCAATTAAGGTTCCTAAGGTCAGTTGATGCTTCACGACACCACACGGAGGCCCCGTACTCTCCTTGATTGAACTCAAGGGTTACCGGTACACACCAAAGTGCCACATCAACGTAGCAGACTGCTTCAACCATGTCGGTATACCCCGCACAGTTCCCTCACAGTCTTGTTGCTACTTTCTAAGAAGGTATCCTCCAGATCCGGGTTAGGATCTATAGAACTCCCAAGACATGCCCACAATTTAAAGCAAATAATTCAGATAATTGAAAACACAAGTGATCTATCCTAAGGTACACCTCACTTTAAAGTGTCCCCAGCAGAGTCGCCAGTTCTGTGATCGGTGGATCTGGAACTGACTGTTTAACGCTGGTTCGCGAAATGTCGTGGAAGCAAGAGTTGCCACCGTCTTTTATTTTCTCCAAATGGAAAGGACAAAAGCACAGAAAAATTCCTTATAGAGATTGCTCTCGGTTCGGGAGGTAGATTATAGAAAGGGAAGGTGTTAGCACCCTTTCTATCCATGGTTATCCATGGGCTCTTAGATACTTGCTCATTTGTGTTTTCAAAATAGTTTGTTTGCTTTTCAACTGTGGGTTTAAAAAAGTTTCTTTGAAAATTTCAGTTCGACTCTGTATCGGTCCTCAAGAGTGTTTGAAAAGTTGCTTTCGAAAGCTTTTTGAAAAGGTGTCGGTGTGAAAAGTATTTTTGATTTTTGTTTGAAATTATAGAAAGTATCTAGAGTTCTCTACCTACCCTAAGGAATCCGTCTGTGTAAATGTCCTTGAAGTAGTGCCATCCCACCATTGAGAGGTAGGTAGCACCACCGTTGGAGGTGTTCGGGTCAATTCGAGGGTTCGGGACATGGTGATCACCAGAGCAATAGGAAGACACCTTAGAAGCTACCCTCATGCCATGTTCATGGACATGAGGACTTACTAAAACATCCTCTACTCGACGACCACCTTTCGAGGGGCAAGGCAACAATGAGGCGTACCCTAGGGGTGGTGTGTGATTTGTGTGTCGTTTTCATTTATGTTTATCTTGTTTATGGATTGGTGATTTGTGTGTCGTTTTCCATATTTTATTTAATTAAATGAATTAATTGTGATTAAAAATTCAAATAAATAATAAAAATGGTGAAATAAATCCCCTTTGGGCCAAATGGTCGTGCATAGTCTTTGGATCATGATTCTTGGAAGAAAATGTGGCCCATTAGCAATTTTGAGGCATTTGAAGCAAAGTTGACTTTTCAAAATTCCCAAAAATTTCCCAACTTCCACAAGGCATATCTTGCTCAATTTTTAAGATTTGATCATGGTCTTGGACATTTTGGAAAGGTCTTGAAGTCCTCTAACCAATGCCTTTGGTCCCATGTCATTTTGATTTACCAATCTCAAGTTATGGTCTTTGACTTAAAGTGCCTTTTTGTTGACTTTTGAAAATGACCTATAATGCTGAAATTGATAACTTTTTGTGAGAGCATTTCTTGGACTTGAAGTGTGAAGAGGAGTTGTAGGAAATGTCTTTATCTTCAAAATTAGATTTGGATGGAATTTTTCTGATGAACCATGCGGAAGTTATGCCTTGGTCAAGTTACAGTTGACTTTTTCAACTGTCCAAATATGGAAACTTTTGCATCTTAAGACTTTTTGAGCCATGCCTTGAGAATCATGATCAAGAATTGATCAAATGATGTTTGTGGCTTCAAAATAAGATGTTGACCAAAAATTTGAACTTTTGACTGTCAAATGACCATTTTGCCCCTGCAGTTGACTGTAGGGCAATTAGGGTTTTTGACTGTGCAATTTTGTGCTGTAAGTCTTGAAACTTGACATGAGGATGCTTGACCATGTTTGTAGGCATGTGGGACTTGATTGGACCCTTGGAAACTTCAATTTCTTTGCCAGACCCAAAACCCTAGTTTTTGACTGTTAGGAGGCCTTTGAACTGTGCAACCCTTGGGGAGATTTTGAAGCATGCTCTTTGCAATTCTTGGAGAATATGGGAGGGCAAATTTTGGGGTAAAACACCAGCCCTTTACAAACAAAACATTATCTAGACTTATTTGTCTAGCATAATCCACCTTTCCCACACTTTTGATTTCACTCTTTAACCCATCTCCAAATGTGACATAACTAGTGTTCTGTGGTTTAATGTCCACTAAAAATTTCTTAACTCCAGTCATGTGTCTAGAACAACCACTATCAAAATACTAGTCTTCTCTAGTTGAGGCTTTGAGAGAAGTGTAGGCGATGAGTCCATATGAGTCATGGTGAAAGGCTTCTCTTGACATTGTCTTAGAGTTATCATTATTCCTCCTGTAAGTGAATCTATGGTTGGAATATCCATACATTTTGTAGCATAAGGAATTTATATGTTCAAACCCTCCATAGTAGCGGCACCTCCTTGACATGATACATGGGACTATGATATCTTATTTGATATCGTGACCTATGTTGGAACATGTGCCTTGACATCTTAAGGTCATGCTTCACCTCGTGAGGAGAAATCTCCATTATTTTCTTGTTGTTCTTCACTGTTCGGTTATTAAAACCAAGACCATTCACTTTCCCAACATTCTCCTTTTTAAGATGAGAAATGATAGACACATGCTCTTCTTTTTCAACCCCCAGTTGAGTAATGACAAACTTTTGTGTCAATACTTTCTGACACAGTTTTCATTTTTAAGGCACAACTCCGAATACCCAGCAGCCAATTCACTAACAGTAAGTTCTCTAACGTACGATTCCTTATCTGATTCACAAGAATCTTTATTAGATCCACAAATTCCAGTTAAGGAAGTCACCTGCTTGGCTGAATCTTCCTCATGATCACGTTCAGATTCTCCATTAGACCATGACATATACAAATTCTTTCCTTGCTTTTTGAGATATGTGGCACATTTAGTTCTTATGTGTCCATATCCCTCGCATTCATGACATTGAACACATTTTCCTTGGTTTGGATTTTCTTCAAATCTCTGCTTTCTTCCCATGTCTTGGTTTTTGTTGATGTCGTATGACATATTCTTAGCACCCAACCTGGACTTCCTCAACACCCTACTAGACTGTCTTCCCAGTAGCACGAGACCGTCAAATATTCCTTATAAGTTCATGTTTCCTTTGTCCTCTGAGTCTTCAGCACTGTATGCAAAGGCTATACTCTTTTTATTTTCAGATCTTTCATTTATAGTAGACTCAAAAGTCTTAAGTGAACTTTCCAGTTCATCTACTATCATCGTGCTTAAATCTTGGGATTCTTTAATAACAACTATCTTCATGTCAAATCTCTTGGGAAGAGATCTAAATATCTTCCTAACCAACTTATCTTCAAATATCTTCTCTCCCAAGTCTTCTGAGTAATTTTCAATATCCAAGATAGTGATATCAAATTCACGAATACTTTCATCTTCAAATTTTCAAATCTAGAAGACAAAAGTTTAATTTTTTCCAATTTAACCTTAGGATTTCCTTCATGAACTTTCTTCAAGGACTCCCATGCAACTTTTGCATGCTTACAGTTCTTTATCAGCTTGAAGATATTTTTATCAACTCCATTGAATATGGTGTTCAATGCTTTAGAGTTTCCTTGTGATAACGCCTCATCATTATCATTCCAGTCTACTTCAGGCTTTAACACATCAGTGACTTTTCTTGCGGCATCCACAACCTTTGATGGATCCCAACCTTTGAAAACATTTTTCCAAGATTTGTCAACCAAGGACTTCATAAAGGTCTCCATACGAGGTTTCTAACTATCATAGTTGGTACCATCCAGAATGTGTATTTTAACCACAGTTCTTCCATTCTTGTCCATTGCACCAGAAAGCATCTTTCCCAAATCTCACCCAGAGTCAGAGCAGGATGCCTGCTCTAATACCAATTGAAATTCTGGATGTCATATCCTGGATGTCCTAAGGGATGTCGAGACACCGGATCCGGCTTCACACACAACAACAAGAAGTATAAGAAAATAAAACAATGCTGAAAGTAAATAACACATGATATTATTACCTAGTTCGGAGACAACAATTCCTACTCTGGGGCTACCAAGCCAGGGAAAAAATTAACTAGATAGAATTAATTTGCAGACCTTACATCACACCTCTAGTTTATAACCTACGCACTTAATCACTACCCTTTTCCTAATTTCTACCTAAGACTCACCTAGGTATGAGGTCTTCCTCAAATCCTCTTCAATTACACTCAGCAATTGGAGACACTCTAACACAAGTTCATAAAACAAATGGAAATCACTCTTCCAAGACATATAAAACTCAATGCTTAAAATCTTATGAGAATTGATACACAAGTACTAAATGCTTCAAAGCTTGTGAGTACCTGACACACAAATGTTCTATGCTTCAAAGCTTAAGAACATCTGACACAGAACTTACTACCCAACAAATAAGGATTCTAAAACCCTAAAAAAATATACATATAAGTTTCACCTAAAACTAGGTATACACCAGTCTATTTATAAAATTATTATAGACTGGGTTAGGCTTCCAAAATTATTGGTCTTCAATCAATAGTTTCCTAAAATGTCTCCATATATAGAAACTATGTAAATCTTCAATACCAACATAAAATATTCTGAGTTGCCAATCTTGGATTCCACATCAACTAACTGAATATTCCCCAAATATTCAGTAACTGAAAAATCAACTGAGACGTTACTAACAGGTGCTGCAGACACGATGTCCTATCTCTAAGTTGGGACATCTTCTACTGCATGTTGAAACCAACAAGTTGGGACTTCTTCATTTAACATGTTGCTTCCAAGTTGCTTTTACCAAAATGATTGCCAATCAGAAGTTCATAGAAATAACAAATTGTCTGCATGAAAGTCTTGTTCCCGTGAAAAGATTGTTGTTTCTAGATAGGGGATGTTCTGGACACATGACATGAGATACTTCTATGTTCATCAAGTTCGATGAGAAATAAAGAGGTCACGTCACCTATGGAGACAACACAAGAGGTAACATACTAGAAGAGGGTATTATGTGAAATCCCTCCACAATTACCATTAAAAATGTGCTTTTAGTTAAAGGGCTTAAACATAACCTTCTTAACGTTATCCAGTTATGCGACAAAGGGCACATCTTTACTTTTGTTTCTCTTAGTTTTTTAATTGAGCATAAGGCAATTAAGGACCTTGTGTTTAAGGGATCTAGGATTGATAACATATATATTCTTGATCTAGATGAAGTGTCGATGCATGGTACTAAGTTCCTAGTACCCAAGGGTGACGATTCTTGGTTATGGTATAGATGCTTAAGTCACATGCATTTTGACTTTCTAAATAAATAGCATCCAAGAATATAGTAATTGGTCTTCCTAAAATTAAGTTTTGAAAGACAAATTGCGTGATTCTTTCCAAATGGGAAATAAAATGAAAGTGTTGTTTAAACCGAAAAAGGTTGTTTCAACATTGAAACCTCTCGAGCTTCTCCATCTAGACTTATTTGTCCCTTCGCAGACAAGAAGTTTTGGAGGAAACTATTACAGATTTGTAATTATTGATGACTATTCTAGATTCACTTGAACTTTATTTTTAGCCCATAAGGATGAAACCTTTGAAACTTTTTTTAATTTTCTTAAGCTTGTCCAAAATATTTTTAGTTTGAAAATCATCACTCTCTGTAGTGATCATGGTGGTAAATTCATTAACCATCAATTTCAAAACTTTTGCACCGAAAATGGGATTGCTCATAACATCTCATGTCCTAGGATTCCACAACAAAATGATATTGTAGAGCGTACAAATTGTGTTTTGGTAGAATTGACAAGGACTATAATAAATGAAATAAGCCTACCTAAGTACTTTTAGGCGGATGCAATTAACACAACATGCCATATAATAAACAGGGTGACCATACAATCCATCCTAGAGAAGACACCCTATGAGTTACTTAAGGGTAGAAAACCAAATATTTCATATTTTTCGTGTTTTCGATTGCAAATGCTTTATTTTAAATAAAGGGAAGGACAACCTTGGTAAATTTGATGCTAAGTCTGATGAAGATATATTCTTAGGGTACTCGTCTATGAGTAAGTGTTGTACCCCAATTTTTGCCCCTAAGATTCCTCTATCATATCATATCAACTCGATCATAACAAGATCACATTAGGGTTGGTTCTTCCTCTTTTTCTATCTCCTATATTTAAGTTTTCTCTTGAGGAATCTCCAAGCACCTTAGTTGTGTATTTTGTATATGTGTTTTTGACTAACTTCTAATCAAAATACAAAAAAACATATGTCTTTGTCTTTGAATATTTGTGTTTTGTAGGTACAAGGTCAAAGCATCTGACAAATAAGGTTTTACGGTATTATTTCCCTAAAATCTCTATTTGCAAAGAAAAAGAATTAAAAAAATTCATTTTTTCACTGATGCAATAGATTGCTCTTAGAGTGCAATCGATTGCACATAGTGCATTTTGCGCAATTTTTGAAAAAATATACTGTGCAAATCGATTTGCACTATAGTACAATCGATTTGCACAGAGCAAAAATTTGAAAAAATCAACAATTTTAAGCTTGTCAAAATTTTGGCTCCAATTTTTCTTCATTTTTGAAAGATATATCATTAATTCAAATTTTAGTGCCAATCTTTCATTTTTAAGAAGAATTATCATTAATTCAAATTTTGGCTCTAATATTTGAAAGAATTATCATTAATTTAAATTTTGACTCCAAGAATCAATTACCAAATTATCACTAATCCCAATCCTAAAACTCTATAAATAGAACTCTCATTTCATTCAAATTTCAAGCTTTTGATAGCCAAATCCACCTTGCTAAAAAATCTCTCAATTCTCTCCATCTACCAAATTCACTTAAAGCTCCATTTTCAAAAAAAGTTAGTAAGCTTTGCATTGAAGCTTACTAATCTTTGAGCTAAACCTTCATCCAAACACTTTTTATTCATCAATTCTCTACATCCAAGCTTAGTCAATTGATTCTTGTGGTTGAATTGAATCAAATTCTTGAAGTTGTTTTGATAATTCTCTAGATCTACCTTTGGTAAGTTGGATAATTCATCTTTCACAATGTGATCTCTTGTTGATCTTTGGGTTTGATTCATTGAGCATTATTTTGTGATTCCAATGGTGCTATTTTCTCATAATTTGATGGAATTTTCGTGCTCAATTGGATCCATGATCATAAGGGATTTGATGGAAAGTTTGAACAAGAATTTGACCTTTTAAAATGCTGTTTTGCTGTCTGTAATAGCGTGCAATCGATTGCTGTAACAGTGCAATCAATTGCACTAAGTAAATTTTGCACAAATTTTTGAAAATTGCACTGTGTAAATCAATTTACACAGTAGTGCAATCGATTTACACAGGAACATAATGCATTTTTCCCCTTGTTTTGAGGCAGCTTTGATCCAAAATGCTTTTTCTACTCACTCCTTTTGATTGTTGGTTTAGATTGAAATTTTAAATGTCCAAATTCTCTTAAATTCAATGGACTTTACGATGTAGATGAAGTTGGATAAATGTTCATCAATTCAAATCTACCAAAGAGTGAATTATTTAATTCATTTTTGGTGCTTTGGATTAATGATATTTTTAGTGCTTTAATCCATCTAGAGGAGTAACTGAATTTAAAGATAAAAGAAATTTAAAGTAGCGATCCAAATTAGCTTATCATTCCCCTCCCTCTTCATCTTATCCATTTATTTTTTAATTGTGCTACATGTTAAGGGATGATGATCTCTATATCATTTATCCAAACATGAAGTACATAGATTGCTATTGACCGACCTCAAAATAGGTGCGACTTCTACATAAGTCCACTTACGATTGCTTAACATAGTGCTAAATTTTGTCCCGATTCGAATAAATGATCATTTGTGGCCCAAACCTATGTTTGAAAGCCCAAGTATGTTAACTTGATCTCTTTGATCCAATAACCTTGAGATTCATTGTGTGGAGGCTTTGGTTCTACCAATCCTCTAATGGATCTACATCACTTTTGGTCAACGCGGATCACTTAAACATCGCTGATCATTAAATGTTACTTTTGAGGATTCTAAAATGGATGATATACTTGACAAAAAGAAAATGCAACTTGTTGTGTGGAGGCTTTGGTTCTACCAATCCTCTAATGAGTTCCAAATGCAAGTTTCAAGATGGTCATCCAACTAACCACTAATTTCTAACAATTGACTTTACTTTATGCTTTTATTTTTTTGCTTTATGTACCATTTACTTTTAGCATTTTACATTTCATGCTATTTTCATCTTTGCTCACTTGAGCATTTACTTTTATGTCATTTTTATTTTTCTCACTTGAGCTTTTCTTTTTCTTTTGAAGACACTTAATAATCAATATGAACCATAAAAAAACTTTAATGATACTTGGACTATTTGGTTACGATCCTTGGCATTATGGAGTATTGGACTTCTTGGACTTAGGATTAGAGACCTTGACCTATGTTGGAGACCTTGTGACCTTAATTGATATTTTGTCTGGAGTTCTTGGGGTTTACCTCAAGACATTGGATTGTTTGTTTATTTTGTATGCATGTTATTGTGATTACATACTTTGTTTGTAATCTAGAATTCACCCGTATACAGCCGTTACTCTGTCCAATTTTTGCGAAGACTTAATACACTTGAAGTTTGATTCTCTCAAGAGGTCTAGTATCTTTTCTTGCTTGGTTTCAGTCCAAAGAATGAGAATTCTATATTGACTCATAATGTCAAGTATTGGCTTCTTGTTGGTTAGATGGTTCTTCTCCTTATCTTTTACCTTATGCTTTAGGATAGTCTCTTCTTCTCCCCCCATCTTCTTTAATTTCAAAAATCTTCTTCCTCCTTTTAAAAAAACTCTTCTTGTTTTGAAACTTGAACCACTTTCATAATAAACTTGGACTTATGTCCATGCATTTTCAAAACATTTTTCATAAATAAACTCCAATCAATTTAATAATGCCTTGAAATTTTTTGTGAGAAGACTAAAAGTCAATCAATCTCATTTCAAACCCTTTTTCCACTTTGGCTATTTATTTTAAAACCTTTTCTCAAAAGATTGGACTCTCGTCAATCCTTATAGTGATGCAAATAACTATACTTCTACAATATGTTGTGAAGAGAGATATTTTCCACTTGGGTGTTGAGTGAGGCATTGTTGATTTTAAAATCCAAGCCATATACTCCACTTTGAGATGATGCAAATTATCCTTTCTCATAATTGTGGGTAGTAAGTATGTTTTCCACACGGACAATGACGATGATGTCTTATCTCATAAAATTAACCAACACGCTTGTTTTAAAATTTTAAAAGGTGAACTACGTGTACCCTGATCCCTTATTGCATAAAAGGTGGTACGTAGGCACTAAAGGTTCGCAACCGCGGAGGGTGCAAAAATCATAAAAAATATTTCTTTTCTCACCTCCACCATCTATTTTTTTATATACACAACATTTTATAGCCAAAATATATAGATTTTTCAAAGAGGTTCCTGCGGAGTACCGTAGATGTTTAGGGTGATAATATCTTCCCTTTGTATAACTAACCCCCTTACCTTGAATCTTTCCCCATCTTTTTGGGTTACTCTCTCTTTTCCCATTCCTTTGAAAACAATAAAGCGCGGTGGCGATATTTATTTTGATCTGTGTAAGTTTAGTCAATCCAATGGCTTAGTCTTAAACATTTCTACCGCTACAGAAAATTGGCGACTTCAGTGGGGACATATTGACCTCTTGTTGGTCCATACCTAAGTGGTTTGAGCCTATATTTGCTTATATATGTATATGTTATATTGTTGTTTATGTGTTATATGCTGTATATATGTTTGCCTAGATTTTCCTGGTTTTCAGGGTGCTTGGTGATTTCTCATAAGTCCTATACCCGGACTTGAGAAAACTTTAAGATAGGACGAGCAGTATAGTCATGTTAACTTTGAGGGAGTAATCCCAAAAAAGGAGGCATGAGATTCCCCACTCAGTGGAGGCCCCTTTGACTGTAGTGTCGTTTACCGAGTAATCGGGAAGACGTACTGCTTTCGACCTGGGAGCCTACTGAAGCTGAGGACTGTAGAATACCTAACCCATCTTGGCCTTTTAGGTGTAGTGCAGAAGCTATGACGGAGTAATCCGGAAAGAGCTGTCATGCAATACTACGCCCGAACGAGTTTTTCTTGAGAATATTACTAATTACTGAGTTAATCAGGAAGTTGGTAATATCTGAAGGAAGGATGTAGACTCTGGGAACCTCTAGAACCTTGTTCGGCAGGTGATAACTTTTAGACCATACCTTATGGATAGTACCTTCGACCTCATGCTCGTGACGTTGAACCTATGAACCATATATGTGTGATCTTGTGTGTGATTGTTGCATCATGCATCCATGCACTCATAAGCATCTTTTTAAGAAATCTTATTTCAAGGGTTTTAAAAAAAAAGTTGACCATTTGTGAATATCTCAGGTAACCATGGATTCTGGGAAAAGAAAGACCGGGAAATACAGTTTCAAGGATCCCAAGGTAGATGAGTTGATCAGTTTAGTTCCAGAGATCGAGTGTTCTGCAGATTTTCGGAAGAAGTATGCATCCATCATTCCTCTCATGAAGCTTAGGATGAAGGATGGTATTCTCTCGACCTTGGTCCAGTTCTATGATCTGATGTATCATTGCTTTACTTTTCCCGACTATCAGTTGATGCCTACACTAGAGGAGTATTCTTATATATTAGACTTACCTGTTACCAATCGTGTTCCTTTTACTGGTTTAGAGGGTGAGCCAAAACCACATGAGATTGCTGCTTTGATCCATCTGGGGAAGTCTGAGGTGGAAGCCTATATGACTACTAAAGGAGGGATTAGAGGATTACCAGCTCAGTTCTTATTGGAGAGAGCTCGTTACTTTGCCAGGATGAAGAGTACAGTCGCTTTTGAGGCCATATTTGCTCTACTTGCTTACGGGTTGTTCTTATTTCCTAATGTGGACAAGTTTGTTGACGTTAATGCTATCAGGATCTTCATGATTGGAAACCCAGTTCCTACATTGTTGTGTGATGCTTATTACTCTGTTCATCTTCGAAATTCTTATCATGGGGGAATGATTATCTGTTGCACACCTCTGTTGTACCAGTGGTTTACCTCTCATATGCCTCAGTCTGATGCTTTTTGGGATGTCAAGAAGGAACTCCGTTGGGCTCCTAAGATCATGGAACTTACTCACTCGGATATTGATTGGTATCATCGAGCTTACCAGGATATAAAGATTGTTGACAGTTGTGGTAGTTTCCCCAATGTACCTCTTCTTGGTACAAAGGAAGGAATTAACGATAAACCTGTTCTTGCACGACGATAACTTGGTTATCCGATGAGGGATAAACCAAATAGTACTCATTTGAGTAGTTTCTTTCTGAAGGAGGAAGAAGACCATAGGGAAGCTAGGGAGCAGATTTCAAAGGCCTGGCGTCACATCCACAAGAAAAGTAGGAAAGACTTGGGACCTAGGGGAGCTGTTTCTTTGGAGCCTTATCTTCAGTGGATCCAAATGAGAGCTATTCAGTTGAAAATACCGTAATCCCGGGAAACGCCTATGCCTGATTTGTTTGTGAAGACCACTCCTCCCTTATTAGATGATATAGAAGAGCTACAACTTGCTTTGGTCAGGATGCAACAGGAAAAGGATGCTTAGAAGAATAAGTGCCAAACTCTAGAGATTTCCTAAAGAGAAGATTTGAAGGAGAAAGATGACTTGATTGAGATCCTTGAGAGTCGGGTTGTAGAGACCATGGAGAGGCAAGGGGATTTATTTTCTCTTAAGCCTCAGTCAGATACTATTTTCTCACTTCCTGATTCAGGTAATTGGAAGGAGGTTGCCACCAGGTACGCAGAAGAAAATCAGAGGTTGAAGGCTCATATTGCCAAGCTTATAGGGAAGCGCCAGCGTATAGAGTGATCTCCATCAGCTTTACTTCTTAGAGTTTTAGACTTTATTTTCATCTTGTACTTGGGATTATTGAAACTTGTAATACATTTTGAAAGTTATTATAATAAATTTTTTGAGTATTTCAAATATGTTATTACTTTGATATTTGCAATGTGTCTATAAATCTTTAAATCCCTTGAAATATTAAATAACAAAATAAAATCATGTGCATTGCATATCATGCATCATATTGCACATATTTCTTGCATTTTTTATGCATATCCAGGTGTCTCACCAAGCTTCTTTACTTTGTTAAGCAAGTTGACTCACCACTACAAAACTCGGGCTAATTTCAGAAGGAAGATGGACAACTTAGAACAAGAGAATCGCGAGCTGCGCGAGGAAGTTTCTGCTTTGAAGGCCGGCATGGCCAATCTTACTGCTCTGATGGAATCTCTGGTGGCTGCTCAGAATCAGCCACCGAGTGTTCAACCTCAACCAGCAAGGGTTACCACTGAAGTTCCGACTGTTCCTGTGTATGCTACCCCAGTTGTTGTTCAAAATCGCATGCCTCAAGGTTATCCATGGGGAATGCCCAAGAACTTTGCGCCTGAAGGTTTCAATCTTGGTCCTCAAGATACTCCAAATGTTCAGACTATTGTTACTCCTGCACCTCCTGTGGTGCATGCTGCTCCTGCTGCACCTCCTTTGGTGAATATGGTTCCGCTTATTAATGATGATGTGTGTCGTCCTTTTCCTCCACCAAGTGAAGACTTGGGTCATTATGACAAAATGGATGATTTTCAAGAGCATTTTGATAAGATGATGAGGGAGATGAAGGCCCTCAGGGGAAAAGAGTTATTCGGCCAGAATGTGAATGAGTTATGTTTGGTCCCAAATGTTAAGATACCTGTAAAGTTTAAAGTCCCGGAATTCGAAAAGTACAAGGGAAACACTTGCCCTCATGCTCATCTAGTAATGTATATAAGGAGAATGTCTACCCCTACTTATGATCAGTGTCTGCTGATTCACTTTTTTCAGGATAGTTTGACCGGTGCTGTGTTGAAGTGGTATATGAGTTTGGATAGTGTCAATATCCATACTTTCAATGACTTGGGAGAAGTATTTATCATATAATACAAATACAACATGGACATGACGCCTGACCGTGATCAACTCACGACCATGGTTCAGAAAGACATGGAATCATTCAAAGAATATGCACAGAGATGGCATGAGGTAGCCGCCCAAGTGATTCCTCCCATGGAAGAGAAGGAGATGACTAATATTTTCTTGAAGACTCTGGGTTCTTTCTGTTGTACCCCAATTTCCCCCCCTAAGATCCCTTCATCATACCATGTTGATTCATTCACAATAAGATCACACTAGGATTCTTGGTTCCCCTCCCCATATTTAGCTTTTCACTTTGAGGAATCACCAAGCACCTTGACTTGTGTTCTTTTATGATCATGAATATTTTTTGTCTTTATTTCTCCTCTTAATTAATAAAATTCAATGTTGGTTTGTCTTTCTTGTTACTAATATAGGTAAGGACAATGAGATTTAACAAGTTGCTCCATGGGTTCATGAGTTTATTTCCATGCCCTAGTCAATAAAGCTTGAGAAGTTCAAACCACACCATTGGATTTTTTTTGGAAGGAATGGCATGACAAGGTTATTTTGGTTCACCATATTTCAAGGTTATCAAATTTTGTTCAAAAGCACAAGGGGTTGATTGGAGAAGTTGTCATGTTTGGACAAGACTTTGTTCCATTTGATCACAATTATATATCTCTCTCAATTATCAAGATATGGAAGTGTTTTTGGTTGCTATGAGTTCTCGTTATCATCCTCAACAACTTATATTTACAAAGAATTTGTATTGGTACAAGAAGTTTGTTCAAAATTGTCAAAGTTCCTCAAGGCATTTTTCTTGATCTAGGAGCTAGGGTTTTGAACTTCAAAGGAGTATATCTTGCTCATCTTTTGGTATTTTTGAGTGATTCCAAAGAAATCATTCTCTTCAAATGGTTATCAACAATTCACTTCAAAAATTCCAAGGAGTTTTCATGTGGAAGAAACTTGATGAAGAAGAAAGATTACAAGTCCTCTAGGTGAATCCCCAATTTTCCATGTGTGAATTCAAAGGATCATAACTTGGTCAATTTTTATCACCCTGAGCCTATTCATTTTCCACAATGATCTTGAGGATGTGAACTTTATGCCACCTTTTATATGCAATGTGAGAAAATGGATGGAAGTTTCCTTAAGGATACAAAAGATTATAGGTCACTTTATGAAATTTTGCCAACTTCAACAAGTCATAACTCTCTAAATTTTTGGAGATTTTGAATGGTTCAAGTTTCAAACTTTCATTCAAGAGATCTATTTCATGCTATCTTTTTTGGTCAAGAGCAAATTCCAAGTGGAAGGCTATGTTTGGATGCAAGACATTATAAGTCATTTTTGAAGAAAAATTTGAAATATTTCTAAGTATGGAAAGTCAACATTTTTTCCAACTTTGACTCGTTATAACTTTCATCTCAAACGTCCATTTGTATTCATTATTTTCACATTGCAAATCTTGTAACCTCATCTTTCTAAAGCATCAAGAATCATGCCCAAAGACCCCTTGAGCTGAGAATGCCATTGGTCAGAAGTTGGCACTTTGAAACTGAATTTTTCACCAAGTCAGAAGTTTGAAATACTTGATTTGGCTTCTAAACACTTTGTTTCTGCGTGTTTTTGCTTCTGAACTTCCAGAAGTGATTAGCATAGCAAAACACACATTTTGGATGGGTTTTGATCAAATTAGAAGTCACACTTTTCTTGTTTGCAACTTCACACAATTTACCTCCAAACTTTATCATATCACACAGTTGGACATTCCATTTGATTCCCTATAAATAGAGGGTTATTCCCCATTCATTTCCTCAAGCTTAGATAGCCAGAATCACCCTGCCAAACTTGTTCCATAACTTAAAATTCAGCAACTTCGAAATCCATATACAAGCCTTATTTAATCCAATTTTTCCATCAATTCACCTTCCTTGAACTTCCCTGAAGCTAACCATATAATTACATTCAAGAATCGTGCCCTATATTGCTCTATAGAAGTCTAGTTTCAAAGCTCTGCAACTCTACTTCAATAGGTAGATTCCTTCATCAATTCTTCAAAACTTTGATATCATTGTAATGCTCTCATTGCCCTGGTTCTAGTTGCAACACTGGCTTTTTACTGGAAACAAGTTTTGACCATGAAATTTCCAATCCCTTTTCAAAACTTTACTTCCAAATTGCTTGAGCTACATTTTATATAAATTTGGCGCGAGAGTGTGGTTGTCCTCGTCTTGAAGAGACAGAGCGAATGACATATGTCTGAGCTTCTGATTTTACCGTTTGAGAGACCTACAATTCACATTGGTTAGAGGTTGAAGATGACCTACGTGTCATCTTCCAACCAATGATGGCGTGTGTTGTACCCCAAAATTTTCCCTCTCTTTTTCACAAGAAATCACAACCCCAGGGTTTTCTCTGATTTTTAAGATTGGCTCGAGAATCGGTCAAACATACTTTTCTTTATCAGTCAATCCAGAATTAGGGTTTTCTCTGATTTGTTAAGATTGACTCAGGAATCGATCAGATAGATCTTTCTTTGGCAATAATCCAGGATTAGGGTTTGCGCTCGCATTTCTCAGAAGAAACTGAATCCTCAGAAATTCAGTTAACTGTTACATTATTTTTACGCTTCTTCAAGATTACTGGTTATTTCTCAAAACCTAATTATCTGGGATAAGAGCTGAGACTTTTGTTTGGAACATTAAGGCATTTGTTTGATCAGTGGAGTGAAAGGTTTATGGAATGTTTGTTTGTTTAACTGTACAACGCATATGTTATTTGGAATACTACACATATTGTGATTGATGTAAGGTTGCGAGACTGCAAAGTTTGTTGATTATTTATTTCATCTGGATTAGAATTATTGAGACACAGTTTCAACTATTTTGATTTAAGAGTCTTAAATAATTAAATAAACAATGCAAGGAAAAGTTGGAATATATTTGACAAAGATTTTTTTATTTATTTCAAATGTTGTTACAAATTTTATTCAAATATTGTAAGATTACAACTTATAGTATTTACAATAGTATTTGTTTACAATAAATGGAAAAATAAATCTAAGCCTAATCTCCTAATATCTTTGACTTCTACTTCTACTGCTTCCTCTATCATCCAACTGGTACTTACCTGCAAAAGACAGAAGAAAAAGAAATCAGTGCAATTAACTGAAAATAATTTTCAAGCAGATAAAAAGAAAAATCATCATTAAAGTTTGTCGGCTGGAATCAGAATGCTATGTTCATCATATTATTATTTTCCTCTCTGCAAATCACAAGAATATTTCTCTTCTCGGTTCACAGAGAGAAAAAATAAAAGATATAAAATGCAAGCATGTCAAACTAGATGCAAAAACATGGTTCAAATACAAAGGCACAAGGCTGCATACAAAGCAAACTATACTGCAAACTGAGTTTCAAACTGCAGTAAACAAGCATGTCAAAACTAAGTTACAAGAAGCATAGTAACTAGGAAAAGCAACAAAGTACACAATGCAGGAAACATGCAGTCAAAAGTATAATAATGCAGAGATAAACCAAGTTACAAGCAAGAGGTTTGCAATAGCCATCATCACTTTCCATCACTAGACAAAACTTTTCAGAATTAAATATATTAAGCAAGAAAGTTCTTAGAGAGAGAGAGAGAGAGATAAAGAGAAGACCTAGTGAAGAGGTTTTGCAGTTTTGGCTAAAGGCAGGCTTTCAAAGACAATAAAGGAAGCAAAAAGATATAAAGGGAGGGTGTGATCGGTGGAAATAGAACTGACTGTTTTAAAGCTGGTTTGTGAAATATCGCGGTAAGCAAGAGTCGCCACCGTCTTTTATGTTCTCCAACAAGGAAAGGACAAAATCACAACAAAATTCCTTTTCGAGATGTCTCTCGGTTCGGGAGGTAGATTATAGAAAGGGAAGATGTTAGCACCCTTTCTATCCGTGGTTATCCACGGGCTCTTAGGTACTTGCTCACTATGTTTTCAAAAATTGTTTGCTTTTCTTGTGTTTGTGGGTTTTGAAAAAGTTTAGTTTGAAAACTTCTAGGTAACTCTTGTATCAGTCCTCAAGAGTGTATGAAGTGTTTGTTTGAAAACTTTTTGAAAGTGTAGGTGCAAAAAGTTGTTTTTGTTTTTTGAAAGAGCAAGTACCTAGGAGAAATCTACCTACTCTAAGGAATTAAGCTGTGTAAGAATCCTTTAGACAGTACTATCCCACTATTGAGAAGTAGGTAGCACCGTCGTTGGAGTTATTCGGGTCAATTCGATTAGTAGGGACATGTGTGGTCACCAAAGCAATGGTAGGACGCCTTAGCGGTAACCCTAATGTCCTAGATCCTTTTTTATCCGAGGCAACCGTTTTGAGGCAACTGGATCTTTAGACAGGAGGGCGACCTCTAAAACACCCTATACTTGATGACCACCTCGAGGCAACCAAGTGAGGCGTACCCTAGGAGGGGCATGTGCATGTGTGTCAGGTTCATGTTAAATTATCTTGTACATGCATCATTGTGATCTACGAGTTGTTTTTAATTTTCATGCAAGTCTTGCATGCATAATTAGCAGTTAATAATTTGCGGGAAATAAAGTGCGGAAAATTGAATCTACGCTATTACAAGGCGCGGGTATTTACATTGCCAAAAACATAACCCTTGAAAATAAATTGCGAGAAAGTAAAGAAAGCGATAAAACCCTAATTATCTATTATATTCTCGGAAACAGTTACATAAATATAATCAAAATAATGAATTAAAATAAATATGCGCGCGAAAGAATTGAATTGAGGACGTCCTTAGGGTTTTGACCCTTTTTGAGAAAAGAAAGAAGTTTGTCCTTTTTTGCAATTAAATTAAATATTAAACCTAATTTACTAATTAATTAATTAATTAAAAGAAAAAGTAATTTTTATGTTTTTTATGTTTTAATGAAAATAAAAATAAAAGGTCAAAAGTTAGTAAAAAAACCCTAAGTCTAATTTATTTTATTTATTGTAAAAGAAAATTAAAATTAAACCTAATTAAACTAAATTAATTCATGTTAGTGTTTATTTACAAAATAATGAATTAAGATAAAACTAATAATTAATAATAATAATAAAATATTTTTTTCTGAATTAATTATAAAATAATTATCTGTTAGTTAAATAATAATAATAGTAATTAATAATAATAATTAGTAAAAGAAAATAAAAGGAAAGAAAAAAGAAATAGAAACCAGGGGGTTGATGGACCCATTAGGAGGTGTTGTTTGCAGATTTCAGGCCCATTAAGCTCAAGCCCTTGTTGACTTTGGTAATTGGCTAAGCAAGCATTGACTGAGGATCATGATGGTTATCCTCTCCTGACCTTTGGATTCAAACTTGAAGACACTTGGCGTTTGGATGAGTAAGGCGTATGATGAACCTTCTTGTGAGACCTGCACACGATCATCTGAAGAAAAATGCAAACAAATATTGGGTGGACCTGGGAATCGAACCCAGGTCCCAATGATTACATGCTAATGCCTTGGCCATCTGAGCTGTGTAGCGCGTTTGTATTTAGAATAAAGAGTAAATATTATATTAAGAAAATAAATACTATGCTGGACCCAACAAAAATACGCGCGCCATTTGAATGGACTAATCACACGCTAACACGTATCGTCTTCTTCCTTATGCCTGCAACAAAACAAAACAGATAGCGGGGGTTTTTAACCCCCACAAAATAGCATGAGGAAAAATAACGATTAGCTCTGTGCGCAATATAAATTGTTCGCGAGGGTAGGGTTAAACTCGTCTGGACGCAGCGATCTCAACCATAGGCATCATGAAGCCTAATTTTTCTTGTATGGGAAAGCCCCAATTTTGAAACTGAAGAACCCTAAAATTCGTTAATGGCAATTTCTGTTTCAGTGCATTTTAACGCAATTAACCTATGCCAAAAGTTTCCTGTAGATTCAAGCAACACAATACAACCAAAAAATCATGTTAATGATGCATAAATTTAGAGTTACGATTCTGAAAAAGAGTGACAAACCGTGGGACTGTTCTTGCGTCTTTCTTGAGCTTTAAGGCTTAGTTTTGATTGCAACATGTTCCTTACACCTCCAGCAATGTATTGGAAACAATAAAAGGCTTTGAATTAGCGTGGAAAGTAGAATTCAGTTTTCAAGTTTCTTTGATATTTTTCAATGTTGCATATGGCTTTCTTGCAGAGTTTTCACGTGAATGGCATTAGGGTTCACTTGTGCATATGTAATAGAATGGAATTAGGTTAAGTCTTGGCCCAAAGATCCATTGCATTGATGTTTCAATATTTGATTTCCAATCACATCTTTTTGCATCTTTTTGATTGAGAAAACTTGCCAATTTTGGATATTCTTGTCTCTTTGATTGGCACACGAAATCTCCAGCTTGTCTTGAGCTTGTTTGCTTCACAAAAAGATTTGAAAACCATATCTTTGAATTTCCTATATTTTAAATCAATTAAATGAATTAATATTAATAAAAAATCCAATTAATTAATAAAAATAAGAAAATAAACTCAAATAGGCTTGATGGGTCGTGCATAGGCCTTGGATAAAGTTTCAAGAAGAAATTTGAGGCCCATTAGCAAAAATGATGTGTTTTGAGCAAAGTTGACTTTTGCAAATTCACAAAAATTTCCCAACTTCTCCAATGCATATCTTGCTCAATTTTGATCATATGAACATGTTCTTGGACATTTTGGAAAGGTCTTGAATCCCTATAACCAATGCCTTTGGTCCCATGTCATTTGGATTTACCAATCTCAAGTTATGGTCTTTGACTTAAAGTGCATTTTTGTTGACTTTTGAAATTGACCTATAATGTAGAAATTGATAACTTTTTGTGGGAGAATTTCTTGGGCTTGGAATGTGAAGATGAGTTGTAGGAAATGTTATCCCCTTCAAAATGAGCATTGGATGGGATTTTTCTGATGAACCATGAAAACGTTATGCCTTGGTCAAGTTACAGTTGACTTTTCTACTGTCCAAAAATAGTAATTTTTGGCATCTTGATGATTTTTGAGCCATTCTTGTGGAATCATGATCATGACTTGATCAAATGATGATTGTGGCCTCAAAATAAGATGTTGACCAAAAATTCTGACTTTTGACTGCAAAATGACCATTTTACCCCTACAGTTGACTGTGAAGCAAATGAAGCTTTTGACTGTGCAATTTGCCTCTGTGAGTCTTGAAACTTGGCATGTAGATGCTTGACAATGTATATGGGCACATGAGACTTGATTGGACCATTGAAAACCTCAAATTCCTTGCAATAACCAAAACCCTAATTTCAGTTGGCTTAGGAGGCATTTGGACTGTGCAATCCTTGAGTAGTCTTGAACCATTTGAGGATGATTCTTGATAAATCTTGAAGAATATGGGAGGGCAAATTTTGGGGTACAACAGTTGCCCCTGTTCAATCTTCTTAGACCTGAGGATGTAGATTGGCTTGCGCGCCTTTCGTGATCCGAAGGTGGAAGATGATTGAACACTAAAGTGCCCAGAAATTTGCACTCGCATAGTGGAGTATCAGCAATGTGATGTCGGGAATGGGCTTACAGATGCCATTTGGAGAGATGATGGATGGGAGGATGGGCTTATAGATGCCATCTGGAGGTGTGACAGAATCTTGTTGGGAATGGGCTTATAGATGCCATTTGGAAGTGTAATGGATAGTTGTGGAGATGGGCTTAAAGATGCCATCCGGGGGCGTCGATCGCGTAAGAGATTCTTTAGCGAGAACTTATATATTTGAGAAAGAAAGATAATTTCCTGGCCTGTTACAGGGGTTGATCTTCAAACTCTTCACGCAGATATGCCCTGGCTAGATACAGGTATCGAATCTCTAAACTCTTCATGCAGATATGCCCTGGCTAGATACAGGTATCGAATCTACAATCAATTACTCACAGATATGCCCTGGCTAGATACAGGTATCGAATCCGGAATTAGTCGTCCACAGATATGCCCTGGCTAGATACAGGTATCAAATTCGGAACTTGTCGTCTACAGATATGCCCTGGCTGGATATAGGTATCGAATCTCTAAACTCTTCATGCAGACATGCCCTGGCTGGATACAGGTATCGAATCTACAATCAATCACTCACAGATATGCCCTGGCTAGATACAGGTATCGAATCTGGAATTAGTCGTCTACAGATATGCCCTGGCTGGATACAGGTATCGAATCTCTAAATTCTTCATGCAAATATGCCCTGGCTAGATACAGGTATCGAATCTACAATCACTTACTCACAGATATGCCCTGGCTAGATACAGGTATCGAATATGGAATTAGTCGTCCACAGATATGCCCTGGCTAGATACAGGTATCGAATCCGGAACTTGTCGTCTACAGATATGCCCTGGCTGGATACAGGTATCGAATCTCTAAACTCTTCATGCAGACATGCTCTGGCTGGATACAGGTATCGAATCTACAATCAATCACTCACAGATATGCCCTGGCTAGATACAGGTATCGAATATGGAATTAGTCGTCTACAGATATGCCCTGGCTGGATACAGGTATCGAATCTCTAAACTCTTCATGCAGATATGCCCTGGCTAGATACAGGTATCGAATCTACAATCACTTACTCACAGATATGCCCTGGCTAGATACAGGTATCGAATCTGGAATTAGTCGTCTACATATATGCCCTAGCTGGATACAGGTATCGAATCTCTAAATTCTTCATGCAGATATGCCCTGGCTAGATACAGGTATCGAATCTACAATCACTTACTCACAGATATGCCCTGGCTAGATATAGGTATCGAATCTGGAATTAGTCATCCGTGGATATGCCCTGGCTAGATACATGTATCGAATCCGGAACTTGTCGTCTACAGATATGCCCTGGCTGGATACAGGTATCGAATCTCTAAACTCTTCATGCAGACATGCCCTGGCTGGATACAGGTATCAAATCTACAATCAATCACTCACAGATATGCCCTGGCTAGATACAAGTATCGAATATGGAATTAGTCGTCTACAGATATGCCCTGGCTGGATACAAGTATGGAATCTCTAAACTCTTCATGCAGATATGCCCTGGCTAGATACAGGTATCGAATCTACAATCACTTACTCACAGATATGCCCTGGCTAGATACAGGTATCGAATCTGGAATTAGTCGTCTACAGATATGCCCTGGCTGGATACAGGTATCGAATCTCTAAACTCTTCATGCAGATATGCCCTGGCTAGATACAGGTATTGAATCTACAATCAATCACTCACAGATATGCCCTAGCTAGATACATGTATCGAATCTGGAGTTAGTCGTCTACAGATATACCCTGGCTAGATACAGGCGTAGACCTCTAATCAGTCGCTCACAGATATGCCCTGGCTAGATACAGGTATCGAATCCGGAACTGCGAAAGTTGATGGTAATCGTCTTTTGATTAACCTTTTCCTGAAAAGGAAAAACATTAGTTGTATGCAATGTCATGATGTATGAAATGCATGATGTCATAATGTTCTAAAAAATAAATGAGATCGTGTCGTATGCACTTTATCATGCATGTAAGCAGGATGTATGAAATGTGAAATGTCTATGAATGTATTTTCGTCTAGGAAAATAAATCCTTGACGAATGCCGGGAGCTTGTTGGATCCTGGGCTGATGTTTGAAGAGTAGAGTTCTTCGTTTCCGCTGGGGATGATGATTGCAAGAATAAACCGGTAGGAGAAGATGACTCCGTTGAGGAATAAACCTGGTAGAGAGATTACTCTTCGGGGAATTACTCTGTGGGAAGAGATGCTTCACTGAGATTTTAATGAGAACTCCGCTGGGGATTCCATTGATAAATTATGTTGGGGAATTTGATGAACTCCACTGGGGGATAGGAAGAACTTCGCCGAGGACGGTCTTTCCGTGGTAATTAGCTGAGGATAACCCAGTTATAGGCTCTGGTGGGGGATAACCTTCTGAATAAAGCCGGGGAGATGCTTTTGCACTCTGCGGGGGATAAGCTTCTAGAATCTACTGGGATAAGCTTCCAGAATCTACTTGGGATAAGCTTCAAGAATCTACTGGGGATAAGATTCCAGAATCTACTGGGGATACTTTTTGGACTGCACTGGGGGATGGCTCCACTGGGGTGTCTGGTATTCCGCCGGGGAACAATCTTATATTTCTGTTGAGGAATATTAAGACTGTCGGGGATGTTTGCTTAGGAACATCTGTATACTCCGCTGGGGAACATTGAGATCTTCTAGGGATGCCTAACTTCCTTAGGGCTGACAGTAGACTAACTCTGCTCGGGGGAGAGTAATTCTGACTTGCCGGAGATACTATGCCTTTTCGGGCTAATGGGAGACCAACTCTGCTTGGGGAGTGACGGTATCCTGGTCATATTCTTCAGCTGAACATACCTTGGTACTTGGTGGACAGAGCAGCTGTACCGTTCGGAAAATTCTTATTGCCCTAGTTTCTGCGGGAGAAGGTACCTGTGGAGGTCTTGATGACTGCCGATTGACCCATCTTCTTCTGGTAGGCGAGTGACGAGATGACGGGACATAGTCATACACTTTGATCCCTAACTTTTGCCTGGACCGCCCTTTCGGGTTTTTAGTCCACCGGGATACCCATTTTTGCCCAAGCCGCCTTTTCAGGTTTTCGACTTGCCGGGTGTACAAAATTTTTTCATTTTCATCCCTTAGTTTTGCCCGAACCCTTTTGGTTCGCCGGGAAGCCCTTATTTTTTCCTAGGTGTGTCAACCTAGCGGGTCTTTGATTATGCGCAGTATTTTTTCGACTATGTTCACGCTCTCAGAATGCAGGGAGTTGTCACTGTCAGTAGCATTGTGTTGCCATACTACCAGAAGATGTTTGATCGTGCAAGATTCGCTGCTGGAATTCCTGTCCAATTCCCCAAGTGACTCAGGCGGAGATTTTCCCCTGGTTATCTGGCATTTGAGAGATTCTCTGAATCTTGACCTGACTGCCCCAGATGATGGATGATGACCATGCCGTGCCCCTTGATTGGAAGTGTTTCTTCCACTTGAGATGAATCTTGAGAAGATTTTTGTTCACTAGATATTCGTCGTGCGAATTTCTCTGCTGTTCGAACAAATAGTCATATGCAAACAATGTTATTCTAAGAATGCAACGCTTATGCCTGTCTTGAAGTTTTTTTTGAAAATGCATTTTTCAGTGAAACAAGCAAATTTTGTAAAATGTGATGTTAACTCAAGATTCTACAGCGAGCCTTAAGGAGTCAGGATACCTTTGTAACAGTATGCTTTCGAACTAACCCATGCTTCAGCTAGGACTTTTACGGGTTATAACGTGGCTTGGTTCACGGTTTAAGAAACAAAGGATAAAGGCTCAAATTTATTTGTACCCACCCGCTCTTCGTGATGTTCTTCGATCCTAAACTCAGCTAATCGTGCATTAGATTTTGTTTGAGTCTTTGCTCTGATATTCCGATGATGGTTCGGATACTGAAAGTTTTACTTTGAATAGGAAGTCATTTCTTTTTTTGTTGAGGGTTTGTAGGACCTCTTTCTTTTTGATTTCGTTATCCCTGTTTTTGCCTGAACTGTTTCTTTTGTATTTACAGTCAGCGGGATGCCCCGGTTTTTGTAAGTCTCCTTCATAGGTTTTGACTTATTAGGCTTTTATTTTGAGAAATAATGACGGCCTATCCTTATGATTATACGGAACCATCACTGTCTTTTTGTCTCGGAAGGACTCCTTTGATGCTGTTCATTGTGCATCTGGATCAACTGAGAAAACTACCCTGCCCCAGGTTATGATTAAGGGTTTTAATTTTTGCAAAAAGAAAAACTCCAACTTCTTTGGCTCAAAGGGGTTGACGAGGGATTATCTTCCTTATAACTCTAGTGTTTAGGATTTGAAACAATGCCTGTACCTCATCAGCGGGGTCTGTTCAAAAGCATACTGTAAAGATCGTGGTATCGTTTTCGTCATCCTCCCTCAAGAGGCTTAGAATTATTAATCGAGAGTTTGAACATCACCAAAAGTGAAAGCAGTTTGAATATAGTGAATACGAATATATTAATTCAGAACAGACATATGTGATGCATTAAAAATAAAAGAGTTTGCTATGACAATAGTTGTTTGAATAAGCAAAGAAAAATACAACTTGAAAAAAAAAATTCTAATGAGCAAAAAGTCTTCTCGTCTCAGGACTTGTCACTTCAAATGGTGAACCTTGGAGGGATGGTAGAAGAACTCCGCCTGACCATCTTGTGTAAATTCCAATGCTCCTTCATCAATCAGGTCTTGGATCTTGTTCTTCAGAGACCAACAGTCGTCAGTGTCATGTCCTGGACTGGCAGATTGGTAGGCACACCTTTTATTGGGATGATAGGTAGGAGCTGAGGTGTTGGGATTCCGGGGAGGAGCCCTTAATATGATCAGATTCAATCTCAACAAGCATTGTAAATCTTGAAACAACGACATGTTGAGCTGGGTGAATTGCCTCCTGGGCTTGTCTGGCTTGCTCTGATCAACCCGTTGTTCTTGGCGAGGTCGTTGTTGGACCTGTGAAGTAGTAGCAGCTTGGAGAGGTCTATTCATTGAACGAAACCTTTGACTTCTTGGAAGTTGATTAATGACTTGATCCTCAACCTTGACTATTTGCTTCATACTGTCTTGCTGAAGCTGGTTGATCACAGTTCTCAGCTCTTCTTGCTCCCGAGCTAAGCCTTGGATAAAGGCCATCTGCCCTAGCATCTGAGTCCTCATTGCATCTACCTCAGCTTGCAGATGTTTCAGTCGTTCGTCCTTATCGTCCTCAGGACTGTTCCTGACCAAAGTCCCCATGAGGAGTGTTCTCAACTCTTCCTGCCCCTTGGATAGGCTTAGGAAGATTTCCCCGAACTGGGTCTCTTGAGTATGAGGATCCTAGTTGTTTTGTTGGAAAGCCATTGCTGAAATAAACAGCGAAGAAGGTAAGCGACCTGTAACAAGGGTACCTGTTATGCAATGATGTGTATGTATGCATGCAATGTTTTCAAGGATCTCGCGGGGTAAACAAGAAAATTGTTAGAATCTGGTAGCTTGATTGAAGGAACTTCATGTTGTTGAGAGTCCTTCTTCAAGAGTCAAAGCTCACCATATCGAGTGGGTCATAGCCCCTGACTCAAGTTGTCATGTTTCGATCTCCAAACAACCTTGGCTAGAGGAAAATAAATCCCCTTTGCCCCTTGCTAGACAGTTGGTTCCTCATGACCTGCATCACAAACTCTTGAGATCCTTGAAATGGGTTAGTCCTTATGCAGGATGCATGCAATGGTATGATGGTATGATGTTATGCTATGCGTGGAGTGAGGTAAGTAAACCCTGTTATGAGCCCAGATTAAGGACTGTAAACAAAACCTGCAAAGAACTCATGCGTCAGGTAACAAGAATGTGCAAGTAGTTCATATTTAAAAGGCACACAAGTCACACAAAAGAGCCCTTAGATTTTAGGCCAGCATGAAGTTTAGGTACTACCCTCTTTCAGTTTCGTTGGTTAAGACCTGTCCTAGAAAATAGTAACCGGGTTCTAGAGGATCTCAATATCACTGACTACCCTCGATCGGTCATAACTCCAGCGTCGCAATCTTTTCTTGCGGCCAGAACCATCACGAGAGTTTAGCCTCAATGAGTGTAGCATACTGCTACTGTTCTATGGCCAAGTTGGGTCAATTTAGGGTTCTAAGGTCGGTTGGTGCTTAATGACTCCTCAGAAGACCCATATTCTCCTCGTTCCAACACAAGGGATATCGGTACAGACCAAGGTGTCACACCAACGTAGCCACTGCTTCACCCGTGTCGGTCTACACCGGACAGGTCCCTCATAGCTTATGCTACCTAAAGGGTATTCCCCAGATCCGGGTTAGGATCTATGAAACTCCGATGCAAGCCCACAATATTAAAGCAAACAAGGCATACAATTGAAAACATAGAATGATCTAATCCTAAGGTACACCTCACTTATTATGTATCCCCAGCAGAGTCGCCAGTTCTATGATCGGTGGAAATAGAAGTGACTGTTTTAAAGCTGGTTCGCGAAATGTCGCGGTAAGCAAGAGTCGCCACCGTCTTTTATGTTCTCCAACAAGGAAAGGACAAAAGCACAGCAAAATTCCTTTTCGAGATGTCTCTCGGTTCGGGAGGTAGATTATAGAAAGGGAAGGTGTTAGCACCCTTTCTATCCGTGGTTATCCACGGGCTCTTAGGTACTTGCTCACTATGTTTTCAAAAATTGTTTGCTTTTCTTGTGTTTGTGGGTTTTGAAAAGTTTAGTTTGAAAACTTCTAGGTAACTCTTGTATCAGTCCTCAAGAGTGTATGAAGTGTTTGTTTGAAAACTTTTTGAAAGTGTAGGTGCGAAAAGTTGTTTTTGTTTTTTGAAAGAGCAAGTACCCAGGAGAAATCTACCTACTCTAAGGAATTAAGCTGTGTAAGAATCCTTTAGACAGTACTATCCCACTATTGAGAAGTAGGTAGCACCGTCGTTGGAGTTATTCGGGTCAATTCGATTATTAGGGACATGTGTGGTCACCAAAGCAATGGTAGGACGCCTTAGCGGTAACCCTAATGTCCTAGATCCTTTTCATCTGAGGCAACCGTTTCGAGGCAACTGGATCTATAGACAGGAGGGCGACCTCTAAAACACCCTATACTTGATGACCACCTCGAGGCAACCAAGTGAGGCGTACCCTAGGAGTGGCATGTGCATGTGTGTCAGGTTCATGTTAAATCATCTTGTACATGCATCATTGTGATCTACGAGTTGTTTTTAATTTTCATGCAAGTCTTGCATGCATAATTAGTAGTTAATAATTTGCGGGAAATAAAGTGCGAAAAATTGAGTCTACGTTATTACAAGGCGCGGGTATTTACATCGTCAAAAACATAACCCTTGAAAATAAATTGCGAGAAAGTAAAGAAAGCGATAAAACCCTAATTATCTATTACATTCTCGGAAACAGTTACATAAATATAATCAAAATAATGAATTAAAATAAATATGTGCGCTAAAGAATTGAATTGAGGACGTCCTTAGGGTTTTGACCCTTTTTGAGAAAAGAAAGAAGTTTGTCCTTTTTTGCAATTAAATTAAATATTAAACCTAATTTACTAATTAATTAATTAATTAAAAGAAAAAGTATTTTTTATGTTTTTTATGTTTTAATGAAAATAAAAATAAAAGGTCAAAAGTTAGTAAAAAAACCCTAAGTCTAATTTATTTTATTTATTGTAAAAGAAAATTAAAATTAAACCTAATTAAACTAAATTAATTCATGTTAGTGTTTATTTACAAAATAATGAATTAAGATGAAATTAATAATTAATAATAATAAAAAAATATTGTTTTCTGAATTAATTATAAAATAATTATTTGTTAGTTAAATAATAATAATAGTAATTAATAATAATAATTAGTAAAAGAAAATAAAAGGAAAGAAAAAAGAAATAGAAACCAGGGGGTTGATGGACCCATTAGGAGGTGTTGTTTGCAGATTTAAGGCCCATTAAGCTCAAGCCCTTGTTGACTTTGGTAATTGGCTAAGCAAGCATTGACTGAGGATCATGATGGTTATCCTCTCCTGACCTTTGGATTTAAACTTGAAGACACTTGGCGTTTGGATGAGTAAGGCGTATGATGAACCTTCTTGTGAGACCTGCACATGATCATCTGAAGAAAAATGCAAACAAATATTGGGTGGACCTGGGAATCGAACCCAGGTCCCAATGATTACATGCTAATGCCTTGGCCATCTGAGCTGTGTAGCGCGTTTGTATTTAGAATAAAGAGTAAATATTATATTAAGAAAATAAATACTATGCTGGACCCAACAAAAATACGCGTGCCATTTGAATGGACTAATCACACGCTAACACGTATCGTCTTCTTCCTTATGCCTGCAACAAAACAAAACAGATAGAGGGGGTTTTTAACCCCCACAAAATAGCATGAGGAAAAATAACGATTAGCTCTGTGCGCAATATAAATTGTTCGCGAGGGTAGGGTTAAACTCGTCTGGACGCAGCGATCTCAACCATAGGCATCATGAAGCCTAATTTTTCTTGTATGGGAAAGCCCCAATTTTGAAACTGAAGAACCCTAAAATTCGTTAATGGCAATTTCTGTTTCAGTGCATTTTAACGCAATTAACCTATGCCAAAAGTTTCCTGTAGATTCAAGCAACACAATACAACCAAAAAATCATGTTAATGATGCATAAATTTAGAGTTACGATTCTGAAAAAGAGTGACAAACCGTGGGACTGTTCTTGCGTCTTTCTTGAGCTTTAAGGCTTAGTTTTGATTGCAACATGTTCTTTACACCTCCAGCAATGTATTGGAAACAATAAAAGGCTTTGAATTGGCGTGGAAAGTAGAATTCAATTTTCAAGTTTCTTTGATATTTTTCAATGTTGCATATGGCTTTCTTGCAGAGTTTTCACGTGAATGGCATTAGGGTTCACTTGTGCATATGTAATAGAATGGAATTAGGTTAAGTCTTGGCCCAAAGATCCATTGCATTGATGTTTCAATATTTGATTTCCAATCACATCTTTTTGCATCTTTTTGATTGAGAAAACTTGCCAATTTTGGATATTCTTGTCTCTTTGATTGGCACACGAAATCTCCAGCTTGTCTTGAGCTTGTTTGCTTCACAAAAAGATTTGAAAACCATATCTTTGAATTTCCTATATTTTAAATCAATTAAATGAATTAATATTAATAAAAAATCCAATTAATTAATAAAAATAAGAAAATAAACTCAAATAGGCTTGATGGGTCGTGCATAGGCATTGGATAAAGTTTCAAGAAGAAATTTGAGGCCCATTAGCAAAAATGATGTGTTTTGAGCAAAGTTGACTTTTGCAAATTCACAAAAAATTCCCAACTTCTCCAATGCATATCTTACTCAATTTTGATCATATGAACATGTTCTTGGACATTTTGGAAAGGTATTGAAGCCCTCTAACCAATGCCTTTAGTCCCATGTCATTTGGATTTACCAATCTCAAGTTATGGTCTTTGAATTAAAGTGCATTTTTGTTGACTTTTGAAATTGACCTATAATGTAGAAATTGATAACTTTTTATGGGAGCATTTCTTGGGCTTGGAATGTGAAGATGAGTTGTAGGAGATGTCATCCCCTTCAAAATGAGCATTGGATGGGATTTTTATGATGAACCATGAAAAAGTTATGCCTTGGTCAAGTTACAGTTGACTTTTCTACTGTCCAAAAATAGTAATTTTTGGCATCTTGATGATTTTTGAGCCATTCTTGTGGAATCATGATCAAGACTTGATCAAATGATGATTGTGGCCTTAAAATAAGATGTTGACCAAAAATTATGACTTTTGACTGCAAAATGACCATTTTACCCTTACAGTTGACTGTGAAGCAAATGAAGCTTTTGACTGTGCAATTTGCCTCTGTGAGTCTTGAAACTTGGCATGTAGATGCTTGACAATGTATATGGGCACATGAGACTTGATTGGACCATTGAAAACCTCAAATTCCTTGAAATAACCAAAACCCTAATTTCAGCTGGCTTAGGAGGCATTTGGACTGTGCAATCCTTGAGTAGTCTTGAACCATTTGAGGATGATTCTTGATAAATCTTGAAGAATATGGGAGGGCAAATTTTGGGGTACAACAGAGGGACTGTATAACAGTCCAAAAAAAGGGGAGAAAATATTGAGAAAAACCTGCATAATTGCAACTGAAACCACAACCTGTAAGTACAAAACTTGCAAGCCCAAAGCAAACCTGCTAGCCAACTTAACCTACAGAAGCCTGTAACAAAACACCAAACCTGCATAAACTCCAAACTGCAAATCAAAAACCAAAACCACAAACCTGCTTCCAACATCAAGCAAGTCAAAACCCGCATAACTGGAACTCCCCAACCTTGCAAAACTATAAGCCAAGCAAATAGGCCCAAAAACCTATTTGAGCCAAAATTGCAAAGATAGCTTATTCAAGCTCAACAAACCTGCACAAAAGCTTAGAACCAATGGCAAATTTGTGAGCCCAAACCAGCTCACAAAAACTTGCAAACCTGCTTTACAAACAAGCAAGCCTGCATAACTGCAACTCCCTAACCTGCCTAACCTGCTCAAAATACAAGCAAAAGCAAACCTGAAAACCATAAGCCTGTTTAGTAACAAAACTGCAGATCAAACAAGCTCAAGCAAAACCTGTAGCTGGCCCAAACCAAGCCTGCATTCGAAACTGCAAACTATGGCAAAACCTGCTC
This sequence comes from Vicia faba, assembly GCA_948472305.1. NCBI lineage: Eukaryota > Viridiplantae > Streptophyta > Magnoliopsida > Fabales > Fabaceae > Vicia > Vicia faba. The sequence goes on along the minus strand of OX451740.1, from coordinate 1,196,178,218 downwards.
ACAGCCAAACAAAAAGAACCTGTAAACATTTCCAAACTGCAAAGCTAGCTTACTCAAGCTGCCCAAAACAACAAGGAGCCAACAAGTTTCAGATCTAAGATCATCAACAACAAGAGCATTTCAGAAGCTCACTAACAACAAACAATAGCCAGTTTTCAATCTCATCATCATTATTCAAGCATTCAAAAAGAAGAAGATTTTCAGAAAAAAGGAAAACAGTTTCAGACGTATATCCTTCATCATTAACAAGAAGCAAAGAAGCAAGCTAGTTCTCAGAATCATCCTCATCAAATAACCAGGGCCAACAAGGAGAGAGGAAAAGTTTTAGAAGCAAAATAATATAGGTCTCAGAACTTTTATTCATCATCAACCAAAACAAAGAGCAAACAATTTTCAGATCTAAGCTCATCATTAACAAGGGAGAGGTTCAGAGGCTTTCAGAAACTTCAAAAAAAAAAGGTATCATCATCACCAATATTCAAGTTTTCAGAATCATCATCAAACACTCAGAGGGAGAGAATCAACAAAAGCAAACAACAATAAGTTCTCAGAATAATCTCATCATCAAACGTTCAAAAAGAAGTCAAAGAAACAGAAATACCAGAAGCGACGTTCATCTTCATCCTCCTTTTGCCTCCGGCCACCAAGAGCGCCGCCGGTCCAACCCTCCCTCCATCTTTTTCATAAACAAAACGTCAAGGTAAGCTTTCCTCACCCCCTACACTGCATCATGCTCATAACAACCATAGATTAGAAGATAAATCCAAAACATAATCAAGAGAATCAAGCATGCAAACTGTAAAAACCCTAAGAATCAGAACAAGATAAAAACTGTACCTTTCAAACCATCGCCTTGGACCGTCGTGGAGAAGAGAGGGCGAAGGTGGCGCTCTGGCAACTTGGAGTCATAAGGAGTGTCAGAACCATGGTCTGAGAAAGATGAGAGAAACGAAGAAGAAGGAGGCGCCGCTGTGCAACCAAAGTTTGCAAACCCTAATTCTGATTGAAACCCTAACAAAAAGTATGCCAATTGGATAATGGGCCTTCGCCCAGACAAATATGTTAAGCCCAATATTCTCTAAGCATGCGTACCCCCCCTTTTACTCACTCTGACTTGCATTTGGTTCTTCTTCATTTTTTTTATTTGGGCCATAAAATCCCAAGACCCATTATCTTTTCTAAATAAACAAATACTTTTTTTTTTATTTTTTATTTTCATTTTTAATAATTTGATTCTTTTTCTTTTGTTAATAATAAGACTAAAATATATTAAAACTTTATTAATATAGTTTTTCTTTTTTTTTTTAATTATTTTTTTTACATTTATTAAAATACAATAATAATAGAGATTTTATTTTTGTTTTCTTTAAAAAATATATACAAAATGATAGAAACATTAATTTAAATAATTTTATTTCTTTAAAACTTTTTCTTTTCATAAATCATAAAACGCCAAAATAATAACAATACTTAAATCTTTATTAGGTTAAAATCTTATTTGTTCATTTGTAAATAAATACATGCATCTCATAATTTACTGATTTTTCTTAATTTGTTATAATTTTACATTGAGTTGCGACAATTCAATTTGGTTGTAACGCATAATACTTGGACATTATTATTCTTATGAGATTCATTCCCATTTGTAAATAATTTGTACCCCCATCCCCGGATACTCATTTGTAATAACTTAGACTTTAAATTCCCGCAATTTATTGCTTTCAATATATTGTATAGTAATTAGGGTTTGTATGGCAAGATTCAAAATCAATCGCTAGTTAACCTAATAAAAGATAAATGCATGAAAATCAATACACAATTCACACTTTCACCTCTAGGGTAACCTCGCTTGTTGCCTCGAAAAATGAAATCATGTCCCTCGAGTATGAGACACTCTAGCAAATGCCCTTTCGATAAACAAAGATCGTAGTCCCTCAATGACCCTCGATGTTTCCTTCGATAAAACGATCTCGTCCCTTACAAAATTGCTAGAGCGTCTCACAAGTTGCTTTCAATGATTGTATACGATGACCCGCGCCTGTCCCGTTTAGCATCCTAACACAAGGTTGTTCACCAAATACAATGGTGAAATAAAACTGTTAAAAGGGATAAAAACATAAGAAAGATCTTTGAGTAAAATAGGGTAGACAACTCTTAGTTACTTGATAAAAAACTTGCAAAACATCCTTGCCATTTTTCAAACACACTTCACAACACAACTTCAAAACAATTTCAAAATAACTTTCAAAACATTGAAATATCTTTTCAAAAAGACACACACCTTTATATATATTCAAACAAGAATCATTACAAAGGTTGCCTAGACAAGGCTTCTTTTTCAAAGCATTTTCAAAAACCACACACACAAAGCACCATTTCAAACAATTGAAAAGAAAAGGCAAGTGATCTAAGACAAGTAACTAAGAGCCCATGGATAACCATGGATGAAAAGGGTGCTAGCACCTTCCCTTTTCATAATCTACCACCCGAAGCCAAGAAAACATCTCAAAGGCCTTTCCTGTGCTTTTTGACCTTTCCTTAGGATAAAATAAAAAGTCGGTGGCGACTCTTGCTAAGCCGAACAAGTGCGAACACAAACGCAAAACCTCAAGTCAGTTCTCCCACCGTATCACAGAACTGACGACTCTGCTGGGGACATTTCTAAAAGTGGGGTTACCTTAGGGTTTTAGATCACCTTTACATGCTTACCTTGATTGCTTTGATTGCTTTACTTTTTGGGTTCCTTGTTTGGGTTTGTTTTAAATCCTACACCCGGATTTGGGGACACCTTTTAGGTAATTAGCAATAAACTGTGAGGGAACTGTGTGGGGTATACCGACATGGTTGAAGCAGTGGCTACGTTAGTGTGACATATTTGTGGGTACCGGTAGCCTTTGAGTCAATCAAAGAGAATACGAGGCCGCTGAGTGATGTCATGAAGCACTAACGAACTCTTAGAACCTTACTTGACCATCTTGGCCTTATTAGGGGTAGTGAGATGACCGGCTTTGGTGCAGTTCGAAGTTGGTAGATACTCGATACTACACTCATTGAGGATTGTTTTCTTGGAATATTTCGGTCGCCAGTAAAGTGGCTAAACTGAAACCATGAACACAGAAAATAATCCAGTGATATTGAGCTTATTAGAACCCAGTTTCTATTTATAGGACAAATTGAGCCAACTAACTTCAAGAGGGTACTTACCTACAAACCCCATGCAAGCCTAAACCTAAGGACTTGTCTGCTTTGTGTGAATATGATTACCTGTATATACCCTTGATTATTTTTGCATACCTGTACATAACATCATAACATCATACCATAGCATTTTCAATAACCATTTTAAGGATCTCGAGGGTCTTTGACGCAGGGTCACGTTGAACAAGACGTCTACCAAAAGGGCAAGAGGTTTCATTTTCCCCTAAACAAACACCATCAAAGATCAAGTACAACAACTTGAATCGAGGGCTATGACCCACTCGACATGGTGAGCTTGATTCTCGCGGAAAGACATCCACAAATACAAAAGTTCTCCAATCAAAGATGTTGATCAAAGTTCAATCTCTAACATTTTCTTGTGTTTACCCCGCGAGATCCTTGAAAACATGCATCCACATATCATGCATTATATCATGACAGGTTTTCCCTTTCAGGTTTCCTTATTCTCCTACTGTTTATTTTAGTAGAGATGGCTCTAGAGAGAACTGTCGAAGATATCCAGGCTCAAAACACTCAACTTCAAGAAATGTTCTTGAACCTATCCCAAGGGCAAGACGAAGTGAAAGCTCTCCTCACAAGGGGCATGGTCCTAGGGAATCCAGGCGGCATCAGGAATGATCAGTTGGAAGAGCTACAGATTGAGCTGGCAAAAATGAAGATCCAGATGATGGGACAACTGGTGGGCCAGATGGCTCTCATTCAAGACCTGGCTCAAAGACAAGAAGAGCTCAGGGTTCTCGTCAATAAACTGCTTCAAGATAAACAAGTGGGGCAAACAACTAGGGTTGGAGATCAAGTCATCATTCAACCTCCTTTGAGACAAGAAGACAAGGGAAAGGCTCCCCATCTTGCTTCAGGGTCACAAGCCCAACAACAACCTCGCCAGCGTCAACGGGGTAATCGGTGTAACGCCCCATTTTATTTAATATTATATTAATATTTTCGAGTTACCGTTTGACGTTTATTTTTGCGACGAGAATATTTAAATTAACCAGTATATCTGTTAATATATTCGGCGATGTTTTATTCGGACCGATAATTATTTTATTCGGTCCGGTATTTGTTTTGAGGGACCGGTAATTATTTTATTCGGTCCGGTATTTGTTTTAAGGGACCGGTAATTATTTTATTCGGTCCAGTATTTGTTTTGAGGGACCGGTAATTATTTTATTCGGTCCGGTATTTGTTTTGAGGGACCAGTAATTTTTTTATTTGGTCCGGTATTTGTTTTTAGGGACCGGTAATTATTTTATTCGGTCCGGTATTTATTTTGAGGGACCGGTAATTATTTTGTTCGATCCGGTTTTATTTCGTTCGGTTCGGTAAAATATTATTCGGACCGATATTTAATTATTTGGAGTTATTTTAATTAATTGAGTTAATAATATTATTTAGTATTATTTGGTAGTATATTTAAAGAAGGGTGTTCTAGTAACTTTTCCTTGCAAGTCTTGTACCTAAACCAAACACAACACTACTTGTTTTATGTCTTAACATTAAAAACACAAAGATAGAGAGAGTTTGAGAGAAGAGAGTCTTGGAGAAGAGAAGAGCAAGAACAAAGCCAAAGTTAGGGTTGGAACATCAAGAATCAATTCAAGCATTTAAGGTAAGAGGTTTGATTTTCCAATGCTTATAGTTAGAGTTTGATTTCGTATGTTTTGAATTTGGGGAAAATTGATGTTAGGGTTTTTGAGATTTGTTGAGATAAATTAGGAGAGTTAATTTAAGTGTTAGTGTTGTGGGATTATTGTTATGTTAATAGAAATTAAATTAGAAAAACTAAATTATATTAATTAAGTTTAGTTTTTTAAATAGCAATATGGTTTAGAAAACAAAAAGAAACTAGTAGTAGTTAGAAACAAGAACTACCAGTTGCTTAGAAAGAATGAAAACTAGTTGTGTTTATTAAAATGAAGTTTATAAGTATATTATATTATATGAATTTAGAAACTAAAACTTGCAGTACCTTAGAAGAACAAAACGCAATGGCAGTAAGTCTAACTTAGAGTTATGCTATCATACTGATATTATGTTTAGAAATTAATAAACTTACAGTAAGGAAGATAAGTATGCTATCATACTGATATTATGTTTAGAAATTAATAAACTTACAATATGGAAGATAAGTTTAGAAAAATTAATTAATTAATTTATGTTTTGTTTTTATTTTCTTAATTTAATATATTAAATATTCATATTAATTAAATACAATATAACATAAGTTAGTCGATTTAATTTGAAACTCGATTATATTCTGATTTCCTGATTTCGGTAATTTTGGCGACGGAGTTAGTTGCTTCGAATTGAACGAAAATTAACGTGCTAGCTAATTTTGACGTTTAGAACACTGTGGTGAGGTTAGTTTTTCGAGGTTACGAGTTTTTAATGGAGCAACCCGAAATAAGTCAATTTACGGTTAAGTTGAACCGGGTTGCGTTTTAGTCGGTTTAAGTCACGTATGGACAATCCGATTGCGACGTTAATGATTATGATTGGTGCCGATTTTTATGAATGATTCCTGCGACGATTATTGATGTTTGACTATTTTTCCGTGTTTGAAATTTAGTGAATTATTTGATAATGATATGGTGTGATTAAATATGATGTTTGCGACAGTCTATTCATAATGAATACTTGATGATATGCAATGATATGTTTATCTTGATGTGGATAAATATGGCGACATGGATTTTATACCAATTTTGATATGCGATGATGAAGTTTTGTTGTGTCGTGTTTGTGATGTCGTGTTGTCGAGTCACATACATTGCATTGGCGATGAGGGCTTTTATGCCAAGCGACGAGGGCTTTTATGCCAAAGCGACGATGGGCTTTTATGCCGAATGTCCCTAATTATGGACAAAGCGACGGGTACCACATGCATAACATAGTCGTGTCTCATGGAGTCAGTTATGTTTATTTTTGAGTCTTTTGGTGTTGAGTTTTATTTGATGGCTTATAATGAACTGCGATGTTATATGATACTTTGTTTTGTGATGATTTTTGTGTTGAACATAAAGTGATTATGATGTAATAATTTCATGAAAATTATGTGATGATATTAAAGTGTTGATCTCATACACTAAATGATGATTTTAAAGTATGTGAGATTTGATATTTGTTGCCATATTCTTATTAACCTATATCATTTATGATTCCAAAACTATTTATATATTTTATCATGCCTTTAATTATATGTTTTGGAGTATCTCACCCTTTACTTGTTTCGTCGTTGCCTTTATATTGGTAACGTGCAGGTGATCCGCGAGGATGATGATGATTAACTCGAGTCTCTTTATTTTGTGTCGCTCTGCTCTGATAGTAGTAACACTTGGGATTTGGGCGACGTTATTATTTTGATAGGATAGTTTATGTATACTATCTTATGACTTTATGTATTGATGATAACATGATGATACATACATTTTATGAACACATCCGCTGTGCTGTGATTAGTCATATGTTTATATGATGATTTATGTTATGAATCGGTATATCCGACTTTTGATTTTGTGATGTGCATTATAATGCAAAGTAATGAAAAACACGAATATGTGATACCTCAATTTATGTTTGGATGAAATTTTGAAACTCTGATTTTATTATTAATTACGAGGGGTAGAATTGGGGTGTTACATTAGTGGTATCAGAGCCCGGTTGGTCTGTCCGGCCAAGTTGTTGAGTTTGTTGTTGCCTAACAATCAAGTATTGTTATTTGTTGATTCTAATCCTTGTTTTGTTTTGAGCAGAAGTTGTTATGGCTAGAAGGAACACTGGTAGGAATGATGAGGCTCTTGCTGCTGCTATGCAGGCAATGGCTCAAGCTTTCCAAAACCCGCCGAATGCTGACGAGAACGCTGGGTCTCGTAGTTTGGCAACCTTCCAAAGAGAGAATCCTCCTACTTTCCAAGGAAAGTATGATCCCGAAGGTGCTTTGGCGTGGCTGAAGGAGATTGAAAGAATCTTTAGTGTGATGGATTGCACTCCTGTGCGAAGGATCCGTTATGGTACTCATAAACTAAGTGCTGAAGTGGATGACTGGTGGGTTAAAACCCGTCAGAGGCTTGAGATTGCTGGTGAGGAAGTGACATGGGAAGTTTTCCGAAGGGAATTCATGAGGAAGTATTACCCGGAAGATGTTCGGGGAAAGAAGGAGATAGAGTTCCTTGAGCTGAAGCAAGGAAGCATGTTTATCACTGATTATGCTGCAAGGTTCACTATGTTGGCCAAGTTCTATCCGCATTATGATGGGCCGAATGGCGAGTTCTCTAAATGCATCAAGTTTGAAAATGGTTTGTGTCTTGAGATTAAGAAAGCTGTTGGTTATCATAAAATCCGTATCTTTTCGGATTTGATTGATAGTTGTATGATCTTTGAGGAGGACAATAATGCTCATTATAAGATTATGTCTGATAAGAGAAACAAAGGTCAGCAAAGCCGTGGAAAACCGTATGATGCTCCAGTTGGTAAAGGGAAACAAAAAGCGTTTCAAGGGCGAAGAGCTAGTGGGGGAGATGCTCCTGCTAGTATTGTTTGTTACAAGTGTGGGAAACCTGGCCACAAAAGTAATGTTTGTCGAAGAGATGTTAGAGCTAAGGAGAATGAGGTAGGATGTTTCCGATGTGGAGAAGTGGGCCATATGACTCGCGATTGTAGACATAAGGATGTGGTATGTTTTAATTGTGGAGAGGGAGGTCACATTAGTGCTCAATGTAAGAAGCCTAAGAAGACTCAAGGAGCAGGAAAGGTGTTTGCTTTGTCAGGTTCTCCAACGGCAAACGAGGATGGTCTTGTTCGAGGTACTAGTTTCATTAATAGCTTTCCTCTTATTACTATTATTGATACTGGTGCTACTCACTGTTTTATTGTTGTTGATTGTGTAAAGAGATTGGGTCTCACTTTGTCGTCTCTGGATAGAGATATGGTGGTAGAAGTTCCGGCTAAGGGAACAATTACTACTTCTTTTGTGTGTGCAAGTTGCCCTTTATCAATCTTTGATAGAGACTTCATGGTGGATCTTGTTTGTTTACCGCTTGTCGGGTTGGACGTGGTTTTAGGTATGGACTGGTTGAAAGCTAATTATGTCCATATCAATTGCTATGACAACACTGTGAGGTTTTCTTCCTTAGTAGAAGAAGAACAATCTATGTTGGTGTCGATGAAGCATTTGAATGAGTTCATGAAGGATGAGGCGTTGGTTTTCTTGTTGATGGCGACTCTTTCTGTGGAGAGTCAAGATGTAATAGCAAACTTTCCGGTGGTGTGCGATTTTCCCGAAGTATTCCCTGATGAGATTCCTAGTGCACCTCCAGAAAGAGAAGTTGAATTTTCTGTGGATCTTGTCCCTGGTACCATACCTATCTCTATGGCACCATACAGGATGTCCGCATCTGAGTTAGTAGAATTGAAGAGCCAATTAGAAGATTTGCTCGAGAAGAAGTTTGTTAGACCTAGTGTGTCGCCGTGGGGAGCTCTTGTGTTATTGGTGAAGAAGAAAGATGGTAGCATGAGACTTTGTATTGATTATCGTCAGTTGAATAAAGTGACTATCAAGAATAGGTATCCACTTCCTAGAATTGATGATTTGATGGACCGATTGGTTGGCGCTCGCATGTTCAGCAAGATTGATTTGAGATCGGGTTACCATCAAATAAGGGTGAAAGAAGAGGATGTTCAGAAAACTGCTTTCAGGACGAGGTATGGACATTACGAATATTTGGTGATGCCTTTAGGTGTCACTAATGCACTGGGAGTATTCATGGAGTACATGAATCGTATTTTCCATCCTTACTTAGATCGTTTCGTGGTTGTTTTCATTGATGATATTCTGGTTTATTCTAAATTGGAAGAAGAGCACGCAGAACATTTGCGCATCATGTTGGAAGTTCTGAAAGAGAAGAAGCTTTATGCTAAGTTGTCAAAGTGCGAGTTCTGGTTAAGTGAAGTGAGCTTTTTGGGGCATGTCATTTATGGTGATGGCATTGCAGTTGATCCTTCTAAAGTTGATGCTGTGTTGAGATGGGAAACTCCTAAGTCTGTTACTGAGATTAGAAGTTTCTTAGGATTGGCTGGTTACTATAGAAGGTTCATTGAAGGTTTTTCTAAGTTGAATCTTCCTTTGACAAAGTTGACTTGTAAAGGAGCTGTGTTTGTGTGGGATGTCAAGTGTGAAGAAAGTTTTGTCGAATTGAAGAAAAGGTTGACAACGGCTCCGATCTTGATTCTACCTAATCCTGAAGAACCGTTTGTTGTTTATTGTGATGCTTCTAAGATGGGTTTAGGTGGTGTACTTATGCAAAATGGCAAAGTTGTCTCTTATGCTTCTAGGCAACTGAAGATTCACGAGAAGAATTATCCTACGCACGATTTGGAGCTTGCAACAGTTGTTTTTGTGCTTAAGATTTGGAGGCATTATCTTTATGGTTCTAGATTTGAAGTATTTAGTGACCATAAAAGTTTGAAGTACTTGTTCGATCAAAAAGAGCTTAATATGAGGCAAAGACAGTGGCTTGAATTGTTGAAAGATTATGATTTTGGGTTGAATTACCATCCTGGTAAAGCTAATGTGGTGGACGATGCTTTAAGTCGAAAGACTTTGCATATGTCACTTTTGATGGTGAAAGAGTTGGAATTGATTGAGCAATTTAGAGATATGAGTCTTGTAATAGAAGTGACACCGAAGAGTGTTATCTTGGGGATATTAAAGATCAATAATGATTTCCTTGATAGTGTTAGAGAAGCTCAGAAGCTTGATGTGAAACTTGTTAATTTGTTTGTTGGTATTGGACAAACTGAAAATGAAGATTTCAAGTTAGATGCTCAGGGTGTTTTGAGGTTCCGTGATAGGATTTGTATTCTCGATGATATGGATTTGAAAAGAATGATCTTGGAAGAAAGTCATAGAAGCAATTTGAGTATTCATCCTGGAGCGACCAAAATGTATCAATATTTAAAGAAACTATTTTGGTGGTCGGGCATGAAGAGAGAGGTGGCTCAGTTTGTTTATGCTTGTTTGACTTGTCGGAAGTATAAGGTGGAGCATCAGAAACCTGCAGGGTTGATGCAACCGTTAGAGATTCCATAATGGAAATGAGATAACATTTCTATGGATTTCGTAACGGGGTTACCGAATACACCAAGAGGACACGATGCGATTTGGGTGATTGTTGATAGGCTTACGAATTCGACTCACTTTATTCCTATTAACATCACTTATCCCTTATCGAAGTTGGCGGAAATTTATACGCATGTGATTGTGAGATTACATGGTATTCCTTTGTGTATTGTTTCAGATAGAGATCCGAGGTTTACTTCTGAATTTTGGAAGAGCTTGCAAGAGGCTTTGGGTTCAAAGTTGAGGTTGAGTTCGGCTTATCATCCTCAAACTGATGGTCAGACAGAAAGGACGATTCAATCGTTGGAAGACTTGTTACGTGCTTGTATTCTTGAACATGGTGGTTCATGGGATACATATCTTCCTTTGATTGAGTTTACTTATAACAATAGTTTTCATGCTAGTATTGGAATGGCATCATTCGAGGCTTTGTATTGTCAGAGGTGTAGAACTCCTTTGTGTTGGCATGAGTCGGGTGAAAGTGTGATGCTTGGACCAGAATTGGTTAGAGAGACTACTGAGACGGTGAAGATGATTAGAGAAAAGATGAGAATTTCTCAAAGTCGACAAAAGAGTTATCATGATAAAAGGAGAAAAGACTTGGAATTTCAAGATGGTGATCATGTATTTTTGCGAGTTACTCCTACAACTTGCGTTGGGCGAGCATTGAAGTCGAAGAAGCTAACTCCTCGCTTTATTGGTCCTTACCAAATTACTAGTAAAGTGGGAAAAGTGGCCTATAGAGTGGCGTTACCGCCAAATCTTTCGAACTTGCATGATGTGTTCCATGTGTCGCAACTTCAGAAGTATGTTCTGGATCCTTCACATGTGATTGAGATGGATGATATTCAAGTGCGAGACAATCTTACGGTGGAGACGATGCATTAAGATCGAAGATCGTGAGATGAAGTCTCTTCGTGGCAAAGACATCTCCTTTGTTAAAGTTGTTTGGATAGGAGCAGCTGGTGAAAGTGCGACGTGGGAGTTGGAAAGAAAAATGCGAGATTCCTATCCCGATCTTTTCGAGTCAGGTAATTTCGAGGACGAAACTTTTTAAGTGGGGAGAGTTGTAACTCCCCGCTTTATTTAATATTATATTAATATTTTCGAGTTACCATTTGACGTTTATTTTTGCGACGAGAATATTTAAATTAACCAGTATATCTGTTAATATATTCGACGACGTTTTATTTGGACCGATAATTATTTTATTCGGTCCGGTATTTGTTTTGAGGAACCGGTAATTATTTTATTCGGTCCGGTATTTGTTTTGAGGGACCGGTAAATATTTTATTCGGTCCGGTATTTGTTTTGAGGGACCGGTAATTATTTTATTCGGTCCGGTATTTGTTTTGAGGGACCGGTAATTATTTTATTCGGTCCGGTATTTGTTTTGAGGGACCGGTGATTATTTTATTTGGTCCGGTATTTGTTTTGACGGACCGATAATTATTTTATTCGGTCAGGTATTTATTTTGAGGGACCGGTAATTATTTTGTTCGATCCGGTTTTTATTCTGTTCGGTTCGGTAAAATATTATTCGGACCGATATTTAATTATTTGAAGTTATTTTAATTAATTGAGTTAATAATATTATTTAGTATTATTTGGTAGTATATTTCAAGAAGGGTGTTCTAGTAACTTTGCCTTGCAAGTCTTGTACCTAAACCAAACACAACACTACTTGTTTTATGTCTTAACATTAAAAACACAGAGATAGAGAGAGTTTGAGAGAAGAGAGTCTTGGAGAAGAGAAGAGCAAGAACAAAGCCAAAGTTAGGGTTGGAACATCAAGAATCAATTCAAGCATTTAAGATAAGGGGTTTGATTTTCCAATACTTATAGTTAGGGTTTGATTTGATATATTTTGGATTTAGGGAAAAATTGATGTTAGGGTTTTTGAGATTTGTTGAAATAAATTAGGAGAGTTAATTTATGTGTTAGTGTTGTGAGATTATTGTTATGTTAATAGAAATTAAATTAGAAAAACTAAATTATATTAATTAAGTTTATGTTTTTTAAATAGCAGTATGGTTTAGAAAACAAAAAGAAACTAGTAGTAGTTAGAAACAAGAACTAGCATTGGCTTAGAAAGAATGAAAACTAGTTGTGTTTATTAAAATGAAGTTTATAAGTATATTATATTATATGAATTTAGAAACTAAAACTTGCAGTACCTTAGAAGAACAAAACGCAATGGCAGTAAGTCTAACTTAGAGTTATGCTATCATACTGATATTATGTTTAGAAATTAATAAACTTACAATATGGAAGATAAGTATGCTATCATACTTATATTATGTTTAGAAATTAATAAACTTACAGTATGGAAGATAAGTTTAGGAAAATTAATTAATTAATTTATGTTTTGTTTTTATTTTCTTAATTTAATATACTAAATATTTATATTAATTAAATACAGTATGACATAAGTTAGTCGATTTAATTTGAAACCCGATTATATTCCGATTTCCTGATTTTGGTAATTTCGGCGACGGAGTTAGTTACTCCGAATTGAACTAAAATTAACGTGCTAGCTAATTTTGACGTTTAGAACACCGTGGTGAGGTTAGTTTTTCGAGATTACGAGTTTTTAACGGAGCGACCCGAAATAAGTCAACTTACGATTAAGTTGAACCGGGTTGCGTTTTAGTCGGTTTAAGTCACGTATGGACAATCCGATTGCGACGTTAATGATTATGATTGGTGCCGATTTTTATGAATGATTCCTGCGACGATTATTGATGTTTGACTATTTTTCCGTGTTTGAAATTTAGTGAATTATTTGATAATGATGTGGTGTGATTAAATATGATGTTTGCGACGGTCTATTCATAATGAATACTTGATGATATGCGATGATATGTTTATCTTGATATGGATAAATATGGCGACATGGGTTTTATACCAATTTTGATATGCGATGATGAAGTTTTGTTGTGTCGTGTTTGTGATGTCGTGTTGTCGAGTCACATACATTGCATTGGCGACGAGGGCTTTTATGCCAAGCGACGAGGGCTTTTATGCCAAAGCGACGATGGGATTTTATGCCGAATGTCCCTAATTATGGACAAAGCGACGGGTACCACATGCATAACATAGTCGTGTCTCATGGAGTCAGTTATGTTTATTTTTGAGTCTTTTGGTGTTGAGTTTTATTTGATGGCTTATAATGAACTGCGATGTTATATGATACTTTGTTTTGTGATGATTTTTGTGTTGAACATAAAGTGATTATGATGTGATAATTTCATGAAAATTATGTGATGATATTAAAGTGTTGATCTCATACACTAAATGATGATTTTAAAGTATGTGAGATTTGATATTTGTTGCCATATTCTTATTAACCTATATCATTTATGATTCCAAAACTATTTATATATTTTATCATGCCTTTAATTATATGTTTTGGAGTATCTCACCCTTTACTTGTTTCGTCGTTGCCTTTATATTGGTAACGTGCAGGTGATCCGCGAGGATGATGATGATTAACTCGAGTCTCTTTATTTTGTGTCGCTCTGCTCTGATAGTAGTAACACTTGGGATTTGGGCGACGTTATTATTTTGATAGGATAGTTTATGTATACTATCTTATGACTTTATGTATTGATGATAACATGATGATACATACATTTTGTGAACACATCTGATGTGCTGTGATTAGTCATATGTTTATATGATGATTTATGTTATGAATCGGTATATCCAACTTTTGATTTTGTGATGTGCATTATAATGCAAAGTAATGAAAAACACGAATATGTGATACCTCAATTTATGTTTGGATGAAATTTTGAAACTCTGATTTTATTATTAATTACGAGGGGTAGAATTGGGGTGTTACATTAGTGGTATCAGAGCCCGGTTGGTCTGTCCGGCCAAGTTGTTGAGTTTGTTGTTGCCTAACAATCAAGTATTGTTATTTGTTGATTCTAATCCTTGTTTTGTTTTGAGCAGAAGTTGTTATGGCTAGAAGGAACACTGGTAGGAATGATGAGGCTCTTGCTGCTGCTATGCAGGCAATGGCTCAAGCTTTCCAAAACCCGCCGAATGCTGACGAGAACGCTGGGTCTCGTAGTTTGGCAACCTTCCAAAGAGAGAATCCTCCTACTTTCCAAGGAAAGTATGATCCCGAAGGTGCTTTGGCGTGGCTGAAGGAGATTGAAAGAATCTTTAGTGTGATGGATTGCACTCCTGTGCGAAGGATCCGTTATGGTACTTATAAACTAAGTGCTGAAGTGGATGACTGGTGGGTTAAAACCCGTCAGAGGCTTGAGATTGCTGGTGAGGAAGTGACATGGGAAGTTTTCCGAAGGGAATTCATGAGGAAGTATTACCCGGAAGATGTTCGGGGAAAGAAGGAGATAGAGTTCCTTGAGCTGAAGCAAGGAAGCATGTTTATCACTGATTATGCTGCAAGGTTCACTATGTTGGCCAAGTTCTATCCGCATTATGATGGGCCGAATGGCGAGTTCTCTAAATGCATCAAGTTTGAAAATGGTTTGTGTCTTGAGATTAAGAAAGCTATTGGTTATCAGAAAATCCGTATCTTTTCGGATTTGATTGATAGTTGTATGATCTTTGAGGAGGACAATAATGTTCATTATAAGATTATGTCTGATAAGAGAAATAAAGGTCAGCAAAGCCGTGGAAAACCGTATGATGCTCCAGTTGGTAAAGGGAAACAAAAAGCGTTTCAAGGGCGAAGAGCTAGTGGGGGAGATGCTCCTGCTAGTATTGTTTGTTACAAGTGTGGGAAACCTGGCCACAAAAGTAATGTTTGTAGAAGAGATGTTAGAGCTAAGGAGAATGAGGTAGGATGTTTCCGATGTGGAGAAGTGGGCCATATGACTCGCGATTGTAGACATAAGGATGTGGTATGTTTTAATTGTGGCGAGGGAGGTCACATTAGTGCTCAATGTAAGAAGCCTAAGAAGACTCAAGGAGCAGGAAAGGTGTTTGCTTTGTCAGGTTCTCCAACGGCAAACGAGGATGGTCTTGTTCGAGGTACTCGTTTCATTAATAGCTTTCCTCTTATTACTATTATTGATACTGGTGCTACTCACTGTTTTATTGCTATTGATTGTGTAAAGAGATTGGGTCTCACTTTGTCGTCTCTGGATAGAGATATGGTGGTAGAAGTTCCGGCTAAGGGATCAATTACCACTTCTTTTGTGTGTGCAAGTTGCCCTTTATCAATCTTTGATAGAGACTTTATGGTGGATCTTGTTTGTTTACCGCTTGTCGGGTTGGACGTGGTTTTAGGTATGGACTGGTTGAAAGCTAATTATGTCCATATCAATTGCTATGACAACACTGTGAGGTTTTCTTCCTTAGTAGAAGAAGAACAATCTATGTTGGTGTCGATGAAGCATTTGAATGAGTTCATGAAGGATGAGGCGTTGGTTTTCTTGTTGATGGCGACTCTTTCTGTGGAGAGTCAAGATGTAATAGCAAACTTTCTGGTGGTATGCGATTTTCCCGAAGTATTCCCTGATGAGATTCCTAGTGCACCTCCAGAAAGAGAAGTTGAATTTTCTGTGGATCTTGTCCCTGGTACCATACCTATCTCTATGGCACCATACAGGATGTCCGCATCTGAGTTAGTAGAATTGAAGAGCCAATTAGAAGATTTGCTCGAGAAGAAGTTTGTTAGACCTAGTGTGTCGCCGTGGGGAGCTCTTGTGTTATTGGTGAAGAAGAAAGATGGTAGCATGAGACTTTGTATTGATTATCGTCAGTTGAATAAAGTGACTATCAAGAATAGGCATCCACTTCCTAGAATTGATGATTTGATGGACCGATTGGTTGGCGCTCGCATGTTCAGCAAGATTGATTTGAGATCGGGTTACCATCAAATAAGGGTGAAAGAAGAGGATGTTCAGAAAACTGCTTTCAGGACGAGGTATGGACATTACGAATATTTGGTGATGCCTTTAGGTGTCACTAATGCACTAGGAGTATTCATGGAGTACATGAATCGTATTTTCCATCCTTACTTAGATCGTTTCATGGTTGTTTTCATTGATGATATTCTGGTTTATTCTAAATTGGAAGAAGAGCACGCAGAACATTTGCGCATCATGTTGGAAGTTCTGAAAGAGAAGAAGCTTTATGCTAAGTTGTCAAAGTGCGAGTTCTGGTTAAGTGAAGTGAGCTTTTTGGGGCATGTCATTTATGGTGATGGCATTGCAGTTGATCCTTCTAAAGTTGATGCTGTGTTGAGATGGGAAACTCCTAAGTCTGTTACTGAGATTAGAAGTTTCTTAGGATTGGCTGGTTACTATAGAAGGTTCATTGAAGGTTTTTCTAAGTTGAATCTTCCTTTGACAAAGTTGACTTGTAAAGGAGCTGTGTTTGTGTGGGATGTCAAGTGTGAAGAAAGTTTTGTCGAATTGAAGAAAAGGTTGACAACGGCTCCGATCTTGATTCTACCTAATCCTGAAGAACCGTTTGTTGTTTATTGTGATGCTTCTAAGATGGGTTTAGGTGGTGTACTTATGCAAAATGGCAAAGTGGTCTCTTATGCTTCTAGGCAACTGAAGATTCACGAGAAGAATTATCCTACGCACGATTTGGAGCTTGCAACAGTTGTTTTTGTGCTTAAGATTTGGAGGCATTATCTTTATGGTTCTAGATTTGAAGTATTTAGTGACCATAAAAGTTTGAAGTACTTGTTCGATCAGAAAGAGCTTAATATGAGGCAAAGACAGTGGCTTGAATTGTTGAAAGATTATGATTTTGGGTTGAATTACCATCCTGGTAAAGCTAATGTGGTGGACGATGCTTTAAGTCGAAAGACTTTGCATATGTCACTGTTGATGGTGAAAGAGTTGGAATTGATTGAGCAATTTAGAGATATGAGTCTTGTAATAGAAGTGACACCGAAGAGTGTTATCTTGGGGATATTAAAGATCAATAATGATTTCCTTGATAGTGTTAGAGAAGCTCAGAAGCTTGATGTGAAACTTGTTAATTTGTTTGTTGGTATTGGACAAACTGAAAATGAAGATTTCAAGTTAGATGCTCAGGGTGTTTTGAGGTTCCGTGATAGGATTTGTATTCTCGATGATATGGATTTGAAAAGAATGATCTTGGAAGAAAGTCATAGAAGCAATTTGAGTATTCATCCTGGAGCGACCAAAATGTATCAATATTTAAAGAAACTATTTTGGTGGTCGGGCATGAAGAGAGAGGTGGCTCAGTTTGTTTATGCTTGTTTGACTTGTCGGAAGTATAAGGTGGAGCATCAGAAACCTGCAGGGTTGATGCAACCGTTAGAGATTCCATAATGGAAATGAGATAACATTTCTATGGATTTCGTAACGGGGTTACCGAATACACCAAGAGGACACGATGCAATTTGGGTGATTGTTGATAGGCTTACGAATTCGACTCACTTTATTCCTATTAACATCACTTATCCCTTATCGAAGTTGGCGGAAATTTATACGCATGTGATTGTGAGATTACATGGTATTCCTTTGTGTATTGTTTCAGATAGAGATCCGAGGTTTACTTCTGAATTTTGGAAGAGCTTGCAAGAGGCTTTGGGTTCAAAGTTGAGGTTGAGTTCGGCTTATCATCCTCAAACTGATGGTCAGACAGAAAGGACGATTCAATCGTTGGAAGACTTGTTACGTGCTTGTATTCTTGAACATGGTGGTTCATGGGATACATATCTTCCTTTGATTGAGTTTACTTATAACAATAGTTTTCATGCTAGTATTGGAATGGCATCATTCGAGGCTTTGTATTGTCGGAGGTGTAGAACTCCTTTGTGTTGGCATGAGTCGGGTGAAAGTGTGATGCTTGGACCAGAATTGGTTAGAGAGACTACTGAGACGGTGAAGATGATCAGAGAAAAGATGAGAATTTCTCAAAGTCGACAAAAGAGTTATCATGATAAAAGGAGAAAAGACTTGGAATTTCAAGATGGTGATCATGTATTTTTGCGAGTTACTCCTACAACTTGCGTTGGGCGAGCATTGAAGTCGAAGAAGCTAACTCCTCGCTTTATTGGTCCTTACCAAATTACTAGTAAAGTGGGAAAAGTGGCCTATAGAGTGGCGTTACCGCCAAATCTTTCGAACTTGCATGATGTGTTCCATGTGTCGCAACTTCAGAAGTATGTTCTGGATCCTTCACATGTGATTGAGATGGATGATATTCAAGTGCGAGACAATCTTACGGTGGAGACGATGCATTAAGATCGAAGATCGTGAGATGAAGTCTCTTCGTGGCAAAGACATCTCCTTTGTTAAAGTTGTTTGGATAGGAGCAGCTGGTGAAAGTGCGACGTGGGAGTTGGAAAGAAAAATGCGAGATTCCTATCCCGATCTTTTCGAGTCAGGTAATTTCGAGGACGAAAATTTTTAAGTGGGGAGAGTTGTAACTCCCCGCTTTATTTAATATTATATTAATATTTTCGAGTTACCATTTGACGTTTATTTTTGCGACGAGAATATTTAAATTAACCAGTATATCTGTTAATATATTCGACGACGTTTTATTTGGACCGATAATTATTTTATTCGGTCCGGTATTTGTTTTGAGGAACCGGTAATTATTTTATTCGGTCCGGTATTTGTTTTGAGGGACCGGTAAATATTTTATTCGGTCCGGTATTTGTTTTGAGGGACCGGTAATTATTTTATTCGGTCCGGTATTTGTTTTGAGGGACCGGTAATTATTTTATTCGGTCCGGTATTTGTTTTGAGGGACCGGTGATTATTTTATTTGGTCCGGTATTTGTTTTGACGGACCGATAATTATTTTATTCGGTCAGGTATTTATTTTGAGGGACCGATAATTATTTTGTTCGATCCGGTTTTTATTCTGTTCGGTTCGGTAAAATATTATTCGGACCAATATTTAATTATTTGAAGTTATTTTAATTAATTGAGTTAATAATATTATTTAGTATTATTTGGTAGTATATTTCAAGAAGGGTGTTCTAGTAACTTTGCCTTGCAAGTCTTGTACCTAAACCAAACACAACACTACTTGTTTTATGTCTTAACATTAAAAACACAGAGATAGAGAGAGTTTGAGAGAAGAGAGTCTTGGAGAAGAGAAGAGCAAGAACAAAGCCAAAGTTAGGGTTGGAACATCAAGAATCAATTCAAGCATTTAAGATAAGGGGTTTGATTTTCCAATACTTATAGTTAGGGTTTGATTTGATATATTTTGGATTTAGGGAAAAATTGATGTTAGGGTTTTTGAGATTTGTTGAAATAAATTAGGAGAGTTAATTTATGTGTTAGTGTTGTGAGATTATTGTTATGTTAATAGAAATTAAATTAGAAAAACTAAATTATATTAATTAAGTTTATGTTTTTTAAATAGCAGTATGGTTTAGAAAACAAAAAGAAACTAGTAGTAGTTAGAAACAAGAACTAGCATTGGCTTAGAAAGAATGAAAACTAGTTGTGTTTATTAAAATGAAGTTTATAAGTATATTATATTATATGAATTTAGAAACTAAAACTTGCAGTACCTTAGAAGAACAAAACGCAATGGCAGTAAGTCTAACTTAGAGTTATGCTATCATACTGATATTATGTTTAGAAATTAATAAACTTACAGTATGGAAGATAAGTATGCTATCATACTTATATTATGTTTAGAAATTAATAAACTTACAGTATGGAAGATAAGTTTAGGAAAATTAATTAATTAATTTATGTTTTGTTTTTATTTTCTTAATTTAATATACTAAATATTTATATTAATTAAATTCAGTATGACATAAGTTAGTCGATTTAATTTGAAACCCGATTATATTCCGATTTCCCGATTTTGGTAATTTCGGCGACGGAGTTAGTTGCTCCGAATTGAACTAAAATTAACGTGCTAGCTAATTTTGACGTTTAGAACACCATGGTGAGGTTAGTTTTTCGAGATTACGAGTTTTTAACGGAGCGACCCGAAATAAGTCAACTTACGATTAAGTTGAACCGGGTTGCGTTTTAGTCGGTTTAAGTCACGTATGGACAATCCGATTGCGACGTTAATGATTATGATTGGTGCCGATTTTTATGAATGATTCCTGCGACGATTATTGATGATTGACTATTTTTCCGTGTTTGAAATTTAGTGAATTATTTGATAATGATGTAGTGTGATTAAATATGATGTTTGCGACGGTCTATTCATAATGAATACTTGATGATATGCGATGATATGTTTATCTTGATGTGGATAAATATGGCGACATGGGTTTTATACCAATTTTGATATGCGATGATGAAGTTTTGTTGTGTCGTGTTTGTGATGTCGTGTTGTCGAGTCACATACATTGCATTGGCGACGAGGGCTTTTATGCCAAGCGACGAGGGCTTTTATGCCAAAGCGACGATGGGCTTTTATGCCGAATGTCCCTAATTATGGACAAAGCGACGGGTACCACATGCATAACATAGTCGTGTCTCATGGAGTCAGTTATGTTTATTTTTGAGTCTTTTGGTGTTGAGTTTTATTTGATGGCTTATAATGAACTGCGATGTTATATGATACTTTGTTTTGTGATGATTTTTGTGTTGAACATAAAGTGATTATGATGTGATAATTTCATGAAAATTATGTGATGATATTAAAGTGTTGATCTCATACACTAAATGATGATTTTAAAGTATGTGAGATTTGATATTTGTTGCCATATTCTTATTAACCTATATCATTTATGATTCCAAAACTATTTATATATTTTATCATTCCTTTAATTATATGTTTTGGAGTATCTCACCCTTTACTTGTTTCGCCGTTGCCTTTATATTGGTAACGTGCAGGTGATCCGCGAGGATGATGATGATTAGCTCGAGTCTCTTTATTTTGAGTCGCTCTGCTCTGATAGTAGTAACACTTGGGATTTGGGCGACGTTATTATTTTGATAGGATAGTTTATGTATACTATCTTATGACTTTATGTATTGATGATAACATGATGATACATACATTTTGTGAACACATCCGCTATGCTGTGATTAGTAATATGTTTATATGATGATTTATGTTATGAATCAGTATATCCGACTTTTGATTTTGTGATGTGAATTATAATGCAAAGTGATGAAAAACACGAATATGTGATACCTCAATTTATGTTTGGATGAAATTTTGAAACTCTGATTTTATTATTAATTACGAGGGGTAGAATTGGGGTGTTACAATCGGCGTAAGCAAAATACATCTGGAAGACATTTCACTGAGACTGACATACCATCATCTCTAATACTAGAACGCTTGTTGGAGGTCAATCTGACTGCTTTAAAGGATCCTCTTCGGAATCCCAACACCTCTGCTCCTAGCTATCACCCTGACGCCTTTTTTGTATACCACTCCTATAGTCCTGGACATGACACCGACGACTGTTGGGCTTTGAAAAACAAGATTCAAGATTTGATTGACAATGGAGTGCTGAAATTCATGTGGATGGCGAGATGAAAATTTTCCGCTGAGGGTTCTCCACCTGAAATGACAAAGTTCGAACTAAAAGACTTTTGTTTCATTTGATTTTTCAAGTTGTAATTTCTTTTGTTATTCAAACAATTATCTGTTGATGTCAAACTCTGTTTCATTAATGCATTGCATATGTTTGTCTTGAATTCATCCATTCGTTTTCACTATTCTTGAATTATGATTTCTACTTTCTTTATGACATTTAACTCTTGTAAAAAGCTACAAGCCTTTAGAGGGAGGATGACGAAACAATACCATAATCTCATACAATATGCTTTTGAACAGACCTTGCTGACGATGTACAGGCGTTTCTTTCAAATCCTAAACACTGGAGTTATAAGGAAGATAATCCCTAGTCAACCCCTTTGAGCCAAAGAAGTAGAAGTTTTCTGTTTTAAACCCGTTTGAAACCTTTAATCAAACCTAGGGCAGGGTAGTCTCTCAGTTAATTCAAAAAGATGCGCATTGAAGTTGCAAACTCTCAGTTCGTAATACAACGAATGATATCAAAAACATTCCTTTGGAACCAAAAGACAGTTATAGTTCCTTATCTCATAGGCATTCATTATCTCTCAAAAAATAAAAGAAAAGCCCACTGAGCCAAAAAACCTACAAAGGAGGCTTAAGAAAGCTGGGGCATCCCGCTGACTGTAATCTCGAAAACAGGAACAGTCAGGCAAAAATTAGGGATAACAAATCAAAAGAAAGAGGTCATTATAAATCCTCAACAACATGAAAAATGTTGCAAAAAATGGCTGCCTTCCCATAAAATTCAACTGGTGTGAACCATCACCAAAACGTCGTTCCAAACTCGAATAGAGTTCAACGCACAATTAATTGAGTTTAGGATCGAAGAACATCATGAAGAGCGGGTGGGTACAAATATACTTTGAGCCTTTATCCTTTGTTTCTTAAACCGTGAACCAGGCCATGTTATAACCCTTCAAAAGTCCTAATTGAAGCATGGGTTAGTTCGAAAGCATACTGTTACAAAAGGTATTCTGACTCCTGTAAGGCTTTGCTCTAAATCTTGTGTTGAATTTGTCTTATAAAAAGTTTTCTGCTAAAAAAATGCATTTTTCAAAACTTCGAGACAAGCATAAACTTTGCATTATTTGAATATTGTTGTTTGCACATGTTTATTTGTTTGACAGCAGAGAAATTCACAACAGTGAATGTTCGGAGGAACGAAAGCTCTCTCAGTAAATAAAATCACTTCAAGTGGGATAACACTCCCGTTGCAAAAATATCCCATCAGCAAAAGGGGAACTTGGTATGGTATTGTCCAGTAAACCTGGGGCAGTCCAGTCAAGATTTCAACAAATCTTTCAAAATCCATTAAACCTGGGGCAGTCCAGTCAAGATTTCAAGAAATCTCTCAAAATTGCAGATAAACCTGGGGCAAGTCTCCCTCACCATCACTTGGGGCATTAAAACGTCAATCTCAACAAAGGGTTATGTACAGTCCAAGTTTCCAGGCAGTGCCACAAACATTTGATACTAGGGGCAGTGACGAATCTCTCCAAAGTCATTCTAAAAAGGAATTTAAGCGTCCTCGAGAAGTTCATCACCCCTCTAGCAGACCAGCAGTCGTGGGTTTATTTCCCTAACATTTGTCAAGGATTTATTCTCCGAAACAAATTACATTTCAACAACATTCATAACATACACAAATTGATTGGCAGGTAAAGATTCCTTCATCACCTGTTAGAATTTACGGTCGTCAAAGATTCCTTCATCACCTGTTGGAAGTTACGATCGTCGAAGATTCCTTCATCACCTGTTGGAAGTTACAGTCATCGAAGATTCCTTCATCACCTGTTGGAAGTTACGGTCGTCGAAGATTCCTTCATCACCTGTTGGAAGTTACGGTCGTCGAATATTCCTTCATCACCTGTTGGAAGTTACAGTTATCAAAGATCCCTTTATCACCTGTTGGAGTTACAATCGTCAAAGATTCCTCCATCATCCGGTTGAATCAAAATTAATCAAAGACCCTCTATGTTTTGGTCAGATCGACACTAAGATCTCCCTGTTTTCTTATGTCAGTGGAAGATATTCCAGGTTTTTGATATTTCAGATAAATCTCTCAGCGATTTATTCTGATTATCTTCACTACTAGAGATGAAGAATCCAACTCTTTTCTCCTTCATCAGCTCGGGATTTATTTTCCCCAGCGAAAGGTCATCTTGAAAAACATTACACCTCCGTGCATTAAAACATCATGCAACGCGATCTCATTTTGAGAACATCATTGTTTGATATATGCCACTAACCTTTACCTTTCAGAAAAGGTACAATCAAATTCAAGCGACAAAGCTTTTCTTCAGTCGAATTACGGGCAGGTTCCTAAATCTCGACAAAACTTTTACTTCAGTTGAATTATGGACGGGTTCCTAAATCTCAGCAAAGTATTTCCTCAGTTGAATTACGGGCAGGTTCCTAAATCTCAGCATGGATGTTTTCTCAGTCGAATTACGAGCAGGTTCCTAAATCTCGACAAAAATTTTACTTCCGTTGAGTTACGGACGAGTTCCTAAATCTCAGCAAAGTATTTCCTCAGTTGAATTACAGGCAGGTTCCTAAATCTTAACATAAATGTTTTCTCAGTCGAATTACGGGCAGGTTCCTAAATCTCGACAAAACTTTTACTTCAATTGAATTCCGGACAAGTTCCTAAATCTCAAACGGAAACAACTCACCAGCAGAATAATGGACAAATGAAGCTTCTAAAATTCCGTTTCTCTCAAGAATGAAGATTCTCATCCTTGAAACCTCAAGAGATTGGTATACTCGCAAGCTCCTGATACCGTTAACAGAATGAATATTCTCATCCTTGAAACCTCAGAAGATTGGTATACTCCCAAGCTCCTGATACCATTAACAGAATGAAGATTCTCATCCTTGAAACCTCAATAGATTGGTATACTCCCAAGCTCCTGATACCGTTAACAGAATGAAGATTCTCATCCTTGAAACCTCAAGAGATTGGTATACTCCCAAGCTCCTGATACCGTTAACAGAATGAAGATTCTCATCCTTGAAAACTCAAGAGATTGGTATACTCCCAACCTCCTGATACCGTTAACAGAATGAAGATTCTCATCCTTGAAACCTCAGAGATTGGTATACTCCCAAGCTCCTGATACCGTTAACAGAATGAAGATTCTCATCCTTGAAACCTCAAGAGATTGGCATACTCCTAACCTCCTGACCCAAACGCCTGAATGAAGATTCTCATTTTTGCTTCCCCAATAGATTGGCATACTCCCAACCTCCTGATATTCCCGACAGAATGAAGATTCTCATTCTCAAAGTGGTATATAACCTGAATTTCTGAAATTCCCGACAGACTGAAGATTCTCATTCTCAAAGTGGCGTACAACCTAAACCTGATCTTCTTCCAAACAGAAATAAGCTTTTTCCATAATCCTGAGTTTTACTCTCCAACAGGATAACCACTCTGCAACAGTATGGCTATTCCCCACAGAGTTCTTACTCCCCAACAAAATCAAGACTCTCATCCTAGATTCTCCGGAGCTTTCTTTACTCTCAGCATGAATTTGTCAGAATTTCAAATCCCCTGTAGATCGAAGATTCTCGTTCTTGGCTCCTCAACACCAATTCCCCAAGCAGAATGAAGACTCTCATTCTCAATTCCTCACAGAGTTTTTCAGATATTCCCCGGTGAAGATCTCCTCAAAACAGGAATCCCCAGTAGATTGGCATACAACCCAAACTCCTGATTTCCCCAACAGTGGTCCCAGGACTTCTCATTTTCAATGATCAAAGGATTTTCAATCCCCGGCAGCAGTCAAGGATTTACTTTCCTCTACGACGGTCAAAGATTTTATTATCCCCAGCTATCCAGGATTTATCTTCCTCAGCAAGATGCCTAATCAGCTTACATGCACATTCATTACATTCATATATCATAAGCATTGATATAACACATACATTGCATCATACAACATAACTTTGTGTTTCAGCTAATATTTCATCTGTCGCAGGATAAGTTTAGCAAGTTTCAAACTTCAAGGATTTCTGAAAACAGTTCACGGATGCCTCCCGACACGGATGCTAATCTATTGCTTATTCAGACCCGCAGCTCAGAGATGTTCCAAACACAGATACTTTTCTGATACTCATTCTTTCTCCTACAACATACAGTTCAACAAACATTCTCGAATGGCATCTTTAAGCCCATCTCCGACAAGATTCTGTCACATCTCCAAATGGCATCTTTAAGCCCATTCCCTCAACTATGCTTTGACGAGTGCAAATTTATGGGCACTCTAGTGTCCAATCATCTTTTACCTTCGAGTCGCGAACGACAAAATTTCCAATCTAACTCTTCAGGTTCAAGAAGATTGAACAGGGGCAACTGTTGTACCCCAAAATTTGCCCTCACTTTTTCACAAGAAATCACAACCCCAGGGTTTTCTCTGATTTTTAAGATTGGCTCGAGAATCGGTCAAACAGACTTTTCTTTATCAGTCAATCTAGAATTAGGGTTTTCTCTAATTTGTTAAGATTGACTCAGGAATCGATCAGACAGATCTTTCTTTGGCAGTAATCCAGGATTAGGGTTTGCGCTCGCATTTCTCAGAAGAAACTGAATCCTCAGAAATTCAGTTAACTGTTACATTATTTTTACGCTTGTTCAAGATTACTGGTTATTTCTCAAAACCTAATTATCTGGGATAAGAGCTGAAACTTTTGTTTGGAACATTAAGGCATTTGTTTGATCAGTGGAGTGAAAGGTTTATGGAATGTTTGTTTGTTTAACTGTACAACACATATGTTATTTGGAATACTACGCATATTGTGATTGATGTAAGGTTACGAGACTGCAAAGTTTGTTGATTATTTATTTCATCTGGATTAGAATTATTGAGACACAGTTTCAATTATTTTGATTTAAGAGTCTTAAATAATTAAATAAACAATGAAAGGAAAAGTTGGAAGATATTTGACAAAGACTTTTTTTATTTATTTCAAATGTTGTTACAAATTTTATTCGAATATTATAAGATTACAACTTATAGTATTTACAATAGTATTTGTTTACAATAAATGGAAAAATAAATCTAAGCCTAATCTCCTAAGATCTTTGACTTCTACTTCTACTGCTTCCTCTATCATCCAACTGGTACTTACCTGCAAAAGACAAAAGAAAAAGAAATCAGTGCAATTAACTGAAAAGAATTTTCAAGCAGATAAAAAGAAAAATCATCATTAAAGTTTGTCGGCTGGAATCAGAATGCTATGTTAATCATATTATTATTTTCCTCTCTGCAAATCACAAGAAGATCGCTCTTCTCGGTTCACAGAGAGAAAAAATAAAAGATATAAAATGCAAGCATGTCAAACTAGATGCAAAAACATGGTTCAAATACAAAGGCACAAGGATGCATCCAAAGCAAACTATACTGCAAACTGAGTTTCAAACTGCAGTAACCAAGCATGTCAAAACTAAGTTACAAGAAGCATAGTAACTAGAAAAAGCAACAAAGTACACAATGCAGGAAACATGCAGTCAAAAGTACAACAATGCAGAGATAAACCAAGTTACAAGCAAGAGGCTTGCAATAGCCATCATCACTTTCCAGCACTAGACACAACTTTTCAGAATTAAATATATTAAGCAAGAAAGTGCTTAGAGAGAGAGAGAAAGAGAAGACCTAGTGAAGAGGTTTTGCAGTTTTGGCTAAAGGCAGGCTGTCAAAGACAGTAAAGGAAACAAAAAGATATAAAGGGAGGGACTGTATAACAGTCCAAAAAAAGGGGAGAAAATATTGAGAAAAACCTGCATAACTGCAACTGAAACCACAACCTGTAAGTAAAAAACTTGCAAGCCCAAAGCAAACCTGCTAGCCAACTTAACATACAGAAGCATGTAACAAAACAACAAACCTGCATAACCTCCAAACTGCAAATCAAAAACCAAAACCACAAACCTGCTTTCAACATCAAGCAAGTCAAAACCTGCATAACTGCAACTCCCCAACCTTGCAAAACTGTAAGCCAAGCAAATAGGCCAAAAAACCTGTTTGAGCCAAAACTGCAAAGATAGCTTATTCAAGCTCAACAAACCTGCACAAAATCTCAGAACCAATGGCAAATCTGTGAGCCCAAACCAGCTCACAAAAACTTGCAAACCTGCTTTACAAACAAGCAAGCCTGCATAACTGCAACTCCCTAACTTGCCTAAACTGCTCAAAACACAAGCAAAAGCAAACCTGAAAACCATAAGCCTGTTTAGTAACAAAACTGCAGATCAAAAAAGTTCATGCAAAACCTGTAGCTGGCCCAAACCAAGCCTGCATTCGAAACTGCAAACTATGGCAAAACCTGCTCACAGGCCAAACAAAAAGAACCTGTAAACATTTCCAAACTGCAAAGCTAGCTTACTCAAGCTGGCCAAAACAACAAGGAGCCAACAAGTTTCAAATCTAAGATTATCATCAACAAGAGCATTTCAGAAGCTCACTAACAACAAACAATAGCCAGTTTTCAATCTCATCATCATTATTCAAGCATTCAAAAAGAATAAGATTTTCAGAAAAAAAGAAAACAGTTTCAGAAGTATATCCTTCATCATTAACAAGAAACAAAGAAGCAAGCTAGTTCTCAGAATCATCCTCATCAAATAATCAGGGTCAACAAGGAGAGAGGAAAAGTTTTAGAAGCAAAATAATATAGGTCTCAGAAATTTTGTTCATCATCAACCAAAACAAAGAGCAAACAAGTTTCAGATCTAAGCTCATCATTAACAAGGGAGAGGTTCAGAGGCTTTCAGAAACTTCAAAAAAAAGGTATCATCATCACCAATATTCAAGTTTTTAGAATCATCATCAAACACTCAGAGGGAGAGAATCAACAAAAGCAAACAACAATAAGTTCTCAGAATAATCTCATCATCAAACATTCAAAAAGAAGTCAAAGAAACAGAAATACCAGAAGCGACGTTCATCTTCATCCTCCTTTCGCCTCCGGCCACCAAGAGCGCTGCCGGTCCAACCCTCCCTCCATCTTTTTCATAAACAAAATGTCAAGGTAAGCTTTCCTCACCCCATACACTGCATCATGCTCATAACAACCATAGATTAGAAGATAAATCCAAAACATAATCAAGAGAATCAAGCATGCAAACTGTAAAAACCCTAAGAATCAGAACAAGATAAAAACTATACCTTTCAAACCATCGCCTTGGACCGTCGTGGAGAAGAGAGGGCGAAGGTGGCGCTCTAGAAACTTGGAGTCATAAGGAGTGTTAGAACCATGGCCTGAGAAAGACGAGAGAAACGAAGAAGAAGGAGGCGCCGCTGTGCAACCAAAGTTTGCAAACCCTAATTCTGATTGAAACTCTAACAAAAAGTAACCCAATTGGATAATGGGCCTTCGCCCAGACAAATATGTTAAGCCCAGTATTCTCTAAGCATGCGTACCCCCCCCCCCCCCCTCCCCCCCCTTTTACTCACTCTGACTTGCATTTGGTTCTTCTTCATTTTTTTTTCATTTGGGCCATAAGATCCCAAGGCCCATTATCTTTTCTAAACAAACTAATACTTTTTATTTATTTTTTATTTTCATTTTTAATAATTTGATTCTTTTTCTTTTGTTAATAATAAGACTAAAATATATTAAAACTTTGTTAATATAGTTTTTTTATTTTTATTTTATTTTATTATTTTTTTACATTTATTAAAATACAATAATAATAGAGATTTTATTTTTGTTTTCTTTAAAAAATATATACAAAATGATAGAAACATTAATTTAAATAATTTTCTTTCTTTAAAACTTTTTCTTTTCATAAATCATAAAATGCAAAAATAATAACAATACTTAAATCTTTATTAGGTTAAAATCTTATTTGTTCATTTGTAAATAAATACATGCATCTCATAATTTACTAATTTTTCTTAATTTGTTATAATTTTACATTGAATTGCGACAATTCGATTTGGCTGTAACGCATAATACTTGGACATTATTATTCTTATGAGATTCATCCCCATTTGTAAATAATTTGTACCCCCATCCCCGAATACTCATTTGTAATAACTTAGACTTTAAATTCCCGCAATTTATTGCTTTCAATATATTGTATAGTAATTAGGGTTTGTATGGCAAGATTCAAAATCAATCGCTAGATAACCTAATACAAGATAAATGCATGAAAATCAATACACAATTCACACTTTCACCTCTAGGGTAACCTCACTTGTTGCCTCGGAAAATGCAATCATGTCCCTCGAGTATGAGACACTCTAGCAAATGCCCTTTCCATAAACAAAGATCGTAGTCCCTCGATGACCCTCGATGTTGCCTTCGATAAAACGATCTCGTCCCTTACAAAATTGCTAGAGCGTCTCACAAGTTGCTTTCAATGATTGTATACGATGACCCGCGCCTGTCCCGCTTAACATCCTAACACAAGGTTGTTCACCAAATACAATGGTGAAATAACACTGTTAAATGGGTTAAAAACATAAGAAAGATCTTTGAGTAAAATAGGGTAGACAACTCTTAGTTACTTGATCAAAAACTTGCAAAACATCCTTGCCATTTTTCAAACACACTTCACAACACAACTTCAAAACAATTTCAAAACAACTTTCAAAACATTGAAATATCTTTTCAAAAAGACACACAACTTTGTATATGTTGTACCCCAAAATTTGCCCTCCCATATTCTTCAAGATTTGCCAAAAGCACGCTTCAAAATCTCCCAAGGGTTGCACAGTTCAAAGGCCTCCTAACAGTCAAAAACTAGGGTTTTGATTCTGACAAAGAAGTTGAAGTTTCCAAGGGCCCAATCAAGTTCCACATGCCTACCAACACTTTCAAGCACCCATATGTCAAGTTTCAAGACTTACAGCACAAAATTGCACAGTCAAAAACCCTAATTGCCCTACAGTCAACTGCAGGGGAAAAATGGTCATTTGACAGTCAAAAGTTCAAATTTTTGATCAGCATCTTATTTTGAAGCCCCAAACATCATTTGATCAATTCTTGATCATGATTCTCAAGTCATGGCTCAAAAAGTCTCAAGATGCAAAAGTTTCCATATTTGGACAGTTGAAAAAGTCAACTGTAACTTGACCAAGGCATAACTTCCACATGGTTTATCAGAAAAATTCCATCCAAAGCTCATTTTGAAGAGAAAGACATTTCCTACAACTCCTCTTCACACTTCAAGTCCAAGAAATGCTCTCACAAAAAGTTATCAATTTCGACATTATAGGTCATTTTCAAAAGTCAACAAAAAGGGACTTTAAGTCAAAGACCATAACTTGAGATTGGTAAATCAAAATGACATGGGACCAAAGGCATTGGTTAGTGGACTTCAAGACCTTTCCAAAATGTCCAAGAACATGATCAAAGCTTAAAAATTGAGCAAGATATGCCTTGTGGAAGTTGGGAAAGTTTTGGGAATTTTGAAAAGTCAACTTTGCTTCAAATGCCTCAAAATTGCTAATGGGCCACAAATTCTTTCAAGAATCCTCCTCCAAAAGCTATGCACGACCCATTGACCCAAAGGGGAGTTATTTTCTTATTTTTAATTAATTAATTGAATATTTAATCTATTTAATTCATTTAATCAAAATTAATTACAAGAAAAATACTAAAATAAGGTTTTCAAATCTTTTTGTGCAGTATAATATCTCATCAAGGCCTAAGGATTTCGTGCATGCCCAAAGAAGAAAGATTCCATGCAAATTGGCTAGGTTTCATGATAAAAAGATTGAAAAAGATTATGCAAAATCACAAAATTAAAAAGCATTGATTCCATGGATATGAGGCTTGTTTTGTTACCCTAATTCATCCCTCATATAAGCCAGAACCTAAACCTAATGAAAAAAACCTTGAAGCTGCGCCCAAACCTGAAGACAAACTTGGCATTTTTTGTGAAAAAACTCAAAACTGTTTTCCTAGTTTCAGGGTGTTTCAAAGCAAAACAACTATTCCATTGCACTCCTGACACATCCAGGAATCTTCTCCAATCAAATTCAGACCTCTGCACGCAAAGAACTGGTAGAACCATGTTGCATATTTCATGAAAATACTCATAATCGTATCTTGAATTCCATGCATTTTTCATGTGTTTTTTATGTTGATTTATACTAACGTGCATCTCCTGAAGCTAATGACATAACTTAATTGAGTTGTGAGGCCCTGTATAAAAAAACGCCATGGAAGATGCTTAGGGTTTCAGAGTTCTAATTTTGGGGCTTTGCACATAGGGTAAAATCAGACCTTCAAACCAACACCAACTGATTCGTGACATCCCAACGATGATAACTCACACCTCGCGCTCAATTTATGAGCAACCATACGCTAATCACTATTTTTGAATGTTGAAGTTTGTGGGGGTTTAAAACCCCCGCTATCCTTTCTCTTTTTTTCAGGTCAAAACGAAGAAGTGGAGAAGAAGATGAGTTGTAAGCGTGTGTTTGGCTTATTTGAAATTCAGCGCGTTTTTTATTTGATTCCAGCATAATGTTTATTTGTTACATATATTAATTCCATCCTATTATACTAACGAATACGCGTGCATAGCTCAGTTGGTGGAAAGTGTTGTTGGCAAGCCTTGGGACCTGGGTTCGATTCCCAGGTCCCCCATATTTCTCAATGTATTTTGTTTTCATGTGATTCTATGCAGTACACGCCCAGAATTCTACCATGCATCCAGCGCTGGAACTTGCCACGCGTCTCAGAAGATCAATCCAATGGCCATGATCTGAAGAACACCATACGCATTGGTCAATGGAGCCACACACATCCCAAAAAAGTCAACCAGGCCTCCTCAAATGGGCCAAATTGCTGGCAATTTACCTCCAAAATTGGGGTCAACACCCCCCATTGGTTTGCATTTCATTTTTCATTCTTTTTATTTTTTCTATTTATTTGTTTTATTTATTTTTAGTTTAATTCATAAATTAATTTTTCATAACATAAAAATACCAAAAAAATTCAGAAACTATTAAAATAAAAATATGTTTTAATGTTTAATTCACTAACACTTTTGTAAATAGATTTTTTTAATTAATTTAGTTTTAATTCTAGGTTTAATTTTAATGTTTTTTTAATAAACTAAAAAATGTAGAACTAGGGTTTTAAATACTTTTATTCTTTTTCTTTTCTTTTACCATTATTAAATATTAATTATTTTTATAAATAAATTGCCATATACATAATTAATATAAATTAGGTCAAACTTAAATCTATTTTTTGTTAATAATTAAAAATGCTTAGAATTAGGGTTTTAATTCCAATTTAACTTTCTCATTAAACTCCATAAATACAAAAACTCCAAAAAAATCTTTCTTTTTATTTAAACTTAATTAATTTATTAATTTCAATTCAATTTCTTTAAAAGGGTCCAACGCCCTCGCTTTCGATTATAATTCCGTTTCACGCGTTTATTTTGTTTCTTTTTGTAAATTTCATGTAATTACTCCAAAGCCTTGTAATAGATTAATTAGGATATTTATTCTTCCGCATTTTTATTTTATTTCAAATCGGGTCTTGGACTAATTTGGCGATGTAGACCCGCGCCTTTGTAATAGCGTGGGACTTTTAAATTCCGCATCTTTTAATTGTTAATAATTTGCATGAAAGAATGAATGCCAAAAATAAAAACAAAGCATAGATCACAAATGCATGACAAGATAAACATAATTGAAAATGACACACAAATCACACACCACCCCTAGGGTACGTCTCACTGTTGCCTTGCCCCTCGAAAAGTGGTCGTCGAGTAGAGGATGTTTTAGTAAGTCCTCATGTCCATGAACATGGCATGAGGGTAGCTTCTAAGGTGTCTTCCTATTGCTCTGGTGACCACACTGTCCTGAACCCTCGAATTGACCCGAACACCTCCAACGGTGGTGCTACCTACCTCTCAATGGTGGGATGGCACTATCTTAAGGACATTTACACAGACGAATTCCTTAGGGTAGGTAGGCGACTCGTAGATACTTGCTCTAATTTCAAAACAAATCCAAAACTTCTTTTCACACCGACACCTTTCAAAAAGCTTTCAAAAGCAACTTTTCAAACACTCTTGAGGACTGATACAAGAGTCGAACTGAAATTTTCAAAGAAACTTTTTCAAACCCACTCACAGTTGAAAAGCAAACAAACAATTTTGAAAACACAAATGTGCAAGTATCTAAGAGCCCATGGATAACCATGGATAGAAAGGGTGCTAACACCTTCCCTTTCTATAAATCTACCTCCCGAACCGAGAGCAATCTCTATAAGGAATTTTTCTGTGCTTTTGTCCTTTCCATTTGGAGAAAATAAAAGACGGTGGCGACTCTTGCTTCCGCGACATTTCGCGAACCAGCGTTAAACAGTCAGTTCCAGATCCACCGATCACAGTATATATTCAAACAAGAATCATTACAAAGGTTTCCTAGACAAGGCTTCTTTTTCAAAGCATTTTCAAAAACCACACACACAAAGCACCATTTCAAACAATTGAAAAGCAAAGGCAAGTGATCTAAGACAAGTAACTAAGAGCCCATGGATAACCATGGATGAAAAGGGTGCTAACACCTTCCCTTTTCATAATCTACCCCCCGAATCCAAGAAAACATCTCAAAGGTCTTTCCTGTGCTTTTTGACCTTTCCTTAGGATAAAATAAAAAGTCGGTGGCGACTCTTGCTAAACCGAACAAGTGCAAACACAAACGCAAAACATCAAGTCAGTTCTCCCACCGTATCACAGTGTGCCACCTATTTTTTTTGAAATCTGATTTTATTTCTGATTCTATGCTTTATTCACTAATGACCATGTTATGCACAATGCGCCAGATCCCTTAGATTTGATTATTAATGCGTTTTGACTCTCATCCAATGGTCCACATATTTTTGACTTTTATTTTCTTTTCTGATTTTTATATTTAATTGTTTTAAACTTCAAAAAATCATAGAAAATTCATTTTAAGTCCAAAAAATCTGGAAAAATTATGAAAAATATTTTTTATTACTCTCTTTCTGATTTTTATTTTTTCACAATTTAATTGTGTTTTGGGATTTTTTTACAAATTTTCACTTTATTTGAATTGTTTTAAATGTTAAAAATATTTTTATGCATTTTTAAATTCTGAAGAAATTATGGAATGATCTAATGATATTGTGAAAAATATTGGTGACCTCACTTATTTTGTATTTCTGAATTTTGTATTTTTTTATCATTTTTGGTTTATTTTACTCATTTCTTTTAATTTTAAAAATAGTTTCTGACTTTGAAAAATCACCAAAAAAATTATAAAATCATTTGAGTCCTTTTCTGATTTTTCTATGGTCTTACTTTTCATTTTTTGATAAATTTGAACATAGTTGATATTTTTCTCTTTTATTTCTATTTTAAAACCTTTTATTTTAAACCTTTTTTTTGTATATATTAAATATAATATTATTTTGTGACTATTTTCTGGCTAATCTTGGGTTAAATTTTTGACCATGAACTTTATTAACATCATTGGATCCATGGTGTTGAGTCTAACTCCATAAAAATGGATGAATGATTTTAATAATAGTTTGATTAAATTTAATTCAGAAGTGGTTTGTATATTCTCCCCCACCCCTCTTCATCTCATCCCTTTTCTTATTGCACTAAGTGTTATTGAAGCATGATCTCTATATCATGTCTCAAAACAAATGGTGCATAGATTGCTATTGACCGGCCTCAAAATAGGTGTGACTTCTATACAAGTCCACTTACGATTGCTTAACATAGCGCTAAATTTTGTCCCGATTCGAATATATGATCATTCGTGGCCCAAACTTATGTTTGCAAGCCCAAGTATGTTAATTTTATCTCTTTGATCCAATAACCTTGAGATTCATTGTGTGGAGGCTTTGGTTCTACCAATCCTCTAATGGATCTACAATACCTTTGGTCAATGCGGATCACTTAAACATAGTTAAAAATTAAATGGTACTCATGAGGATTCCAAATGGATGATATACTTGACAAAAAGCAAATGCAACTTGTTATGTGGAGGCTTCGGTTCTACCAATCCTTTAACGAGTTCCAAATGCAAGTTTCAAGACGATCATCCAAATAACCACTAATCACTAATAATTGACTTTATCCTTTATTTTATTATATGCCCCTTTATTTTTATGCACTATTTACTTTTAGCATTTACATTTCATGCCATTTTCATCTTTGCTCATTTGAGTATTTACTTTCTTGTCATTTTTATTTTTGCTCACTTGAGCTTTACTTTTCTTTTTCAAAACACCTAATAATCAACATAAACCCTAAAAATCTTTAATGATACTTGTACTATTTGGTTACTATCCTTGGCATTATGGAGCATTGGACTTTTTGGACTTAGGATTAGAAACCTTGGCCTATGATTGGAGACCTTGTGACCTTATCTGATCATTTTGTATGGAGCTCTTGAGGTTTACCTCAAGACATTGGGTTGTTTGTTTGTTTTGTATGCAGGTTGTTGTGATTACACTCTTTGTTTGTAATTTGGAATTCATTCGTATACAACCGTTACTCTGCCCAATTTTTGTGAAGACTTAATACACTTGAAGTTTGGTTCTATCAAGAGGTCTAGTATATTTGCTTTCTTGGTTTCAATCCAAAGAATGAGAATTCTATCTTGGCTCATAATGTCAAGTATTGGATTTTTGTTGGTCAGATGGTTCTTATCCCTAGCTTTTACCTTATGCTTTAGGATAGCCTCTTCTTCTCCTCCCATCTTCTTTAATTTCAAAAATCTTCTCCCTCCTTTTGAAAACTCTTCTTGTTTTAAACTTGAACCATTTTCATAATAAACTTGGACTTAGATCCATGCATTTTCAAACATTTTCATAAATAAACTTCAATAAACTTAATAATACTTTGACATTTTTTTGTGAGAAGACTAAAAGTCAATCAATCTCATTCAAACAATTTTGCCATCTTGGCTTTCATCTTAAACTTTTCTCAAAAGATTCGACTCTTGTCAATCCTTGTAGTGATGCAAATAACTATACTTCTATGATATGTAGTGAAGTGAGATATTTTCCACTTGGGTGTTCAATGAGGCATTGTGGATTTTAAAATCCAAGCCATATCCTCCACTTTGAGATGATGCAAAATTCTCCTTTCTCATGATTGTGGGTAGTAAGTATGTTTTCCACACGGACAATGACGACGATATTTTATCTCTTAAAATCAACCAACACACTTGTGTTTTAAGATCTTTAAAAGAGGAACTACGTGTACCCTGATCCCCTATTGCATGAAAGGTGGTACGTAGGCACTAAAGGTTCGCAACCGCGGCGGGTGCAAAAATTATAAAAATATTTCTTTTCTCACCTCCACCATCTATTTTTATACAACATGTTTATAGCCAAAATATACACATTTTACAAAGAGGTTCCTGCAGAGTACCGTCGATGTTTAGGGTTATAATACCTTCCCTTTACATAACCAACCCCCTTACCTTGAATCTTTCCCCCCTCTTTTGGGTTATTCGCT
This sequence comes from Vicia faba, assembly GCA_948472305.1. Taxonomy (NCBI): domain Eukaryota; kingdom Viridiplantae; phylum Streptophyta; class Magnoliopsida; order Fabales; family Fabaceae; genus Vicia; species Vicia faba. The sequence continues at coordinate 1,196,140,914 of OX451740.1, read as the reverse complement.
CTTTTCCCATTTCTTTGGAAACAATAAAGCGTGGCTGCGATTTTTATTTTGATATGTATAAGTCTAGTCAATCCAATGGCTTAGTCTTAACCATTTCTACCGCTACAGAAAAATGGTGACTTCACTGGGGAATCTCAGATTAACCTCTTGCTAGTCCATTCCTAAATGGGTTGAGCCTATCTTTGTTTTTATTTGTATATGTGCTATTGTTGTTTATGTGGTATATGTTGTATATATGTTTGTTTGGATTTTCCTGGTTTTCAGGGTGTTTGGTGATTTATCGTACGTCCTATACCTGGAATTGGGAAAACTTTAAGATAGGACGGGCGGTATAGTCATGTTAACTTTGAGGGAGTAACCCCAAAAAAGGAGGCATGAGATCCCCCACTCAGTGGAGGCCCCTTTAACTGTAGTGTCGTTTACCGAGTAATTGGGAAGACGTACTGCTTTCGACCTGGGAGCCTGCTGAAGCTGAGGACCGTAGAATACCAAACCCATCTTGGCCTTTTAGGTGTAGTGCGGAAGCTACGACAGAGTAATCCGGAAATAATTGTCACACGATACTACGCTCGAACGAGTTTTTCTTGAGAATATTACTAATTACTGAGTTAATCGGGAAGTTGGTAATATCCGAAGGAAGGATGTAGACTCTGGGAACCTCTAGAACCTTGTTCGGCAGGTGATAACTTTTAGACCAATACCTTATGGGTAGTACCTTCGACCTCATGCTCGTGACATTTAACCTATTAACCCTATATGTGTGATCTTGTGTGTGATTGTTGCATCATGCATCCATGCACTCATAAGCATCTTTTGAAGAGATCTTATTTCAAGGGATTTAAAAGTAGACCATTTGTGAATGTCTCAGGTACTTTTTAACCATGGATTCTGGAAAGAGAAAGAATGGGAAGTACAATTTCAAGGATCCCAAGATAGATGAGTTGATCAGTCTAATTCCCAAGATCGAGTGTTCTGCAGACTTTTGGAAGAAGTATAGATCCATCATTCCTCTCATTAAGCTGAAGATGAAAGAGGGTATTCTCTCGACCTTGGTCTAGTTCTATGATCCGATGTATCATTGCTTTACTTTTTCCGACTATAAGTTGATGCCTACACTGGAGGAGTATTCTTATCTATTGGATTTACCTATTACCGATCGTGTTCCTTTTACTTGTTTGGAGGGTGAGTCAAAACCACATGAGATTGCTGCTTTGATTCATCTGGGGAAGTATGAGGTGGAAGCCCATATGACTACTAAAGTAAGGATTAAAGGATTACCAGCTCAGTTCTTATTAGAGAAAGCTCGTTACTTTTCCAGGATGAAGAGTACAATCGCTTTTGAGGCCATCTTTGCTCTACTTGCTTACGGGTTGTTCTTATTTCCAAATTTGCACAAATTTGTTGATATTCATGCTATCAGGATCTTCATGATTGGAAACCAAGTTCCTACATTGTTGGGTGATTATTATTACTCTATTCATCTTCGGAGTTCTTATCATGGGGGGATGATTATCTGTTGCACGCCCCTGTTGTACCAGTGGCTTATCTCTCATATGCCTCAGTCTGATGCTTTTTGGGATGTCAGAAAGGAACCCCATTGGGCTCCTAAGATCATGTCACTTACTCACCCGTATATTGATTGGTATCATCGAGCTTACCAGGATATAGAGATTGTTGACAGTTGTGGTAGTTTCCCCAATGTACCTCTTCTTGGTACAAAGGGAAGAATCAGCTATAACCCTGTTCTTGCACGACGACATCTTGGTTATCCGATGAGGGATAAACCAAATAGTATTCATTTGAGTAGTTTATTTCTGAAGGAAGGAGAAGACCATAAGGAAGCTAGGGATCATATTGCGAAGGCCTGGCGTCACATTCATAAGAAGAGTAGGAAGGATTTGGGACCTAGGGGTGTTGTTTCTTTGGAGCCATATCTTTAGTGGGTCCAAACGAGAGCTATTCAGTTGAAGATGCCGTATCCCCAGGAAACACCTATGCATGATTTATTTGTTAAGACCACTCCTCCCTTATTAGATGATCTAGAAGAGCTGCAACTTACTTTGGTCAGGATGCAACAGGAAAAGGATGCTTGGAAGAACAAGTGCCAAACTTTAGAGATTTCCTATAGAGCAGACTTGAAGGAGAAAGACGACTTGATTGAGATCCTTGAGATTCGAGCGGTAGAGACTATGGAGAGGCAAGGGGATTTATTTTGTCCTAAGCCTCAATCAGATGCTGATTACTCACTTCCTGATTCAGGTGATTGGAAGGAGGTTTCCACCAGATATGCAGAAGAAAACCAGAGGTTGAAGGCTCAGATTGCCATGCTCACGGGGAAGCGCCAGCGTATAGAGTGATCTCCATCAGTTTTGCTTCTTAGGGTTTTAGATTTTATTTTCATGTTGTACTTGGGATCATTGAAACTTGTAATCCATTTTGAAGTTGTTATAATGGAATTTTCAGTATTTTCAAATGCGTTATTACCTTGATATTTGCAATATGTCCATAAATTTTAAATTCCTTGAAATATTAAATAAAATAAAATCATGTGCATTTCATATCATGCATCATATTGCACATATTTCTTGCATTTGTTATGCATATCCAAGTGTCTTACCAAGCTTCTTTACTTCGTTCAGCAAGCTGACTCACCACTACAACACTCGGGCTAATTTCAGAAAGAAGATGGACAACCTAGAACAAGAGAATCGCGAGCTGCGCGAGGAGGTTTCTGCTTTGAAGGCTGGCATGGCCAATCTGACTGCTTTGATGGAATCTTTGGTGGCTACTCAGAATCAGCCACCAAGTGTCCAACCTCAACCAACAAGGGCAACTACTGAAGCTCTGACTGTTCCCGTATCTGCTACTTCAACTGTTGTTTAAAATCACATGCCTCAAGGTTATCCATGGGGAGTTCCATAGAATTTTGCACCTAAGGGTTTCAATCTTGGTCCTCAAGATACTTTAATTGTTCAGACTATTGTTACTCCGGCACCTTCTGTGGTGCATACTGCTCCTGTTGCGCCTCCTTCGATGAATATGGTTCCGTTTGGTAATGATGATGTGTGTCGTCCTTTCCCTCCACCGAGTGAAGACTTGGATCTTTATGAAAGAATGGATGATTTTCATGAGCAGTAGATGCAAAGAGAGATGAAGGCCCTCAGGGTAAAAGAGCTATTTGGGAATAATGTGTATGAGTTATGCTTGGTCCCGAATGTTAAGATACCTGCTAAGTTTAAGGTCCCGGAGTTTGAGAAGTACAAGGGCAACACATGCCCTCGTGCTCATCTGGTGATGTACGTAAGGAGAATGTCTACCCATACTGATGATCAGCGTCTGCTGATTCACTTTTTTCAGGATAGTTTGACCGGTGCGGCGTTGAAGTGGTATATGAGTTTGGACAGTGTTAACATCCATACTTTCAATGATTTGGGAGAAGCGTTCATCAAACAATACAAGTACAACATGGACATGGTGCCTGAACGTGATCAACTCAGGGCCATGGTTCAGAAAGACAGGGAATCATTCAAAGAATATGCACAGAGATGGCGTGAGGTAGCCTCCCAAGTGATTCCTCCCATGGAAGAGAAGGAGATGACTAAGATTTTCTTGAAAACGCTCGGTGCTTTCTACTACAAGAGGATGGTAGCAAATGAGCCAAGTGACTTTACTGAAATGGTAGGAATAGGTATCCGCTTAAAAGAGGCTGTAAGAGAGGGTCGTTTAACTAAGAGTGAAAGTTCTGGAGGTATGAAGAAACCATCTTATGGGTTTACTAAGAAGAAGGAAGGGGATGCAAATGTTGTTATGCAAGAGAGGAGGGTTAATACTCCTAGAAGGAATTCTCAGCGTAATCAGCAAGTCGCCTCAGTTACTCCAGTTGTGGGTGCAGCTCCAACTACCGTTGCTTATCAGAGACCATCCCAACAGGGGAATCAAGGGTATAATCAGAGAAGGGAGAGTTATGACCCTATTCCTATGAGCTATACATAGTTACTACCAGCATTCATTCAGAAGAAGCTGGTTCAGACTCGACCACCTCCCGCTGTACTATTACCATTGCCTTGGTATTATAAGGCAGACCAAGCATATGCATTTCATCAGGGAGCACCAGGGCATAATGTTGAGAATTGTTATCCTTTGAAGAATGAGGTGAAAAAATTGGTGAAGTCCTATATTCTATCTTTCAAGGATGTGGGCCCTAATGTGAAAGATTATTCCTTGCCCAAGCATGGAGGAGCAAATGTTGTGAACATGGTGGCCGATTATCCAGGCGACTTCCAGATTTTTGATATTAATCTGGTTAGAGGAGATTTGGTGAAAATGCATGCAGACCTTTGTGAATTTAGATACTATACGCATGACCATTCCCGTTGTGCTATTTGCAGTACAGACATACAAGGTTGCGATAAGATAAAGGCTGATTTACAGGAGATGATGGATGAGGGCCTCATCAACTTAATTAGGCCTAGGGAAGAGTATGAAGAGGAGGTGAATATGGTTTCTGGATATCCTGGAGAATTCATAACTTTTGATGTAGAGTATATGAATGAAGACCTTGTGCAATTGCATGCTACTTTCTACCATATGGCTGGTCAGGTAGAACACCAGTATGGATCTTTCCAAATTTGCTGCCGGGACTCCCGAGGATGTTCAATCGTGAAGAAGGGTGTTCAGTTGTTGTTGGAAAATAGAACTATCAAGGTTACAGGTCAAAGGGATGATTACCATGAGGTTGATTTGATTGAGGTTTGCTTGACTGAAGAAGAGTCAGATGAAGAGTATGCCTCTGCAGATGAGTATTTCTCCTCAGATGAGGTTTTGTTTTCCAAAAATGAATCAATAATGACTGATTATGTTGAAGAAGGGGTAAATGCTATTGTGCCTTGTTTTGGCGCACCTGCCCATTTTGAAGTTAAGTATTATAGCAAGCCATCTATTACCCCATTGGTGATTAGTTTGTCGGGTCCTATCCCCTACAAGTCAGATAAGGCTGTGCCCTACAAATACAACGCTACAATATTAGAGGATGGAGTGGAAGTTCCCATCCAGCCAATGCCTGATGCTGGAAATATTGCTGAAAATAGCAGGGCGACCTGCAGCAGACGTGTGTTTGCACCAGTTGTTCGAGGAGATATTAGTGCTGGAAAGAAAACTGTCGAAAATGTTGAACCCAAGAAGGCTACGGGTGAAACTAGTGGGGGTACATTAGAGAAAGAAGTGGATGATATTTTGAAGATAATCAAGATAAGTGACTACAGAATTGTAGACCAGCTACTGAAGACTCCTTCAAAAATATCTATCTTGGCGTTATTGATGAACTCCTCTGCTCACATAGAATACTTGATGATGGTATTGGACCAAGCTTTTGTGGAGAGTGATATGCCCATAGACCAATTCAGCAGCGTAATAGGGAACATTATGTCATGTAATAATTTGAGTTTCTACGATGATGATTTACCAGAGGAAGGAAGGAATCACAACCTGGCCATCCACATCTCTATGAATTACAATGATTCACTATCCAATGTGCTGATTGATAATGGATCCGCTTTGAACGTTATACCAAGGAGCACTCTTATGAAGTTAAAATATCAAGGAACACCCATGCACCCGAGTGGCATCATTGTGAAAGCGTTTGATGGATTAAGGAAATCTGTTATTGGTGAAGTGGACTTGCCAATTCATATAGGACCACATTTGTTTCAGATAACTTTTCTAGGTCATGGATATTGTACCCACTTATAGATGTTTGCTAGGAAGGTCGTGGATTCATGAGGCAGGGGATGTTACTTCAGCTTTACACCAAAAACTGAAGTTTGTACGTGAAGGGAAAGTAGTAATCATAAATGGGGAACAAGCATTATTGATATCTCATTTGTCCTCTTTCAGCATTGTGGAGGCAAATGAAACTGTTGTTGGAACCCAGTTCCAAGCCTTATCCATTGACAACATAAGAGGAAATGAGAATTCCATGGTTTCGCTTAAGGATGCGCAGCAGGTTGTGCGTAATGGCCACAATGAAGTTTAGGGACAGATTATGGATCCACCTGTGAACAAGAACAAAGTCGGATTGGGGTTCTCTTTGAAGAATGGAAAAGGTAAGAGCATGAAGCCGAAGTCTTCTACAGGAAAGTATTAAGATATCTTCCGTAGCGGGGGTTATCTTCATCCAACTGTTTTCGAGATTAATGCCATTGTAGAAGATGAAGCAGAGCAGGAAATGCCGAATTATATGACGCACGGAGTTAGGGTTCAGAACTGGATCACCATTGATGTTCCCTCTTGCATACATGTTTCAAAGTAATTTGTTTTGTTAATCTTTTTGAAAAGCTTTCACTTTGCCCAAGGTGGAAGTATTAATGTTGTAGGGCTTATCTGTTTGTTGTGACTTTTAAAATCAATAATAAAAGTTATCTTTGTTTCCCAAATTACGTCTTTATTTTCTGCTTTTTCTTGGAAAATGGTAATAAAAAAAACCTTTCAAAATAAATAAATAACTGAAATTCAATCTGCATGATCACTTGTTATATGTGTCAGTTTCTAAAAGCAACCATAAATCATATGTGCAGATTAATTAAAAAACCCGTTGAATACAATGACCCTGCACCCTCTCCCAACTTTGAATGTCCTGTGTATGGGGCTGAAGAAGAATATTATGATGATATTCCAGAAGAGGTCTCACGGTTTCTTGAGCATGAGGAAAATAACATTCAGCCATATAAAGAGCCATTGGAAGTTATCAATTTGGGTTCAGAAGAAGATCCGAAGGAAGTCAAGATTGGAGCATTGCTGCATCCTGATGTGAAGAGCAGGTTGATTGAGTTGTTGAAAGAGTATGTGGATATTTTTGCTTGGTCTTATCAAGATATGCCTTGTCTAGATACAAATATTGTAGAGCACCGTTTGCCGTTGAAGCCAGAGTGTCCGCCAATTAAACAAAAGTTGAGAAAAACTCACCCAGATATGGCAGTGAAGATCAAAGAGGAGGTTCTAAAGAAGATTAATGTTGGTTTTATTGTGACATCAGTGTATCCTCAATGGATTGCCAATATTATCCCAATACCGAAAAAAGACGGAAAAGTTCACATGTGCGTAGATTACAGAGATCTAAATAAAGTTAGTTCAAAAGATGATTTTCCATTGCCACACATTGATATGTTAGTGGATAGCACAACAAAATTCAAAGTATTCTCGTTCATGGACGGATTTTCCGTGTATAATAAAATAAGAATGGCTCTGGAGGACATGGAAAAAACAACGTTTATCACACCCTGGGGAACATTCTGTTACAGAGTGATGCCATTCAGGTTGAAGAACGCTGGTGCAACGTACCAGAGGGCTATGACAACCCTATTCCATGATCTGCTGCACAAGGAAATCGAAGTATATGTTGATGATATGATTGCCAAATCCCAGACTGAAGAAGGGCATGTAGAAGATTTGTTGAAGTTGTTTCAGCGTTTAAGGAAGTATCGTCTCCGCTTGAATACAAATAAATGCACCTTCGGTGTTTGATTAGGGAAATTGTTGGGTTTCATTGTTATCCAGAAAGGAATTGAAGTTGACCCTGATAAAGTCAAAGAAATTCAAGAGATGCCAACGCCAAGAACTGAAAAGCAAGTTAGAGGGTTCCTCGGGCGTTTGAATTATATCTCCAGATACATCTCCCACATGACTGTAACATGTGAACCGATCTTTAAGCTGTTAAAGAAAGATTAATGTTGTGTATGGACGGATGACTGCCAAATGGAATTTGAAAGTATTAAAGAATCTCTGCTTGAACCTCCTATCTTGCTCCCTCCTGTCTAAGGAAGACCGTTGATTATGTATCTGACAGTGTTAGATAAATCCATGGGTTTTATTCTGGGGCAACAAGATGAAACAAGGAAGAAAGAGTTTTCCTTTTATTATCTAAGTAAAAAGTTCACTGATTGTGAGTCGCGATATTCCATGCTGGAAAAGACATGTTGTGCTTTGGCCTGGGCGGCAAAGCATTTGCGGCAGTATATGTTAAATCACACTACTTGGTTGATCTCCAAAACGGATCCAATTAAGTACATTTTTGAAAAGCCTGCTCTTACTGGGAGAATTTCCTGTTGGAATTTGTTGTTATCTGAATATGATATCAAATACCGCACTCAAAAAGCTATTAAAAGCAGTGTGTTGGCAGATTATCTTGCTCACCAACCAATGGAGGACCATCAGTCTGTAGAATATGAATTTCTTGATGAGGAATTGATGTTCCTGAAAGTAAAAGATTGTGAGGAACCATTGCCTGAGGAAGGTCCTGACCCAGAATCTCGTTGGAGTATGATATTTGATGGAGCTTTAAATGCTTATGGTAAAGGAATTGGTGCTATGATTGTCACTCCACATGGATCGCACATTCCTTTTACCGCAAGGCTAACATTTGATTGTACTAATAATATGGCAGAATATGAGGCTTGCATGATGGGTCTCGAAGAAGCTATTGATCTCAAAATTAAAAATCTAGATGTGTATGGTGATTCAGCTTTGGTAATAAACCAGATTAAAGGGGAACGTGATACTCGTCACCCCGACTTGATCCCTTAGAAAGATTATGCTAGAAGGTTGTTACCCTTCTTTAATAAAGTTGAATTCCATCATCTTCTAAGAGATGAAAATCTGATGGCGGATACTCTGGCAACTCTGGCTTCTATGTACCAAATAAATACTCGGAATGATATACCTCGAATTATGGTTCAACGACTGGATAGACCTGCTCATGTGTTTACAACAGAAGAGGTAGCAGATGAAAAACCTTGGCATTATGACATCAAGCATTTTCTTCAGACTCAGGAATACCCGATCGGTGCGTCGAAGAAGGATATAAAGACATTTAGAAGATTGGCTAGCAGTTTTTTCCTAAGTGAAAATGTGTTGTATAGAAGAAATTATGACATGGTCTTGCTCAGATGCGTGGATAGACACGAAGCAGGCATGTTGATGCATGAGGTTCATGAAGGTTCATTTGGCACTCATGTGAATGGATATTCGTTGGCTAAAAATATGTTAATGGCAGGTTACTATTGGCTGACAATGGAATCCGACTGTTACAAATTTGCAAAGAAGTGTCATAGGTGTCAGATTTATGCAGATAAGGTCCATGTGCCTCCGACACTTCTCAATGTGATTTCCTCCCCGTGGCCTTTCTCCATGTGGGGTATTGACATGATTGGGATGATAGAACCTAAAGCTTCGAATGGACACCGTTTCATCTTGGTAGAAATTGATTACTTCACCAAGTTGGTGGAGGCTTCTTCATATGCCAATGTTACTAAGTAGGTGGTTGTGCGCTTCATCAAGAATAATCTTATATGTCGGTATGGTGTGCCGAGCAGAATTATCACTGACAATGGCTCGAATCTGAACAATAAAATGATGACAAAACTATGTGAAGAATTCAAGATTATCCATCATAATTCCTCTCCGTACAAGCCAAAGATGAATGGGGCTGTTGAAGCTGCTAATAAGAATATCAAGAAGATTATCTAGGAAATGGTCGTTACTTATAAGGATTGGCATGAAATGCTCACTTTTGCTTTGCATGGATATCGAACGTCTGTCCTCACTTTAACATGAGCGACCCTGTTCTCCCTGGTATATGGAATGGAAGATGTACTCCCAGTCGAGGTTGAGATTCCCTCTTTGCATGTGATAATGGAAACCAAGTTAAAAGAGGTTGAATAGGATCAAAACCGGTTTGACCAATTGAATCTGATCGAAGAGAAGAGGATGACAACTTTGTGCAATGGACCATTATATCAGAAAAGAATGAAGAAATCTTCTTATAAAAAGGTCAAACCTCGTGAATTCAGAGAAGGTGACCTCATGCTCAGGAAGATCATGTCTTTCAAAACTGATTCTAGGGGCAAGTGGACTACCAATTTTGAAGGCCCATATGTTGTCAAGAAAGCCTTCTCTGGCGGTGCATTAATTCTTGAAACTATGGATAGCGAGGAGTTCCTACGTCCCATGAATATTGATGTAGTCAAGAAATACTTCGCGTAAATAAATAAAAGAACAACTCACTAAGTTGAAAACCCAAAAGGGAGACTTAGGCAAAAAAGAGCATCTCGGTAGGCTGAAAACCCGAAAGGGCGGTCTAGGCAAAAGTTAGAGACATAAACAGAATAAATTTTCCGCTAAGTTGAAAAACCGCAAGGGAAGCTTAGGCAAAAGTTAGGGACTTTCTTGGCAAGTAACTGCATCATGCAAGATCTGATCATTGAAGCAACAATCTTCTCAAATCCTCATCATACTCCAAAGGAAGCCGCTGCTCAGGATTTCAAAAGTTGTTAGAGGGGATATTGGTCATTGTATCTCAATGTATCTTTTCCATTATATATTACCATTTTCCGAACTTTGTAATTATCCATGGAGTCTCGCCATTCGCAGACTACCATTCTATTAATGAAATTTGAGCTTTTACCCAATTCCTTGTATTTATTATTTTATTTAGCTTGCAAAGACTCCATTTATTATTTATAATAACTTTCAAAGCAAAAAGATTAAATAAAAAAATCGATTTTTCAAAAAGAATTTACAATTTTCTTTTACTTTAGAATTTGTGATGCGAAAAAAAGATAACAACAACAAAAATGGTGATCCCAGGAATGCACAAACTCCAGTTGTTTTAAAAAGTTTTTGTTCCCCTTGGGAAAGGTTACTCAGGATGATTCGCCGTATTGGGTTCGAGACTCCGGTATCCTCAGTTAAGTTTGGATTCATTTCTCCTCCTTTTCTGAGTTTTCATGATGTAAGGTTTTTAATCCGAGATTTCTCCAGTGAAGTTTTCATTCGGTCTAATAAAAGTTCTTTTTCCAGAGAAGTCGGTATAATAATTACTCTCAAAGAACACATACCTCTATTTTCCCCAGTGAAGAACGTATATTGACTTTCCCTTTGTGAATGTGGTATTAACCTACCCAACGAAGTGGGACTGAATTCCCTAGTGAATGTTTTGATGATTTGGTGTCCATCTACTTTACTTGAGATTAGTTTTGCAATCCCCAATAGAATTGTTACTTTTGAAAACATTTGTTTCCCCGGTGAAACCTGGAGAAGGATGTTCTATATCTGTACTATTCTGTCACTTTGTTTTGTTTACTTCCGGATTGTGTTTCTCCCTAGTAAAGCTGAAGCAGCAAGTAGATTATGTTTCCTCGGCTGGCGCTTTTTCTTGGAATGATCATCTTGGATGTGATTTAGCTGAGTGTTGCTTGTGCCTAAGATGGTTTTGACTGGTTACTCCCAATGTTGTACATCTGTTTTGTCAGCATACGAACGATAACACTCATACATTCATACGTACATCATGCATAGCTAAAATTGGCAAATCATTGCTCATTAACATTTTTTAATATTTTTGTTGACATATCACCCTGTTTTGCAGAGTTACATTGTCCTCTCTTCAATAGAGTGTTGGCCTTAAGCAGAAAGTGTATATTATTTCAATTTCCCCACTAAGTTATCCCTCGTGGAATATTTTTTCTTTAGCCTTCCTGTACAGCTCCTTGTTTGGAAGGATTTGGTTTTCCCTATTGATTTTATTTATTAAAGTTTGTATTTTGGTTGACTGTTTCATTCTAGTTTATTTCTAGTTTGAATATTTGGTTTCCCAACAATATTATTTACTCTGGATTTCTGAAAGCTTCGAGTTTTGGTTTGTGCATTTATTTTGCACAAGAAGACTTTATATCTTCAGCAGGAATATCGTTGCGTTTCCCCAGGAAGTCATATTTCTTTCCTCAGGAATCCATACTGTTCTCCCCATAAAGTCATTTCTTTTTACAATCCTCCATGACAACAAGTGACATGTCTCTTTATTTGAGCAACTTGTGCTTCCCTGGAAAAGTCATCGTAAATTTTTTGCTATCTCCTCTTCGAGTGGATAGTTTGTAGTCCGTCGTCAGTTTACGCCAGCGAATGGCAAGACTTTCAAAATTCACGGAGACAGTTTGTTGTGAAATCTTGGCAGGTGGAAGTCTCTTTATTTGAGACAACTTACCCTTTCTAGGCAAAGTGCCTCGGTTAAAGAAGAAGTTGAGACCCATTCTAGGCGAAACACCAGAATTTTAGGGAAACTTGTTATCTTTTTGCTACCTTCAATAAACATTGGTAGTTCATCGTCAGTGAACGACAATGCTATGATATATTTTCTCTCTACCTTCAGTGAAAGTTGGTAGATCACCATCAGTGAAAGTTGGTGCTTGTTATCTTTTTGCTACCTTCAGTGAACGTTGGTAGTTCATCGTCAGTGAACGGCGATGCTATGATATATTTTCTCTCTACCTTTAGTGAAAGTGGGTAGATCACCTTTAGTGAAAGTTGTTGATTTTTATATTTTTGCTACCCTCAGTGAATGTTGGTAGTTCATCGTTAGTGAACGGTGATGCTCTGATATTTCTTTTCCTTCTACCTTCAGTGAAAGTTGGTAGTTCATCGTCAGTGAATGTCGATGATTTTTCTCTCTACCTTCAGTGAATGTTGGTATCTCACTGTCAGTGAACATCGGTGTTGTTATTTCTTTCCTCTTTCTACCTTCAGTGAACGTTGGTAGTTTCGCCTTCAGTAAGAGTTGGTGTATCCTTTAACCATTTTACCATCCTCTCTAAGTCGGGTCTTTTGATCCACCAGTGATTTATTTTCCTGGTCAGGTTGATCTCTTGTTCCTCTATTATTATAACATCCCCAATGGTGTTTTGCGTCTCTTTGGTCTTGTTCATATGCATTCATGCTCATAAACATTGCATGGCATCTTAGGGCCAAAAATAGGGTTTGTTTTATATTTAAGTATCTTTGATCGCGTCGACACGGAGATTTTTAACCTTTGTATCTCCGGATTAAAGAAACTTAAATAAGGGAAGCTGTTGTACCCCAAATTTCCCCCCTAAGATCCCTTCATCATACCATGTTGATTCATTCACAATAAGATCACACCAGGATTCTTGATTCCCCTCCCCATATTTAGCTTTTCTCTTTGAGGAATCACCAAGCACTTTGACTTGTGTTCTTTTGTGATCATGAATATTTTTTGTCTTGATTTCTCCTCTTAATTAATAAAATGCAATGTTGGTTTTTCTTGCTTGTTACTAATATAGGTAAAGGCAATGAGATTTAACAAGTTGCTCCATGGGTTCATGAGTTTATTTCCATGCCCTAGTCAATAAAGCTTGAGAAGTTCAAACCTCACCGTTGGATTTATTTTGGAAGGAATGGCATGGCAAGGTTAGTTTTGTTCACCACATTTCAAGGTTATCAAATTTGGTTCAAAAGCACAAGGGATTGATTGGAGAAGTTGTCATGTTTGGACAAGACTTTGTTCCATTTGATTAGAAGTGCATATCTCTCTCAATTCTCAAGATATGGAAGTGGTTATGGTTTCTATTAGTTCTCATTATCACCCTCAACAACTTATATTTATAAAGCATTTGTATTGGTACAAGAAGTTTGTTCAAAATTGTCAAAGTTCCTCAAGGCATTTTTCTTGATCTATGAGCTAGGGTTTTAAACTTCAAAGGAGTATATATTGCTCATCTTTTGGTATTTTTGAGTGATTCCAAAGACATAATTCTCTTCAAAGGGTTATCAACAAATCACTTCAAAAATTCCAAGGAGTTTTCATGTGGAAGAAACTTGATGAAGAAGAAAGATTACAAGTCCTCCAGGTGAATCCCCAATTTTCCATGTGTGACTATAAAGGATCATAACTTGGTCAATTTTTATCACCCCTAGCCTATCCTAATTACACAATGATCTTGAGGATGTTAAATTTATGCCTTATTTTATGTGCAAATTGAGAAAATGGATGGAAGTTGCCTTAAGGATACAAAAGATTATATGCCACTTTATGAAATTTTTCCAACTTCAACAAGTCATAACTCTCTCAATTTTTGGATATTTTGAATGGTTCAAGTTTCAAAATGTCATTTAAGAGATATATTTCACGCCATCTTTTTTGGTCAAGAGAAAATTCCAAGTGGAAGGCTATGTTTGGATGCAAGACATTATAAGTCATTTTTGAAGAAAAATTTGAAATATTTTTCTAAGTATGGAAGTCAAATTTTTTTTCCAACTTTGACTCGTTATAACTTTCAGCTCAAGAGTCCATTTGTCTCCATTCTTTTCACATTGCAAAGATTGTAACCTCATATTTCTAAATCATCAAGAATCCTGTCCTAAGACCCATTGAGCTGAGAATGCCATTGGTCAGAAGTTGGTACTTTGAAACTGAATTTTTCACCAAGTCAGAAGTTTGAAATCCTTGATTTTGCTTCTAAACACTTTGTTTCTACACATTTTTGCTTATGAACGTGTTTAGTGAACTTCCATAAGTGATTAGAATAGCAAAACACACATTTTGGATGAGTTTTGATCAAATTAGAAGTCACACTTTTCTTGTTTGCAACTTCACACGATTTCCCTCCAAACTTCATCATATCACACGCTTGGATATTCCATTTGATTCCCTATAAATATAAATAGAGGGTCATTCCCCATTCATTTCCTCAAGATTGGATAGCCAGAATCACCCTGCCAAACTTGTTCCATAACTCAAAATTCAGCAACTTTGAAATCCATATGTAAGCCTTTTTCAATCCAATTTTTCCATCAATTCACCTTCCTTGATCTTCCCTGAAGCTAACCATATAATTAGATTCAAGAATCGTGCCCTATATTGCTCCATAGAAGTCCAGTTTCAGAGCTCTGCAACTCAACTTCAATAGATAGATTCCTTTATCAATTCTTCAAAACTTTGATATCATTGTGATGCTCTCATTGCCCTGGTTCTAGTCGTAACACTTACTTTTTACTGGAAACACAATTTGACCATGAAATTTCAAATCTCTTTTCAAAACTTTCCTTCCAAATTGCTCGAGCTACAATTTATATAAATTTGGCACGAGGGTGTGGTTGTCTTCATCTTGAAGAGACGAAGCGAATGGCATAGGTCTGAGCTTCTGATTTTATAGTTTGAGATACCTGTAATTCACGTTGGCTGGAGGTTGAAGATGACCTACGTGTCATCTTCCAACCAATGACGGCGTGCCACTTGTTTTTTTGAAATCTGATTTTATTTTTGATTATATGCTTTATTCACTAATGACCATGATATGCACAGCGCGCCAGATCCCTTGGATTTGATTATTTACGCGTTTTGACTCTCATCCAATTGTCCACATATTTTTGACTTTTATTTTCTTTTCTGATTTTTATATTTAATTGTTTTTAACTTCAAAAAATCATAGAAAATTCATTTTAAGTCCAAAAAATCTGGAAAAATTATGAAAAATATTTTTTATTATTCTCTTTCTGATTTTTATTTGTTCACAATTTAATTGTGTTATGGGATTTTTTACAAATTTTCATTTTATTTGAATTGTTTTAAATGTTAAAAATATTTTTATGCATTTTTAAATTCTGAAGAAATCATGGAATGATCTAATGATATTGTGAAAAATATTGGTAACCTCACTTATTTTTTATTTCTGAATTTGGTATTTTTTTATCATTTTTGGTTTATTTTACTTGTTTCTTTTAATTTTAAAAATAGTTCCTGACTTTAAAAAATCACCAAAAAAATTATTAAATCATTTGAGTCCTTTTCTGATTTTTCTATGGTCTTAATTTTCATTTTTTGATAAATTTGAACATAGTTGATATTTTTCTCTTTTATTTCTATTTTAAAACCTTTTTATTTTAAACCTTTTTTTGTATATATTAAATGTAATATTATTTTGTGACTATTTTCAGGCTAATCTTGGGTTAAATTTTTGACCATGAACTTTATTAACATCATTGGATCCATGGTGTTGAGTCTAACTCCACAAAAATGGATGAATGGTTTTAATAATAGTTTGATTAAATTTAATTCAAAAGTGGTTTGTATATTCTCTCCTGCCCCTCTTCATCTCATCCCTTTTCTTATTGCACTAAGTGTTATTGGAGCATGATCTCTATATCATGTCTCAAAACAAATGGTGGATAGATTGCTATTGACCGGCCTCAAAATAGGTGTGACTTCTATATAAGTTCACTTACGATTGCTTAACATAGCGCTAAATTTTGTCCCAATTCGAATAAATGATCATTCGTGGCCCAAACTTATGTTTGCAAGCCCAAGTATGTTAATTTGATCTCTTTGATCCAATAACTTTGAGATTCATTGTGTGGAGGCTTTGGTTCTACTAATCCTCTAATGGATCTACAACACCTTTGGTCAATGCGGATCACTTAAACATAGTTAAAAATTAAATGGTACTCATGAGGATTCCAAATGGATGATATACTTGACAAAAAGCAAATGCAACTTGTTGTGTGGAGGCTTTGGTTCTACCAATCCTCTAACGAGTTCCAAATGCAAGTTTCAAGACGATCATCCAACTAACCACTAATCACTAATAATTGACTTTATCCTTTATTTTATTATATTCCCCTTTATTTTTATGCACTATTTATTTTTAGCATTTACATTTCATGCCATTTTCATCTTTGCTCATTTGAGTATTTACTTTCTTGTCATTTTTATTTTTGCTCACTTGAGCTTTACTTTTCTTCTTCAAAACACCTAATAATCAACATAAACCCTAAAAATCTTTAATGATACTTGGACTATTTGGTTACTATCCTTGGCATTATGGAGCATTAGACTTTTTGGACTTAAGATTAGAAACCTTGGCCTATGATTGGAGACCTTGTGACCTTATCTGATCATTTTTGTTTGGAGCTCTTGAGGTTTACCTCAAGGCATTAGGTTGTTTGTTTGTTTTGTGTGCAGGTTATTGTGATTACACTCTTTGTTCGTAATCTAGAATTCATCCGTATACAGCCGTTACTCTGCCCAATTTTTGTGAAGACTTAATACAATTGAAGTTTGGTTCTCTCAAGAGGTCTAGTATATTTTCTTGCTTGGTTTCAATCCAAAGAATGAGAATTCTATCTTGGCTCATAATGTCAAGTATTGGCCTTTTGTTGGTTAGATGGTTCTTATCCCTAGCTTTTACCTTATGCTTTAGAATAACCTCTTCTTCTCCTCCCATCTTCTTTAATTTTAAAAATCTTCTTCCTCCTTTTGAAAACTCTTCTTGTTTTAAACTTGAACCACTTTCATAATAAACTTGGACTTAGGTCCATGCATTTTCAAATATTTTTCATAAATAAACTTCAATAAACTTAATAATACTTTGACATTTTTTTGTGAGAAAAATAAAAATCAATCAATCTCATTCAAACCATTTTTCCATCTTGGCTTTCATCTTAAACTTTTCTCAAAATATTTGACTCTTGTCAATCCTTGTAGTGATGCAAACAACTATACTTCTATGATATGTAGTGAAGTGATATATTTTCCACTTGGGTGTTGAGTAAGGCATTGTTGATTTTAAAATCCAAGCCATATCCTCCACTTTGAGATGATTCAAAATTCTCCTTTCTCATGATTGTGGGTAGTAAGTATGTTTTCCACACGGACAATGACGATGATGTCTTATTTCTTAAAATCAACAAATGCACTTGTGTTTTAAGATCTTTAAAAGAGGAACTACGTGTATCCCGATCCCCTATTGCATGAAAGGTGGTACGTAGGCACTAAAGGTTCGCAACCACGGCGGATGTAAAAACTATAAAAGTATTTCTTTTCTCACCTCCACCATCTATTTTTATATAACATGTTTATAGCCAAAATATACAGATTTTACA
Source organism: Vicia faba (assembly GCA_948472305.1). Taxonomy (NCBI): domain Eukaryota; kingdom Viridiplantae; phylum Streptophyta; class Magnoliopsida; order Fabales; family Fabaceae; genus Vicia; species Vicia faba. Next base: position 1,196,123,190 of record OX451740.1, on the reverse strand, counting down.
AAGAGGTTTCTGCGGAGTACCGTAGATGTTTAGGGTGCTAATAACTTCCCTTTATATAACAAACCCCCTTACCTTGAATCTTTCCCCCCTCTTTTGGGTTATTCTCTATTTTCCAATTCCTTTGGAAACAATAAAGCGCGGTGGCGATTTTTATTTTGATCTGTATAAGTCTAGTCAATCCAATGGCTTAGTCTTAAACATTTCTACCGCTACACTTTCTACTATGAAAGGATGGTAGCGAGTGCGCCAAGTGACTTTACTAAAATGGTAGGCATGGGTATCCACTTAGGAGAGGCTGTAAGAGAGGGCCACTTAACAAAGAGTGAAGGATCTGGAGGTGCAAAGAAGCCATCTTATGGGTTTACCAAGAAGAAGGAAGGGGATGCAAATGCTGTTATACAAGAGAGGAGGGTTAATCCTTCTAGAATAAATTATCAGCGTCATCAGCAAGTCGCCTCAGTTACTCCAGTTGTTGGTGTATCTCCAACCACCGTTTCTTATCAGAGACCGTCCCAGCATAGGAATCAAGGGTATAATCAGAGAAGGGAGAGTTATGACCCTATACTTTTGAGTTATACAGAGTTACTACCGGCATTGATTCAGAAGAAGTTAGTTCAGATCCGACCACCTCCCGCTGTACCATCACCATTGCCTTGGTATTACAAAGCAGACCAAACATGTGATTTTCATCAGGGAGCACCAGGGCACAATGTTGAGAACTGCTATCCTTTGAAGACTGAGGTGCAAAAATTGGTGAAGTCCGGTATCTTATCTTTCAAGGATGTGGGCCCTAGCGTGAAAGATAATCCTCTACCAAAGCATGGAGGAGAAAATGCTGTGAACATGGTGGTCGATTATCCAGGCGACTTCCGGACTTTTGATGTTAATTTGGTTAGAGGATATTTGGTGAAAATTCATATAGACCTATGAATTTAGCTACTATACGCATGACTATGAAGTTTGTGCTATTTACAGTACATACATACAGGGTTGCGACAAGATAAAGGATGATTTGTAGGAGATGATGGATGAGGGCCTCATCCACATAATCAGGCCTTGGGCAGAGTATGAAGAGGAGGTGAATATGGTTTCTGGATGTCCTGGAGAGTTCATAATTTTTGATGTAGAGCACATGAATGAAGACCTTATGAAATTGATTGCTACTTTCTGCCACTTGGCTGGTCAGGTGAAACATCAGTATGGATCCTGCCGAATTTGCTATAGAGACTCTTGAGGATGTTCAATCGTGAGGAAAGGTGTTCAGTTGTTGTTGGATAATGGAACCGTAAAGGTTACATGTCAAATGGATGATTACCATGAAGTTGATATGATTGAGGTTTGCTTGGCTGAAGAAGAGTTGGATGATGAGTATGCCTCTGTATATGAGTATTTCTCCTCAGATGAGGTTTTGTTTTCTAGAGATGACTCAATAATGACTGATTATGTTGAAGAAGGGGTAAATGTCATTATGCCTTGTTTTGGTGACCCGCCCATTTTGAAGTTGAGTATTATAGCAAGCTAGCTATTGCCCCATTGGTGATTAGTTTGTCGGGTCCTGTCCCCTACAAGTCAGATAAGGCTGTACCCTACAAATATAACGCTATAATCTTAGAGGGTGGGGTGGAAGTTCCCATCCAGCCAATGCCTGATGTTGGAAATATTGTTGAGACTAGTAGAGTGACCGCATCGGTCGTGTATTTGCACCAGTTGTTCGAGGAGATGTTAGTGCTGGAAAGAAAATTGCTGAGAATGTTGAACCCAAGCAGGTTATGAGCGAGACTAGTGGGGCTATGTTAGAGAAAGAAGTGGATGATATTTTAAAGATAATCAAGATGAGAGACTATATAGTTGTAGATCATCTACTGTAGACTCCTTCAAAAATATCTATCTCGGCTTTATTGATGAACTCCTCTGCTCATAGAGAATCTTTGATGAGGGTATTGGACCAAGCTTTTGTGGAGAGTGATATGCCAGTAGACCAACTTAGCAGTGTAGTAGGGAACATTACGTCATGTAATAACTTGAGTTTTTGCGATGATGAATTGCCAGATGAAGGAAGGAATCACAACCCGGCCCTCCACATCTCTATGAACTGCAAAAATGATTCACTTTCCAATGTGCTGATTGATAATGGATCTGCATTGAATGTTATACCGAGGAGTACACTTATGAAGTTGAGAAATCAAGGAACACCCATACGCCCAAGTGGAATTAATGTAAAAGCGTTTGATGGATCAAGGAAATATGTTATTGGTGAAGTGGACTTGCCTATTCATATAGGCCCATATTTGTTTTAGATTACTTTCTAGGTCATGGATATTGTATCCGCTTATAGATGCTTGCTGGAGCGCTCGTGGATACATGAGGCAGGGGCTGTCACTTCGACTTTACACCAGAAGTTGAAGTTTGTACGTGAAGGAAAATTGGTAACTATAAATGGAGAACATGCATTATTGATATCTCATTTGTCCTCTTTCAGCATTGTGGAGGCGGATGAAGCTGCTGTTGGAACCCAGTTCCACGCTTTATCCATTGAAAACATAAGAGGAAATGAGAATTCTATGGTTTCGCTTAAGGATGCATACCAGGTTGTGCATAATGGCCATAGTGAAGTTTAGGGACAGATTATGGATCCACCTGTAAACAAGAATAAAGCTGGCTTGGGGTTCTCTGTGAAGAATGATAAAGGTAAGGGCATGAAGCTGAAGTCTGCTATAGACAAGTATCAAGACATCTTCCATAGTGGGGGGTATCTTCATCCAACTGTTTCCGGGATTAATGCCATTGTGGAGGATTAAGCAGAGCCAGAAATGCCAAATTATGTGACACACAGAGTTAGAGTTCAGAACTGGATCACCATTGATGTTCCCTCTTGCATACATGTTTCAAAGTAATTTATTTGTGTTAATCTTTTTTAAAATCTTCCTCTTTTCCCAAGGTGGAAGTATTAATATTGTAGGGCTTATCTGTTTGCTGTGACTTTTAAAATCAATAATAAAAGTTGTCTTTGTTTCCCAACTTATGTCTTTATTTTATGATTTTTCTTGGAAAATGGTAATCAGAAAAAACCTTTAAAAATAAATAATAACTGAAATTCAATCTGCATGATCTCTTGTTATATGTGTCAGTTTCTAAAAGCAATCATAAATCATATGTTCAGATTAATTAAAAAACACGTTGACTACAATGACCCTGCACCCTTTCCCAACTTTGAAAGTTCTGTGTATGGGGCCGAAGAAGAAGACTATGATGAGATTTCAAAAGAGGTCTCACAGTTGCCTGGGCACGAGGAAAATACCATTAAGCCATATAAAGAGACATTGGAAGTAATCAATTTGGGTTCAGAAGAAGATCCGAAGGAAGTCAAGATCGGAGCATTACTGTATCCTGATGTGAAGACCAGATTAACTGAGATGTTGAAAGAGTATATGGATATTTTTGCTTGGTCTTACCAAGACATGCCTGGTCTAGATACATATATTGTAGATCACCGTTTGCTGCTGAAGCCAGAGTGTCCGCCAATCAAACAGATGTAGAGAAGAACTCACCCAGATATGGCAGTGAAGATCAAAGAGGAGGTTCTAAAGCAGATCAATGCCAATTTTCTTGTGACATAAGTGTATCCTCAACAGATTGCCAATATTGTCCCAGTATCGAAAAAATACGGAAAAGTTCACATGTGCGTAGATTATAGAGATCTAAATAAAGCTAGTCCAAAAGATGATTTTCCATTGCCGCACATTGATATGTTAGTGGATAGCACAACAAAATTCAAAGTGTTCTCGTTCATGGATGGATTTTCTGGGTATAATCAAATAAGAATGGCTCTAGAGGACATGGAAAAAACAAAGTTTATCACACCCTGGGGAACATTCTGTTACAGAGTGATTCCCTTCGGGTTGAAGAACGCTGGTGCAACGTACCAGAGGGCTATGACAAACCTATTCCATGATCTGATGCACATAGAAATTGAGGTATATGTTAATGATATGATTTCTAAATACCAGACTGAAGAAGGGCATGTAGAAGATTTATTGAAGTTATTTAAGCGTTTGAGAAAGTATTGTCTCCGCTTGAATCCAAATAAATGTACCTTCGGTGTTCAATCGGGGAAATTGTTGGGTTTCATTGTTAGCCAGAAAGGAATTAAAGTTGACCTTGATAAAGTCAAAGAAATTCAAGAGATGCCAGCACCAAGAACTGAAAAGCAAGTCAGAGTTTTACTCGGGCGTTTGAATTATATTTCTAGATTCATTTCCCACATGACTGCAACATGTGAACCGATCTTTAAGTTGTTAAAGAAAGATCAATGTTATGTATGGACGGATGACTGCCAAAGGGAATTTGAAAGTATTATATAATATCTGCTTGAACCTCCTATCCTGCTCCCTCCTATCGAAGGAAGATCGTTGATTATGTATCTGACAGTGTTAGATAATTCCATGGGTTGTATTCTGGGACAACAAGATGAAACAGGGAAGAAAGAGTACGCCATTTATCATCTCAGTAAAAAGTTTACTGATTGTGAGTCGCGGTATTCCATGCTGGAAAAGACATGTTGTGCTCTGGCTTGGGTGGCAAAACGTTTACGGAAGTATATGTTGAATCACACTACTTGGTTGATCTCCAAAATGGATCCAATCAAGTACATTTTTGAAAAGCCTGCTCTTACCGGGAGAATTTCCCGCTGGCAGATACTGTTATCTGAATATGATATCGAATACCACACTCAAAAAGCTATTAAAATCAGCGTGTTGGCAGATTATCTTGCTCATCAACCAGTTGATGATCATCAGTTTGTGAAGTATGATTTCCCTGATGAGGATGTGATGTTTCTGAAAGTAAAAGATTGCGATAAGCCCTTGCCTGATGAAGGTCCTGATCCTGAATCTCGCTGGAAGATGATATTTGATGGAGCTATGAATGCTTATGGTAAAGGAATTGGTGTTGTGATTGTCGCTCCACATGGATCGCACATTCCTTTCACTACAAGGTTGACATTTGATTGTACTAATAATATGGCAGAATATGAGGCTTACATTATGGGTCTCGAGGAAGCTATTGATCTCTGGATTAAAATTCTAGACGTGTATGGTGATTCAGCTTTGGTAATAAACCATATTAAAGGAGAATGGGATACTCTTTACCCCGGCTTGATCCCATACAAAGATTATGCTAGAATATTGTTACCCTTCTTTAATAAAGTTGAATTCCATCACATCCCCAGAGATGAAAATCAAATGGCGGACGCTCTGGAAACTTTGGCTTCTATGTATCAAGTGAATACCTGGAATGATATACCTTGAATTATGGTTCTGCGACTGGATAGGCCCGCTCATGTGTTTACAACAGAAGAGGTAGTAGATGATAAACCTTGGTATTATGATATCAAGCATTTTCTCCAAACCCAGTAATATCTGATTGGTGCATCGAATAAAGATAGAAAGACATTGAGAAGATTGGATAGCAGTTTCTTCCTCAGTGAAAATGTGTTGTACAAGAGAAATTACGACATGGTCTTGCTCAGATGCGTGGATAGACACGAAGCAGATATGTTGATGCATGAGGTTCATGAAGGCTCATTTGGAACACATGCCAATGGACATTCGATGGCTAAAAAGATGCTAAGGGTAGGTTACTATTGGCTGACAATGGAATTTGATTGTTACAAATTTGCAAAGAAGTGTCATAAATTCATGATTTATGCGGACAAGGTTCATGTGCCTCCGACACTTCTCAATGTGATCTCTTCCCCATGGCCTTTCTCTATGTGGGGATATTGACATGATTGGAATGATAGAACCCAAAGCTTCAAATGGACACCGTTTTATCTTGGTAGCAATTGATTACTTCACCAAGTGGGTGAAGGCTGCTTCATATGCTAATGTTACTAAGAAAGTGGTTGTGCGCTTCATTAAGAATAATCTCATATGTCGGTATGGTGTGCCGAGAAGAATTATCACTGACAATGGCTCGAATCTGAACAACAAGATGATGTTAGAACTTTGTGAAGAATTCAAGATTGTCCATCATAACTCATCTCCGCACAGGCCGAAGATGAATGGGGCTGTTGAAGCTGCTAATAAGAATATCAAGAAGATTATCCAGAAGATGGTTGTTACTTATAAAGATTGGCATGAAATACACCCTTTTGCTTTGCATGGATATCGAACATATGTCTGCACTTCAACAGGAGCAACCCCGTTCTCCCTTGTGTATGGAATGGAAACGGTACTCCCAATTGAGGTTGAGACTCCCTCTTTACGTGTGATAATGGAAACCAAGTTGTCAGAGGCTGAATGGGTCCACAATAGGTTTGACCAATTGAATTTGATTGAAGAGAAGAGAATGACAACTTTGTGTCATGGGAAGTTATATCAGAAGAGAATGAAGAAAGCTTTTGATAAGAAGGTCAAACCTCGTGAATTCATAGAAGGCGACCTCGTACTCAGGAAGATCATGTTTTTTAACGCTGATTCTAGGGGAAAGTGGACTCCAAATTTTGAAGGCCCATATGTTGTCAAGAAAGCCTTCTCTGGCGGTGCATTAATTCTTGAAACTATGGATGGCGAGGAGTTCCCACGTCCCATAAATGCTGATGCAGTCAAGAAATACTTCGCCTAAAGAAATAAAAGAACAACTTGCTAAGTTAAAAACCCGAAAGGGCGGCTTAGGAAAAAAAGAGCGTCTCGGTAGGCCAAAAACTCGAAAGGGCAGTCTAGGAAAAAATTAGAGACATAAACAGAATAAAATTTCCCTCTAAGTTGAAAACCCGCAAGGGCAGCTTAGGCTAAGTTAGGGACTTTCTTGGCAAGTAACTGCATCATACAAGACTTGATCATTGAAGCAACCATCTTCTTGGATCCTCACCATACTTCAACAGAAGCTGCTGCTCAGGATTTCAAAGTTGTTAAAGGGAATGGTGGCCATTGTATCTCAATGTATCTTTTCCATTATAAATTACCATTTTCCGAACTTTGTAATCATCCATTGAGTCTCGCCATTCGCAGACTACCATTCTATCAATAAATTTTGAGCTTTTACCCAATTCTTTGTATTTTTTATGTTATTTAGCTTGCAAAGACTCCATTTATTATTGATAATAATTTTCAAAGAGAAAAGATTAAATAACAAAGTTGTTTTTCAAAAAGAATTTACAATTTACTTTTACTTTGGATTTTGTGCTTCAAGAGAAAAACAAAAGTGGTGATCACAGGAATGGACGAACTCAAGTTGTTTTGAGAAGTTTTTGTTTCCCCCGAGAAGGTTTACTCAGGATGTTTTCGCTGTATTGGGTTTGTGGCTCCAGTATCCCCAGTCAAGTTTTGGTTCATTTTTCTTCTTTTCTGAGTTTGCATGATATAAAGACTCAATCCAAGATTTCTCCAGTGAAGGTTTCACTTGTTTGATAGAAGTCTTTTCTCTCCAGAGAAGTTGGTGCAATAATTACTCTCGAAGAACACGTATCTCCGATTTTCCCAGTGAAGAACGTATCATGGTTTCCCCTCGATGATGTGGTGTTGACCTCCCCAATGAAGTCAACATGAAGTCCCCAGTAGATGTCTCGATGATGAAGCATTGTCTCCCTTAGTGAAGTCTGTATGTTTTTCCTCCTTGAAAGTGGGCCTGAATACCCCAGTGAATGTTTTGATGATTTGGTTTCCATCTGCCTTATTCGAGATCAGTTTTGCAATCTCCAGTAGAAGTTCTACACATGAAAACATTTATTTCCCTGTTGAAGTCTGAGTGCTATTCCCTGGTGAAGCCTGGAGAAGGATGTTATACCCTGGTATCTATACTGTTTCGTCACTATATTATGTTCTCCCCAGTAAAGTTAAGCCATGCAATATGACTTTGTTTCCTCAGTTGGTGCTTATTTTTATCTTGGGATGATCACCTTGGATGTGATTTGGCTGAGTGTTATGTGCGCTCGAGTTGGTTTCGTATGCTTATCCCCAGTATTATATGTTTATTTTATCAGCATATACATGATAACACTCATACATTCATACATTCATAATGCATAGCTAAAATTGGCAAATAATTGCTCATTCACATTCGTTAATATTTTGTTGACATATTTACCCTGTTTTGTAGAGTTATGTTATCCTCTCCCCAATAGAGTGTCAGCCATAAGCAGAAAGTGTATATTCTTTCAATTCCCCACTGAGTTATCCCTCGTGGAAGATTTTTGCTTTAGCCTTCCTACACAGCTCTTTACCTGGATGATTTAGGTTGCCCTCTTGAGTTTACTTCTCAAAGAATGTATTTTGGACGACTGTCTCATTCCAGTTTATTTCTGGTTTGAATCTTTGATCCTCGCCAATATTATTACTTTTGATCTCCGCAAGCTTCGAGCCTTGGTTTAAGTGTGCATTTAATTTGCACGAGAGGACTTTATCTCCTCAGCAGGAATATGTTGGCATTTCCCCAGGAAGTCATTTTTTCCCCCAGGAAGCTATATTGCCTTCCCCGTGAAGTCATGATTCATTCCCCAGAAAGTCATGACATTTTCCCCAGGAAGTCATTTTACACCTCCATAAGAACAAGTAGCAGGTCTCTTTATTTGAGCAATTTGTATTCCCCCGTAAAAGTCGACTATACTTTTTTGCTATCTTCTCCATGAATGGATAGTTTGCAGTTTGTTGTCAAATTACTCCAGTGGATGGCAAGTATTTCGATATCACAGAAACAGTTCATTGTGAAAACTTTCAAGCGGTAGTCTCTTTATTTGAGACAACTTATATATCACCCTTTCCAGGCGGAGTGCCTTAGTTAAAGAAGAAGTTGAGACCCATTTTAGGTGAAACGCTGGAATTTTGGGGAAAACTTGTTATCTTTTTACTACCTTCAGTGAATGTTGGTAGTTCACTATCAGTGAACGGGCAGTGCTATGATATTTACTTTCTCTCTACCTTCAGTGAAAGTTAGTAGGTCACCTTCAGTGAAAGTTGGTGATTGTTATCTTTTTGCTACCTTCAGTGAACATTGGTAGTTCATCGTCAGTGAACGGTGGTGCTATGATATATTTCCCTATCTACCTTCAGTGAAAGTTGGTAGGTCACCTTCAGTGAAAGTTGGTGATTGTTATCTTTTTTCTACCTTCAGTGAACGTTGGTAGTTCATCGTCAGTGAACGGCGGTGCTATGATATATTTTCTCTCTACATTCAATGAAAGTTGTAGGTCATCGGCATTGAACGTCGAGGATTGTTATCTTTTTTCTATCCTTAATGAACGTTGGTAGACCATCATCAGTGAACGGTGGTGCTATGATATATTCTCTTTCTACCTTCAGTGAAAGTTGGTGATTGTTATATTTTTTCTACCCTCAGTGAATGTTGGTAGTTCATCATTAGTGAACGACAGTGCTATGATATATTCTCTTTCTACCTTTAATGAAAGTAGGTAGGTCACCATAAGTGGAAGTTGGTGATTGTTATCTTTTTGCTACCTGTAGTGAACGTTGGTAGTTCACTCTCAGTGAACGACAATGCTATGATATTTATTTTCTCTTTACGTTCAGTGAAAGTTGGTAGATCACCATCAGTGAAAGTTGGTGATTGTTATCTGTTTTCTACCCTCAGTGAAAGTAGGTAGGTCACCACCTGTGAAAGTTGGTGATTGTTATCTTTTTGCTACCTTCAGTGAATGTTGGTAGTTCACTTTCAGTGAACGACAGTGCTATGATATTTATTTTCTCTCTACCTTCAGTTAAAGTTAGTAGATCACCATCAATGAAAGTTGGTGATTGTTATCTGTTCGCTACCCTTAGTGAAAGTTGGTAGGTCACCTTCAGTGAACGTTGGTGATTTTTATCTTTTTTCTACCCTCGGTGAATGTTGGTAGTTCATCGTCAATGAACGGAGGTGCTATGGTATTTTCTCTTTCTACCTTCAGTGAAAGTTGGTAGGTCACCATCAGTGAACGTCGGTATTGTTATTCTCTTACTACCTTCAGTAAATGTCGGTAGTTTTGCCTTCAGTAAAAGTTGGTGTATCCTTTGATCTTTTACTATCATTTGTGAGTCAGTATCTTTTTGATCTTCTACCTTCGACTATTGAGTTGGTAGTTCACAGTTATCTGTCGATCGTTGTTATCCACTGCCTATCTCATCTTTAATTGAGTTTATGCTACCTTATCTCTTCTTTGGGGTTTACACCAATAGAGTCAGGTCTTTTGTTCACCAGTGATTTATTTTCCTGGTTGGGTTCCTTTTCGATTATTGTTTCCTTTGCTACATCCCCAATGGTGTCTTGCGTCTCTTTAGATTTGTACATCTGCACTCATAATCATAAGCATCACATGGCATCTTAGAGCCAAAAATAGGGCTTGCTTTATATTTAAGTATCTTCAATCGCGTCGACATGAAGATTTTTAACCTTCATATCTCAAGATATAAGACACTTAAATAAGGGCAGCTGTTGTACCCCAATTTTTGCCCCTAAGATTCCTCTATCATATCATATCAACTCGATCATAACAAGATCACATCAGGGTTTGTTCTTCCTCTTTTTCTATCTCCTATCTTTAAGTTTTCTCTTGAGGAATCTCCAAGCACCTTGGTTGTGTATTTTGTATATGTGTTGTTGACTAACTTATAATCAAAATACAAAATAAAAATATGTCTTTGTCTTTGAATATTTGTGTTTTGTAGGTACCAGGTCAAAGCATCTGACAAATAAGGTTTTACGGTATTATTCCCCTAAAATATCTATTTGCAAAGAAAAAGAATTAAAAAAATTCATTTTTTCACTGATGTAATCGATTGCTCTTAGAGTGCAACCGATTGCATATAGTGCATTTTGTGCATTTTTAAAAAAAATGCACTATGCAAATCAATTTGCACTATAGTGCAATCGATTTGCACAGAGCGGAAATTTGAAAAAATCAACAATTTTAAGCTTGTCAAAATTTTGGCTCCAATTTTTCTTCATTTTTGAAAGATATATCATTAATTCAAATTTTAGTGCCAATCTTTCATTTTTAAGAAGAATTATCATTAATTCAAATTTTGGCTCTAATATATGAAAGAATTATCATTAATTCAAATTTTGGCTCTAATATTTGAAAGAATTATCATTATTCAAATTTGTGCTCCAAGAATCAATTACCAAATTACCACTAATCCCAATCCTAAAACTCTATAAATATAGCCCTCATTTCTTTCAAATTTCAAGCTTTTGATAGCCAAATCCACCTTGCTAAAAAATCTCTCAATTCTTTCCATCTACCAAATTCACTTAAAGCTCCATTTTCACAAAAAGTTAGTAAGCTTTGCATTGAAGCTTACTAATCTTTGAGCTAAACCTTCATCCAAACACTTTTTCTTCATCAATTCTCTACATCCAAGCTTGGTCAATTGATTCTTGTGGTTGAATTGAAGCAAATTCTTGAAGTTTTTTAATAATTCTCTAGATCTATCTTTGGTAAGTTGGATAATTCATCTTTTACAATGTGATCTCTTGTTGATCTTTGGGTTTGATTCATTAAGCATTATTTTGTGATTCCAACGGTGCTATTTTCTCATAATTTGATGGAATTTTCGTGCTCAATTGGATCCATGATCATAAGGTATTTGATGGAAAGTTTGAACAAGAATTTGGCCTTTTAAAATGCTGTTTTGCTGTCTGTAACAGCGTGCAATCGATTGCTGTAACAATGCAATCGATTGCACTAAGTGAATTTTGCATAAATTTTTGAAAATTGCACTGTGTAAATCGATTTACACAGTAGTGTAATCGATTTACATAGGGACATAATGCATTTTTTGCCTTGTTTTGGGGCAGCTTTGATCCAAAATGCTTTTTCTACTCACTCCTTTTGATTGTTGGTTTGGATTGCAATTTTAAATGTCCAAATTCTCTTTAAATTCAAAGGACTTTATGATGTATATGAAGTTGGATAAATGTTTATCAATTCAAATCTACCAAAGAGTGAATTGTTTAATTTATGTTTTGTGATTTGGATTAATGATATGTTTAATGCTTTAATCCATCTAGAGCAGTGATTGAATTTAAAGATGAAATAAATTTAAAGTAGTGATCCAAATTAGCTTATCATTCCCCTCCCTCTTCATCTTATCCCTTTCTTTTTTAATTGTGCTACATGTTAAGGGATGATGATCTCTATATCATTTATCCAAACATGAAGTACATAGATTGCTATTGACCGACCTCAAAATAGGTGCGACTTCTATATAAGTCCACTTACAATTGCTTAACATAGCCCTAAATTTTGTCCCGATTCGAATAAATGATCATTCGTGGCCCAAACCTATGTTTTCAAGCCCAAGTATGTTAATTTGATCTCTTTGATTCAATAACCTTGAGATTCATTATGTGGAGGCTTTGGTTCTACCAATCCTCTAATGGATCTACATCACGTTTGGTCCGCGCGGATCACTTAAACATCATTGATCATTAAATGTTACTTTTGAGGATTCTAAAATTGATGATATACTTCACAAAAAGAAAATGCAACTTGTTATGTGGAGGCTTTGGTTCTACGAATCCTCTAATGAGTTCCAAATGCAAGTTTCAAGATGGTTATCCAACTAACCACTAATTTCTAACAATTAACTTTACTTTATGCTTTTATTTTTATGCTTTTATATTTATGCTTTATGTACCATTTGCTTTTATCACTTTACATTTCATGCTATTTTCATCTTTGCTCACTTGAGCATTTACCTTTATGTCATTTTTATTTTTCTCACTTGAGATTTTCTTTTTCTTTTGAAGACACTTAATAATTAACATGAACCATAAAAAAACTTTAATGATACTTGGACTATTTGGTTACTATCCTTGGCATTATGGAGTATTGGACTTCTTGGACTTAGGATTAGAGACCTTGACCTATGTTGGAGACCTTGCGACCTTAACCATTCTGTGGGGGCAGTACTAATCTCTAACCCCGCACCAACACAACATCAACAAGGAAATCAGCGTAGGTCAGACGCATCCAGGAGACAATTTACCAAGATCAACATTTCATTGTCTTAGGCATTACAACACTTGTTGAAGGCGAAGCTGATTACATTGAGAGATCCTCCTCAGCATCCCAACACCTCCTCTCCTTGGTACAATCCTAATGTAAGGTGTGCCTATCATTCCAACATCCCCGAACATGACATAAATAGTTGTTGGTCCCTGAAAAATAAGATTCAGGATATGATTGACTCCAAAGAGATTGAATTTGATCCTCCCGAGATTCCCAATGTGATCACTGCACCTTGCCTAACCATGACAAAGGTGTTAATGCTATTGACGATTTTTCTTATGTTTCTGCTGTAAGTGGCTTGATTACTCCCCTCCTGATTATTAAGAAGGATCTGTTGCAAATTGGTTTATTTCTGGGTTGCATTGAAAGGTGCTATTGCTGCATGGCCCAATCCAATGGATGTAAACTGCTGAAAGAAGGTATTCAACATTTAATGGATAACCATATAATTCTAGTTGAGAAGATTCCTTCTATGGAGAACTTGTTTCACGACTTGGAGTTTGAAGACGTGTCCGTAATTTCTAGAACTCTTGTAAGGATTACTTGTAAAGGCCCTGTGAAGATCACAACCGAACCTAGAGTTGCTCATTTGATCATTACCGCACCGGGGCCAATTCCATACTCTTCTGACAAGGCTATCTCCTGGAATTATGGAGCTGATGTTTACTACCATGGTGTTAAACAAGAACCATTGGTTTTCGAAAGTAAAGACACTAGGGTTACTGATCCCAACATTGACAATATTGTTGGGACCAGTAAAGTTACTAGAAGTGGAAGGGTTTTCTCTCTAGAAATCTCTCTGAAGACTGTTACTACAGCAGTTCATATTAATGCTACTGAGTCAACTACTGAGACTCGTGGAAAAGAACAAATCATTGAGTCTGCCCAGGATGGGGCATCTAAAAAGGTTACCACTGAAGACACCTCCAGGAAGGAGATGGAGGAAGTACTGAAAATTGTTCGGAAAAGTGACTATAAGATTGTTGAATAGATGGGGAAGACCCCCTCCAAGACATCCATGTTATCCCTGTTATTATGCTCTAAAGCCCATGCTCAGGCTTTGGTGAAGTTCTTGAAATCTGCTAATGTACCACAAGAGTTTCCGCTGACCAATTCAAAAATTATGTTGCTAGCATGACGATTAATAATAGGTTAGGCTTTTCTGATGCTGATTTGACTCCTAAAGGAAGAAAACATAACAAGGTCCTGCACGTGTCTATTGAGTGTGGGGGAACTACCTTAGCTTATGTGTTGGTTGACACGGTTTCCTCGTTGAATGTTTTATCGAAGGGTGCTCTAGATAGGATTGACTGTGAAGGGGTTGTGTTGAAACCCATTGATATTATGGTCAGAGCCTTTGATGGTTCAAAGAGGATGGTGCATGGAGAGGTGGATTTTATTATCATAGTAGGTTTGTAGGTCTTCGACTCTACCTTCTATGTGATAGACATTTTCCCATCTTATTCCTGTTTACTTGGATGCCCTTGGATTAATGGGGCATCACTGTTACTTCTATGTTGCACTTAAAGTTAAAATATCCCGTGAAAGGAAAGATTGTTACAGTTTGTGGTGAATAAGAATACATGGTGAGTCACTTAAACTCCTTCAAGTATGTTGAGATGGACGACGGATTCATCGAAATTCCCTGCCAGACCTTTGAAGTTATTCCTCGGACAACTACCATTACTAAAGACATTTCTGCTATTCCTAAGGTTACTAGGGTTCCGCCTATAATGGCTTCAGTGAAAGACACTAGAGTTGTGGTAGAAGAAGGTGGTTGCACTACTTGGGGTCAGCTTCCCGAAATTCCTAACAAATCCGAAAAATTTTGTTTGGGTTTCACTTCAGACGCTCAGAGGGATGTTCTTCATGCTCGTGCGGGGATACCATCATTCCGCATCAACAACAATGGAGTCAACACGGTAAAATATGCTAATAGCGACTATGACCTAGACAATTGGATTTTTCCTACCACCGACAACGGGCTTAACAATTGGAAGACTGAAGACATTATACCAATCTACTTTAGTCAGGAGTAAACAATATTTTTTGTTTTCTTGCTTTCAAGTTTTTGGTTATGTAATTTTAAAATAATAAATTTAAGGCTTGTGCCTTACCAGAGGCGAAACGGTCCACTTGTTAGGGTTGCCATTTTTCATTCACATATTTTCATTTAATAAATTATTGGACGTTTGCATTTAAAATTTGTGCTCTTTTTATTTCTTTTATCTTATTGCTTTCAAAATAGCTATGTGTTCTTACACACACCCACGCGATAAATTGTAGATCCATATCTCCTATGGATCCCATTGATAACAATTCTGCTATTGCCAATTATGACTTCGAAAATATGATCTACCAAGCCGGGGATGAAGGTGAGGAAGATTGTGAAGTACCTGGAGAACTTGCTAGGCTGTTAATGAAATAAGAAAGAGCCATACAAAAGCATGAAGAGTCAGTCGAGGTTATGAACTTGGGTACTGAAGAAGACAAGAAAGAAGTCAAAATAGGTGCCAACCTAGAAGACATTGTCAAAAACAGATTAATCCAGATGTTGTGTGACTATGTTGAGATTTTTTCTTGGTCATACAAAGACATTCCAGGGCTTGATACTGATATTGTGGTTCACCATCTACCAATGAAAGAAGGTTGTTCTCCATTAAAATAGAAGGTTCATCGTATGCGTTCCAAGATGTTTGAAAAGGTCAAACTTGAGGTTATGAAACAGTTCAATGTAGGTTTCTTAGCTGTCACGTCCTATCCTCAGTGGACAGAAAATGTGGTTCTAGTACCCAAGAAGGACGGTAAGGTGCATATGTGTATAGACTACAAGGATCTGAATAAGGCAAGCCCCAAAGATGACTTTTCGCTTTTGCATATTGATGTTCTGGTTGACAATGCCGCTCAACACAAAGTATTTTCCTTCATGGATGGTTTCTCTAGTTATAATCAAATCAAGATGGCACCTGAAGACATGGAGAAGACTACCTTTGTCACACAGTGGGGAACTTTCTGATACAAAGTTATGCCTTTTGGTTTGAAGAACACTGTCGCAAAATATCAGTATGCTATGGTAGCTTTGTTCCATGACATGATCCATTATGAGATAGAGGTTTACGTTGATGACATGATATCCATGTCTCAGACTGAAGAAGAACATATTGATCACCTACACAAGCTATTTGAGAGTTTAAAGAAATACAAGTTGAGGCTGAATCCAAACAAATGTACCTTTGGGGTAAGATCTGGTAAACTCCTAGGTTTCATCGTCAGTGGTAAAGGTATTGAAGTTGATCTTGTCAAGGTTATAGACATTCAAGAAATGCCAGCTCCCTGTACTAAGAAGGATGTCAGAGGTTTCTTGGGATGATTGAACTACATTGCCAGATTCATTTCCCATTTGACCGCTACCTGTGAGCCAATCTTCAAGTTACTGAAGAAAGATCAAGTAGTGAGGTGGAACAACGACTATCAGACAACTTTTGAAAAAATAAAAGAATATCTTGAAGAACCTTCGATTCTGATGCCACCGGTTGAAGGAAGACCTCTGATCATGTACCTAACAGTGTTAGAGAACTCAATGGGGTGTGTGTTGGGGCAGCATGACGAGTCTAGTCGAAAAGAGCATGCAATATACTACCTTAGCAAAAAATTTACCGACTGCGAAACAAGATACACACTGCTCAAGAAAACTTGTTACTCTTTGGCATGTGATGCTCGCCAACTAAGACAGTATATGTTGACTCATACCACTTTGTTGATCTCTAAGATGGATCCGATAAAATACATATTTGAGAATCCCGCTCTACCCGGAAGAATAGCAAGATGGAAAATGGTCTTGAAAGAATATGACATTCAGTATACAACTCAGAAAGAAATCAAAGGAAGTGTGATGATAGATCATTTGGCTCATCGGGTTGTAACAACTATTAGACTATGAATTTTGAGTTCCCAGATGAGAATATTATGCTAGTTACTAATTATGAAGAACCTGGACAGCATGAAGGACCTGAATAAGGATCTTGATGGACTGTGGTTTTTGATGGAGCTTCAAACACACTTGGTAATGGAATTGGTTCTATGATCGTCTCTCCCAAGGGTTTCCATACGCCCTTCACCGCCAGATCATGTTTTGACTGTACCAATAACATGGCAAAATATGAAGCGTGTATCATGGGTATCAAGGCTGCTATCAACATGAGAGTTAAAATCTTGAATGTATACGGGGACTCAGCCCTGGTAATCAGTCAAATTATAGGAGAATGGGATACGAAGCACCCAAATCTCATTCCTTACTGAGAGCATATATTGACGTTAATTCCATACTATGAAGAAATCACTTTTGAACACATCCCACGAGAAGAGAATCAATTGGCAGACACATTATCTACCATGTCGTCTATGTTTAAAGTCATATGGGATAATGAAACTCGTCGAATCACTATTGAGAGATTAGATGTACCTGCATATTGCTACGAATTTGACACTGATAGAGTAGAGGAAAAGTCGTGGTACCGTGAAGTGAAAAGATACCTCGAAGCCCAAGAGTACCCCGAAAGGGCATCTATCAATGATAAGAAATTCCTATGGAGGTTCTCTTCCAAATTCTTTCTAAGTAACATAATTTTGTACAAGCGTAATCATGATTCGACTCTGCTTTGTTGTGTAGACAAGAAGGAAACTGAGAAGATTATGGAAGATATGCATGAAGGGGTCTTCGGTACTCATTCCAGCAGGCACACGATGGCTAATAAAATTATGAGAGCGAGTTATTATTGGTCTACCATGGAATCTGATTGCCATCGCCATTCCAAAACTTGTCACAAATGCCATTTTTATGCTGACAAAGTACATGTGCCTCTGATTCCTCTGAATGTGTTGACTACTCTGTAGCTGTTTGCAATGTGAGGCATTGGTATGATTGGAGAGATTAATCCTACCCCATATAATGGGCACCGTTTCATCCTGGTCGCTATTGATTATTTTTCAAAGTGGGTTGAAGCACCCTCATTTGCCTCTATTACCAAGAATGTCATGGCCCAATTCATTAAGAATAACCTCATCTGTCGGTATGGCATACCCGAGAGGATCATCACTGATAATGGTACCAATCTTAACAAAACTATGATCATGGAACTCTGCACACAATTTAAGATTAAACACCACAATTCTTCCCTGTATCGACCAAAGATGAATGGCGCAGTGGAAGCCGCCAACAAGAACATCAAAAAGATCTTGCACAAGATGACAGTAACCTACAAAGACTGGCATGAGATGTTACCATTTGCTCTTCATGGTTATCACACTTCAGCATGTACATCAACTAGAGCAACCCCATTCTCTCTCGTCTATGGTATAGAGGTTGTCCTCCTTGTCGAGGTCCAGATTCCTTCCCTGAGGATTATGAAAGACGCAGGTTTAAACAAAGGTGAGTGGATCTAGACCAGGCTGGACCAGATAAATTTGATTGATGAGAAGAGGCTCACGCCTGTTTTTCATGGTCATATGTATCAGAAGTGCATGATGAAGACCTTTAACAACAAGATCAAACCTCAGGTGTATCAGGTTTGAGGTTTGGTAATAAAGCGCATCATCTTACCACAAGGTGATCCTAGGGGAAAATTTACTCCTACATACGAAGGGCCATTGTGATTAAGAAGATATTCTCTGGCAGCGCTATGATACTTACTACCATGGACGGTTAAGATCTTCCACACCCTGTGAACCCGAACATAGTTAAAAAAATAATATGCATAAGAAAGAGACCCGCTAGTTTGACTTGCCTAGGAAAATATAAGGGTATCCCAGGGAACCAAAAGGGTTCGAGCAAAAATTAGGGACATATATAAAAAAATTGTACACCCGGTAAGTCAAAAACATGAAAAGGCGGCTTGGGCAAAAGAGGGTATCCCGGTGGACTAAAAACCCAAAAGGGAGGTCCAGGAAAAAGTTAGGGATTAAAGCGTACGACTATGTCCCGTTGGATCATCTACTTACAACCAACATAATTACCGATGTCAAGTTCAAATGGTACAGATCAATCTAGTAAACTTCTTTCAACTGTAAGGGATGAGATTCTTGAAGACATATGGGAAATAGCAGAGTTGAAACTCGATGAGATCATTTCCACATAGCTGTTTTTCTTTCTACACCTTTTTCTTTTCACGACAGTTTCCTCTTACTAGGACTTCTGTCTCTTTGTATGAAACTATCTGTTTATAGATAAATCTTCCAAATCAATGCAATCAGTTTCAATTTCAGAAAAACTATTTTTTTTATTTTCTTTGTTTTGTTTGCGAAAACGTCCAATGATTATACTGAATAAACGTATGCATTCGAATGTGATTATCATTTACAAATATATGCATGAAAACAGGATTAGCATTTATCGAGGACTCTAGGAATTGGGATAATGTTTAAGTCATTCATAAATCCCCACAGAGCAACCCCTATGAATTTATCTCTACAGAGTTATCTTCGTAAGATTGTCCCCAACAGAGATATATTCCTCGACAAGTCTAAGATACCCACTGGCAGAGATTTGGGTATCTTCCAACAGTTCACCTCTATATCATGAATGGATAGTTTGACTTGATCATCATCCCCAATAGGTCCCCTAGAGGATAAGGAAGTTTGATCATTTCCCCAACATATAATGGAGACTTCAGCATAGACTACAAAATTCCAATCCCCATAAGAGTTTATTCACTTGACACAGTTTAAGGGAATTAATCACATCAGCATAGTTCATTACTCCAACGCCGTATTTCCTTAACAAAATTGTCTTCTCCAGCAATGTTAATCAAAGTTTCTATCCCCAGAAGAGTTTCTACGGTATCCGAAACCTAGACAGAAATTACACCAGAGGAATATCCATCACATTTATCCTCGGTCAGGGTACGTAAGAATGGAAAATGACCGACTCTCCTTAAATGCCTCTATCCTCAAGCAGAAGTCGAAGATACCTAGTGGAGTATCCTCAAACAGAAAGCGGGAATCCCCAGTAAAATTATTCCCAGCAGAATTTGAAGAATCACTTTCTATATTCCCAACAAAAGTCTGTGATTTATTTTCCCCAGCTAGACATTGTTATAAGAAGCTACCGATATGCTTCAACGTTATATTGCGTCCATACTTCATTTCAAAATACATCATAGCATATGCATACCAAAATGCATATAACATTCTCAGTTATCTTGAGAGCATCATCAATGCATTACATGCATCACGACATTACATAATGCTAATTTTGTCTTTTTAGATAAAATTCGCAAACAGACAAATATCATCAGCAATTTTCAAACAGGTCAGAGATTAATTCCCGAACCAGGACGAGTCAACTATCCATATGATTTAGAGGTATGAATTCCTGAAACAGGAAATGTTTACCAACAAAAAACAAGTCGCAAATTAATTACCAAAATAGGACGCGACAACTATCTATATGACTAGGCGATATGAAATCCTGAAATAGGACGGGTTTACCAACAAAAAACAGGCCGCAGATTAATTCCCGAAATAGGACAGGGCAACTATCTATATAACCAGGTAGTATGAATTCTCGAAATAGGACGGGTTTACCAATGTAAAACAGATTGCATATCAATTCCCGAAACAAGACGGGGCGACTATCTGCATGACCTAATGATTTCCCTTAGAGAATGAATTATGAAAATCATCTCCCTTCAGAGAATGAATTATGAAAAGCATCTCCTTCAGGGCCTTCTTTTCGAAAAGCATTTTTCTTCAGAAATTTTCCAAAAAAAACATTCTTCAGATACAACAGGCGTAGACTCATTATGATACTCCTTTCAACAGTTACTTCGGATGTATCTTTAAGCCCATCCCGACGACATTCTATCATCTCTCTGAATGGAATCTTTAATCCCATTCAAGCAATACTATCAATCGACAACATTACCTCATGCACTGACGAGTGCAAATTTCTGGGTACTTAAGTGTTCAATCCTCTTCCACCTTCAGATCACGAATGACAGACGTGCCAATCTAACTCTTCAGGTCTAAGAAGATTGAATAGGGGCAGCTGTTGTACCCCAAAATTTGGCCTCCCATTTTCTTCAAGATATCTCCTTATGTTCCTAGGGTTTTCAATTGCTCAAGGCTACTCAAGGTTTGATAAGACAAATTCTCCTCCTAAGCAGTTGACCTACAACTAGGGTTTCACTTTTCTCAAGGAAATTTAAGCTTATAATTCCTCAAGTGGATTTCATGGTTCCTCATATGTCTCAATAAATGCTCATGCCAAATTTTAAGCCTTGCATCATAAGTTTGCTCAGTCAATTGCTCAGATGATTAAAATCAACTATATTGGACAAAAAGTCAATTGTTGTCAACATACAATCAAATTTCAAGATTTTTGGTCAATGTAAAGATTTTGAACTCACAATAATCATTTGATCAAGGGTTGATCATGATTCATCAATAAAACTAAAGATTCATCAAAAGTCAAAAGTTACCAAATTAGGGTTTTCTTAAGAAGAAGTCAACTGAACTTTGACCAAGCATAACTTTCACATGCTTCATCATATTTTTCTCAACAAAATCTCATGTTGAAGGAAATTCAATTCTCTACAACTTTGTCTCTCTAAGCTCAAGTACAAAAAATGCTTCATTTGAGAGATATGGGCCAAAATAATATATGTCATTTCAAAAGTCAACAAAAAGACAGTTTTTGTCAATGCAACTTACATCAAGATAAATCTTCAAATGGAAAAAGGATCAACATAGAGATTGTAGAGGACATCTTGAGCTTTCCATAAAGTCCAGGATCACCTTCATATGATAAAAATTGAGAGAGTTATTATTAGTGCAAGTTGGGCAATTTTGAAAAAAATGCATGAAACCTAAATTGATCGAACTTGAATTTTTGGGCTATTGGGCTTATGTTTCAAAGTCCAAGCGTGTATTGTAAATCATAGTGAACCTCTGAACCTATTCATACACCCTTTGATCTTTATTCCACTTATTTTTGATTTTATTTATTTAAATTCAAAATTAAATTGAATAAAATCAAGGCTTTCATACAGAGGTCCAAGCCCAATCTTTTTGACCTAATTCAGGCTCTATATATTCTTCATTTAGACAAAAACAAAGGAGGTTAAAATCTTGGCAAGATATCACTATTCAAAAACTTCAAAATTATCCAAAACTAGGGCAAACTACAAACCCTACTTGCAGCCTCTCTCCAAGCAAGCTAGCTATTCCAATCGATTCTAGAAGCAGTGTAGGGTAAGAATGGACCAGTCTTGATAATCCAAATGGCTTTAAATGTATAGTCATGCATCATTGTTTCCCATTATTGCATGAAATTCACAATTGTTGTTTTCTTTGTGCTTTGATCGAAACTAACCTTACTAATATGCTTTTGAGATGTCAATATGCTGGATTGAGCCATCGCATGACCCTCATAATGACTAAATTGTGTATAGCCATGTTTACACTGTTTTAGGTTGTTTGCTTCGTATCTCTTTTTACAGGGAGAATTAGTGAAAACAAAGGCCACCATTGGATTCAGAAGGGTTGATTTAGGGGGGTAGGGTCCTTTTGGATCACTAATGTTTTGTATTTTGCAGGTTTGAGATAACGCCTAGTCGGAGAAGACGACTGGAACTAGGGCTTTGGCGCTTCTCCGGTCATCCTATTTCAATTTATTTTATATATGTTTTGTTTTGATAAAATAAATGGATGTATGGCCACCCCAGTGGTAGAAGCGCACGCGTTAAGGCATTATCGTACTAGGGCGTGGGTCTGATCCCTGCCTTTTTACATTTTTTAAATGTTTTCTCAATTTTTGTAGGTTTTATTATACCAATAGCGCGCTGGCGCTGTGGCAAGCTATGTAATGCAGGAGGCAAAGGGCGTGGGTTGAACAACCACCCCTTGCATTTTCATTCTTTTGGTTTTCTAACCCTCTTTTCTATTGATTTTTCTTTCCCTATTTTTTTTTTGGCAAACTTAATTTCTTTTTAATTAACCTAAAAAACAAACCTTTTTTACAAACCCTAATTAATTAGGTTTTAGGTTTATAATTAACTTTTTTAATTAAATTTTATTGATTAATTAAAATTAATTAGATTTTTAGGTTTATTTAATTAATTATCATAAATCATTCTTTTCATGAAAATCACCAAAAAAACATTTTATTTTCCTCTTTCCTTTTTCTTATTTTTTACATTTTCTTAGATCAAGTGTATAGGGTGTGTTCTATGTAATAACGTAGCTTTATTTTCCGATTTCCTTTATTATCATGTAATTTCTTCCTAGTATGTAATAGTTGTAGGATTTTTCTTTTCCGCATTTTCTTTATTATATATCTGCCCTAAAGCTTTGTAATAGTCAAGGTTTATGTTTCCACCTTTATCTGCTGCTACTATATTCTATGCTACTACTTAGTAATTAGGGTTTGTATGGAAAGATAAAACCAAACGCTAGAAAACCTGATTGCAAGATAAATATAACTGAATCAAATACACTTTCACACTCGCACCTTTAGGGTAGCTTCTCTTTGTTGTCTTCGAAACAAGCGGTCATGTCCCTCGAACATAGGGATGCGTAGTGGTAGAAATGTTGAGACTAAACCATTGGATTAACTTGACTCGCACAGATCAAATAAAAATCACCACCACACTTTATTATTACCAGAGGAATGAGAAAAGAGCGAATAACCCAAAAAGAGGGGGAGAGAATCTAAGTTCGGGGGTTGGTTATGCAAAGGGAAGGTATTAGCACCCTAAACATCTACGGTACTCCGCATGAAGCTCTTTGAAAATTTGTGTATTTTGACTATAAGTATTGTATACCAAAATAGATTGTAGGGATAAGAAAAGAAGTTTTTTTTACATTTTTTGCACCCATCGCAGTTGTGAACCTTTAGTGCCTACGTACCACATTCCATGCAATAGGGGATTAGGGTACTCGTAGTTCACCTTTAAAAATAAAAATAAAAACACAAGTGTGTTGGTCAATTTTAAGAGACGAGACATCATCGTCTTATCCGAGTGGAAAAACATACTTACTACCCATGATTATGAGAAAGGAGAATTTGTGTCATCTCAAAGTGGAGGATATAGCTTGGATTTTAAAATCAACAAAGCCTCGCTCAACACCCAAGTGGAAAATATCTCACTTCACTATATATCGTAGAAGTATAGTAGCTCGCATCACTACAAGGATTGACAAGAGTATAATCTTTTGAGAAAAGTTTAAAGTTAAAATCCAAAGTGGCAAAATAGTTTGAATGAGATTGATTGACTTTTAGTCTTCTCACAAAAATGTCAGAGTACTTTTAAGTTGTTTAAAGTTTAATTAAGAAAATATTTTTGAAAACACATGGACCTAAGTCCAAGTTTATTGTGAAAGCGATTCAAGTTAAAAAACAAGAATAGTTTTCAAAAGGAGGGAGAATATTTTTGAAATTAAATAAGATGGGAGGAGATGGAGGGACTATCCTAAAGCATAAGGTAAAAGCTAGGGAAAAGAAACATCTAACCAATAAGAAGCCAACACTTGACACATTGAGTCAATAAAGAATTCCCCTCCTTTGGATTAAAACCAAACAAGCAAAGATACTAAACCTCTTAATAATACCAAACTTAAAATGCATTATGTATTCACAAAAAGTGGGTAGAGTAATGGCTGAATACAGATGAATTCCCAATCACAGATAAAGCATATAATCAGAATAACCTCCACACAAAGAAAACAAACAATCCAATGTCTCGGGGTAAACCCCAAGAACTCCAGACAAAATAACAACAGAAGTCACCAAGGTCTCAAGGGTGTTCAAGGTCTCTAATCCCAAGTCCAAGAAGTCCATAACTCCAAAATGCCAAGGATAGTAACAAAATAGTCCAAGCAACTTTAAATTTTTTTATTGTTCAAGTTGGTTATTATGTATCTTCAAAAAGAAAATGAAAGCTCAAGTGAGAAAAAATAAAAATGACATAAAGATAAATGCCCAAGTGAGCAAAGATGAAAATAACACGAAATTTAAATGCTAAATTAAATGGTGCACAAAAGTAAACGCGTAAAGTAAAAGCATAAAAATAAAAGTCAATTGTTAATGGGTTAGAAATTAGAGGTTAGTTGAATGACCATCTTGAATCTTGCATTTGAAAACTCATTAGAAGATTGATAAAATAAAAGCCTCTCAACAACAAGTTTCATTTGCTTTTTGACAAGTAAATCATTCATTTCAAACTCTCGAGGCAACACAAATGATCAACGATGTTAAATGATTCACTTAGACCAAAACTTGTGATGATTCATTAGAGGATTGATAAGACCAAATTATCCTAACAATGAACCTCAAGATATTGGATCAAAGGTTTCAAATTAAACATACTTGGGCTTGCAAACATAGGTTTAGGCCCCAAATAATCATGTTTAAGTGGAAAAAACATGGTAATTTGGTGATTAGAAGCCATATTATGAAAATTGCAATCTGACTTGAAGTGAAACTTCAGTTTCAAGGTACCAAATTTGAATCAATGGTAATCACAACTCAAGTGACCTTAAGGTATAATTCTTGAAGCATTTGAAATATAAGGTCACAATCTTTGCAATGTGACAAGAGTGATATCAAATGGATGCTTGAGCTAGAAGTTGTGTTTGGTCAAAGTTGAGAAAAAGATGCAGACCTTTTGTACTTAGAAAAATTCTAAGTTTTTCTTCAAAAGTGACCTATAATGTTTTGATTCCAAACAAGGCCTTCCTTCAAAATATTACTTTGATCAATGATGTTAGATTAAAGTGGGCTTCCTAAAGAGCATTGTGAAACTTGAATCACTCAAAAATACCAAGTATTGAAAAAGTTATGGCCTTGTAAAATTGGTGAAAATTCATGAGGTGACCTATAATCTTTTGAGTTATCAAGGCATCTTCCAACCATTTTCAAGCTATGCACATAAAAGAAAAGTTGAAGTTCACATTCTTAAGATCAATATTGAAAAATAATGGGCTCAAGGAGATAAAAATTGACCAAGTTATGATCCTTTGAAATCACATAAGGGAATTTGATGGCCTATCTAGAGGACTTGTAATCTTTCTTCATCATTAGGAATCTTCCACAAAACATTTGTTTGAACCATTTGAAGTGATTGATTGATAACCCTTTAAACAGAAGCATATCTTTGGAATCACTCAAAAATCTCAAAATATGAACAAGATATAGCCCTTAGAAGTTCAAAACCCTAGCTCCTAAAGCACCAAAAAGACTTGGAAACCCCTTTCAATTTTGACAATCTTCTTTGCACAATAACTTTTTCCATGTGAATAAAAGTTGTTGTGGATAATAATAAGAATCCATAGCAACAATAACCGCTTCCAAATATTAAGGATTGAGAGAGTTATGCACTTGTTATCAAGGAAACAAGAACTTGTCCAATTAGGTCAAACTTCTTCAATTAATTCTTGCATCTTTTGACTTCGATTGACAAATTGAGGCATGATGAATCATGGTAGACCTTGTCATGATATTACTCTAAAGCATCCTCAATGATGAAGCTTAAATCTCAATGAAGCTTTGTTGAAGAAGGCATGGAAATAAACTCATGAACATATGAATCATCCTGATGAAATGTGTTGTACCCTCACCTATAGTATTATCAACTAGAGCAAACATTCATTATATTTGTTAGTTAAAAGATAATCGAAAAAAGACATATATGATCACAATATACAAATCAAAGTGCTTGGTGATTCCTCATGAGAAATCCTAGATATAGAGAGAAGAGTCAAACCCTAGTGTGATCTTGATATGATTGAGTTGATATGAGATGATAGAGGAATCTTAGGGGCAAAAATTGGGGCACAATAGTTGCCCTTATTTAAGTGTCTTCTATCCGGAGATACGAAGATTAAAATCTTTGTGTCAATGCGATTGAAGATGCTTAAATATAAAACAAGCCCTATTTTTGGCCCTAAGATGCCATGCAATGCATATGATTGTGCATGCAAACAAACAAATCCAAAGGTGACACAGGACACCACTGGGGAAACAAAAAATAAAATAAAGGATCAAAAGGAAAATCCGACCAGGAAAGTAAATCACTGGTGAATAAAAGACTCGACTCTATTTGGGTAAAGCCCAAGGAGGAGATAAAGAATCATCAACTCAAATATAGAGGATAAAAGTAAAGGATGACAACGATCGACATATAACTGCAAACTATCCACTCACTGATAAGATAGCAAAAAAAAGTAACGTCGACTCACAAGGAGAAGAAATGGTAAGATAATACTGGTAAAAACAAATATTAGGGTTGGTAACAAATGATTAGCATCATACTTATGACTGGAAACAAATGAATTCTTTAGAGTAAAGTGAACCTCAACGACGAACTATCTCCCATAATGGCGAGACTACCATTCATCAGAGTACAAATATGAACAACAAACTATCTCCTATAATGACGAACCTACCATTCATTGGAGTAAACATCTCAACAACGAACTATCACCCATAATGACGAGACTACCATCCATTGTAATAACAAATCTCAACAACGAACTATCTCCCATAATGTCGAGACTACCATTCATTAGAGTAAACATCTCAACAATGAACTATCTCCCATAATGACGAGACTACCATCCATCAGAGTAACAAATATCAACAATGAATTATCTCCTATAATGACCAGACTACCATCCATCGGAGTAACAAATCTCAACAATGAACCATCTCCCATAATGACGAGACTATCATTCATCGGAGTAACAAATCTCAACAATGAACTATCACTCATAATGACGAGACTACCATCCATCAAAGTAAAAAATCTCAACAACAAACTATCTCTCATAATGACGAGACTACCATCCATCCGAGTAACAAATCTCAATAATAAACTATCTCCCATAATGACGAGACTACCATCCATCGGAGTAACAAATCTCAATAGTGAATTATCTCCCATAATGACGAGACTACCATCCATCAGAGTAACAAATATCAACAACGAACTATCTCCCATAATAACGAGACTACCATTCATCAGAGTAACAAATCTCAACAACAAACTATCTCCCATAATAACGAGACTACCATCCATTAGAGTACAAATCTCAACAACGAACTATCTCCCATAATGACGAGACTACCATTCATTAGAGTAACAAACATGAATATTCTCTGGGAAGTACAGGTTGCTCAAATAAAGAGACTTGCCACCTGCTTTTATAAGAAACCTGTTGGGAAAAGAAATATGACTTCTTTGGGGAAATGCCGATATATTCCTACTAAGGAGATAAGGTCTTCTCGTGCAAAATAAATGCACATTCTCAAACCAGGACTTAGAGCCTACAAATAATCATAATAGCAATATTGTCGGGGACTACAGATCAAACCAGAAATAAACCAGAGTGAAACAGTCAACCAAGATAGCATATGATAAGAAATAAACTCAAAAAGGGTTCACGGACTTAACCAGACAATGAGCTGAATAGGAAGGCTTGAAGTAAAATTCTTCCATGAGGGATAACTCAATGAGGAAATTGAAAGAATATACACTTTCTGCTTAAAATTGACACTCTATTGGAGAGAGGGTAACATAACTCTGCAAAATAGGGTAGTATGCCAACAAATACATCAATGAATATAGATGAGCGATGAATTCTAATTCAACTATGCATGCTGTATGTATGAATGTATGAATGTTATCATGTATATGCTGACAAAACAGACATACAACACTGGGAATAATCAGACAAAATCATCTTGAGTAAAGTCAACACTCGGCTAAATCACATCCAAGATGAAAATTTCATAAGAAAGTAAGCACCCACTGAGGAAACAAATTCCTATTTCATGGCTTAACTCCTCTAGTAAGAAACATAATCCGAAAGTAATCAAATCATAAAAATAAATTGAAATAGTTACATGGATATAACATCCTTCTCCTAACTTTGAAACAACCGGCCGAACCGTCATCTGATATAAAATCAATGAAGTCGCCATCAAACATCTTTTATCCCTCCGAAAGGGAAAGGTAAAAATCGATAAAACCTGAAGGGGTGAAATCACGGTCTTACGACCGAGATATCAGTTAAGGGAGTATGTCACGCGAGGGGAAGGTATTAGCACCCTACATTCCCATAGTACTCGACGGTATCCACTCTTGTTATTCTAATCTAAGGGTGTGTAAAATCTATATTTAAGGCTTAAAGCTGAAAAGGGAATGCATGCAAAGAAAAGGGAAAAGAAAGTGTGGGGAAAATAAAGGAATATTTACAAAGATATGCTCGATTAGGCCCCACAAAAGCCTCTGCCTACATATCCCTTTTAAGAAATCAGAGCAACCGTAGCTCGACTTATATATTTTGGTTGGTTTGTGTTTTTTAATTAAAAAGATAAAAACAACAATCAAGATGGAAAAACATCAGATAAAATGACAACATTAGCAACGATAATAAAACATCAAAACAAGGATGACAAGACATCATATGGCAACACAAACTTAGATAAGATGATAAAATGTCACACCTAACAATGATATCGAAAATCAAAGTAGGATAAGAAACATGTGTGATGGCGAAACATCGTCAACAAACATATGAGATGGCGAAACATCGGTAAAAAGGTAGCAAGATAACATGGTAAACATGGAGATACATCAATAAATCTGATGATAAAACATCACACCTAACAATGATATTGAGAATCAAAGTAGGATAACAAACATATGCGATGGCAAAACATCAACGACAAACATATGCGATGGCGAAACATCGACTAAAAGATAGAAAGAGAAGATGGTAAATATGGTGAGACATCAACAATTCAGTTGATAAAACATCACACCTAACAATTATATTGAGAATCAAAGTAGGATAACAAACATATGCGATGGCGAAACATCAACGACAAACATATGCGATGGAGAAACATCGGCTAAAAGACAACAAGATAACATGATAAAGATGGCGAGACATCAACAAATCAGATGATAAAACATCACACCTAACAATGATATTGAGAATCAAAGTAGGATATCAAACATATGCGATGGCGAAACATCAGCTAAAAGATAGTAAGATAGCATGGCAAAGATGGCGAGACATCAACAATTCAGATGATAAAAAATCACACCTAACAATGATATTGAGAATCAAAGTAGGATAAAAAACATGTGCGATGGCGAAACATCGGCAACAAACATATGCGATGGCGAAACATCGGCTAAAAGATAGCAAAATATCTTGGCAAGGATGGCAAAACATCAATTTCACAAGGTTTAAAATAAAGCCAAGAGGCGCACAAACAATTAAGTTTGGTTTGTATTTTTTACCTTGATGAAGGATTTAAGTTCATTAGAGAGGTTTTATGATTTGCCAAGAAGAAGTTTAGTTTTAAGATGCAATATGCGAGGAAAGGGAAACAACTAAGGGAGATTGTCCTAATCTCTAGTCCTAATGTTATCATACAATGATTGACCCTAAGGTTGAGGATGAAATGGGGAGTTTCTACCCTATGCTAGCATGCATGGATACATATCCTAGTGTCTAGCTCGAGAACTATTCTAGTCGAGCGATCCGTAGGGAGCATGGAAATAATTAAAAAAATGTCACAGATCCTGTGACAAAAATCAGACAAGCAGATGGCAAAACATCTAGACAAAAGCTCGAGCATCACTCGAATACCAAACACCTACGAGGCGCAGGCCAAGTAGTAGAAAGGGAGGTCCCACCATAGACAAGCAACCAAGCATCAGACCAAGGGCCAGGCCATTGCCAAGGGGAGTGTATCACCCGAGTCAAGCAAGCCATTATATTATAGTAATATGAAAGGTCCTTAACCGTGGTATTAGTTACCATGGCAAGAAATATCTGGGGGGAGGCCATAGTGCGTGCGTACAGTAAGCATCATTGTTGGTCAACACGAGCTAAAGAAAGCGTGGGGATCTGATTGCAAGAAACCTTTTCACTTTCCTTTGAAAGGCTTAGAATTTTTCAGATCTTGAGCACATGTTCAGAGCGTCTACTTGTAGAAAGTGAGAATAGGAACGACGCGGACTGGAACATGCGGGGGTTGATTACAAACCCTTTCCGCTCGCCTCCTTTTGAGAACTTATCACCTGTAATATAATGCGGGAAAAATCATTTAAAAAAACAAAAAACATAGCCTTCTAGTGAGGACTTCTAGAATTGTCTGCCAAGTGGCACAGACTTCCAACCCTAAGTAAACAGTAAACTGCAGGAAAGAATAAATCAGATGAGAAATTACCAAATGAATATTATCCGCAAATAAGCGACTAAACATTAACGAAACCCAGAGATCTTTGAACGAGTTAGCATCAACGAAGAAACAAGTCAAAAGTCGTGTCGTCAAACATAAACATCAAGACCTCAATGTGAAAATAAATCACAGACAGTGAACAACAGACACAACCATACAAACACTCTACAAGATAATATAGACAAACAAAAGAGCACAATAGTGAAAATACATATGCTTCCCATAGATATGGGAAACCAAGATAGTTTTCCTTGAAAGTGCAATTCATTCCCACAAATAAAGTGGAATGCAAAGCAGAGAAAACCCATGAAGTACCTTGCACATCTCAACAGAATGATTAGTATTAACAAGGCAGAGTGAAATGCAAATACAAACATGTTATTCATTTATCATTTGTCATGGTTAAGAAATCATTTGGTTAAACAATTCAAGGTATAATACAACCTTCATGGCAAATGAACTAGTATCTGACGAAACGGTGTAGTGAAGTGCGCCTAGGTAAATGACTAAATAATTAAGGAAATATGAGTCAATTGATGATGAGATCAAAAGTAAACACAAAAATATTAGTATGCCCAAAGAAATTATGAAGCCCTAACAAGAACTTACTAGAGTAATCTCAGGTATAATCATAAAACTAGGTCCAAAATCAACCATAGACTATCTCTAAGAGTGAAAGGGGTATGAGGAAAGGGTAAGTGAAGGATGTACATGGTTAGGGGGATGACCTACCATAAAAGTCAGTAGAAATCAAAGTCAAGGTATAAGGTTAGGATAAGCTTCACAATTATGAGGAACAAAATAATCAATAACTAAGAATTCAAAACCAAATGCAAGGTAAATGTAGCTCCCATTGTGTCACCATGATGGATTAGCAAGTGAGCACTAAACAGATGAATCATACGAGCATAGAGAGTGGAGTGGAGAATAGAATTGAAGCCAAAATTTAAACTCTTAAGACATATAAGATTTAAAGTCCTTTCAATCAAATGAACACAAACTAGGTCAAAACTAATGTAATATTGCTCCTATCTTGTCACCATGTTGGAAGGGAAATGAAATGCCAATAAAGGATCAAAGGAGATTTGTATTATAACAAGCAAACCATAAAAAGTCAGAATCATAAAGTTTTAAATAAAAATGGATTCAAATGGTGCACAAAAGGTGGTGCACAAAAGCTACCTCTTAGATCATGGTCTCAAATACATATCAAACAACAATAAGCAAGTTAAGAGATCTTTAATGGTTCTTTAATGAACTGAAGCTTCTAAAGCAGCAGTGATGACAATAAAGAGAAAAATATTTGATCCATCATGGGTTGCACAAGTGCATTCTCTCTTCCTCAAATTCAAAAGAGCATAACATCGTACATGAGAGTAATAATTGAGTCAAAAAGGAAACAAAACTTGTAAAGAATATAACAAAAATATTTCAAAGTACACAAGTCATTAAAAGGTCAGGAACAAAAAACTTAATACAAAGTTAGCAAGGTTCAAGTGGAAAATTTAATCACTCAAGTTAGTTTAGCCTAGATAAGCCTCTAATTGGAAATCCTTACTTGATTAAACAGGGAAAAATATTAAATCAACTCCTAAAACTAAGCAAAATTAAACCTAACTGCCCAAGATATCATCCTACCCTAACCTAAATAGAAATCTACCTAGAAGTCAAGAGAGATTGGTCAATAAAAACCTAACTTTGACCTAAGCAAGCAAAAATCAACAAAATCATACAATCAATGTTCAATTTTCAAACTAAATGGAAAACACAAGATAAAAAATCAACAAAAACCAGGGGTCGACCTAAAAGCCTTAAAAGGTATGAAATGATTTTTTTGGTATTTTTAGCAATAAAGGAAAATGGGAAATAAAGCCAAAATATGAAAATTATGATTAATTACCTAATTAAAATCCTAAGAATTATATAATTGACCAAAGATGCTGGAAAAATGAAGATTAAATTCAGTAATCATAAATATGCTAATAGAAAAGCCTAAGATATTTTTTTTTGTGAATTTTTATATTGGGAAAAGGTCCTATAATAAATGTGAAAATGCCATAAAAATGCTTAAAAAGCTCTTGAATCTCACAAAACATTTAAACAATAAAAAACGGCAAAATTCTATAACAAAATTTATAAAATGAAAATAGACCAATCAAAAGGTCCAAAATATTTTTGGTGGAATTTGTATGAAGGAAAAGTCAGAAAATAAAAATTAAAAAAATATGTATGAAAACATTAATTAATTTAACACATTTAATCAATGAATTTAATCAATGTGCCATCCTAAATTTGAAAATTATATAAAAACTATTTTAAAATATTGGATTAAGAAATAGACCAACCACATTTTTTATAGAATTTTTGGATTAAGGAAAATGATTAAACTAAATTATAAAAAAAACCTAAAATCAATTAAATGTCACAATTTATTAGAATAACCAAAAGAAGTAAAATTCTAAATTAAAATTCAAGAAATAAAAGTATACTAATTAAAAAGCCTACAATTTTTTTAGTATAATTTTTGTGTGAAGAAAAATTCAAAATATAATTAACAAAAGTATTACCTAAAGAAAACAATTAATTAACCCTAATTTATTCAAGAATTTTTTTAACTAAGCAAACTAATTTTAAAAATTCCAAAAAAATAAAATAAAATCAAATACTTGAGGTTAAAATCTACCTATGTGTCGTACCCCAAAATTTCCCAACCCCTACGATCATAATTTCAAGATTTAAAATAGAAGAAATATTTAATTAAAGATGGTACATCAATATCTGATGACCCATCTTTATCCAAGACTAGGGGTGTATTCTAAATCAGAAAGACTCATGTATCTGTGAACGTTTGCGAGGCATGTTAGCCAATGGCCCATGCGACTCGAAAATAGAAAATTATTTCAAAAGGAATAATAATTATTAAGTTCTTATTTATTAAATAGTTGTTATTAGTAAAAGAGAGGGGGAAATTAAATATATCATAAGCCCATTTAGGTGTCATTATTGTTAGTAAAAAGAAAAAGGAGGTGCAATTACAGATAACGGGCCCATTACGTTTTCTAGCCAAAGCCCATTGGACATTTTTGTCATTTGCTGGTTAGAAGTTTTGTTTTTGGGTGAGAATCTGTTGGATCAAATTAATGTTGGGCCCAATTTGTGGCACAGAGGCCCAATTCAGATTGTGGCAGTAACTAAAAAAATTAAGAAGCATTGAGTATTAAAACTGTTTGTTATTATTATAAATAAATAAATGAATTTCTTTGTTAAAAGGAAAAACATAATATATTGCTGATAAACTTTTTTTACCATAATGTTTTCATTAACAATTATTATATATTTTAGTTCTTAAAGAGTGTGGTTTAGAAAGATATTGGGTCAGGTTTTGAAAACAGTTCCAAGGCCCAATCTGTATTTGAAAAAAACGCATGCTGAATAAAATAACAACTATGTTGGGCCCAATAATACAAACAAATATTGTTTCAATCAATGCCCAAAACATGCGCACGTTTACAGTTATCAATTACTGTGCAAATATTTTTTTACAAGAGAAAATCTACAGCAAATCAAATGATTTCTATCAATTGAAACCCAGATTTTGTACGGTTCAAACGATCACACTAAATTAAATCTCCAAAACTAAAACAAAGTCTGCGATCCAAGCCCAGAATTACATTATTGCAAAAAGCAATCAAATCTTCATCTAAATCAATATAATCTATAATCAGTACAAAACTAAATTAGTATCAAATCTGAGAAACATTGTTTAAAAGAGCCTAATCCGAAACCACAACAACAAAATCTCAATTACAATTAAATTATGGAATCAATTACAACACAATTCAAAAACCCTAATTCTTCATAAATCCCTAATATGTGCTAATCTAACTGTAAATGCAATTCATCTAAAACCTATATATACAGAAGACAGAAGAATAAAGAAGGGGAGAGTAAAAAAAATTTGGAATACAAGGAAGGATACAGAGGAGGAAAACCGCGAAGAAGAATGGCGAACAACAACACCAAGGGGGAGAATTTAACGAACAGTGAAAATACAGAAGAAGAACAAAGCACCGATTGGGGTTTCGATCTCCGAAACCCTAATCGGCCATAGCCTCTGCTGTGCCATTATCTTCAATGGCTCGTTGTCGCCTCATCATTGCCAGAGCCTCGCCGTAACCTACAAGTCAGAAGAAGGCAGAAGAATTAGCGAATAAAAAAACTCGAAACTCAGAAATCAGAAAACATAATCGTTACGGGGGGTATGCACTTAGCTTTGATTTTTATATTTTATTGTTGATTTGGTGTCATAAGGGTTAGGGGGAATCACGCCGCCGCGGAGGCGGACTTAGGGTTAGAAAGGGTTGTAAGGAAGAAGAGAGAAGGAACAAAGACTGTGATAATTAAAACAAAAAATGAAAAAAAACAATATTGTATTAATCCATTCCAATCCAATGCATGCACGCGTACTGTAGTTATCGTACTCC
Organism: Vicia faba; assembly: GCA_948472305.1. Classification (NCBI taxonomy): domain Eukaryota; kingdom Viridiplantae; phylum Streptophyta; class Magnoliopsida; order Fabales; family Fabaceae; genus Vicia; species Vicia faba. The sequence continues at coordinate 1,196,087,447 of OX451740.1, read as the reverse complement.
CTCAAATTCATCCAGTGGATCTTGATTAGATGACCATTTGGCCATGTCTGCACCGTAGGCCATATTCCCTCGCCACAGGAAATCAACCAGACTCCTTCAATTTGCTTATTGGCCAAGCCCGTTAACTTTCTGCACCCCTTTTCTACCAGTTTACTAAAATCCAAAACAATTAGCACCCCCTTGTCCTGAACTATTTTTGGGCCTAACCCAACTGCTAACAACACCCCCTAGTTTTACTACATAACTAGAAAACACACATCCTGCCTAAATTAATTCTTTTCTACATTTTTGTTATATTAATTTTATTTTCTTATTTTTATATTATATGTAAATATTATTTATTTCTTATTTTTGTATATATTATTATTATAATTCTTTTTTTCATTATTCTTATTATTAATTATTAACACTTATATATTTTATTTACTATTTAAATATTACTATATTATCATCCAAATTATTCTTATGTCAAAAATGCATATTATTTTGTTATATTATTTACATTAAATTTTTTATATCATGCATTAATCAAGAATTTAGCAGTAAATGCGATTAAAAAATAATAACAAATCATTAAACAATTTTTTGCAATTAACTAAGCTAATCAACTGTTTTTACAAAAGGGTTTCAAATAGATTTTGACTCACCGCGCATTTAGTCAAAATCTCTGCAATCACTATTCCCAGCCAAGTGCAAGGTGATTCAAAGTACGTTTGCAACCCCTAAAAAACACCAACCACAGACGAACTACGAATTGGGACTCTGATTCCTCTTAAGAGGATACGTAGGCATACGATCAAAAATCGTAGCGAGTTCCCCTATAAAAATTTAAGCCCTTCCCCTAATAAAATTTAAATCCTGTTTTCCCAACTCAAACCTAAAACCTAGTATCCTTGTGAACAAGGTAGATGAAAGGTGCCTAACACCTTACTTTCTTCTAAAGAAGTCCAAAACTTAGAATCTCTGTCTGCGAATTAGGGTTTTCTATTAGATTCCCTTCCCTAGGGTAAAAACTAATAGTGGCGGCTCTGATTAAAAAACTAGTTGCTACAGCTGGCGACTCTGTTGGAGAACTTCAACTTTAGGTTTTAGGGTTTTTACTTTGGGGGGTTTTATTTATTTATTTATTTATTGCTTTATTTATTTATTGCTTTCGTTTATTCATTGCATTTATTTAATTATTGTTTATTGTTTATCATCATATATACTGTGTGGTGGGATTTTTGATTTCTCAAAATATTTTCAATAACCCTTAGAAAGAAGGTTCGTCTATTAGCTTAGGGAGTACATCATCCCTGCGAGTTTATGTGATGACTTCGCCTAGAGTCAGTGAACTTCCGAAAAAGGAATACTTATAAAGAGATATCCTCTTGACGAGTAGGAGTTTGGAAGGTCACCTATGACTCTTTGTAATGACCTTAACCTAAAATCTCATAAGGAGACCTTTCACGACTTTGAGATAAAAGTCTCAGTCCGTAAAGAGGCTCCACCTAAGGGAGGCCCTTGTTCCTTTTCCCTATGGTGTTATTCATGACACCCTTAAGGAAGCCACCTTGTGGGAGGGTAGTCTAAACGTAGGTCAAAATTAAGAGGCCTACCTTCTAAGGGTACTTGTCACAAAACCTCGTCACTCAACCCTACACCTATACATTCATACATTTCTTATATGCGTCATACATTTCATATATTCGTAACCCGTTTCTTTTTATTTGTATTATTCACGGGGGTACAAAAATAATGATAAAATCAAGATATCGGTGACTGTCTTTAAAAATGGATCCCAAAGGAAACAACTTGTCCACATCAATGCGCCAAACATGTCTAAAATAAAAGCCACAAAAGGGAAATAATATGCTGAAGACTTTCTCAAGCTTTATCGAGCAATTAGTGGATGGTTTCTCAAGCTCCGTTCCACAAGTGCACCTAGAAAACTTATTTCCTTTTGCTTGATTTCACGCAAATAAAGTTTTGGTTTAACATTGTAATATTTTTCAATATCTAAATTATGTTACCTTTAATAAAGGAATTTTGTTTCCACATCTCGTTCGTATTTATTTTTAAGCTGGTCACCGAATAAAACAAGAAAAACCAAATACATACCCAAATGAATAAGACATTTAAAACAACTAACCATTTCATACTCATACATAATCATACGCATGTACGCATTCATAAACACTTGCACATCATATCAAAACTCATTTTTTCAAAATAAAAAATAAAAAATCTCTCCAGTTAAGCCTTGGATAGAAGAAGATCACCACCACCTTGGCCTCCATATCAAACAAGGGCCTATCGAAAAAGAACCTGGGAACAGATCAAGGAAAACCAGGCTGCATGCAAGGAAGATCTAGACCAAGTCAAAGGTGATGTGAGTTCGATGAAAGGAGATCCGAGTCAAGTTCTCCTAGCCTTAAGGAACTTCATTGACAAACAAGACCATATTCCCATGGTAGCTTTCAAAGAAGTAGCTCAAACGATTGGCGCATCAAGAGGTCACCAACTAAGAAAAGATCCGGAAGCATGACCCCACAATTCAAGAAGGACTGCTTCAAAATTTCCCAAATGAAAAGAGGGAGAAATTAATTCCGTAGCCTCACAAGCAAGGGTACCACAACCATTAGTGATCCCACAAGGACAACAACAAGGCAGAAGGCCACCAAGAAATTTTAATCCACTCCCCATGCCACCTAGCCAGTTATTACAACAACTGGTTAAAGCATCCTTTGTGGAAATCAAGCCTCTAGCTCCCCCAGTCAGGCCGCTCCTGTGAAAGTACAACGCCAATGCCAGATGTGAGTATCATGCTAATTCTCCTGGACATACCATAGAGAAATATTGGTCGTTCAAGCATAAGGTCCATGACTTATTAGAATCTCAAGACATCACTTTTGAGAAACCTAACATCAAATCAAATCCTATGCCTCTGCACGAAGGGCCGACAATAAATTCAATTGAAGTAGTCACTAACTTTGGGGAAACCAGACGAGCAAAAACCCCGATAAACTTGCTGAAGGAATATCTGTTGGGATGTGGATTCCTGCTAGAACACAATGGAGCTTTCGAGAGAACACTACAAAATCTAGTGGACCAGGGGATAGTCCAATTCGAACCATACCCTGAAGATGAACATAAAGCTACTCTGAAGGGTGAAGCATGATTTCCTCCGATCAAAGAGACCTTTATAGAGCATGGCGGGCATGTGGCAAAGATATCCAACAAAGTCAACACCAAAGGGGAAACTGACTTCATTCAAGAACGCGCCCCAGGAGAAGAACTCAAAAGATGGGCTGTCGTGGAGATTCCCGAGATCTTTTTCTTTCCTAAGTAACTTTTCTTGTTTTTGAAAGAACCTATGTCAAGCCCGAGACATAGGGGTTTCTTGTAAGGGTTCCCCGTTTTGTTTCACACAATATTCATGATCAATAAAAGTTATATATATTTTTTGATCCTTGTCTTTCTCTTGCATTTATTCCGTAAATTTAAAAATGGCAATACTTTCTCTGCATATGCATTTTCAAAAGCTCATATATATATTAAAATCTACATGAAAACATGATGAAAGTGCAAATCCATGCCCAAAACCACTGATAATGCTACTGCTGCGACCCAATATAATTTTGATGCTCCTATCAACCAAGCTAAAGAGGCAGATGATAAAGATCTTGAACTCTCTGAGGAAATGGTGAGGGGAATAAAACGAAAGGCTGATAACGTACAACCGTATCAAGAGGGTATTAAGACCATTAAACTGGGCACAGGGGAAGATCTGAAAGAAACCAAGCTAAGGGAAAATGTTAAAGTGGAGCCACAAAGAAGCTAATCAAATTATTTCACATATTTGCTTGTTCCTACAGAAACAAGCCAAGGTTAGATACATACATGATGGTGGACATATCACCTCTTCAAAGAAGGTTATTCACCAATTAGGAAAAAATAAGCGACTACGAAATACCAGGACCTGGCGAAGAACCCGAGCCAGGGGAACATTGGACATTCATGTTCGAAGGGGCTTCAAATACACTGGGGCATGATATAGGGACAATTTTGACTTCTCCAAAGAATTCTCACAATCCATATGCCAGGTCAATGGTGAATGAGATACTAAATATCCAAAACTAATTCCGTATCGGGATCATGTTTTAAATATAACTACGGAATTCACAAATATCATTTTCAGTCACATCCCACGAAAAGAAAATCAAATGGAATACACACTGGAAACTCTCTCAGCTATGTTCAAAGTAACTTGGTCAAACCACGAACCATACATCACAATCAAGAGCCCGCACACTGTCTTGCTATAAAAGAAAGACCAGATGACAATCCTTGGTTTTACGACATCAAGAAATACCTCGAAAAACAAGAAGATTCCTCTAGCATTGACAAACGAACTCTATAGAAATTAGCCTCAAAATTATTTCTGAGTAATGGTGTACTGCACATGATGAACCACAATATGGTCTAGTACTCCATAAGATTCTGCTACCTTGCCTCGACTCACGCGGTAAATGGACACCCAACTATGAATGTCCATACGTAGTCAAAACAACATTCTCCGGTGGTGGTCTTATCCCCACAACAATGGATGGGGAAGAACTACCGCATCCGGAAAATTCAGGCGCAGTAAAAAAATATGGTGTATAAGAAGCTCGCTAAGCTCAAACCTCAAACAGGAGACTTAGGCAAAAAGGAGCATTCTGGTGGATCGAAAACACTAAAGGGCGATCCAGGAAAAAATTAAGGGCATATAACAAAAAATTATCCCGGTGGATTGAAAACCTGAAAGGGCAATCCATGCAAAAGTTAGGGATTTCATACAAAGGAATAAAGAACAAAAAGATTGCGATCTAAGAACTGCGACTACGAACCACGAAGGGAGAGATAGATCTGAATCATACAACTCAGAAGCAAAGGAGATAAGATCATTAAAAGGATATTGGGGAACAACATCATCAATTATCATTTTTATTACCATTTACAGTTTTGAGACTTTATGTAATTACCTCTTTGTAGGAATTGCATCTTGTATTCTCGCCTATTCAGAGGCATATCAATAAAAAATTTCTTTCTTTGCATCTTTCAAATTGCGTTTTTCTTTTCTCAGACTTGTTTACAAAATACTATGATTATTACTTATGAATATTGTATTCAAATCATTTCGGGGAAATTAGTAAATAAAAGCTTTTGATAAAACATCGAAAAAACATTTTGGTTAGAAAAATATCAAAAGAAAATCCACGTCTACGTCCACGCACATGTCTACTCCTGTGTCAACAATACAAATTCTATACATATATCCACGTCTACGCCTGCGCTTACAACATAAAAGTCTACGCATATGCCAATACATACGTCTACGCTTACGCCTGCGCTTATAACATACAAATCCACGCATATGCCAATACCTACGTCTACGTCTACACCTGCACTTACAATACAAAAAATCAATGTTCAAAATTTTGCTAACATTGTTCACTGCATTCAAATTCAACAAAGCTACGACAATACAAAATACAAGGCTAGGGAATTGGTAACTCTAAGCCAATGGTTTAAAGGAGAGAATGTCTGTAATAGTCTTTATAACATTTCAAGGCACACGCTTATTTTACACACATTTCATACATACATCTGGCATATCTAAATCATGCATACCCTATACATTTTGCATACATACAAACATTCAATACACATATGCTCAGGGTCCCATCTCAATGTCAGACATATACGCATGTATCATACATCAAACAAACAATCTCACCCTCGATTTAGCTATCTAAGGGTCAACCAATAAAACACTTCTCCTACGATTCAACCCGTCACCTAAGTCTTCATGCCGTGGCACGTTCAACCCATTGCCTAAGTCTTCATGCAGCAGTGCATTCCCTTATTCCATTACACATGCCATCGCCTAAGAATTCATGCAGCAATGTTCGAAAACCAAATTTAGCTTATCGCCCCAGACTTCACGCAGCGATTTGCGAACCAAGCCCATTGCCTAAGACTTCACACAACAACGCGTTTCTTTATTCCACGACACAAACCATCGCCTGAGACTTCATGCAGCGATGTTTGAAAACCAAATTTAGCTTATCACCTCATAATTCATGCATCGATTTGCAAACCTAACCCATTGCCTAAGTCTTCATGCAACAGTGCATTTCTTTATTCCATGACACAGACCATCGCCTAAGACTTCATGCAGCAATGTTCAAAAACCAAATTTAGCTTATCGCCTCAGACTTCACGCAGGGATTTGCAAACTAAACCCATTGGCTAAGACTCCATGCAGCAATGTGTTTCTTTATTCCACGACGTAGACCACCGCCTAAGACTTCATGCAACGATGTTCAAAAACAAAATCCAGCTTATCGCCTCAGACTTCACGCAACGATTTGCAAACTTAACCCATTACCTAAGTCTTCATGAAGTAGTGCGTTCCCTTATTCCGTAACCCAGACCATCGCCTCAGACTTCATGCAGCGATGCTCAAAAACAAAATCTAGCCTATCGCCTCAGTCTTCACATGGCGATTTGTGAACCTAACCCATTGCTTAAGTCTTCATGCAGCAGTGCGTTCCCTTATTATGCGACATAAATTATCGCCTCATACTTTATGCAGCGATGCTCGAAAACCAAAATTTAAGCCCATTTCCTAAGAATTCATGCAGCAATGTGTTTCTTTATTCCGTAACATAGATCATCGCCTCAGACTTCATGCATCAATGCTCGAAAACCAAAAACTAGCCTATCGCCTCTGACTTCACGCATCGATTTGTGAACCAAACCCATCGCCTAAGACTTCATGCCACAACGTGTTCCCTTACTCCACGACACAGATCATCACCCCAGACTTCATGCAGCAACGCTCGAAAATACAAAACCCAGCCTATCACCTCAGACTTCATGCTTCGATTCGTGAACATAACCCGTGGCCTCAGTCTCCAAGTAGCCATGCATCATCAATTGTTGTTTTATTCATCCTACAAATAGGTGAATCCTAAAAACCAAACCAAGACATACAAAATTGCACTCTCAAAGCTCAAGACCATCTGCCTCCTCATCAAACCCTGGTAAGCGTTATATCATCAGCTTTTCCTACTCCCTCAAGACTCGTAAGGGTATGCTATATCAGCATAACCTTGGTCGGACAAATTTTGGGTATTCCAAGTATTCAATAAACTCCCAATCAGAATGCCCAAGACTCGCGTTTCTCACGCTATTTGATTGGAAGATAATTGAATAGGGTCAGCTGTCGTACCCCAAAATTTCCCTACCTCTACGATCATAATTTCAAGATTTAAAATAGAAGAGATATTTAATTAAAGATGGTACATCTGTATCTGATGGCCCATCTTTATCCAAGACTAGGGTGTATTTTAAATCTAGGAGGGCGGGGCTTTCTAAATCCGAAAGACTTGTGTACCCGTGAACGTTTGCGAGGGATGTTGGCCAATGGCCCATGCGATTCGAAAATAGAAAATTATTTCAAAAGGAATAATAATTATTAAGTTCTTATTTATTAAATAGTTGTTATTAGTAAAAGAGAGGGGGAAATTAAATATATCATAAGCCCATTTAGGTGTCATTATTGTTAGTAAAAAGAAAAAGGAGGTGCAATTACAGATAACAGGCCCATTGCATTTTCTAGCCAAAGCCCATTGGATGTTTTTTGTCATTTGCTGGTTAGAAGTTTTGTTTTTGGGTGAGAATTTGTTGGATCAAATTAATGTTGGGCCCAATTTGTGGCAAAGAGGCCCAATTCGGATTGTGGCAGTAATTAAAAAAATTAAGAAGCATTGAGTATTAAAACTGTTTGTTATTATTATAAATAAATAAATAAATTTCTTTGTTAAAAGGAAAAACGTGATATATTGCTAATAAACTTTTTTTACCATAATATTTTCATTAACAATTATTATATATTTGTTATTAAAGAGTGTGGTTTAGAAAGATATTGGGTAAGGTTTTGAAAACAATTCCAAGGCCCAGTCTGTATTTGAAAAAAATTCCTGCTGAATAAAATAACAATTATGCTAGGCCCAACAATACAAACAAATACTATTTCAATCAATTCCCAAAACATGCGCACGTTTACAGTTAACAATTATTGTGCAAATCTTTTTTTTACAAGACCAAATCTACAGCAAATCAAATAATTTCTATCAATTGAAACCCAGATTTTATACGGTTCAAACGACCACACTAAATAAAATCTCCAAAACTAAAACAAAGTCTGCGATCCAAGCCCATAATTACATTATTACAAAAAGCAATAAAAACTTTATCTAAATCAATATAATCTATAATGAGTACAAAACTAAATTTGTATCAAACTTGAGAAACGTTGTTTAACAGAGCCAAATCCAAAATCACGGCAACAAAATCTCAATTAAAATTAAATTATGGAATCAATTACAACACAATTCAAAAACCCTAATTCTCCCTAAATCCCTAAAATTGTGCTAATCTAATTGTAACAACCATTCAACTAAAACCTATATATACAGAAGACAGAAGAATAAAGAAGGGGAGAGTAAAAAAATTTGGAATACAAGGAAGAATGCAGAGGAGGAAAACCGCGAAGAAGAATGGCGGACAAGGGGGAACAACAACACTAAGGGGGCGAATTTGAGGAACAATGAAAATACAGAAGAAGAACAAAGCACCGATTGGAGGTTTCGATCTCTAAAACCATAATCGGCCATAGCCACCGCTGTGCCATCATCTTCGACCGGTCGTTGTCGCCTCACCATTTCCAGAGCCTCTCTGGAACCTATAAGCCAAAAGAAGGCAGAAGAATTAGTGAATCAGAAAAGCTCGAAACTCAGAAATCAGAAAACATAATCGTTATAGAGGGTATGCACTTAGATTTGATTTTTGTTTTTTATTGTTGATTTGGAGTCATAAGGGTTAGGGGGAATCGCGCCGCCGCGGAGGGGGACTTAGGGTTAGAAAGGGTTGTAAGAAAGAAGAGAGAAGGAACAAAGACTGTGATAATTAAAACAAAAAATGAATTAAAACAAAATTGTATTAATCCGTTCCAATACAATGCACACGCGCGTATTATAATTATCGTACTCCCTCAACTTCATCCAGTGGATCTTAATCAGACGGCCATCTGGCCAAGTCTGCACCACATTCCATACTCCCTCGCCACAGGCAATCAGCCGTACTATCCTTCAATTTGCTTATGGGCCAAGCCCGTTAACTTTCTGCACCCCCTTTCTACCATTTTACTAAACTCCAAATAAATTAGCACCCCCTTTTCCTGTTCTATTTTTGAGCCTAACCCAACTGCTAACAACACCCCCTAATTTTACTGCATAACTAAAAAACACACCCCCTGCCTAAATTAATTATTTTCTACATTTTTGTTATATCAATTTTATTTTCTTATTTTTACATTATATGTAAATATTATTATTATAATTATTTTTTTTCATTATTCTTATTATTAATTATTAACACTAATTTATTTTATTTACTATTTAAATATTACTATATTATCATCCAAATTATTTTTTTGTCAAAAATGCGTATTATTTTGTTATATTATTTGCATTAAATTTTTTATATCATGCATTAATCAAGAATTTTGCAGTCAATACGATTAAAAAATACTAACAAATCATCAAACTATTTTTCGCAATCAACTAAGCTAATCAACTGTTTTTGCAAAAGGGTTTCAAACAGATTTTGACTCACCGCGCATTTAGTCAAAATCTTTGCAATCACTATTCCCGACCAAGTGCAAAGTGATTCAAAGTACGTTTTCAACCCCTAAAAAACACCAACCCCATACGAACTACGAATTGGGACTCCGATTCCTCTTAAGAGGATACGTAGGCATACGATAAAAAATCCTAGCGATTTCCCCTATAAAAAATTAAAACCCTTCCCCTAATAAAATGTAAATCCTGTTTTCCCAACTCAAACCTAAAACCTAGTATCCTTGTGAACAAGGTAGATGAAAGGTGCCTAACACCTTCCTTTCGTGTAAAGAAGTCTGAAACCTAGAATCTCTGTCTGCGAATTAGGGTTTTCTCTTAGACTCCCTTCCCTAGGATAAAAACTAATAGTGGCGGCTCTGATTAAAAAACCAGTTTCTACACTATGGTATTTTTTTCATAATTTTTGAAAGTGTGTTGATCACGAAATAAAACCAGATAAAACAATTAAATTCAAATGATATAAAATGCATTAAAATTTAAAATGATCCAATTAGAGCGCGCCACATCACTTTATCTCATACCTCTAACATGCTCTAAAACTTGTTTCCTATACAGATCCATCGCCACAACTTCCAGACCTCATATCTTACTCAAATCTCAATCATATTCCACGAAACAAAGCGCAAATCAAAGCTGAAATTAACATCTACCTCATGATACTCATAGAATTCAAAATGGATCAAAGATCTAAGAGAAATATACATGCAAAGTTGCTGAAAAAGTGAAGTATACAAGTTACAGAAAATCACACAACACAATTTAGGCTCCAATCAAGCAAATCAAATACATCAGACCTATGATATGGCCAACTAACTCACCATGAACGTGAATTGATTCATCAAATCAAATTTAAAGAAGAAAATCGAAGTTAGATAAAAATAACCTTAATGTGAAACTTGAGATCTCGATTCCTTAGTTACAAAAGCAAAGAAACTCTTCAGTCTTGATCTACACACTTCTCTGAAGTTGAATCCACCGAAAATTTGAAGAATGCACGAAGGAAATAGGAGAATCGAAGAAAACTTCAGTAGGAAAAATAAATGTTCAGATTTGGATTTGAGGTGAATGAAGCGTGGAGTCCGTGAAATCAGGCTTACAGAGCATTATATAGAGTGAGTAGAGAAGGTTAGAAGAGGAAATTGGTCTTTTAAACCGTTAGAGGGTCTGATTGGAATTTTATGCAAAAATGGAGGTGCTCATGGAACCTTGCGTTTTTCTCGTGCATTTCCTTGTTTTCTTTGTGTTTTGCAAGCCAAAAAAAGTCAGTAGGAGATTCCCAAAAGGCAAGCTCACAATTCCTTCCCTTGAGAGAGTGTGGGTGAAATGGCTTAAATTGGCAAGTTTGAGAATTTTGAGTGCAAGCAAGTAGCACATGGGGCACAAAATTTATGAAATTATGGGCCTTATTAAGTCACAAATAAGTCATGGGTCTGAATTGAGACGAAAGGAATAGCTGGAATTCAAGTTCTCAAGAATTGGCATTTGGACACTTTGCAAAATTTCAATAAAATGAGCTGAAGTTCTATAGATCATAACTTGCTCATTTATTGGAATTTGGCAACAAATAAGTACAATTTGGAAAGGTATTGAAAATATATACAACCTTTTATTTACAAATTTTTTCAATTAGATCCATTAAAGTCTTCAAAAATTGGCACGAAAGTCACTGAATTTTGAAAGTGACCTATAATTTTCACATGTGATCATGGTTCCTAAGCTCCATAACTCTTCACCTTTGCATGTTTTGCTTTTTGTAAACGAATAAAAGTTGTAGAGCTATCTCTAAGATTTCAAAGAATATAAGATTTTCAATTCTTGGATAAAAAATGAATAAGTTATGAACTTTTGAAGTTTAGTTCATATTTTCCATTTTTAGTAACTTTTCAAGTTTCTTCATGAACAAGTTACATTCCAATCTTCCACTTCTCTTAACCTTGTGATGAAATTGACTTTGAAATATGAAAAGAGGATGTTTCAATGGATGGTTGACCAAAATTAGACTTGGTCAACCTTTGATTTTGATTGATTGTGACCAAAATTACACTTTTGTCCCTTCTAATCAATTAAACCATTTCCAATCCAAATTTAATCTCAATATTTGAGTCAAAGATGATTAATAACAGTTAATGAAGCATGGAAACAAGTTTGGGTGAAAGGGTCAGAGAAATCCTGATTGAATCCAAAACCATAATTTTTGCACCTTGTGTTAGGAGATAGAAGCTTCAAAACCCTAATTCCACTGGACATCTTGAGAGATCTCTTGAACAAAGTTGATTCAAATGATGATGAGACAATGATGCTTCAATAATTGACTCATGTAAGCCCCAATTACTTCAATTTGGACAAAACCCTAATTTTGACTGATGATTTTAAGAGAATGCGATTCCCCTTCAAATCAACATAATCTTCAACCTTCTGATGATCCAATGAGATGGATGAAATGTCTTGATACATGAGGGAACCTTGTGACTTTAGAAATCCAATGTTTGAGAGAATGAACTCCCTTCTTGCACTAATTGTCAATACCATCAACCAGCACAACTTGTAGACAACATGAGAACCAAAGTACCTTAATCCTATCACAAAAATGAATGCAATTTAATATGATGTTTATGATGGTACATGAGCCTGAATCAAGAGGTAAATTTTGGGGTGCAACAACTGCCCCTATTCAATCATCTTAAAAATGATAAGTGAGAAAATTAATAACTTTTGAGCGTTTAGATTTGAAGATGATTGAATACAAAAGAACCCGAAAATTTACACTCTTGAAGAAGAAGCAGAACCCCCCAAAGATAAAGGATGCCAACAGACGTGGGATTTTTAGGAGATTAGACGAAACTAAAATTCAGAACAAAGTGTCAGAATCAAACCACACCATAAAAAAAGGGTGAGATAAGACTCCAACCATTGAGAATAAGGAAAACTAAACTCTGGAAACGTATGCGGGGCAGAGTGGCTAGAGCGCGTGATTCTAGGAGCACCTGCTAGTCTCAAACCAAGGGGGAGACATTGAGATGGAACTGAAAGATCCCAATAGTTATAAAAGAGACACGTTTCAACCCAAGATAGATGGTATGAAGGAACTGAAAGAATCCCAAGAGTAAGAAACAAAACAAGATGAAACTCGACTCATTAAAACTAGTTAGACAAAACTAAACTAGATGAGTAGCAGAATGAACATTGGATTTCATGAACGAGTGACGAGGAAAAACTCGACCCATAGAAAAAGTGATGAGAGTGCATGTTTCTCAAAGCACCTGCTGGTCTCTAACTAAGGGAAGACAGTGAGATGGAACTGAAAGATCCTAAAAATTATAAAAGAGACAAGTTTCAACCCAAGATAGACAGTATGAAGGAACTGAAATAATCCTAGGAGTAAGAAACAAAACAAGATGAAACTCGACTTATTATAACTAGTTAGACGAAACTAAACTAGATGGGTACCAGAACGAAACTGGATTTCATGCACATGCGACGAGATCAAAACTCGACCCAAAGAAAAGTGATGAGAGCACATGTTTCTCAGAGCACTTGCTAGTCTCAGATCAATGGATAAACATTAACGAAAAATGATAGAACAATCTAAGGAACAAAAGAGACTGATTTCAACCAGGGACACAATTACGAACACTACAAAGAGACTAGGTAAACAGAAACGATAAAGGATTTAGTAATCAAACACTGATGGAAGTCCATGGTATGAAAACAAAACAAGGTGACACTCGATTCATTATAACTAGTTAGACAAAACTAAACTAGATGAGTACCAGGATGAAAATTGGATTTCATGCGCGGGTGAGGAGACAAAACTCAAAATTCTACCCAAAGCAAGGCGATTAGGGCGTACTACTAAAACCTTTTAAAATGAATATCAGGATGAAACTGGTATTTGAAAGGTACATAAATAGATATTGGGATGAACCGACGAGGGTATTAAAGACTAAACCCGAGAAAACTTCGCAAGGGAAAAACTGAACTACGGTCAAGAGTAGACACTCAACCATTCAAATGATTAACATCAATAAGATATTTTTATGGGGTGAAACTGAGATACTGAAGATGAAGGCCTCACTAGGGACATAATCCGAAGTATAGAAAATTCATTGGGGTAAACAGAAACAGTAATGGCTTATGTTCTGATGCATGTTTGAATTTTTATAGCATAATGCTCCATATAATGGAAATGCCACGCGTTTTGGTAGATGCAATGTAATGATGCATGCTTAAATGCTTCATTGGGGAATGGCCACTTGAGAATCCAACAACTAAGAAGTTAGAATTTGACAAAACTTGCAAAAATAAATTGCAAAATCCGATGGAGAAGAGAAAATATAAGGAACCGTTGGAGAGAAAACCCTCGAAGAGATGAAACTCTACGGGGAGTAACAAAATGAAATAACTGGTAGAAACGAGCTATAATCACTGAGAGGAGTTGCAAAAATAAATTGAAACCTCTGTTGGAGAAGATCAGATCAAAATTGTAACTTTTGGAGGAGAATGCCAAATAGAAATAGGCTGGTGCTAGAGAAGATCAGGGAAAGACTGTAGTCTCTGGAAAAGATTGCGTGCCTTCGTGTTGAGAATGACACCAAAATAATAGATCAGATATGGGAATTAAAACCCTCATTGGGGAAACTTCCATCAAAAAAGTCCTTTACCGCTTGCTGAAGACTAACAAAATCTCAATTAATCGACCAACAACGACTACACTGTGGATAAGGAAAGATCCTTAAAGTGATGTCCCAAGCAACAAATTAGCTGGGAATGAGAGATCAGGATGAGGAATCTCTAATTGGAAACTCTGCTAGGGGATTGAAACTTCTTCAGACTATGAATTATTGTCTAAGCAACTCCACTAGGGATAAGGAAAGATCTTTAAATAAGTATCAGGACGAAGCCTTTCTCTTGAAAAAGATTTTTGGGAAATAAAACTCTGCTGAGGAAACAAAACTCCATTGAGGATACAAAACCCTATCGGGGAGTATTTTGCTAGGGATTCCAGAACCTCCGATATGCAACCATAAAATAGACTATGAAGATAGTCAAACAGTATCAACTCTACTAGGGATGTGGAAATCTCAGCCAACATTAATTCTACTGAGGATAGTAAAAGATTCTTTTGATAGAGAAATGACCCAAGTCACAACTCAGATGGGAAAATGAGAATTTCTGAATGCAAACTTCAAAGATAATTCAAATCGGAAGGTAAAATCCACTGGGAATAGTCTTTATTAAAAAAACAAGATAATGCTCATCCAGACTTTGTTGGGGAATGAAGGTATCCAAAAAAACTTATCTTCCTCGAGAATCCATCACATGACAATGCTGAGGAGAACTAACTCTACGGGGAATTCCCTGTTCCAGAGTTCAAAAGTTAGAGGTAAGACTCTCGCATGGGTGCTGACAAGCTGCAACTTACATAGTCAACAAAAATTCCTCGAGAGGACTTCATGGGATCCATACCATCATTGGTATGTTTCCCCAGCATAGCAGAACTTTGAGAGATCGGTCCTTAACTTGGCTGCCCCAGATTGACGAAACTTTGATTGGGGAAACATCTTGCACAATTCTCAAAGGAATCCTTAGGCACCATGCCTTATGATACTATCACTTCTCGTGAAACAGTTGGCCTTGTATCCAACAGAGTGTTCAAATATTCCTTCTTTGACAAAATTAAGCTTGTTACTGATGTTCATTGTATAAGCTCTTTTGATGTCAAGCAATTGTTTTTGTATGCATAAGAATGTTTAACGACAATTCTAACGTAACAGTTATGTAAGCCTTGAAGATGGAAACTTTGAATGAAAAAGATGTCACAACTCTATTGTGAATGAATCACTAGCTAGAGTGCGACATATGAAAAGCTTTTTGAAATAAACATGACGCATGCATGAGATACCAACATGGATATGTAACACATATATGGGAGTCAGGAAACTCTATCCTGTTGTAGTATGCCTTCGAGTTAAACCCATGTTTCAGTTAGGACTTTTAAGGGTTGTAACATGGCCTGGTTCATGGTTTAAAAAAAATTGATTTTAAGACTCAAGTTATTTGGTGCCCACCCCCTTCGTGATGTTCTCCAGTCCTAAGTTCAGCCAACTCGACCCGAGAATTCATCTCTCAAAAGGAACTTTGATATGGTTGAGGAAACCAAACGAATTTACTTTGGACATGGAAGTCACCCACTTTCTCATCCTTCAGATGTATTTGGTCTGACCACACAATCTTGTTCTTACTCATGCAATTTTACTACATTCATTTCCCATTTTCAAAACTTCAATACCTCTATTTTTTCCTAAGTCGCCTTTTTCTTCATTTTGTTTTATTTTTATTATATTTTTTATTTTCTTGACTTGGCAGCATTTTTTCTTTCTTATTTGTTTCTTTAACTTTCAAACAAGTCGTATAATCCAATTATCTTCAATCCATCAGAAGTGATTGTGACTGCCTTACTTCCTTGATTGATGGGGAATAATCAATATCATACCACCATTTGCTGATTGCCTCATTCTTTAGTTGACGAGAGATAACCATTATTGTATCGTCATCAATCGACCTTTTAATGTGTAGAGGATAATCGTTTGCAGTTTGGACTTGCTATTTGGCCTTTCCTCAACCTTTTGAAGGATAACCATTACTGTATCCTCGAATGCACACTCCTGATGAGTTTTTAATGCTTGATCAAATTAAATGAACAATATCCGGCCCCAGATTTAAAATAAGGTTTTTTTGAAAAGAAACTCCTACTCCGAAGGCTCAGAAGGGTTAAAGAGGGTTTCACTCCCTTATATCTCCAATGTTTAGGGATTTGAAACAATTCCTATACATCGTCAACAGGGTTCTACTCAAAAGTATACAATCATAGATATTGCTTTTAACCATTGTCATCCTCCCTCTAATCTTTGACCAGGAAAAAGAGTTGGCACAGTTGGTATCAAAATGCCAAAAAAATCATTTAAAAAGTGATAATGAATGGATTAAGTAAAACAAACAGATTACTTCAAGGCAAACATACTCATTGCATTAAGATTAACATTCAATAAAACAAACAAGTTTCTACGTGTAGACAATGTTCAGACAAACATGCAAGATACATATGAAAATACAGTAAAGAAACATAAAAATGCCATTGTAGAGGAGACTTGACTTCGTCTAGACTTGTTGATCTTTGACGACACAATGTAATATTGATGTTCATTCTAGCACATGACTTCTTTGTTAGGAATTTGTAGATGGATTTGCTGAGGAAACAAGGGCTTCTGTATAAAAGGGAATTCCTAAAGCAACCTCAACAGGGACATGAGAACAAGCCTAGGTGAGAGATCTTCAAGCACCTTTCATTTGTCCTTCCGGAGAAATGGGCGTTCACTGGGGAGAAGTAAACTTTTTCCACTATCACGTGGAAATGAATCAATTTGGAGAAAAGTAAAATAATCACAAACAAGTAGCTGAGTGCTTCATTAAGAGGAATATCGAACATGTTCTCGCATAGTATGACAGTTGAATTTAATATCCAAATTTCAAGCAATTTTAAAAAACATTAAACTGTAGCTTAGACTATCATGTTTATGTAGGGCCAAGAAGGTTTATATGCAAAAGTTTATCAAAATATTAGACGTTTTTGTAAACAAAACGGTAAAAGGAAGTTAAGAGTACATATATAAAAGAGGATCCTTTATTGACTTGAAAAATTAGCCTGTGAAAAAGGAATTTACATTTGGAAGCAATTCCTAAAAAATAGGTAATTGAAAAATCAAAACAAACGAGTGTTTACAAATGGCCATGTGAATATAGATATCCATCAAGTTCCGACTTTGATATAGCTTTTATGACCTTAACGCTCTCATTTCCTTGCTTTCTGACGAAGCATTTTTGGACTGGTTCCAAACCCCTTCCAGGTGACCGAATGATAATAGATGAAATAAAAACATGGGATCCAATGCTGAGCGTAGTCATTTGCTTTGAATCCCTAACTTTTGCCTGAATCACCCATTCGGGTTTTCGATTCACCGGGATGCCTCTTTTTTCCTAAGCTTCCCTTTTGGGTTTTCAACTTAGCGGTCCTGTTTAATGCAAAGTATTTTTTAACTACGTCAACATTCATAGGGAGTGGGAAGTATTCACCATCCATGGTTGCGAGCATCATTGCTCCACCAGAGAAAACCTTTGTGACCATGAATGGTCCTTCATAAGTCGGAGCCCACTTGCCTCTAGGATCACCCTGAGGAAGAATTATCCTCTTTAGCACAAGGTCACCTGGTTTGCAACACTGAGGCCGTACCCTCTTGTCAAAATCTTTCCTCATCCTTTGCTGATACACTTGACCATGACACACAACCGTCAACCTCTTATCATCAATAAGTTCCATTTGGTCCAGCCAATTCTGTACCTATTCAGTTTCATCAAGCTCAAAATGGGGAAAAACTACTTATAGAGAAGGAATTTCAACCTACACAGGCAAAACTACTTCCGTGCCATAAACCAAAGAAAATGGGGTTTCCTCAGTCGAAGTACGCACAATGGTACGATAACCATGCAAAGCGAAAGGCAGCATCTCATGCCAATATTTATAGGTTACTATCATCTTGTATACAATATTCTTAATATTCTTATTGTCCGCTTCAACAACTCCATTCATCTTCGGTCGATACGAAGAAGAGTTATGATGCTTGATTTTAAAGGACTCACAAATATCCTTCATTATTTGGTTGTTTATATTAGACCCATTGTTGGTAATGATCTTTTCAGTAACTCTGTAACGACATATAATATTATGCTTAATAAATCGAGTTACCACTTGCTTGGTAACGTTTGCATAAGATGCAGCTTTGACCCATTTAGTGAAGTAATCAATGGAAACCAGAATGAAATGGTGCCCGTTGGACGTAGTCGGTTCGATCTTACCGATCATATCAATTCCCCACATTATGAACAACCAAGGAGAAGTCAAAACATTCAGTGGCACAAGTGGTACATGCACTTTATCATCATAGACTTGACATTTGTGACAAATCCGTGCATGGTTATAACAATCAGTTTCCATGGTGGTCCAATAATAGCCAGCTCTTAAAATCTTTGTGGCCATGGTATGTCCACTAGAGTGAGTCCTGAAGTCACCCTCATGCATCTCTTCAATGATTCTAGATGCTTTTCTCTTGTCAACACATATGAGCAATAAACCATCATGATGCCTCTTATACAACACACCGCCACTGAGAAAGAATTTAGCCAAAAATCTTCTCAAGAACTTCTTGTCTGTGACAGATGCCTCATTAGGGTACTCTTGCGTTTCAAGATATCTTTTAATATCATAAAAGCATGGGTTACTGTCTAATTCCAAGTCGGCTTCAAAACAAAAAGATGGTCCATCCAATCTTCTGATGGTGATGGAAGGTGCTTCGTTTTCCCACTTAACTTTTAACACGGAGGACAAAGTTTCTTGTGCATCAACTAGATTATTTTCTTCTCGAGAAATGTGTTCAAACGTGATCTCTTCGAAGTATGAAATCAACTTCATAACATGCTCACGATAGGGAATCAGGTTTTGATGACGAGTCTCCCAATCTCCGTTAACTTGGCTGATAACAAGATTGTAATCTCCGTAAACTTTCAAGTATTTGGCCATGTTGTTAGTACAATCGAAACAAATACGAGCTGTGAAAGGAATGTGGAATCCTTCAGGGGAGGTGATAACATCCTCAACTCCGTTGCCCATAGCATTGGACGCACCGTCGGACACAAGCTTCCAACGTGATTCTGGACCGGGTCATTCATATGGGCTTGGGATATTACAATCCCGAATATACATTATTTCCTCATTTGGAAATTCGAACTTCATCGATTCATAATCATCCATGGGTTGATGAGCAAGATGATCCACCAATATACTACATTTGATTTCCTTTTGCGTAGTGTACTGGATATCAGATTCAGTGAGTATCATCTGCCAATCGGCTACTGTGATACGGTGGCAGAACCGACTATTAATACTGGTTTGCATTTTTTGTTTGCAAATGTCGCGGTAAGCAAGAGACGCCACTGACTTTTATTTTATCCAATTAGGAAAAGGAAAAAGAACAGAAAAAACCTTTTTCGAGATGTTTCTGAGTACGGGGGGTAGATTATGGAAAGGGAAGGTGTTAGCACCCTTTCTATCTGCGGTTTTCCACGGGCTCTTAGGTACTTCCTCATTTTGAAATTGATTGTGTGTGCTTGTTTTGAAAAGTTTGATTTACTTCGTTTTAACCCTTGTTTCTATCCTCAAGAGTGTTATGAAGTTGTTTTTGAAAACTTTAGGAAAGTGTTGGTGTGAAAAAAGTTTGTTTGTTTGAGCAAGTACTTAAGAACTAATCTACCTACTCGAAAAAGACTGTTCGTTTTCCTTTAGACAGTGTTATCCTACTATTAGTGAGTAGGTAACCCTAGTCGTTGGATGTTGAGGGACTATCGAAAGGGATGAAATGGTCATTGAAGGCAACATGTAAGGATACCTTAGCATTTCGAAGGTACTATCGTCAGAAGATCAATTCATAGGCAACTCGAGGGACTAGTAGGGACTGTGATCTTTATGACGACTTTGAATCGCGAGTCATTTCTAAGGTATCCCTAAATTCGAGGGACACGACCATTATTTCCGAGGCAACCAAGTGAGGCAAACCCTAGGAGTGCAAGTGTGCAAAAGGTATTGATTTCAGTTATTTATGTTGTGATTTAGTGATATAGGATTGATTCATTAGTCATACACGCCTAAGTTGCTAGCAATTATATATAAGCATGCAGAATATAAAAGCGAGAAGGTAAAGGTCCTACGCTATTACATGGCTTTTACAGATACATAATTGTCTTGACAGAGAAAGTAAAAATGTGTAAGTTTAGACCCTAATTACTATTACAACCTCGAAACAGTTACAATAATAATAAAAGGAAATTAAAGAAATGCGCGCGGAAAATTTAAATGCAAGGATTAATTAAGAGACCTAAAAATCCAATTGAAAAAGTATTTTAGTTATTTTTGAGAAAAGATCGAATTATGTATAAATTAAAACCCTAATTTCTAATTAATTTAAATTATAAAAAAAAATTGTCCTAAATAATTAAACTAATTAATTAAAGAAAATAAAATATTTTATGAAAAAAAAGATTTTTATGTTTTTTGTGATTTTTTTGATTTAACAAAAATTGATTTTTGTTATTTTGTAAAGAAAAAAGAATTAAGTAAATAATAAAAAATAATAAGAAATCAAATAAAAAGATTAGAGGTGGGCCTGTATTTGCTGAATGAGGGGGTGTGTTATTGAATTTCTTAGGCCCAATATGCTGATCAGCCCAATCCTTGCGCATGACTCAATGCATCTTTTTTCTGATGGTGCACTATGGTCCTTCTTTGATGGAATTCTGGACTTGGATAGAGGTGAATCTTGTGGCTGGATGATGGAAGCACATGGTAGGCTCCAGAATGCGTGGTGTACGTGATCTGCAATCAAATATTGTAAAAACACCAAAATGCTGGGACCTGGGATCGAACCCAGGTCCTCCCACTTACACACATACTTCATTACTAGTTGCGCTGTGCATTTTCTTTGTTAGTATAACGAAAGCAAATAATAATACATAAAACAAAATGGATGATCTGGACAAAAGAACAAAACGCGCCCCAGATTCAAATGGTCCAATGGTTCTTGAACACGTTAGCTTCTTCTTCCTTGTCAGTCGTATTAGGTGTAAGACCTTTACCTACGAACAAGCTTCCATGGTTATAACCCTGTGACTTTCAAAAATCATGTTCAAGTGAGATAAATCAATTCCCAGTATACAAATCAAAACGTCTTGACACCATGAGCATCAAGGTATGCTTCTTTTGCCCTAATTTTCCCTGTGTCAAAAAACCCTAAAACGGCAAGCTAAACCCTAACAATGGAAAACATTCATACGAGCGTTAAAACTTCAATCAAATGGTCCAGACATGTTACAAACATGACAACAAACACAAATATACCATTGAAACATGTTTATGATGCAAGAATCATAGCAATGAAATCTGAAAAAGAATTCAAACCGTGATGATCGTATGTCATGTTTTTGGGCATGGGAGGATCGACAAATGATTGAGACGCGTTCTAGAGATGCCTAGGAATTGATTGGTGGCTTGGAAAGTCTTTGAATCGGCCTCTAAACTAGAAATAAGTCTACCACTTTTTTGACAATTTTTAATTCTTGCTTGCAGATTTTACGACCTCCAATCCTTCTCCCCGTGCCTTGGATATGTTCTGTATATGTAATGGAATACATTAGGTCAACAAGAACGAGCTAAATCTTGGTCCATTATGAAGATTTGATTTGGTCTTCATCCGTGTATCATATCTTTCTATATCAATCCAAATCATGCCAACTTTGGTTCAATTTGTTTTGCACGTTTTGGATATGATTTGTCATCCTAATTGGATTTGATTCCACCAAAAATCTGATCAAAAAACAAATCTTTGATATTTTTTGCTATTTATTTGATTTAATTTGACTTTTAAATGATAAAAATCAAAATAAAATAAATAAATGAAGAAAATAATGTGTGAGTGCTGATTTGGGTCTTGGGACACGTCACAAGCAATATTAAATCATGAAAAACTAGACCCATTTGAAAAAAATGTATGTTTGAGCACATTTGACTTTTGGCAATTTTGCAAAAATGGTCAACTTTGACAATGCATATCTCCTCCAATTTTAACCCTAGAGAGGTGTTCTTGGACTTTTTAGAAAGCTTAGTATGTCCCCTAAACAACCCTTTCGGTCCCATCAAAATTGGGTCTTCCATGTTCATGTAAGAAGCTTTGACCCAAAAGGTGTTTTTGTTGAATTTACAAAAAGACCTATAATGTAGAAATTCATACCTTTTGATGAGTGCATATTTTGAACTTGTGGAATGAATATGAGTTGTAGGGAATTTCATCCTCTCAAAAATGAGCCTTGGATGGAAAATTTCTGATAAAGTATTAGGAAGTTATGCTTGGTCAAAGTTTGGTTGACTTTTCCTATGAAACCCTAACTTAGCAACTTTTGGGTTTTGATGAATTTGGGGCATTCATTGGGGAATAATGATCAACCCTTGATAAAATGATGAATATTACTTCAAAATGTTGATGTTGACCAAAAATCTTGAAGTTTGACTGTATGTGGGCCACATTTTACTTTTGACCTAGTACAATTGATTTTCAGGCATCTGGGCAATTGACTGAGCAAACTTCTTGTGCAAGGCATGAAACTTGACATGGATGATATTGAGAACATATTAGGACCATGGAAAGGATTTTGGACCTTTGGAGCTCCCACACCCTGATGAAGATGGAAACCCTAATTTGAGGTACATTGCCTTAGGAGGGAGTTTATCTGATCAACTTTTGGGCATCCTTGAGCAAGTTGAGGACCTTAATGGGCATGTGTTGAGTAAAATGAGAGGGCAATTTTTGGGGTACAACAACTTTCCCTGTTCAATCTTCTTAAACATGAGGATGTCGATTGTCTTGTCTACTTTTCGTAATCTGAAGATGGAAGATGATTGAAGACTTAGTGCCTAGAAATTTGCACTCGTTTGAGATAGTGCGGGTAGTATCAGGAATGGGCTTACATATGCCATCCAGGAAGATGACGGAGAGTCATTGGAGACAGGCTTAAATATGCCATCCAAAATAATGTTGATTTTATGAGATATTCCTTCGATGAGAGTTCTTGTGCCTGTCGTTGAGGAGGCATCTGCTGAGGAATATTGGTCTCTGTCTTGGGAGAAATAGAATTTTAGGAGCTTTAGTCATCTGTTACTCTACTGGGGAATCATCTCTTAGTCGAGGAGATGAAAGTGAACTGCTATCTGGTCGTGCTCCAGTGATTTGCTGAGGATGATAAGATTAACTGTTATCTGGTCACGCTCCAGGTTTTATAGTGACTTACTGGGGAGATAAGATTAAACTTGCTATCTGGTCGTTCTCCAGACTTTGCAATTTCTTAACTCTTATCTGGTCGTGCTCCAGGCTTCAGAAGGATTTAAGTGTTTATCCGGTCGCATCCGGGTTTCAACTTAAATTTAAGGCATACTAATATCCGGTCGATTTCCGAGCTTCATAGTAATTGGCGAGTAAAATGCTATCTGGTCAAATTCCAAGCTTCGCAGTACCTCATACTGTTATCTGGTCGTGTCCCAAGTTTCACAGTGTCTTTTGCCTCTATATGGTCGTGCTCCAGTCTTCACAGCATCTTATACCGTTATCTAGTCGTGCGTCAGGCTTCACGGTGTCTTATACCACTATCTGGTCGATTCCAGGCTTCATAATATCTTGTACTATTATTCGGTCGATTTCCAGGCTTCACAGTAACTTTCTGGGGATTAAGCTGTTTTTCGGTCGTTTTTCGGGCTTCATAGCTTGAATTTAAGATATACCACTATCTGGTCGATTCCAGGCTTCGTAGTATTTTGGTGAAATCAAGATACTATCCGGTTGATTTCTGAGCTTCATAGCTTGAACTAGAATAGAAATCTTAGTATCGATTTCACTAAACCAGGGAAAACTTGTGAGAAATTCAACTAGGAGAGAAATCTTAGTATCGATTTGACTGATCCCGAGAGAGGTCTCAGATTAACTTTGACTTCCATAGAAATTAGGGGAATATTAGCGGCGATTCGGCTGACCCAAATGAAAGTCTTAAAACATCTTCAACTAGAATAGAAACCTTAGTGTCGGTTAGACTGAACCAGAGAAAACTTGTGAGAACTTCAACTAGGATAGAAATCTTAGTATCGATTTGACTGATCCCGGGGGAGGTCTCAGATTAACTTTGACTGGCATAGAAATCAGGGGAATCTTAGTGGCGATTCAGCTGACCCAGACGAAAGTCTTAAAACATCTTCAACTAGAATAGAAACCTTAGTATTGGTTTGACTGAACCTGAGAAAATTTGTGAGAACTTCAACTAGGAGAGAAATCTTAGTATCGATTTGACTGATTCCGGGAGAGGCCTCAAATTAACTTTGACTGGCATAGAAATCAGGGGAATCTTAGCGGCGATTCGGCTGACCCAGACGAAAGTCTTAAAACATCTTCAACTAGAATAGAAACCTTAGTGTCGGTTTGACTGAACCAGAAAAAATGTTGGAATATCTTCAACTGGAATAGAAACCTTGGTATTGGTTTGAATGAACCAGAGAAAACTTGTGAGAACATGATTGCATCCTTCCCTGAAAGGTAAAGGGTTAATCGTATGCAATGTCATGCTGTATGAAATGTATTGAGTGATGATGTTCTCAAAATAAATGAGATTATGCTGTATAATATGTATGCGCATGCCATGATGTATGGATATGTAATTCCATTATGATACTCTCTAGCTGGGGAGAATAAATCCTGGACAGCTGCTGGAGAGTATAAGGAGTTGAGTTATTCATTTCCGCTGGGGATAGTGAACGAAGATGATTAGCTGGAGATTTACATCCATTCTGCTTGAGAATATTCTGCCGGGAGAGACTCTATCTGAGAATAATCCTGCGGGGGAATGACTCCATGGGGAAGAGAGACTCTGTTGGAAGATCTGTTGTGTGGAGAAATAAACTCATTTGCGGAATGAACTTCCATTGTTGGAGAGAAGAGCTCTGTTGGAGGTTGAGCTTCCGCCGTCAGAGAAATAAACTCTGCTCGGGAGAAAAACTTTATAAATTGTTTATGATTATAAAGCTCGGTTGGGGAATACAAATATCAGCTTCTGAAGGAACCTGCTGGGAAAGTGATTCCTGCTTGGGGATTTGGAGTTCGAACCTTGGTTGTCTCGGCCCTGTGAGGAATATAGGTATCACTGGCTTGTATGTGATAATGACTTTGCTTCCAACTGTATCTGCCCCTTGTACTATGATGGATGGGGTAACTGTCGATATTTAGGTTTTGTACCAGTTTCTTTGAGTTCTTAGTAACTGTCTTTCTGTTTTATATGTAGATATTTGTGAACAGTAATCATATTCCAATGCATATGTCAAGAATAAAACATTGGACGTTTTTGCAAAACAAAACAGAAAAGGAAAAAACAAACAAACACAGAGTTTGGTACTTAAAAGATGCTTTGTATTGATTTGAAATTAGCCTATAACAGGCGCTTTTTACAAGGAGGCTGACGCTCTAGTAAGAGAACGCTGCCGTAAAATGGAAATTATTACAGAAATTGTGTACAAAAAGAAAACAACTATGTGTAGTGATCCCATTGGGTTTCAATTTTGCTATTTCCCCTATGTCTTAGAGCATCTCATCACTTTGCTGCTTGTCCGAAGCTGACTGGTTTGATCGGTACCGTTTGAGCTTGATTACTGAGGTCCGATCACAAGGTGATCCGATGGGACATAGTGATATGCTTTAATCCCTAACTTTTGCCTGGACCGCCCTTTCGGGTTTTCAGTCCACCGGGATACCCTTTTTTGCCCAAGCCGCCTTTTCGGGTTTTCGACTTGACCGATGTACAGATTTTTCATTTTTATCCCTAATTTTTGCCCAAACCCTTTTGGTTCGCCGGGATGCCCTTATTTTTTCCTAGGTATGTCAACCTAGAGGGTCTTTATTATGCGTAGTATTTTTTGACTATGTCCGCATTGACAGGGTGTGGAAGGTCGTCACCATCCATGATGGTCAGAATCATGGCTCCGCCTGAAAATATGCTCTTGACTACAAATGGTCCCTCATAGGTGGGAGTCCATTTGCCCCTGGGATCACCTTGCAGCAGTATGATGCGCTTGATTACCAGATCCCCTACTTGATACACTTGTTGTCTGACTTTCTTGTTGAAGGCCTTGATCATCTGTTTCTGATACATTTGACCATGGAAGACAGTAGTAAGTCTTTTCTCGTCGATTAAGTTCAATTGATCAAGTCGAGTCTAGATCCAATCATCTTCTCTCAAACCCGCATCCTTCATAATCCACAGAGAAGGGATCTGGACCTCTATAGGTAGGACAACCTCCATGCCATATACCAGAGAATAGGGTGTTTCCCCTGTCGATGTACGTGCTGAAGTACGGTACCCGTAAAGAGCAAACGGTAACATCTCGTGCCAGTCTTTGTATGTCACCATCATCTTCTGTATGATCTTTTTGAGATTCTTGTTAGCAGCTTCAATAGCCCCATTCATCTTCGGCCGGTAAGGAGAAGAGTTGTGATGTTGAATCTTGAACTGTTTACAGAGTTTAGTGATCATCGAGTTGTTGAGATTGGTATCATTGTCCGTGATGATTCTCTCGGGGATACCATAAAGACAAACCAGGTTATGCTTGATGAACTGTGCCACCACATTCTTAGTAATCGTAGAAAAGGAGGCAGCCTCAACCCACTTCGTGAAGTAATCAATGGCCACTAGGATGAAGCGATTCCCGTTAGACGCGGTAGGTCTGATCTCGCCGATCATGTCAATTCCCTACATCGCGAAGGGCCATGGAGCCGTCAAAACATTCAAGGGAACTGGAGGTACATGTACCTTATCAACATAGATTTGGCACTTGTGACAGGTTCAAGAATGCGGATAACAGTCGACCTCTATAGTGGACCAGTAGTATCCTGCCCGTAGGATCTTCTTTGCCATGGCATGTCCACTGGAATGAGTGCCGAAGGTACCTTCGTGTAGGTCTGGCATAATCCTTTCTGCTCCGCTTTTGTCTACACATCGTAGTAAGGTAGAGTGATGATTGCGCTTATAGAGGATTCCATTGCTGAGGAAGAACTTTGTAGCAAACCTTCTCAGAAATTTCTTGTCATTGACAGATGTCCCCTCGGGGTATTCTTGAGCCTCGAGATACCTTTTCACCTCATGAAACCAAGGTTTGTCGGCTACCTCCTCAGTATCAATCTCACAGCAGTATGCCAGTTCATCCAACCTCTTAATAGTGATTAGGGGAGCTTCATTGTCCCACATGACCTTGAACATTGACGACATAGTAGCTAGCGCGTCCACTAACTAATTCTCTTCTCATGGGAAATGTTCAAAGGTGATCTCTTCAAAATGTGGCAGCAGTATCAGTACATACTCTTTGTAAGGAATAAGGATCGGGTGATTTGTATCCAACTCGCCTTTGATCTGACTTATCACCAAAGCGGAATCCCCGAATACACTCAAGAACTTGATCCTTAGGTCAATAGCAGCTCTAAGACCCATAATACATGCTTCATACTCCGCCATGTTGTTGGTGCAGTTGAAACATAATCGGGCAGTGAACAGAGTATGACATCCCTTGGAAGATATGATTATGGCGCCAATACCATTACCCAGTGCATTTGAGGCTCCATCATAATACATAGACCATCGAGATCCTTCCTCAGGTCCTTCATTCGGTCCAGGTTCTTCACGGTCGGTTACCAACATGATATTCTCATCTGGGAAATCGAAATTCATGGACTGGTAGTCATCCACAGCCTGATGTGCCAAATGATCCACTAACACACTTCCCTTGATTTCTTTTTGGGTTGTGTATTGGATGTCGTATTCGGTTAAGATCATTTGTCACGTTGCTATCCTTCCGGAGAGAGCGGGCTTCTCGAAAATGTACTTGATCGGGTCCATCTTAGATATCAACAGAGTAATGTGGGTCAACATATACTGTCTCAGTCGGCGAGCAGCCCATGCCAAAGCGCAACAAGTTTTCTTGAGCAGTGAGTATCATGTTTCCTAGTCGGTAAACTTTTTTCTAAGGTAGTAGATTGCGTGCACTTTTCGACCAGACTCGTCATGCTGCCCTAGCACACACCCCATTGAATTATCTATCACTGTTAAGTACATTATCAAAGGTCTTCCTTCAGTCGGAGGCATCAGAATATGAGGCTCTTGGAGATATTTTTTGGTTCTATTAAAGGCTACCTGGCATTCGTCATTCCACTTTACCACTTAATCTTTCTTCAAAAGCTTGAAGATCGGCTCACAAGTAGCAGTCAGATATGAAATGAAGCGGGCAATGTAATTTAGGCGTCCCAAGAAACCTCTAACTTCCTTCTCCCTACTGGGAGCCGGCATCTCTTGTATGGCCTTTACCTTTGCAGGGTCTACCTGAATACCTTTGTCACTGGCGATGAATCCCAGAAGCTTACCAGACCTTACTCCGAAGGTGCACTTGTTCGGATTTAACCTCAGCTTGTACGTATTCAACCTATCAAATAGCTTTTGTAGATGATCAAGATGTTCTTCCTCAGTTTGAGACCTGGCTATCATGTCGTTGACGTAAACCTCTATCTCATGGTGAATCATGTCTTGGAACAGAGCTACCATAGCTCGCTGATAAGTTTCCCCAGCATTCTTTAACCCAAACGGCATCACCTTGTAACAGAAAGTTTCCCACTGTGTAACAAAGGTTGTCTTCTCCATATCTTCAGGTGCCATCTTGATCTGATTGTAGCCATGGAAACCGTACATGAAGGAAAAGACTTTGTGTTGTGCCATGTTGTCAACCAGAAAATCGATATGTGGAAGCGGGAAGTCATCCTTGGGGATTGCCCTGTTCAGGTCTCTGTAATCCATACACATTTGTACTTTACCATCTTTCTTAGGTACTGGAACCACATTACCAACCCACTGCAGATAGGAGGTGACAACTAAGAACCCTGTGTTGAATTGCTTCATAACCTCTGCTTTAATCTTTTCTGACATCTCAGGGAGCATACAAAGGACCTTTTGCTTTACCGGAGGGCAGTCTTATTTAGTCGGAAGATGATGAACTACTATATTTGTGTCTAGTCCTGGCATGTCTTCATATGACCAGGCGAATATTTCAACATACTCATGCAACATCTGTACCAATCGTTGTTTGACACTAAGCTCCAGATTTACACCTATCTTAACTTATTTTTTGTCTTCCTCTATACCCAAGTTCACTGTCTCAACTAGCTCTTCATGAGGCTGTATGGCCCTTTCCTCCTACTGTAATAGTTTAGCAAGTTCTCCGGGTACCTCACAATCTTTCTCACCTTCGTCCTCGGCTTGGTTGATCGGATTTTCAAAGTCATAATGAGCAGTAGCAGAACTGTTATCAATGGGATCCAGATTGGATATGGATCTGCATTTGGATACGTGAGTGTGTTTAAGAGCATAGCTGTATAGACTGAATAAAAGAAAAAAATACAAAGAGCGCAAAATTTGTATGCAAACGTCCGATGCTTTACTAATGTCATATGAAAATGAAACATGATAACCCTCACAAATAGAACCATTGTGCCCCGGGTAAGACACATGGCTATAGAGTTTATATTTTTTTTAAATTACATATCCAAAAAAATCAAAAAGATAATTACTCCTGAACAAAAGTAATTGGCACAAAGTCCTTGGCAGTCCAGTTACTGAGTCCACCGCTGGTAGTCGGGAAGATCCACCTGTCAATGTCGGAATCCCCATCACTGTCTTCAAGTGCATTGACCCCAGGATTGCTGATGCGTAGGGGAGGTCCTCCAGCCCGAGCACGACGAACAACCCTTTGAGCACCTATAGTAAAGCCCAAACCAGATTTGTCAGACTTGTAATGAATAACCGGGAGCTGACCCCAAATGGTAGACCCACCTTCTTCAACCACTGCTCGTGCATCCTTGAGAGAAGCCATCTTCAAAGGAGGCTTGGTGACTTTCAGAGGACTGTTAATAGTTTCTGCTGTAGTTGAAATCTGAGGTACCTCTTCAAAGTTCTGGCAAGGAGTCTCGATGAACTTTTCACCCATCTCTACATACCTAAAGGAGTTCAAGTGACCGATCATGTACTCCTCTTCACCGTGCACAGTGACAATATTTTCTCTTACTGGGTACTTCAACATTTGGTGGATGGTGGAAGTAACATCCCCAGCCCCATGTATCCAAGGGTGTCCCAACAATCAAGAATATGATGGTTTGATATCCATTATGTAGAAAGTGGAGTCGAAAGTCTGGGAACCAACTTTGATGGGGACATCCACTTCCCCGTGCACCATCCTCTTCGATCCATCGAAAGATCTCACTACTATATTGATAGGCTTCAAGGTCAAGCCTTCGCAGTCCAATCTGTCTAGAGCTTTTTTAGGTAGCACATTCAACGAGGAGCCAGTATCTACCAAAACATGGGTCAGATTCGTGCCCCTGCATTCAACGGAAACATGAAGAGCATCATTATGCTTCCTTCCTTTTGGTGTCAGATCCGCGTCAGAGAAACCCAAACCATTATCGGCAGTTAGACTAGCCACACATTCTTCAAACTGATCGGCAGATGTCTCTTGTGGTACGTGAGTCGTTTTCAGAAACATAACCAAAGCCTTCGCATGGGCCTCGGAGCACAACAACAAAGCCATCATAGAAATTTTGGATGGGGTCTGCCCCAGCTGCTCGACCATATTGTAGTCGCTCTTCTTTATTATCTTCAAAATTTCTTCCATTTCTTTCTTGGAGGCTTTTGGTAGGGTTACTGAATTAGCTCTTGTCAGGACAGGCTCAATCAATATGTCTTTTCCTCGAGTCTCGGCCGACTCAGTGATGGGAGGGTCAACAGGAGTAATTACTGGAATTGCAGTAGTAGTCTCGGGTGGAACCACAGCAGGAATGATCACATGTCCAGTAGCAGCCTTTGGAGGAGAAATCTCAGGGGAGAACACTCTTCCACTTCTGGTTATTTTACTGGTTCTGGCAATATTGACAATATCAGAATCAACATTTTCAACAATCTTGTCTTTAATGGCTAGCATATCCTGCTTGACGCCGTAGTAATAGACGTTGGCCCCATAGTTCCAAGGAACAGCTTTGCCCGAGGAGTACGGGATTGGCCCAGGCATGGTTATAACCAACGGAGTCACTTTCAGAATTGATGTAATCCTGACGGGTCTCTTAGAGGAGGCCCTGGGAGGATTGGTGGAAATGGTTATGATGGCAATTTCTTCACAGGAAATAGTCGGAACAGGAGTCTTCTCAAATAGAATCTCTTTGTCATTCATCAGGCGCTGAACACCCGCCTTCAACAAAGGGTAACCAGTCGGTAGAAACGAACAAAAGTGGAAACCTTCACCATAACCCGGAAATAAACCGGCTTTCAACAAACTCTCCTTGATAGTCATGAGTGGGGTTACCAATTCTTCCACAGAGGTCACAAACACATCTTCTTCAACGACATTAACACCCCGACCATGTTTCAGCATAGGAGCAGTGATAACGTTAGGAGTCTCCGGGGGATCAAATTCAATCTCCTTAGCATCAATCAAATTCTGTACTTTATTCTTCAAGGTCTAACAGTCATTGGTGTCATGACCTGGACTCTCCGAATGGTAAACACAATGAGAATTCGGTTTATAGTAGGGAGAGGTGGTGTTAGGATTTTTCGGACCTTCCCTCAGAGTAACCAAATTGGTCTTCAGCAACTGAGGTAAAATCTGAGACAATGTCATGTCGATTCAAATGAACTGTCTAGTTGGCCTCTATGCTCTCAGCTGATTATTTCTTTGTTGAGCAGGCGCATGGTTAAGAATCATAACAGCCCCTACCGTCGGACGACGCTCGGTTCAATTCTGATTATTTTGGTTGTATACATCACTGACTTCCTTTTTACCTGCAAACGGCTTCCTTGCAGCACTAGAAGAGGCATCCTTCTGAATTTTTCCACTTCGGATTCCAGCTTCCACTCTTTCTCCCATTAAAATCAGTTCAGTAAAACCCACCGATGAAATTCCAATTAGATGGTTGAAGAATGGCCCAATCAAAGTTCCCAGAAACATATCCACGAGCTCCCGGTCATCCAAGGGAGGTTGAACTCTTCCAGCCAAATCTCTCCACTTCTGAGCATAATCCTTGAAACCCTCGTTCGAACCCATAGACAAATTTTGGAGTTGTGTGCGGGTGGGAGCAAGGTCTATATTATACTGATATTTCTTGTAAAATGCAGCGGCAAGGTCTTATGGTAACACCCCAATTCTACCCCGGAAAATTATATAAATAAATCAGAGTTATAAAATTTCAATCATGCAAACGAATCAGGACGTCACAAATTCTTCTACCAAAATTCATTGCATTCATCGTGGATATATAAAACTTTATAAAACATCGGATGAACCATCAACATAACATCTTTAATCAAATAATTCAACATCTACGCAGCGGAATTCTCAATAACAATTTTATCATCAATACAACAACTTCGAAACATCACATATTTAATAATAATCAATTTCAAGTTCAACAACTGAAAATCATCAATCAAAAACAGCAAGCGTTCACCCCCCCGAGTGTTACATATCAGAGCAATGACACCGACTCGAACTACCGAAGGTATACAACCTTTACTCTCGATTACCTGCACGTTACCAACATAAGGGCAACATTCAAACAAAAGGGGTGAGATATCTAACAATATAATAAAGCGCATGATAATTAATATATTAAATTAGATCAATAACATCACCACTTCTCATCTCATAATCAACAATAATCACAATGCATATACACATTCATCAACATCAAAAGACACTTCTTTATTCAATCATATAATGCGACTCAATACTATGCAAATGCATGTGGTACCATTGGAGCAAAACTCCCATCTCAAAAATTTGCCAATTAATAGAGGCATCAACAAGGCATAGCCTTCATCTCAAAATTCGCCAATACAGGCCATCTCAACGAGCATAAGCTCTATCTCAAAAATGCAATGTATGCGATACAACCATGAATGTAATAACAATATCTCAAGTCATCTAAAAAACATCTCAAATCAACATCTCAAAAGCATCTCAACGTCTCGTCATCAACATCTCACATCAACAAAATAATTCATTAAACATCATATATTTAATATAAATCATCAAACATCATTTATTTATTATAAGTCATCAATAGAACATCATGAATAACTTCTCACTAACAACTCAGTTGTACATTAAGTCCACAATAAGTCAATACTGCTATTCTATAACTCTAACGTCATTATCGTCACTATCCTACTATTATAGTTCAAACAACAGCTTCTAAGCATCTAACTTCCACATCCTGTACGAAAATAACGTAAAGGCCATCACATCTTCTGACCAGAACAACTTCTGACCAACTCAACTTCTAACTAACACAACTTCTAATAACACAACTTCTAATAACACAGCTTCTGACAACACAATTTCTGACAACACAACTTCTAACCAACACAACTTCTGACCAACACAATTTCTGACAACACAACTTCTGACCAACACAACTTCTGACAGCACAACTTCTGACAACACAACTTCTGACAGCACAACTTCTGACAGCACAACTTCTGACAGCACAACTTCTGACAGCAAAACATCTGACAACACAACTTTTGACAGCACAACTTCTGACAGCACAACTTCTGACAGCACAACTTCTGACATCAGAACTTCTACTTTCTAATAATCCAACACAACTTCTACCATCAGAACTTCTACTTCTTACTAATCCAACTATTTTAATTCTTAGCCTGATATCAACCTAACTAAGAACAATACGACTAACTCTATCTCCAATTTAATTCATTGTTCTAATACAGTAACTTCTGATGTCCTTCACGCATAATTCTACATTTTTCATCACTGTAATATTCTGAGTTATTCTTCCATGCATCTCACTACGTGATTCATACCTAAAGCCCTAAAACTTAATATATTCATGGATAATCATCAGTCACAATTACCTTATAATTCTACAACAATCGAACAACATCATGACATCATTATTCATCTAAACTTCATCAATTCTCATCATACAACAATCATATAATTTCAATTCAAGAACAAGACAACAATCATCTCTAACCCCACATACCAATCATCATAAACCCAATTATAGAGTCAGAATCCCACCCTTACCTTGGATTGAAGGTTGCTCTACAATTTCCGGTTAAATTCTCGTTCTTTCCGTTTTCCACTTTCTCTAGAAGCTTGCACGTTCTTTCTCAATCCTTATTCTTCTACTGCCTATTTCTTTCTATTCTCTTCTAACAGCAATAAAATAACCCTATTATTCTATTTACTAATTATTGGGCTTAAAACCAATACACCCCCTTATTACTTCTATTCCTTCAAAATAAGCCCACATCAAATAATATTATACTTCTAATATTATTTCACCACATAATATTATATCTCTAATATTATTTCTCCACTTAATAAAAATAAATCCAATTAATTATAACACATCTTCACAAATATTCCAAAAATAATTTAATTAAATAATTAATTAAATTACGGGTGTTACACTTACCAGTTACGAACATTGGCTCTCTCCAGCTGATAGAACCAATCCAGTTGTGTTCCAGACAGACTGTCCTGGAAGAAGTGAACCCACAAGTCTTTGTCAGCAGTATGAGTTTGTATCTTCCTCACAAAAGAATGGAGATGCATTTTGGGACAAGAGACCCCATCATACTTAGAAAATACCGGTGCCTTGAACTTTGGGGGGATGACAACCCCGACGACCAGACCCAACTCTTCAAAATCTAGCCCAGGAATCTTCTGGATTTCCATAGTGCTCAGACGCTCTTCTAACTGCTTGTACTTTTCATCAGCCGGAGGGTACTGCTCCTCATTGTAATCACTTTCATTATCAGACTCTTTAGGACTAGGGTCCTCTTCTCTGTCTTCAACCTCTTGAATCTCTCCCTCTTTAGATGAAGAAGCTAGCTCAACAACCCGTCTTGGCGTCCCTCTGAACCTCCTGCTCATATGTGCCACACCGTCTTTCCTCTTGGCTTTCTTGTTTTTCTTAGTAATCAGAGCCTTCAGTTCTTCCTGTCCTTTGGCCAGAGCCACAATCATCTATTGGAATTGCGTGTTCTGAGTCTGAAGATCTTTCACAATTTGTTCAAGAGCCATTGCTGAAATAACTAGCGGAGGTGATGAGAAACCTGTTATGAATACTGTTATGCATGATATGTATGACATGTATGCAATGTTTTCAAAGACTTTTGGAAATTTAACTTTGTGAACCAAAATGAAACAAAGATTTTATTAGTTAAATTCAAAGTTCAAATGCCTTTTAGGCGTTACAATTAAAAACAAATCTAAAAACTATAAAAAATCAAAATTCCCATGGATGCTTCCTCTTTGTGCCGAGATAGACATTAAGTCTTCTTTCCTCCTAGAGCTGCTTTGTGAGCTCTAAGACCTTCCTCTCCTGGCCATAGAACTGATCCCTGTAAGTATCCTTCTCTTTCTTCAACTGAATCCAAGACCTTCGTAATTCTCCAAGATCAGTGGGCATATCAGGATAGAGAATCGTGTAAGGAATACCCCCTTCAGTAGTGGGTTCCACAATCACTGGTAGAATGACCACATAAGGCATCATAAGTTTCTGGGCGCGAGCTCGTACCCATTGGAGATAAGGTTCCCTAGGAATGGAAACCTTTGGCCCCAAAGCCTTGGCGCCAGATCTGTTTACCATGCCCTAAGCTCATATAAACCTTCGGTGATACTCTTGAACATCATCCTCATAGTTGAATACAATTCCCTCGATAAGTAACTCATGGGGCCTATCCCTTCGAGTGTAACCAAATTGTCGCAGATCTAAACAAGGATTGTAGTTTATACCCCGTCTAATCCCAAGTAGCATGACATTAGGGTACTCCCTGTAGCAGTCAATAATAGAAATGTTTTCCATAGCTCGGGAACACCAGAGAATATCTGTGTGAGCGAGTGACATTATCCTTTGCGGCCAACCCAAACCTTCTTCATTCTTCAGTATGGACTTAGGAAGGTGAGAAATAAACCACCTCGATAACAATGGATTGCAACACATAAGAACCCCTCTTCTCTTCATGGTACGAGTATGGAGAGCGTGCAAAATATCTCCGAGCAAAGTAGGCACGGGGTTGCGAGAGAGGAAAATTGTTATATCATTCACATCTATGAATGAGTCTGGATTAGGCAATAGTACTAACCCATAGATTAGAAGAGCCAAGACCTCCTCAAAATCCTGAAAATCCATATCATCCCAAAACAGCTGGGCCTTGTCTATCAGGAACTTGGCTAGAAAACCCTTGACTCCGCTTCTTGTTTCCCAAATGGATACCATGTCGTCCCGTTTCAGATGCGAGGCTGAGGCAATGACTTCTGGTTTAGAAAATTCTTCCAGACATGTGAAAGACAACTATTCAAGAATGGGTATATCCAATAACTGAGAGAATTCTTCCATGGTAGGCACCAACTGATAGTCTGGAAAGGTGAAGCAGTGGTGCTTGGGATCAAAGAACTGAAAGAGTACACTCAACATCTTTTCATCAATATTTGAAGTAACCAGGTTGAGGAGTCGAACACGTCTCTTATCGAACGCAGAAGTTTCGGGGACCCTTGATACTAGCTCTTTGAGTTGGGAAGGTACTTTTAAAAAGCTGATTCAGATGGTGTTTCTACGAACGGAAGCCATGATCTGCAAAATAGAACAAAGATAAATTCCCTTGGTCCTTGAAATGGTTAGTGCAATAAGAATGGATGCTATGTTATGATGCATGAAGTCATGATAAACCACAGGTATAGCAAACATAGACAAATCACACCAAGTCCTTAGGTTTAAGGCCTGCTTGAGTTTTAAGGTCATACCCTCTTGAAGCTGGATTGGTTCAAACTGTCCTATAAGTATGTAACCGGGTTCTAAAGGGATCTCAATATCACTGATCATCCTTTATCGGGCATTATTTCAGCTCAAGCAATCTTTTCTTGCGGCCGAAATATCCCGAAAGTCTGATCTCAATGAGTGTAGCATCGAGTATCAACCAATCCTCAGCTCTATACCGAGGTCGACTATCTCACTACTTTCTAATGGCCAAGTTGGTTCAAATAAGGTTCTAAGGTCCATTAGTGCTTCATGACACCACGCGGCAGACCCGTATTCTCCTCGTTTCCCCATGAAGGATACCGGTACAAACCAAAGTGTCACACCAACACATCCATCGCTTAAACCATATCGGTCTACGCCGTACAATTTTCACGATCTATTGTTGTTTACCTAAAAAGTATCCCCAGATCCAGGTGTAGGATCTTCAACAATACCCAAACAAGACCCTTTAGAAATAAAGGAAACAAATCAAACAGGAAAGCAATTTAAAAATGACCTAAATCCTAAGGTAAACCCCACTTTTAATAATTCCCCAGCAGAGTCGCCAGTTCTGTGATACGATGGAAGAACCGATTGTTAATACTGGTTTGCATTTTTTTTGGTGCAAATGTCGCGGTAAGCAAGATTCGCCACCGACTTTTATTTTATCCAATCAGGAAAAGGAAAAAGAACAGAAAAATCTTTTTCGAGATGTTTCTGAGTACGGGGGGGGGGGGGGGGGGGGGGGGGGTAGATTATAGAAAGGGAAGGTGTTAGCACCCTTTCTATCCGTGTTTTTCCACGGGCTCTTAGGTACTTATTCCTTTTGAAATTGCTTGTGTGTGCTTGTTTTGAAAAGTTTGCTTTACTTCGTTTTAACCCTTATTTCTGTCCTCAAGAGTGTTATGAAGTTGTTTTTGAAAACTTTGTTTGGGAAATGTTAGTGTGAAAAAAGTTTATTTGTTTGAGCAAGTACTTAAGAACTAATCTACCTACTCGAAAAAGACTATTCGTTTTCATTTAGACAGTGTTGTCCTACTATTAGTGAGTAGGTAACCCTAGTCGTTGGATGTTGAGGGACTATCGAAAGGGATGAAATGGTCATTGAAGGAAACATGTAAGGATACCTTAGCATTTCGAAGGGACTATCGTCATTTAGATCAATTCGTAGGCAACTCAAGGGACTAGTAGGGACTGTGATATTTATGACGACTTTGAATCGTGGTTCATTGCTAAGGTATCCCTACGTTCGAGGGACACGACCATTATTTCTGAGGCAACCAAGTGAGGAAAACCCTAGGAGTGCAAGTGTGCAAAAGTGTTTGATTTCAGTTATTTATCTTGTGATTTAGTGATCTAGGATTGATTCATTAGTCATATACGCCTAAGTTGCTAGCAATTATATATAAGCATCCATAATATAAAAGCGAGAAGGTAAAGGTCCTACGCTATTACAGGGCTTTTACATATACATAATTGTCTTGACTGAGAAAGTAAAAATGCGGAAGTTTAAACCCTAATTACTATTACAACCTCGAAACAGTTACAATAATAATAAAAGGAAATTAAAGAAATGCACGCGGCAAATTTAAATGCGAGAATTAATTAAGAGACCTAAAAATCCAATTGAAAAAGTATTTAGTTATTTTTAAGAAAAGATTGAATTATGTACAAATTAAAACCCTAATTTCTAATTAATTTAAATTATTAAAAAACAATTAAATTGTCCTAAATAATTAAACTAATTAATTAAAGAAAATAAAATATTTTATGAAAAAAAGATTTTTATATTTTTTGTGATTTTTTTGATTTTACAAAAAATGATTTTTGTTATTTTGTAAAGAAAAAAGAATTAAGTAAATAATAAAAAATAATAAGAAATAAAATAAAAAGATTAGAGGTGGGCCTATATTTGATGAATGAGAGGGTGTGTTATTGAATTTCTTAGGCCCAATATGCAGATCAGCCCAATCCTTATGCGTGATTCAATGCATCCTTTTTCTAATGGTGCACCATGGTCCTTCTATGATGGAATGCTAGATCTGGATAGAGGTGAATCTTGTGGCTGGATGATGGAAGCGCATGGTAGGCTCTAAGACGCGTGGTGTACGTGATCTGTAATTAAATATTGTGAAAACACCAAAATGCTGGGACCTGGGATCGAACCCAGGTCCTCCCACTTACACACATACTTCATTACCAGCTGCACTGCGCGTTTTCTTTGGTAGTATAACGAAAGAAAATAATAATACATAAAACAAAATGGATGATCTGGACAAAAGAACAAAACACGCGCCAGATTCAAATGGTCCAATGGTTGTTGAACACGTTAACTTCTTCTTCCTTGTCCGTCGTATTAGGTATAAAACCTTTACCTACGAACAAGCTTCCATGGCTATAACCCTGTGACTTGCAAAAATCATGTTCAAGTAAGATAAATCAATTCCCAGTATACAAATCAAAACGTCTTGACACCATGAGCATCAAGGTATGCTTCTTTTGCTCTAATTTTCACTGTGTCAAAAAACCCTAAAATGGCAAGCTAAACCCTAACAATGGCAAATATTCATTCAGGCGTTAAAACTTCAATCAAATGGTCCATACATGTTGCAAACATGACAACAAACACAAATATACCATTGAAACATGTTCATGATGCAAGAATCATAGCAATGAAATCTGAAAAAGAATGCAAACCATGATGAGCGTATGTCCTGTTTCTGGGCTTGGGAGGACCAACAAATGATTGGGACGCGTTATGGAGAAGCCTAGGAATCGATTGGTGGCTTGGAAAGTCTTTAAATCAACCTCTAAACTGGAAATCAATCTACCACTTTTTTTGACAAGTTTTAATTCTTGCTTGAAGCTTTTACAACCTCCAGTCCTTCTCCCTGTGCCTTGGATATGTTCTGTATATGTAATGGAATACATTAGGTCAACAAAAATGAGCTAAATCTTGGTCCATTATGAAGATTTGATTTGGTCTTCATCCTTGTATGATATCTTTCTATATCAAGCCAAATCATGCAAATTTTGATTCAATTTGTTTTTCATGTTTTGGATATGATTTGTCAGCCTAATTGGATTTGATTCCCCCAAAAATCTGATCACAAAACAAATCTTTGATTTTTTTGCTATTTATTTGATTTAATTTGACTTTTTAATGATAAAAATAACATAAAATAAATAAATGAAGCAAATAATGTGTGAGTGATGATTTGGGTCGTGGGCCATGTCACAAGCAAGATTCAATCATGAAAAACTAGGCCCATTTGGAAAAAAAATGTATTTTTGAACACATTTGACTTTTGGCAATTTTGCAAAAATGGTCAACTTTGACAATGCATATCTCCTCCAATTTTAACCCTAGATAGGTGTTCTTTGACTTTTTAGAAAGCTTAGGATGTCCCCTAAACAACCCTTTTGGTCTCATCTCAATTGGGTCTTCCATGTTCATGTAAGAAGCTTTGACCCAAAAGGTGTTTTTGTTGACTTTTCAAAAACACCTATAATGTAGAAATTCATATCTTTTGATGAGTGCATATTTTGAACTTGTCGAATGAAGATGAATTGTAGGTAATTTCATCCGCTCCAAAATGAGCCTTGGATGGAAAATTTCTGATAAAGTATGAGGATGTTATGTTTGGTCAAAGTTTGGTTGACTTTTCCTATGAAACCCTAATTTAGCAACTTTTGGGTTTTGATGAATTTGGGGCATTCCTTGGGGAATCATGATCAACCCTTTATCAAATGATGAATTTTACTTCAAAATGTTGATGTTGACCAAAAATCTTGAAGTTTGACTGTATGTGGGCCACAATTGACTTTTGACCTAGTATAGTTGATTTTCAGGCATCTGGGCATTTGACTGAGCAAACTTCTTGTGCAAGGCATGAAACTTGACATGGATGATCTTGAGAACATATTAGGACCATGGAAAGCATTTGATACCTTTGGAGCTCCCACACCCTGATGAAGATGGAAACTCTAATTTGAGGTACATTGCCTTAGGAGGGAGTTTGTCTGATCAACTCTTGGGTAACCTTGAGCAAGTTGAGGACCTTAATGGGCATGTGTTGAATAAAATGAGAGGGAAAATTTTGGTGTACAACAAATACCCTGCCTGTGAGCGCCGACTTCTCAAAAATGCACTTGATTGGATCCATTTTGGATATCAAGTAGGTGGTGTGGGTCAACATATATTGTCTCAAGCGTTTGGCATCACAAGCAAGCGCACAACAAGTTTTTTCCAACAGGGAGTAATTTGACTCGCACTCCATAGACTTATTACTCAAGTAATAAATGGCCTGTTCTTTCTTTCCCGTCTCATCTTGCTGACGAAGGAAACAACCCATGGAGTTTTCTAATACAGTTAAATACATGATTAATGGCTTCCCTTCCATCGGTGTCATGAGTATCAGAGGTTCCTGCAAATATTCTTTTATTTTGTTGAATGCCTTTTGACAATCTTCATTCCACCTTACCGTCTGATTTTTATTTAACAATTTGAAAAAAGGTTCACACGTGGCTGTGAGATGAGAGATAAATCTAGAAATATAGTTTAACCTCCCTAAGAAACCACAGTATTCTTTTTCTGTTTTTGGTTCCGGCATTTCTTGTATCGCTTTCACTTTAGCAGGATCAACCTCGATACATTTTTCACTTACAATAAAACCCAACAACTTGTCGGATCTCACCCTGAAGGTGCACTTATTCAGATTCAATCTCAAAAGGAACTGCCTCAGTATTTCAAACCACTTCTCTATATGGACAAGATGCTCTTCTTCAGTGTCATACTTAGCAATCATATCACCCACATATCCCTCTGTTGTACCCTAAAATTTGCCCTCCCATATTCTTCAAGATTTGCAAAGAGCATGCTTCAAAATCTCCCAAAGGTTGCACAGTTCAATGGCCTCCTAACAGTAAAAAACTAGGGTTTTGGTTCTGGCAAAGAAGTTGAAGTTTTCAAGGGTCCAAACAAGTCCCACATGCCTATAAACATTGTCAAGCATCCTCATGCCAATTTTCAAGACTTACAGCACAAAATTGCACAGTCAAAAACCCTAATTGCTCGGCAGTCAAATGTAGGGGTAAAATGGTCATTTGATAGTCAAAAGTCCAAATTTTTGGTCAACATCTTATTTTGAAGCCACAAACATCATTTTATCAATTCTTGATCATTATTTTCAAGGCATGGCTCAAAAAGTCTCAAGATGCAAAAGTTTCCATATTTGGACAGTTGAAAAAGTCAACTGTAACTTGTCCAAGGCATAACTTCCACATGGTTTATCAGAAAAATTCAATCCAAAGCTCATTTTGAATAGAATGACATTTCCTATAACTCCTCTTCACACTTCAAGTCCAAGGAATGCTCTCACAAAAAGTTATCAATCTCAACATTATAAGTCATTTTCAAAAGTCAACAAAAAGGCACTTTAAGTCAAAGACCATAACTTGAGATTGCTAAATCAAAATGACATGGGACCAAAGGCATTGGTTAGAGGACTTCAAGACCTTTACAAAATGTCCAAGAACATGATCAAAGCTTAAAAATTGAGCAAGATATGCCTTGTGGAAGTTGGGAAATGTTTGGGAATTTTGAAAAGTCAACTTTGCTTCAAATGCCTCAAAATTGCTAATGGGCCTCAATTTCTTCCAAGAATCATCACCCAAAAGCTATGCACGACCCATTGACTTTAAAGGGAGTTATTTTATCATTTTTTATTAATTATTTGAATTATTATTATTATTAGTTCATTTAATTAAAATAAAATATGACAAAAATAGAAAATCATGTTTTCCAATCCTTTTTTGCAGCATATTCTCTCAATAAAGCCTAAATATTTCGTGCACACTCAATATGGAAAGAATTGGCAATGATTGGCATGTTCTCCATGAAAAAAGATTGAAAAAAGATTACATGAAAATCAAATCTCAAAAACATCAATGCAAAGGTTTCTTGGCTTGGATTTTTACCCTAATTCATTCCTCATATAAGCACAAACGAAAACCTAATCAAAAAGGACCTAGAAGCTGCGCTCAGAATCAAAAACAAACTTTGCATTTTTCACCAAAAGTTTCAAATCTGATTTCATAGCTAGAGCACTTTTCCAAGCCAAAGAACGATTCCATTACCTTCTTGACGCATCAAGGAAGCTTTCTGAATCAAAACCACAGCCTCTAACCTCAAGAAACGGTAGCACGAAGTCGCCCTGTCCATGAACATTTGCATATTCGTATTTTGATTTGCAGGCATTTTTCATACATTCTAATGATTGTTTTACACTAATATGGACTCACTGAAACTTATGGTACCATTGAATTGAACTAATATTGCTTGTATAGAAAACTGCCATGGCTATTTTTTAGGGTTTCAGGAACCATGAATTGGGGTTTTACGCTTGAGGAAGAATTGGCCAACCTAAATGGCACCATTGAAATCAGAAGCTCACGACGAACAGGACCATACCATAGCGCCTTTTTTATAATTGCTCAAATCCTATTCGCTATTTTTGGTTGTTTCAGATTGTGGGGGTTTAAAACCCCCGCTATCTAGTTTATTTTTTCAGGCA
This sequence comes from Vicia faba, assembly GCA_948472305.1. Taxonomy (NCBI): domain Eukaryota; kingdom Viridiplantae; phylum Streptophyta; class Magnoliopsida; order Fabales; family Fabaceae; genus Vicia; species Vicia faba. Next base: position 1,196,043,593 of record OX451740.1, on the reverse strand, counting down.
AAACGAATAGCAAGTGGAGAAGATGATGCGTGGAGGAATGTGGTTGGTGGATTCAAACATTGGCGCATTTTGTTTCTGTCCAGCATAGCCTCGTTTTTTCACATATCATGATTTTTGTCCACTAAACATAAAAGCAAACGCGCTAGTTCAATTGGTAGCCAACATGGACAATAGGTACTGGGACCTGGGTTCAATTCCCAGGTCCCCCTCTTTCTTCCATAATATTTTTTCCAATGCACTTCCATGCAGCGTGCTATCCAGGTTCCACAATACACCTTCACATCAGTGCCTGCCACATGTCCCTGAAGATCAATCTGGTGGCTATCACCAGCTATCCACCATACGCATCAGTCAACACATCCATATGCAAGCCAGAAAAGTCAAAAGGGCCTTCTTCAAATGGGCCAAATTGCTGTGAATTCACCTCCAACTTTGGGTCAACACCCCTCTTGTTTGTATCTCTTTCCCTTTTTCTTTTTTCTTTCTTTTTATTTTATTTGTTTTAATTATTTTCTTTTAATTCATAAAATTAATTTTAATAATATAAAAATATAAAAAAATCAGAAAGTCAAAAAATAAAAATATATTTTATTATTTAATTCACTAATGTTTTATTTTGTAAATAAATTTTGTTAACTAATTTAGTTTTAATTTTAGTTTTAATTTCAATGTTTTTTTAATAATAAACTAAAAAATATAGAGATTAGGGTTTTAATACTTTTATTCTTTTTTCCTTTTTTTTACCATTATTAAATATTAATTATTTTTGTAAATAAATATGCCATGTAAATAATTAATGTAAATTAGGTTACAACTTAAACATTTTTTTTAATAAATTAAAAACGATTTAGAACTAGGGTTTTAATTAACTTTTAATTCCAATTAATTCTTTTAAATTCCATAAATACAAAAACTCCAAAAAAATAAGTTCTTGCTTTTATTTAATTTAATTAATTTACGATTTCGATTTAATTTCTTCAAAAGGGTCCAACGCCCTCGCATTCTCGATTTTATTTCTTTTCGCACATTTACTTTTATTTCCATTTTTTAAATTTCATGTACTTGCCCCAAAGCCTTGTAATAGATTAATTAGGGTATTTACTTTCCGCATTTTTATTTATTCAAATTGGGTCTTGGTTTAATTTGGCGATGTAGACCCGCGCCTTTGTAATAGCTTAGGACTTTTAAATTCCGCACCTTTTAACTGTTAATAACCACATGAAAGAATGAATGCCAAAAATAAAAACAAAGCGTAGATCACCAATGCATGAACAAGACAAATATAACTGAAAATGACACACAATTCACACACCACCCCTAGGGTACGTCTCACTGTTGCCTTACCCCTCGAAACGTGGTCGTCGAGTAGTGAACATTTTAGTAAGTCCTCATGTCCATGAACATGGCATGGGGGTAGCTTCTAAGGTGTCTTCCTATTGCTCTGGTGACCACACTGTCCCGAACCATCGAATTGACCCAAACACCTCCAATAGTGGTGCTACCTACCTCTCAATGGTGGGATGGCACTACTTTAAGGACATTTACACAGACTAATTCCTTAGGGTAGGTAGATGACTCGTAGATACTTGCTCTAATTCAAAACAAAGATCAAAAACTTCTTTTCACACCGACACTTTGCAAAAAGATTTCAAAAACAACTTTTCAAACACTCTTGAGGACTGATACAAGAGTCGAACTGAAATTTCAAAGAAACTTTTTCAAACCCACTCACATTTTTAAAAGCAAACAAACAATTTGAAAACACAAATGAGCAAGTATCTAAGAGCCCATGGATAACCATGGATAGAAAGGGTGCTAACACCTTCCCTTTCTATAAATCTACCTCCCGAACCGAGAGCAATCTCAATAAGGAATTTTTCTGTGCTTTTGTCCTTTCCATTTGGAGAAAATAAAAGACGGTGGCGACTCTTGATTCCGCGACATTTCGCGAAGCAGCGTTACACAGTCAGTTCCAGATCCACCGATCACAGAACTGGCGACTCTGCTGGGGAATCTTTTAAAGTGAGGTGTACCTTAGGACTAAGATCACTGTGTTTTCAATTGCTTTGACTTGTTTGCTTTAAATTGTGGGACTGTCTCGGGAGTTCTATAGATCCTAACCCGGATCTGGGGATACCTTCTTAGAAAGTAGCAACAAGGCTGTGAGGGAACTGTGCGGGGTATACCAACATGGTTGAAATAGCCTGCTACGTTGATGTGGCACTTTGGTGTGTACTGGTAACCCTTGAGTTCAGTCAAGGAGAGTACGGGGGCCTCCACGTGGTGTCGTGAAGCATCAACTGACCTTAGGAACCTTAATTGAACCATCTTGGCCTCTTTAGGGTAGTGAGATAACTGACTTTGGTGCAGTCCGAGGTTGATTGATACTCGATACTACACTCAATTGAGGGTTGCTTTCCTGGAATATTTCGGTCTCCAGTTCAGTGGCTAAATCGAAACGATGAACAATGAAAGCAATCCAGTGATATTGGGACCCTTAGAACCCGGTTACTTCTGATAGGACAGGTTGAGCCCACCAACTTCAAGAGGGTAATACCCAGACCCCATGCAGGCCTAAACTCTAAGGGCTTGTCTTGTGTGACTTGTGTGCCTTATCATGTTTGCCTTTGTAAATATTTGTGGTGTGTTTAATCATAGCATCATGACATCATCCAACATCATATGCATTGACTAACCATTTCAGGGGTTTGAATCTTCATCTTTGTTCTTGTTTTGTAGGACATCGAAACTGTTCGCAGAAAGACAATTCAAATCAGCCTTGTAAGGATCCCTCCTCAGCTTAAGGAGCTTATATCCAGGATTCTCGAGAGCTCTTCGTTCAGTGAAAGACATGGAAGACTCATCAGCTTGGTCAACACCAACATTGAGGAAGATATGATAAAGGTCATGTTCCAGTTCTTTGACCCTCTGCATCATTGTTTCACTTTCCTGGATTATCAACTGGTGCCTACATTGGAAGAGTTCTCCCGGCTTCTGAAGATCCCTATCCTTGATCAACTACCCTACAACGGTACGGAAAAGGAACCCAAGCTTGAAGAGATTGCTAAAGCCTTACACCTACAATCATCTGACCTCAAGGGACATTGGGAAGTTAGAAGTGGCATCAAAGGGTTCTTATCCAGGTTTCTGTTTGAGAAGGCCCAAGAATGTTGGAACTCCCTTGATTTACAAGCTTTTGAAGAAGTTGTGGCCCTCCTTGTCTATGGTTTGGTGTTGTTCCCTAACCCAGATCAGCTTATAGATATCAGTGCTGTCCAGATCTTCATGTCCAGGAATCCTATACCTACGTTGCTGGGGGACATCCTTCACTCATGTTACACTCGAACCATGAGAAAAAGAGGTGTCCTTATGTGCTGCACTCCTCTCCTGGGAAGGTGGTTTATTTCGCACCTTCCACAATCAGTTTTGAAGAACGAGCGGGGTTTGAGATGGTCACAACGGTTGATGACTCTTACACATGCAGATATACATTGGTGCTCTCGGTCCAGAGAGGATGTCACTATCATTGATCATTGCGGGGAGTACCCTAATGTTCCTTTACTTGGAATCAGAGGAGGTATTACTTACAACCCATGCCTGGCTTGGAGACAGTTTGGTTATGCTCGGAGGGACGGCCCTCATGACATGTTAATTCCTGACATAGTTTTTGACTTCGACAACGATGCACAAGGACTTCGCCAGAGATTTATCAGAGCTTGGAGGATGCCCAGTAAGATAGACAGCAAGACCCTGGGGCACAGGAATTCCATCCCATTGGAACCTTATCTCAAGTGGGTACGAGCCCGCTCCCAGAAGTTAGTAATGCCTTATCCTCATATGCTCCATGTGATCAAAGAGCCAGTCTCGGAGGGAGAGGTGTCCTACACCATTCAACATCCTGACATGCCCACGTCCTGGGAAGAGATGCAGAAGAGCTGGATCCAGCTTAAGGAAGAACGAAATTCTCTTGAGACCAGTCTACATGCTAGTGAAAAGAAGGTCTTGGAGCTCACCCGCCTATTGCACGAGGAGAGGAACCTCAACACCTACATTGCTCCAAAGAGGATGCGTAGTGTCTTCTGGGATTGATTTGCTTTTGTAATGTTTGGCCCACGAGGCTTTGATGTACTGAACAATTATTTCCTTAATGATAATGTGTGTTCCTTTTTGTCTACAACAAATTTGAACTTTCGAACCCCTGAATGCATTGCATGAACACATATCATTCATCATGTGCATAGCAGGTTTTCTTCTTTTCAGGTTGCTTACTGTTCTTCGCTGTTTATTTCAGCATCATGAACCCTGACTCATCATCAACTGAGATGTCTATCAAGGCCCTTCAGGCGCAGAACGCGCAATTTTAGGAGCTGATCATGGGTTTGGCTCAAGGCCAAGAAGAGCTGAAGGCTTTACTCATGAAGAAGGGGAAGAAGAAGAAGAGAACTGTTCTTTTCAACTCGGGCCGGAGGTTTGGTAACACTCTGCAGAATGAAGAAGCTGGTTCTTCTGTAGGCAAAGACAGTCCCCAGGGGGGAAAGACTTCAAGTCCAGTAGTCTCTGACAATGAGACTGACTTTAATGAGGAATAGTATCCTCCTGCTGAAGACCGATACAAGCAGTTGGAAGACAGACTGAATGCCATGGAGATCCAACAAGTGCCTGGGCTGGATTTCAGAGACTTGGGCTTATCTACTGGTGTGATCATTCCTCACAAACTTAAGGCACCATCTTTCACCAAGTATGATGGGGCGTCTTGCCCTAAGCTACACCTCAGATCTTATGTGCGGAAGATTCAACCATACACAGTGGACAAGAACTTGTGGATCCACTTCTTCCAGGAGAGTCTTTCAGGGACTCATCTCGAATGGTTCTATCAGCTGGATGGGACCAAAGTTCATAACTGGGAGGAGTTGGCTATTGCTTTTTACAAGCAGTATCAATATAATGCCGACCTTGCTCCTACACGTACCCAACTCCAGGGTATGTCGCTATGATCAAGCGAAGGTTTTAAAGAGTATGCACAGAAGTGGAGGGATCTGGATGGCAGGGTGCAGCCTCCGTTGACTGACCGGGAGTTGGTAGATATGTTCTTGGGGACCCTCTCCGGGCCGTTTTTCAATCATCTTATCGGTAATTCGTTTGCAGGGTTTACTGATCTTATTCTGACCGGGGAAAGGATAGAGGCTGGAATGAAGTCCGGTAAAATTCAGAAGGGTGCATCTTCAAGTTCTGAGAAGAAACCTTTTAAGAAGGAGGCCAATGTTGTATATGGGCCTAGAAGACATGATAAACCTGAGCGCCGCCAATCTGTCAACGCGGTAATGATTGCTAAACCTGCTGCCGCTCCTCGGTAAACCAATCCACAAAGGGCTGAAAGACCCAGAAGAGAATTCACCCGGCTGAGTATGACCCTATCGCAAATCTTGCCGCAGTTGCTATCCACCAACTTGGTGACTGTCAGAGAGGCCCCAAAGGTTGTAAACACTGCCTCTCCCAAGTATAATCCAAATTCCCGCTGTGCTTATCACTCCCATAGCCCGGGGCATTCCACTGATGACTGCTGGGCCTTAAGGAACAAGGTGCAAGACCTTATTGATGCCAAGGAGGTACAGTTTGAGGCACCTGAGAAGCCCAATGTGGTGACTTCTCCCATGCCTAACCATGGAGTGAATGCTATCAGGGAGGATGATGAAGTGGATGAAGCTGAGTTCGACAGTTGGATTTATCTGACGACCGACAATGGACCTAGCAATTGGATTGCAAAAGACAACCTACCTGTCACTTTTGTTACGAAGTAATGAACTCCTTTGTTTTTTGTCATTTGTAATAAACAATGAATTAAAACTCTATGGCCCGGTGTCTTACCCAGGGCACCGTGGTTTCATTTGTGAGGGCATATTAACTGTCATTTCATATATCATGAATAAAGACCTTGGACGTTTTCTCGCATTTCAAATCTTATGCTCCTTTTCTTTCTTTCCTTTCTCTATATATTGCAAAACAACTGTATTTACACACACTCACTCATACAGGTTTCAATCCACTCTGGATCTCACTGGTAACGACTCTGCTACTGCCAGTTATGACTTCAAAAATCCGATCAACTTAGCCGAAGACGAAGGTGAAGATGATTGCGAAGTGCCTGGAGAGCTTGCAAGACTGTTACTCCAGGAAGAGAGGGCAATTCAACCACATGAAGAGCCAGTGGAAACGATAAATCTGGGTACTGATACGGATAGGAAGGAAGTCAAGATTGGTGCTAACCTAGAGCTCAGCGTGAAGCAACGGTTGACTCAGATGCTACATGACTACATGGAAATCTTTGCCTGGTCCTACGAAGACATGCCCGGGTTGGATACCGACATTGTGGTCCATCACTTGCCTACCAAGGAAGACTGCCCTCCGGTCAAGCAAAAGGTCCGCCGTATGCATCCAGAGATGTCTGAGAAGATCAAATCTAAGGTTATGAAACAGTTTGATTCCGGGTTTCTTGCGGTGACTTCTTACCCTCAGTGGGTTGCCAATGTAGTGCCGGTACCAAAGAAAGATGGTAAGGTCAGAATGTGTGTTGATTACAGGGATCTGAACAGGGCCAGCCCCAAAGATGACTTCCCCCTACCTCACATTGATGTCCTTGTTGACAATACTGCGCAGCACAAGGTGTTTTCCTTCATGGATGGTTTTTCAGGGTATAATCAGATCAAGATGGCTCCTGAAGACATGGAAAAGACTACCTTTGTCACTCAGTGGGGCACCTTCTGCTACAAGGTCATGCCTTTTGGACTGAAAAATGCTGGGGCAACCTACCAACGTGCCATGGTTGCTTTATTTCATGAAATGATCCATCATGAGATAGAAGTGTATGTCGACGACATGATTGCAAGGTCCCAAACTGAGGAGGAACACCTTGATCATCTGCAGAAATTGTTTGACCGTCTGAAGTTGTACAAGCTGAGGTTGAACCCGAACAAGTGCACCTTCGGGGTTAGATCTGGAAAGTTGCTAGGCTTTGTCGTGAGTGATAAGGGTATTCAAGTGGACCCTGCCAAGGTTAAAGCTATTCAAGAGATGCCAGTTCCTAAGACGGAGAAAGAAGTCAGAGGCTTTTTAGGACGCCTGAATTACATTGCTCGATTCATCTCGCATCTAACTGCTACCTGTGAGCCAATCTTCAAGCTGCTGAAGAAAGATCAGGTAGTACGTTGGAATGATGAATGTCAGGCCGCTTTTGATAGAATCAAAGAGTATCTCCAAGAACCACCCATTCTTATGCCACCGGTTGAAGGGAGACCTCTGATATTATACCTGACAGTACTTGACTACTCAATGGGGTGTGTGCTGGGGCAGCATGATGAGTCTGGCTGAAAAGAGCACGCCATTTATTACCTTAGCAAAAATTTTACCGACTGTGAGACCCGATACTCACTGCTCGAGAAAACTTGCTGTGCTTTGGTATGGGCTGCTCGCAGGCTGAGACAGTATATGCTGACTCACACTACCTTGTTGATCTCAAAGATGGATCCTATAAAGTATATATTTGAAAAGCCTGCTCTGTCTGGGAGAATAGCAAGATGGCAAATGATCTTGACAGAATACGACATCCAGTACACAACTCAGAAAGCTATCAAAGGAAGTGTATTGGTAGACCACTTGGCACATCAGGCAGTAGACGATTATCAGTCAATGAACTTTGAGTTTCCTGACGAGAGCATCATGATAGTGACTGATTGTGAAGTACCTGGACCGGATGAAGGACCTGAGGAAGGATCCCGATGGTCTATGCACTTTGACGGAGCCTCCAATGCTTTGGGCAACGGTATCGGCGTTGTGATAATATCCCCCCAAGGCACTCATACTCCACTCACTTCCCGGCTATGTTTCAACTGCACCAACAACATGGCGGAGTATGAGGCATGCATCATGGGTCTTCAAGCTGCGATCGACTTAAGGATCAAGTATCTGAGTGTCTTCGGAGATTCCGCTCTCGTGATCAATCAGATCAAATGAGAGTGGGATACGAAACATCCGAATCTTATTCCTTACAGAGAATGTGTGTTGACCTTGATCCCCCACTTCACAGAGATAACCTTTGAACACTTTCTGAGAGAGGAGAATCAGCTGGCGGACACGTTAGCTACGATGTCTTCCATGTTCAAATTCAAATGGGACAATGAGGCTCCGCGGATCATCATCTGGAAATTGGACGAACCGGCATACTGTTGTGATCTTGAGACTGAGTTGGTGACTGAGAAACCTTGGTACCATGAGGTGAAGAGATATTTGGAAGCTCAGGAATACCCTGAAGGTGCATCTGTCAATGATAAAAAGTTTCTGAGAAGGTTCACAGCGAAGTTCTTCCTTAGCAACGGCATCCTGTACAAGCGAAACCATGATTCGACCTTACTGCGTTGTGTGGATAAGACCGAAGCAGAAAGGATCATGGCAGAGCTACATGAAGGGACCTTCGGAACACACTCCAGTGGACACACTATGGCAAAGAAGATCCTTCGGGCAGGAAATTTTTGGTCCACAATGGAAGCCGACTGTTACCAACATTCTCAGACATGTCACAAATGTCAGATTTACGCAGACAAGGTGCATGTTCCTCCGGTTCCTCTAAATGTCCTGACTGCACCTTGGCCTTTTGCAATGTGGGGCATAGATATGATCGGTGAGATTAAACCTACGGCATCCAATGGGCATCGCTTCATCCTGGTAGCAATTGATTACTTTACAAAGTGGGTTGAAGCGGCTTCCTACGCTACAATAACCAAGAATGTTGTGGCACGGTTCATTCGGCATAACCTGATCTGTCGGTACGGCGTCCCAGAAAGAATCATTACAGACAACGGTACCAATCTTAATAACAAGATGATCACTGAGCTCTGCGAGCAGTTTAAGATACAGCACCACAACTCTTCTCCTTACAGACCGAAGATGAATGGGGCTGTAGAAGCAGCAAATAAAAATATCAAGAAAATTGTGCAGAAGATGACAGTGACTTATAAAGATTGGCACGAGATGTTACCGTTCGCTCTACATGGGTACCGTACCTCAGCCAGGACGTCAACCGGGGCAACTCCTTTCTCCTTGGTCTACGGCATGGAGGCAGTCTTACCGATCGAAGTACAAATACCCTCTCTCCGGATAATGAAGGATGCAGATCTGAGCGAAGATGATTGGATCCAGACACGACTTGATCAGCTAAACCTTATTGATGAAAAAAGACTTGCTGCTATCTGTCATGGTCAGACATATCAGAAACAGATGATCAGGGCATTTAACAAAAAGGTCAGACCACAAGAATATCAAGTTGGGGATCTGGTAATCAAGCGTATCATCCTTCCTCAGAGTGATCCCAGGGGAAAATGGACCCCTACATACGAAGGGCCATTTGTGGTTAAACATGTGTTCTCAGGAGGAGCCATGATTCTAACCAACATGGATGGTGACGACCTTCCTCACCCCGCCAATGCAGACATAGTAAAAAGATACTACGCATAAAAAAGACCCGCTAGGTTGACATACCTAGGCAAAAATTAGGGCTTCCCGGCGAACCAAAAGGGTTCGGGCAAAATGAAGGGATGAAATAAAAAAAAATCTGTACACCCGGCAAGTCGAAAACCTGAAAAGGCGGCTTGGGCAAAAATGGGTATCCCGGTGGACTGAAAACCCGAAAGGGCGGTCCAGGCAAAAGTTAGGGATAAAGCGTAATACTATGTCCCATTGGATCACCTTGCATCCAGAATGCGGTATCAGCATCAGGTTCATACGGCATCGATCAATCAACTTCATTTTCAGCTAGGTCATCAAGTGATGAGACGCTCGAAGATATAAAGGCGATAGCAGAGTTGGGACCCAGTGGGATTATTCTTTCACACAGCTGTTTTATTTTCCTTTGTACAAATTTGTATAAACTCTTTTGTTCGGCGGGGTTCTCTTACTAGGACGTCAGCCTCTTGTACATAAACGCCTATTTTACAGGCAAATTCAAAAATCAATATAAATACACTTTTCAGTTAAAATTGCCAATTGTTTTCCTTTTCTGTTTTGTTTTGCGAAGAACGTCCAAGGTTCAATTTGTGATATATGCATTTGACACTAATTGCTAACTCATAAATATTTGCATACGAGACAAAGGAGTAATTACAGGTAACTTTAGAAACAGGGGCAATAATGAGTGGTCTAAGCGATCTAATTGTTCTGTCCACCAAGGTACCAAGGTAAGTTCGGCTGAAGAACATAACCAATATATCTTAATCCCCCAGAGAGTAAGTCAGCAAGTCAATACGCTCTCCCCAAGCAAAGCTATACTATCAGCCTTAAGGAAGTTGGGTATCCTCCAGCAGATCTCAACATTCCCCAGTACAATATATAAATATTCTTAACAAGCATCCTCGACAGTCTTGACCTAAAGATTGTTCCCCGGCGGTATACCAGGCATTCAGTGGAGCCACTTCCCCAATATAGTTCAAAATTTCCCCAGGAGAGTCCAATCCAGTTTCCCCAAGAAAGTTGGAATCATCTCCCCAACAGGAAGCTTATCCCCAGTAGATTCTGGAAGCTTATCCCCGTAGAGCATGAACGCGTCCCCCGGCTTTATTCAAAGGTTATTTCCCTATCAGGATATAACTGGGTTATCCTCAGCCAAAAGCCACGGAAAGATCGTCCCCGACGAAGTCTTCTTATTCCCAGCGGAGTCTATTAACACTTCCAACATATTAATGGTATCCCCAGCGAAGTTATCATCAACATCCCAGCAAAGTATCTCTCTCCCCACAGAGTATTGTTCCCCAGCAAGGTCGCTAGAGTAGTTATTCCCCGCAGAGTAATCTCTTCATCAAGTTTATCCCCCAACGGAGTTATCTTCTCCTACCGGTGTTCTTGCAACCATCGTCCCCAGCGGAAGCAAAGATCTATTCTCCAACAACAGCCCAGGATTCAACTTCTCGGCACCCGTCAAGGATTTATTTTCCTAAGACGAAAACATACGTTCATAAATATCACATACATCATGATACATGCATGAACGCATCATATCTTACAATCTCATTTATGTTGAGAACATCATTGCTTGATACATATCATGCATTACATGTGACTGACCTTTACCTTTCAGGAAAGATCCAGTTAAGTTCTCAGCTATATTCCAAGACCTAGCCTGGTTCAGTTAAATCGACCCTAAGATTTTCCTGATTCTTATCCAGTCAAAGGCCTTCTCTGGTTCAGTCAGATCGACCCTAAGATCTCCCTGATTCTTATCCAGTTGAAGATATTCCAAGACCTAGCTTGGTTCAGTTAAATCGACCCTAAGATTTTCCTGATTCTTATCCAGTCAAAAGCCTTCTCTGGTTCAGTCAGATCGACCCTAAGATCTCCCTGATTCTTATCCAGTTGAAGTTATTCCAAGACCTTGTCCGGTTCAGTTAAAATCGACCCTAAGATTTTCCTGATTCTTATCCAGTCAAAGGCCTTCTCTGGTTCAGTCAGATCGACCCTAAGATCTCCCTAATTCTTACCCAGTTGAAAATTTCAAGACCTTGTCTGGTTCAATTAAATCGACCCTAAGATTTTCCTGATTCTTATCCAGTCAAAGGCCTTCTCTGGTTCAGTCAGATCGACCCTAAGATCTCCCTGATTCTTATCCCAGTAGAAGACATCCAAGATTCTCTCAGCGTTCCTGTTGAGGTAGCAATCGTCCCAAGATTCTCTCAACGTTCCTGTTGAGGTAGTAATCGCCCAAGGTTCTCTCAGTGTTCCTGTTGAGGTAGCAATCGTCCCAAGATTCTCTCAGTGTTCCTGTTGAGGTAGTAATCGCCCAAGGTTCTCTCAGCGTTCCTATTGAGGTAGTAATCATCCAAGGTTCTCTCAGTGTTCCTGTTGAGGTAGTAATCACCCAAGATTCTCTCAGCGTTCCTGTTGAGTTAGTAATTGTCCAAGGTTCTCTCAGCGTTCCTGTTGAGGTAGTAATCGTCCAAGGTTCTCTCACCGTCCCGTTGAGGTAGTAACCATCCCTGGTTAATTCATCACCTTTTGAAGCTCCAGATTCAATTCCTGTAACCAGTCAGGGCGCATCTATACAAAGAGTTTGAAGACCAGCTCCTGTAACAGCTCAAGTAATCATCTTTCTTTTTCAGGTACGCAAGTTCTCGCTAAGGAATCTCTTACGCGATCGACACCCAGATGGCATCTATAAGCCCATCCACCTATCCATCACTTCTCAACATGGCATCTATAAGCCCATCTTCCTATCCACTAATCTCCAAATGGCATCTATAAGCCAATTCCCATCATCACACTACTATGTGAGCGCAAATTTCTGGGCACTCTAGTGTTCAATCATCTTCCACCTTCGGATTACGAAAGGCACGTCAGCCAATCTGCATCCTCAGGTCTAAGAAGATTGAACAGGGGCAACTGTTTTACCCCAAAATTTTCCCTCCCATATTCTTCAAGATTTGTAAAGAGCGTGCTTCAAAATCTCCCAAAGGTTGCACAGTTCAATGGCCTCCTAACAGTCAAAAACTAGGGTTTTGGTTCTGGCAAAGAAGTTGAAGTTTTCAAGGGTCCAAACAAGTCCCACATGCCTATAAACATTGTCAAGCATCCTCATGCCAAGTTTCAAGACTTACAGCACAAAATTGCACAGTCAAAAACCCTAATTGCTCGGCACTCAACTGTAGGGGTAAAATGGTCATTTGACAGTCAAAAGTCCAAATTTTTGGTCAACATCTTATTTTGAAGCCACAAACATCATTTTATCAATTCTTGATCATGATTTTCAAGGCATGGCTCAAAAAGTCTCAAGATGCAAAAGTTTCCATATTTGGACAGTTGAAAAAGTCAACTGTAACTTGTCCAAGGCATAACTTCCACATGGTTTATCATAAAAATTCCATCCAAAGCTCATTTTGAATAGAATGACATTTCCTATAACTCCTATTCACACTTCAAGTCCAAGGAATGCTCTCACAAAAAGTTATCAATCTCAACATTATAGGTCATTTTCAAAAGTCAACAAAAAGGCACTTTAAGTCAAAGACCATAACTTGAGATTGGTAAATCAAAATGACATGGGACCAAAGGCATTTGTTAGAGGACTTCAAGACCTTTCCAAAATGTCAAATAACATGATCAAAGCTTAAAAATTGAGCAAGATATGCCTTGTGGAAGTTGGGAAATTTTTGGGAATTTTGAAAAGTCAACTTTGCTTCAAATGCCTCGAAATTGCTAATGGGCCTCAATTTCTTCCAAGAATCATCACCCAAAAGCTATGCACGACCCATTGACTTTAAAGGGAGTTATTTTATCATTTTTTATTAATTATTTGAATTATTATTATTATTAGTTCATTTAATTAAAATAAAATATGACAAAAATAGAAAATCATGTTTTCCAATCCTTTTTTGCAGCATATTCTCTCAATAAAGCCTAAATATTTCGTGCACACTCAATATGGAAAGAATTGGCAATAATTGGCATGTTCTCCATGAAAAAAGATTGAAAAAAGATTACATGAAAATCAAATCTCAAAAACATCAATGCAAAGGTTTCTTGGCTTGGATTTTTACCCTAATTCATTCCTCATATAAGCACAAACGAAAACCTAATCAAAAAGGACCTAGAAGTTGCGCTCAGAATCAAAAACAAACTTTGCATTTTTCACCAAAAGTTTCAAATCTGATTTCATAGCTAGAGCACTTTTCCAAGCCAAAGAACGATTCCATTACCTTCCTGACGCATCAAGGAAGCTTTCTGAATCAAAACCACAGCCTCTAACCTCAAGAAACGGTAGCACGAAGTCGCCCTGTCCATGAACATTTGCATATTCGTATTTTGATTTGCAGGCATTTTTCATACATTCTAATGATTGTTTTACACTAATATGGACTCACTGAAACTTATGATACCATTGAATTGAACTAATATTGCTTGTATAGAAAACTGCCATGGCTATTTTTTAGGGTTTCAGGAACCATGAATTGGGGTTTTACGCTTGAGGAAGAATTGGCCAACCTAAATGGCACCATTGAAATCAGAAGCTCACGACGAACAGGACCATACCATCGCGCCTTTTTTATAATTGCTCAAATCCTATTCGCTATTTTTGGTTGTTTCAGATTGTGGGGGTTTAAAACCCCCGCTATCTAGTTTATTTTTTCAGGCAAAACGAATAGCAAGTGGAGAAGATGATGCGTGGAGGAATGTGGTTGGTGGATTCAAACATTGGCGCGTTTTGTTTCTGTCCAGCATAGCCTCGTTTTTTCACATATCATGATTTTTGTCCACTAAACATAAAAGCAAACGCGCTAGTTCAATTGGTAGCCAACGTGGACAATAGGTACTGGGACCTGGGTTCGATTCCCAGGTCCCCCTCTTTCTTCCATAATATTTTTTCCAATGCACTTCCATGCAGCGTGCTATCCAGGTTCCACAATACACCTTCACATCAGTGCCTGCCACATGTCCCTGAAGATCAATTCGGTGGCTATCACCAGCTATCCACCATACGCATCAGTCAACACATCCATATGCAAGCCAGAAATGTCAAAAGGGCCTTCTTCAAATGGGCCAAATTGTTGTGAATTCACCTCCAACTTTGGGTCAACACCCCTCTTGTTTGTATCTCTTTCCCTTTTTCTTTTTTCTTTCTTTTTATTTTATTTGTTTTAATTATTTTCTTTTAATTCATAAAATTAATTTTAATAATATAAAAATATAAAAAAATCAGAAAGTCAAAAAATAAAAATATATTTTATTATTTAATTCACTAATGTTTTATTTTGTAAATAAATTTTGTTAACTAATTTAGTTTTAATTTTAGGTTTAATTTCAATGTTTTTTTAATAATAAACTAAAAAATATAGAGATTAGGGTTTTAATACTTTTATTCTTTTTTCCTTTTTTTTACCATTATTAAATATTAATTATTTTTGTAAATAAATATGCCATGTAAATAATTAATGTAAATTAGGTTACAACTTAAACATTTTTTTAATAAATTAAAAACGATTTAAAACTAGGGTTTTAATTAACTTTTAATTCCAATTAATTCTTTTAAATTCCATAAATACAAAAACTCCAAAAAAATAAGTTCTTGCTTTTATTTAATTTAATTAATTTACGATTTCGATTTAATTTCTTCAAAAGGGTCCAACGCCCTCGCATTCTCGATTTTATTTCTTTTCGCACATTTACTTTTATTTCCCTTTTTTAAATTTCATGTACTTGCCCCAAAGCCTTGTAATAGATTAATTAGGGTATTTACTTTCTGCATTTTTATTTATTCAAATCGGGTCTTGGTTTAATTTGGCGATGTAGACCCGCGCCTTTGTAATAGCTTAGGACTTTTAAATTCCGCACCTTTTAACTGTTAATAACCTCATGAAAGAATGAATGCCAAAAATAAAAACAAAGCGTAGATCACCAATGCATGAACAAGACAAATATAACTGAAAATGACACACAATTCACACACCACCCCTAGGGTACGTCTCACTGTTGCCTTACCCCTCGAAACGTGGTCGTCGAGTAGAGGACGTTTTAGTAAGTCCTCATGTCCATGAACATGGCATGGGGGTAGCTTCTAAGGTGTCTTCCTATTGCTCTGGTGACCACACTGTCCCGAACCCTCGAATTGACCCAAACACCTCCAATAGTGGTGCTACCTACCTCTCAATGGTGGGATGGCACTACTTTAAGGACATTTACACAGACTAATTCCTTAGAGTAGGTAGATGACTCGTAGATACTTGCTCTAATTCAAAACAAAGATCAAAAACTTCTTTTCACACCGACACTTTGCAAAAAGATTTCAAAAACAACTTTTCAAACACTCTTGAGGACTGATACAAGAGTCGAACTGAAATTTCAAAGAAACTTTTTCAAACCCACTCACATTTTGAAAAGCAAACAAACAATTTGAAAACACAAATGAGCAAGTATCTAAGAGCCCATGGATAACCATGGATAGAAAGGGTGCTAACACCTTCCCTTTCTATAAATCTACCTCCCGAACCGAGAGCAATCTCAATAAGGAATTTTTCTGTGCTTTTGTCCTTTCCATTTGGAGAAAATAAAAGACGGTGGCGACTCTTGCTTCCGCGACATTTCGCGAACCAGCGTTAAACAGTCAGTTCCAGATCCACCGATCACACCCTCAATCTCCTTGTGAATCATATCATGAAAGAGAGTGACTAATGGCACGCTGATACGTTGCCCCTACATTTTTAAACCCAAATGGCATCACTTTATAACAAAATGTGCCCTATGGTGTGATAAATGTTGTGTTCTCCATGTCTTTTGGCGCCATCTTAATTTGATTGTAACCCGAAAAACCGTCCATGAAGGAGAACACCTTAGAGTGAGCTTTATTATCGACCAACACGTCAATATGGGGAAGAGGAAAATCATCCTTAGGGATTGCTCTGTTCAAGTACCTATAGTCCACACACATCCTGACCTTACCATCTTTCTTAGGCACATGCACAATATTTGCAATCCACGAAGGATAATTGATGACTTTCAAGAAATTTTCATCCAATTTTTTCTGAACTTCTTCTTTAATCTTTTTGGACATCTCTGAATGAGTTCTTCAGAACTTTTTCTTGACAGGAGAGCACCCTTCCTTGAGAGGTAGACGATGTATCACAATATCTGTATCCAAACCTGGTATATCTTCATGAGACCAAGCGAAAATATCAACATATTCTCAAAGCAACTCAATTAATTTGGCCTTCATAATTTCTTTGAGATCTGCCCCTATCTTGACCTCTCTTCTTACCTCTTCTATGCCAATGTTCACCACCTCTATTGACTCTTGATTCGGCGGGATAACCTTCTCTTCTTGTTTCAATAACCTTGTTAATTCCTCGGGAAGGTCACGATCCTCATATGCCTCCTCTTCAACTTGGTATATCAGATTATCAAAGTCATGGTGAGCAATAGCAGAGTCGTTATTAATGTAATCCATGGTAGAAGTGCATCTGCATAAATGATATTTTGGTGTTTTAGTGACAATGTACGAAAAGGAAACATCGCCATTTGAAGAAAAGTTAAAAGAAGGAAAGGGAACAAAATGAAAATTCTGGCAGCAGATACTCAATGTCACAGTGAATGTTATGACACCGTATCTGACTTTCTATAAGACAGTAAATAAAAACAGTAAAGAACACAGTCAATTGTTTACCCAGTTCAGTGTGAAACAACACCTACTCTGGGGGCTACCAAGCCAGGGAGGAAATCCACTATAAGAGATATTAATTCAGGAATAAACCAACCAGTTTATCTCCTTCACTTAAGACCTACCCAATGCAACTTCAATCTAAGTTCAACTTAAACTTGAGTTCCTAATCACTCCCCCTCAATCACAGCAGTGATACTTAAAACAATTGACTAATAAATTAATGAAGACACTCTTCAGAACATACACTTGATTATGCTTCACAACTTTTTAATCAAGTAACACAAACACTCTTGCTTCACAGCTTTGAGTGATACATAAACCTAACTTGACTTTGCTTCAAAGCTTTAGTCAAGAGACACAAAACACTCTTGCTTCAAAGCTTTGAGTGATACAAAAAACCCTTACAATCAAAACCTATTCCAACTCACTTATCACAATGATACTTGCTTGGATTACAGCAGTTAAAACTATACAGCTCCTAATTGATCTTCAGTCCAAAAGGGATATTTTCCAAACAGCAATCCTGTTGAATATATAGCAGCTGTTTCTTCAATTAGGGTTTCCACAAAAAGCTAGGGTTAATTAGGTTTAACCATAAGACTTGGTCACAAGACTTTATCAACCAGTTTAGGGTTGAGCTAGGTTAACCCAAAGACAACGGGAGATTCTGTTCTGGAAGGAATGAGCCAACTTCCTGAAAAAACTCAGAATTAACCAAACTGCACTACTGTTAGATCAGTACAGGATGTCTTAACATTTGTTATGACATCAGAATTCCTGTTTACTGATTTTGGTAGAAGGCAATAAATGTGATCTTTTTCAAAATGCTCAGATACACACTCATACACAGTAGCTACTGTATGCCATAATTTTTCTGCATAAAGTACCTAATAAACCAGAATGTTATGACATCAGTCATGACATTCACACACCTGGTTTTACCAAAAATACATGCCAATAACTAAACACTTACAAACTCCCCCTTTGGCAGATTTTTGGCTAAAACCCCTAAGCAATCAAAGAATATAGAGCAGCAGAATGAATATGACTGCAGAAAAAAAACACAAAATATCTCCCCCTCTTTAGCCACAAATGGGCCAAAGAAACATGTTATACAGTTATCCAAAATAGGTAATAAAAACAACAAATAAAATCTGAAGACACTTGCACCAACATCATCAGCATCAGTGGGGCTATTTTCTTCAGCATTGAGCTGATCTTCAGCAACACGCTCTTCCGTTCTGATTCGTTCAGTCTCCTCTTGTTCCAACTAGAGAGAGAACTTTGATTGAGAGAATGGGATTTGTTGCAGAGTTGAGAGAGGAAGGAGGCAAATGATTGAGAGAATGGGAAAGCATATGATTAACCCAATCAAAATAGACTTAACAAAAATAACTCCTTCTACCCTTGTTTTAAGCAAAATTAATTGCTACAATTCCTCCTGTTGGCATATACCCAACTTGCCCCTCAAGTTTTCAAATTGATTTGCATCAAGTGCCTTGGTAAAGATGTCAGCCAGCTGTAGCTCAGTGGCAACATGTTCTAGTTTAATCGTCTTCTCTTCTACAAGGTCTCTGATAAAGTGATGTCTTATGTCAATATGTTTGGTCCTGCTATACTGAATAGGATTCTTGGAAATGTTGATTGTGCTCAGATTGTTGCAGTACAATGTCATAACATCTTGTGTGACATTATACTCAGTAAGCATCTGTTTCATCCAGATCATTTGAGAACAGCTACTACCAGCTGTAATGTATTCAGCTTCAGCAGTAGAGAGAGACACACAGTTCTCTTTCTTGCTGAACCAGGAGACCAGATTATTTCCTAAGAAGAAACATCCTCCAGAGGTGCTTTTTCTATCATCAGTACTTCCAGCCCAATCAGCATCACAATAACCAGTCAAAGTTGGTTCACAACCATGAGAGTACAGCAAGCCATAGTTGTAAGTTCCACTTACATACTTCAAAATTCTCTTTACTTGGTTGATATGACTGACTTTAGGATCAGCTTGGTATCGTGCACAAACTCCAACTGCAAAAGCAATGTCAGGTCTGCTGGTTGTTAAGTACAACAAACTTCCTATCATGCTTCTGTATAGACTTTGGTCCACCTTAACCCCACTTGAATCTTTGGATAGCTTTAAATGAGTAGGTGCAGGGGTCCTTTTGTGACTGGCATTCTCCATACCAAATTTCTTGACAATGTTATTTGCATACTTGCTTTGAGATAGAAAGATAGAGTCCTCCATCTGTGAGACTTGCAGTCCAAGAAAATAAGTTAGTTCTCCCATGAGACTCATTTCGAATTCAGCCTGCATCTGGTCAGCAAAATGTTTAACCATTTGTTCTGACATTCCCCCAAACACTATGTCATCAACATATATTTGAGCTACCATTAACTTCCCTCCTTCATTTTTAACAAAGAGGGTTTTATCCAAGCCTCCTTTTCTGTATCCTTTGTCTGAGAGAAATTTTGTCAACCTGTCATACCATGCTCTAGGAGCTTGTTTCAGGCCATACAGAGGTTTCCTCAATTTGTAGACATGATCAGGGTGGTTTGGATCCACAAAACCTTTAGGTTGTTCCACATAAACTTCTTCATTTAAGTACCCATTTAGGAAGGCACTTTTTACATCCATCTGAAATAGCTTGAACTTCAGAAGACAAGCAATTCCCAATAGGAGTCTGATAGATTCCAGTCTGGCTACAGGGGCAAAGGTCTCATCAAAATCAACCCCTTCAACTTGAGTGTATCCTTGGGCAACAAGTCTTGCCTTATTCCTAGTGACAACTCCTTCAGCATCTGATTTGTTCTTGTATATCCATTTTGTGCCAATGATGTTTGTTCCTTCTGGTCTAGGAACTAACTCCCAAACTTCATGTTGCTTAAATTGGTTCAATTCATCTTGCATTGCACCAATCCAGTATTCATCAGTTAAGGCCTCCTTAACATTTCTTGGTTCAATTTTAGACACAAAACAAGAGTTTGAGACGATTTCTCTAGATCTTGTAATGACTCCACTATTTGGATCTCCTATAATGAGTTCTTTAGGATGATCTTTCTGAATTCTGATGGAAGGGATTTTGCTAGCTTCCTTGGATTCAGAGTATGCTGTAGTGGTGTCAGGAAGGTCATTCTGTTGAGTTGGAGTCTCAAAGAATGTCTCAACATTACAAGGGACATCTGTTTCTTCATGATAATCATCAATTATGACATTTATTGATTCCATCATGACTTTGGTCCTGGAATTGAATACCCTATAAGCTCTGCTGTTGGAGGAGTATCCTAGAAATATACCTTCATCACTTTTAGGGTCCAGCTTTCTCCTTTGTTCACGATCTGCCAGAATATAGCATTTGCTGCCAAATACATGGAAGTACTTCACAGTTGGCTTTCTTCCTTTCCAGAGTTCATAAATGGTGGATGAGGTTCCCTTTCTCAAAGTGACTCTGTTATGGACATAACAGGCTGTATTCATAGCTTCAGCCCAAAAATGAATAGGAAGTCTTTTGGCATGTATCATAGCTCTGGAAGATTCCTGTATGGTCCTATTTTTCCTTTCTACAACTCCATTTTGTTGGGGAGTTATAGGAGAAGAGAATTCATGAATAATTCCTTCTGAGGAACAGAACTCATTAAACTTACTGTTTTCAAATTCCTTGCCATGATCACTTCTGATTCTGACAATACACCCTTCCTTTTCTCTTTGAATTCTTTTGCACAGTTCTTTAAAGACTTCAAACACATCATATTTTTCCTTAATGAAGTTAATTCAGGTGAATCTGGAATAGTCATCCACAACAACATAGGCATATCTCTTTCCACCAAGACTTTCCACCTGCATTGGTCCCATCAGATCCATATGTAGAAGTTCCAGAACCTTAGAGGTGGTCAGATGTCTTGACTTTGGATGTGACATCCTAGTCTGCTTACCAACCTGACATTCACCACAAACTCTCCCTTCATCAATTTGCAGTCTTGGAATCTCTCTGACTGCTTCCATGGAGATAATCCTTTTCAGTCCTCTTAGATGAAGATGGCCAAGTTTTTGGTGCCACAGTTTCACCTCTTTTTCTTCTTTGGCAATAGAACACACAGTGGAGTTATTAGTGTTCTCAGGCTCCCACAAGTAACAGTTATCTTTAGATCTGACTCCTTTCATTACAACTTCTTGTTTTTCATTAATTACAAGACATTCAGATTTTGAGAAGTTGACCTTGAATCCTAGATCACATAATTGACTGATACTAATGAGATTAGCAGTCAGGACTTTTACCAATAGTACTTCATTCAGATTTGGAACTCCAGGGCAGTCCAAATTACCAACTACTTTGATTTCACCTCTAGCACCATCTCCAAAGGTCACATAACTAGTGGTGTGAGGTTTAACATTATTGAGAATGTTCTTGATTCCAGTCATGTGCTTAGAACACCCACTGTCAAAGTACCAGTCTTCCTTTGCAGATACTCTCATGGAAGTGTGGGCTATCAGGGCAGTAGCCTTTTTCTTCCATTGAGGAGTATGTGGTACCCTGTTAGCCTTAGGTTTGACACCTGGGTTCTGATTAGGGTATCCATACAATCTGAAGCAGAAAGGCTTTATGTGACCAAACCTCCAACAATGATGACATCTCCATCTTTGGTACTTTTTCTTCATATTTCTCTGTTCCCGATGTTGAGTGTTATGTTGTGACATCTGCTTTGACATTTGTTTATCAGACCTGATCTTCTTGTCTGCACCAGATTTCTTTGCTCCCACAAATCCTAGTCCAGACTTGTTTCCCACATTTTGTCCAACCTGAAGGATTTCTTCCAATTTGTCAGTTCCATTTGTCAGCATCTTGACAGATTTGGTCATCTGGTTCAATTTTGAGTTCAGCATTTGAGCTTCCCCTTCTAGATGACTTATAGTTTCAAGGTCTGCCCTTTTTTCAGCCTCCAACTTTATGATGAGTTTTGTTTGTCTCTCATTTTGCACACAGACTTCAGCACTTCTTATACACAGTTTCTTGTAAGTATCAGCCAGTTCTTCAAATGTCACTTCCTCATCACTAGTGTCACTTTCAGAGGTACAAACACCAGTTAGTGCAGTAACTAGTTTGGCAGATTCTTCTTCAGAATTACTTTCTGAATCACAGTCAGACCAGGTAACAGTCATACCTTTCTTTTGTTTCTTAAGAAAGGTAGGACATTCAGCTCGAATATGCCCATATCCTTCACAACCATGGCATTTAATTCCTCTGCCTTGATTTCTCTTCTCTTCAGACCTTGGTCTTCTGCTGGAGTCATAAGATCTGTTAATGTCAGAGGGGATGTTCTCAACATTTGACCTTGACTTTGGATCCATTCTCTTGATGAGTTTGTTGAATTGTCTTCCAAGCATGGCTATAGCTTCTGAAATATTTTCTTCTTCATCCTCCTTGTTTTCATCTTCAGTGTTGGATACAAGTGTTATGCTCTTGTTTTTCTTGTCAGCATTGTCACTGATCCCCATTTCAAAAGTCTGAAGAGACCCAATGAGTTCATCCACCTTTAAGTTGCTGATGTCCTGGGCTTCCTCTATAGCAGTTACCTTCATTGAAAATCTTTTAGGCAGGGATCTGAGAATCATTCTCACCAGTCTTTCTTCAGACATCTTTTCACCCAATGCTCCTGAGGTGTTGGCAATCTCCAAGATGTTCATGTGAAACTCATGAATGGTTTCATCTTCCTTCATCCTTAGGTTCTCAAACTTTGTAGTCAGCATCTGAAGCCTTGACATTTTTACTTTGGATGTCCCTTCATGGGTAGTTTTGAGAGTGTCCCACACTTCCTTGGCCAGTTCACATTGATGTACTAGTCTGAAAATGTTTCTATCAATTCCATTGAACAAGGCATTTAAAGCTTTGGAATTTCCTAGGGATAACTCATCTTCTTCTTTGCTCCATTCTTCCTCAGGCTTCAGACTGATTGTCCTGTCTTTCTCAGTTATGGTGGGATGGTTCCATCCTTTGTCAGCAGATCTCCAAGCCTTTTTGTCCAAAGATTTTAAGAAGGCAATCATACGAGGTTTCCAGTAGTCATAATTTGTTCCATCCATAATGGGTGGTCTATTTCCAAAAACTCCTTCTTTGTCCATAGTGCCAGAAAGTGATATCCCTAGATCTCACCCAGTAATACAGGCAGGGTGCCTGCTCTGATGCCAATTGAAAATTCTGGCAGCAGATACTCAATGTCACAGTGAATGTTATGACACCGTATCTGACTTTCTATAATACAGTAAATAAAAACAGTAAAGAACATAATCAATTGTTTACCCAGTTCAGTGTGAAACAACACCTACTCTGAGGGCTACCAAGCCAGGGAGGAAATCCACTATAAGAGATATTAATTCAGGAATAAACCAACCAGTTTATCTCCTTCACTTAAGACTTACCCAATGCAACTTCAATCTAAGTTCAACTTAAACCTGAGTTCCTACTCACTCCCCCTCAATCACAGCAGTGATACTTAAAACAATTGACTAATGAATTAATGAAGACACTCTTCAGAACATACACTTGATTATGCTTCACAGATTTTTAATCAAGTAACACAAACACTCTTGCTTCACAGCTTTGAGTGATACATAAACCTAACTTGACTTTGCTTCAAAGCTTTAGTCAAGAGACACAAAACACTCTTGCTTCAAAGCTTTAAGTGATACAAAAAACCCTTACAATCAAAACCTATTCCAAGTCACTTATCACAATGATACTTGCTTGGATTACAGCAGTTAAAACTATACAGCTCCTAATTGATCTTCAGTCCAAAAGGGATATTTTCCAAACAACAATCCTGTTGAATATATAGCAGTTGTTTCTTCAGTTAGGGTTTCCACAAAAAGCTAGGGTTAATTAGGTTTAACCATAAGACTTGGTCACAAGACTTTATCAACCAGTTTAGGGTTGAGCTAGGTTAACCCAAAGACAACGGGAGATTCTGTTCTGGAAGGAATGAGCCAACTTCCTGAAAAAAACTCAGAATTAACCAAACTGCACTAATGTTAGATCAGTACAGGATGTCTTAACATTTGTTATGACATCAGAATTCCTGTTTACTGATTTTGGTAAAAGGCAATAAATGTGATCTTTTGCAAAATGCTCAGCTACACACTCATACACAGTAGCTACTGTATGCCATAATTTTTCTGCATAAAGTACCTAATAAACCAGAATGTTATGACATCAGTCATGACATTCACACACCTGGTTTTACCAAAAATACATGCCAATAACTAAACACTTACACAAAATATTTGAATGTAAAAACGTCCTTTATTCATGATAAATTTTTGAAAATAAACATGGTGGCCCTACACAAATGCTCCACTACGCCTTGGGCATAGCGCATGAATTATGACATGATAATAAAAGAAAACAAGAAAATTACTCCTCAACGCTTGAAACTTGGACAACACCCGTAGAAGCCCAATTGTTGAGTTCTTGGCCTAGAATACTTGGACGAATCCAATCTTCAATATTGTAGCCATCATCCCCATCGTCACCAACCACATTGGTGTATCCTTCTTGAGCAGCACTAGGACGGGAAAACTTCACAGGAGTAGATAGACCGGATGCTCTGGAAGCTGCACTCTGCTGACCTGGACTAAAACCAAGACCAAACTTGTTGAAATTAGGGATAATATCTAGTACCTGACCCCAAACTTTAGGGTTACCATTCTCCACCATAACTCTAGCAGCCCTGAGAGAAGACATAGCAATTTCCAATTTTCTTTTATGTACTGGAGGAGGAATATTGACCGTATGAACTGATGTTAAATGACTCACCATATATTCCTCTTCACCGCACACAATTATCACTTTTCCATCTACAGGATATTTGAGTTTCTGATGAAGAGTAGAAGTGACTGCCCCTGCTTTATGAATCCACGGCTGCCCTAACAAATAACAATATGCTGGTTGTATATCCATTACAAAAAACATAGCGGTGAAGGTGCGAGGACCAATCTTAATAGGTAATTCCACCTCCATGTACACTGATCTCTGAGACCCATCAAATGGTTTCACCATCAAGTCACTAGGACATAACTCAAGACCAGAATAATCTATTTTCATTAAAGCTGATTTAGGAAGTACGTTCAAATATGACCCTGTATCCACCAATACCCGGGATAAAGTAGTTCCTCTACACTCCATAGAAATATGTAGTACCTTTTTATGGTCTCGTCTTTCAGGAGGAAGGTAAAAATCTGTAAAGCCTAGACCATTTCCAGCAGATACGTTAACACAAACATTTTCAAACTGATTGATTGTTATCTAATGTGGCACAAACACATTCTTCAAAAATTTCATCAAAGCATTTCTGTGGGGCTCTGAATAAATCAACAATGTTAAAAGATAAACATTTTGGAAGGGGTATAACTCAACCGATCAATTATGTTGTAATTACTCTTCCTGATAATTCGCATAAACACTTCAACTTCATCAGGGACTGAAGAAGCTTCTGGCACTAGAATTGGCTGAGTCACATTGGATGGTGTAACCCTCGGATTACCAATCATCACCTATTGTTTGCCCTTTTCTCTTGCTGAGGCATCCTCTGCATCTTGTATATTGGAAGGGCCAAACACTCTTCGGCTTCTAGTCATTCGATCCACGCCAGAGAAGTTATGAACATCTTCTTCATCGTGTTCAGTAAATTCTTCCTCAGAAGGACGGGGATTTGTCTCTTGCTTCATCCCATGGTAATAAACATTAGCACCATAATGCCATGAGATGGCCTTCTCACTAGTATATGGCATGGGACCAGGTACTGTAATCATCAAAGTAGGCGCCCTAGATGGGGTAGGAATATGAAAAAGGGTGTAAGGAATAGATATCACAGTAACATCTTCTTCAGTAACTTTTCAGAATCTTGGTTTCTATCAAACTATAGGGAACCTTCATCCATCATGAACTGGATGCCAGCTTTCAAATCATCACAGCCCTCTGGTTGCTCTTTACATTTGACACAGTCTAAAACATAGCCCGGGAAGATAGAATTATCGAGAAAATACCTTTTAACATATGACAACAGAGTAGTCACCTGTTCTACATCCATAACTAGGTTCAACATTTTACTATCATCATCAATCATATTAAAAACAACCCCTCCATGTTTGGGCATTGGGTTTTGGACAACATTCGGACCACTCACTAGAGTAAACTCAATTGCCTTGGCATCCAAGAAGTCCTGTACTTTTCACTTTAACGCGAAACAATTGTCAGTAGAATGACCAATTCCTCCAGAATGAAATTCACATCTTGCATTAGCATCATAATTAGCAGGAAGCCTTCTAGTGGGTGTTGGCATATTTCTCAATCTAATCAACTTCAAATCGAGCAAATGATGGAGTGCTTCAGTAAGAGATACTGATATGGGATTGAACCTTCTTGACTGCCTTTGTTGTTGATTATTATACTGACGGGGCTCATCTTGTTGTCTTTGTTGCCGGGGCGCATGATTTTGTCTCTGCTGTAGAGGAACATTAATAGGAATAGAGACTGCATTCACTTGTTGGTGTTGACGATCCTCACCTCTTCCTCTATGAGAATATATCGCGCTTGAATCTCCTTCCCTTTTCTTAGGGTAAGATTAAACAGTTTCTTACCACCTCCTCTTGATGAGCCACTGGTATTCCCAACTTGAATTTCCCCAATTTCAAACCCACTTCAGTTCTCTCACCAGCCATGACTAAATCTGCAAATCCCTCCAAAGAACTTCCTATCATGTGATCATAATAAGGCCCTTACAAGGTAATCATAAACATATCAATGAGTTCTCGCTCCATGAGTGGAGGTTGGACCCTTGCAGCTAGTTCACACCATTTCTAGGCGTACTCTTTGAAAGATTCTTTTGGCCCCTGTGCCAGATTCTGTAACTGAGTGCGATTAAGTACTATATCCACATTGTACTGATAATGTTTGACAAAGGAATATGCAAGATCATTCTAGCATTGAATATGAGTCTTTTCCAGCTTTATGTACCACTCCAGGGATGCCCCAGATAGGCTATACTGGAAGAAATGAATCAAAAGCCCCCGATCCTCGGTATGTACCGACATCATCCGGAAATAAGTAGTTGCATGAGTAACGGGAAATGACGAACCATTATACTTTTCAAATACCAGAGGTTTGAACTTGAGGGGAACCTTCACCCCAGACACTAGTCCAAAATCATTAGCATCCATGCCAAGGACTCCTTGCCCTTCCATAGCCTTCAACCGTTCCTCCAATAAACGATACCTTCTATCCTTAATCTGGACCTCTAGTTCAGAACACCACACAAAGTTTATCCTCATCCTGGTCATAATCATAGTCTTGCTCTTGAAAGTTCCTTACACCACCCTATTTATCTATTCAGTTTCCCATAAGTCGAGGTCCCGAAGATGGGGGAAACTACCCCATGTTAATGTTAGACAGAAAAGGATTTCTAGGTGGCCCATGAAGATTCCCGAAGGGATGGTCTTGCACATCCCCCAGTCCTATAGAGATGTCTTGATAAGGCCCTTGATTTCCACCATCCACCGGATAGTAGCCCTGATTATTAATAATAGCAGCCAACTCCTACTGTCGGCGATTCATGTTAGTGATGACCTCTATGATTTGGGTCATCTGAGTGGCCATTTGGGCCCTCATTTCGGCAAGTTCAGCTTGGATCTATTCCATTTGTCTCGGAAAATTGTTTCTGGTGGAGTATTGATGAGTAGTCGTCTTGAACTCTGAATAAGAAAAGCATAATCAAGATAAGAATACTGTCCTGAGATGACATGTAATGTATGAGGTACATGATATGTATGATATGTTTTGTTATCTCCAGGTATTCAAGATCTTTGTCAACCATCAGGGATAACAACTGGGCATGATAAGGGATATAGGCAAATAACAGATAAAGATACAAGTGCACAAACAAACTTCTCTATTTACCAAAAGACAATCTGCAGTATCCAACAAGTTTGTACAAAAATATCCTAAAGTACGTCATAACAGATAAAGGATCCCATCCAACAAGACTGGTGGTGATCATACAAAAAATAACAGAAAACAATAAAATCAAAGGGATGGGTCTCCCATCTCAACATGAAATAAAGGCCCCCCTCCTGGAAATGCTCCTCACTCCATTCCATGGTTTCCTGGAATAGTTGTCTTGTCCTTAGGCAGTTACGTCCTTCAATAAGGATCTTAATCACCACATCTTTATGGAATAGTTGTTCTTCTAAATATTGACATTGTTCCAAAAAGTAATCACATTCTTTGCATTCTGGAAAAGGGATATGTATAGGTGCATTCTCCAACTCTTCTATATGGTCTCTGAGCTTAGCATTTTCTTCCATCACACGAGTCATCTGCTCTTCACGCCTCTGATCCTGCAACCTGACTTCATTGAGTTGCCTTTCTAGTTCTTTAACCTTCTTGCTATGACATGCTTTTAAATTTGTTTCTGCTATTTGGAGATTCTTGATATTTTGTTGACTCTTCAATAGTGCATCATACTGAAGATTAGTTATGCCGAAATTTTCAATCCTTGACCTCTTTGACCGCTCAAACGATCCGCAAATCTCTAGTAGATAATCTTTCTACAGGTTTTCTTGCCAAAGTCTTTTCTTTTCTGGAAAAGCAAAGGAAAGTTCAATATTTTTATCTTCCAGATTAGCTTGTAACTTAATATTCTCATCTTTGGCGTTTTTGAGGCATGCCATTGGTACAATTCGGATTCTTCTGGAACAAATTGCTTAGAAGATGTCTTAATATGGAAAAGATGATCAATACCCCTTTCAGAAGATAGGAAATTATCTGTCAATGGATCATATACCCGCTGCGGATACAACGGTTCTTCCCTCTTATAAGGCAATAACAACACCTTTACCCGATTCTGAATCCATTTTGAATAGGCATCAAGAGCCACACCTCCACTTCTATCGAAAGACTGCTTTCCTTTTTGAGGAGTGTGTTTCCAAGCGACCTTTACTATTTCAAACATAGCAACATTTCCTCCTTTGCTGAAATAGACGATTTCCCTTAGCTCCCGCTTAGTGGGTCCACTTTTCATCACGAACCCAAATTGGCGACGTACCAAAATGGATTATAATTGATGCAACCTTTTGTCCCCGTGTGATACGGTGGCCAGAACCGGGATCGTGTTTCCCTATTTCGTTAAGGAAATTTGCTGGTTTACGTTTTACGTTTGTGTTTGCAAAATGTCGCGGTAAGCAAGAGTCGCCACCGACTTTTATTTTATCCAACAAGGAAAGAAAAAAAGAACAGAAAAATTCCTTTTTCGATATATTTCTAAGTACGGGGTAGATTATAGAAAGGGAAGGTATTAGCACCCTTTCTATCCGTAGTTATCTACGATCTCTTAGGTATTTGCTCATCATTTTCAAAATTGTTTTCTTTGTGTTTGTGGGCTTTGAAAAGTTTTTGTTTTAACTTAGATTTAACTCTTGCTTCTGTCTTCAAGAGTGTAATGAAGTGTTTTTTGAAAACTTGTTTGTAAAGGAGTGTAAGTGTGAAAAACTTTATTTTGATTGAGCAAGTACTTAAGAACTAATCTACCTACTCGAAAAAAGAATCGTTTTATGTTCGTTTCCTGTAGACAATGCTATCCTACTATTAGTGAGTAGGTAGCACCATCGTTGGAGTTTGTAAGGGTCAATTCGAAAGGGACGTACAGTCACTAAAGCAATGCTAGGACGTCTTAGTAGTAACCCTAATGTCTTAGATCAATTATTTGAGGCAACAATATCCGAGGCAACCATTCCGAACGGGACTTTGATCTTTATTTAGACAAGAGAGCGACCACTAAAATATCCTATACTTAATGATCGTTTACCGAAGGCAACCGAAGTGGGAGTGTACCGTAGGAGTGCGCATGTGCAAGTGATTCAATTTCAAGTTTATTATCTTTGCACATTTAGGGTGATCTAACTTTTTTAAACTTAACATACATTCTTGTCATGCAAACCCTAATTATTGATACATCTAACAGTTAATAATTTGAAGAATTTAAAATGCGGAAATTAAACTACGCTATTACAAGGCTTCAGGTATTTACATAGCCAAACACAATCCCTTTGAAAATAAAGCAATAATGAAAAGTAAAAGTCCTAATTAAAACTATTACAAACTGTGAGCAGATACAATAATTGGGATAAAAAATAGAATGAAGCGCGCGATGACAATTAGATCAACGAGAAACTAGGGTTTTGACCCTTCTAACCAAAAGAAAGATGTTTTTGTTGTTTTTAATATTTTTTAAAGAAAAGAATTAAGTTTTCTAAATTAAATACAAAAATTAATTAGTGATTAAATTAATTAATAAAAATAATGGTCTATTTTTTTGGTTTTGGATATTTTTTAGGAAAAAAATAAAATATAATTAAGTTAGTAATAAAACCTATTTGTTCTAATTATTTTTAATTATGTACAAAATAATTAAAATAGTCTAAATTAACAAACCTAATTAAATTAATTAATTTTTTAATAAAAATAAATATTTTAAATTTAATTGGACATACAAATATGTTTGGTGATTTTTTGATAAAAAGAAAATAATTGATTGGTTAGTAAATAAATAAATAAATAATTAAATGAAATAAATATAAAAAGGAGAAAAGAAAATGGGCCTGAAATAATGGGGGGTGCCAATAGTCAGATCTGGGCCCAAATGTGGAGGTCCACGTTTGACCTTGTGGATCCAGTGTATTGTGTTGACTAAGGCTTCATGGTGGTCTCTCTTGGATGGCCATCAGATTTGGCCATCTGGCCACTTGGCATACCGGATCTGGAGGGAGTATGATAGTCTTTATGCTTGCAAGCGCACCTGATTACTGAAAAGAAAATAATATCAAAGGAATGGGGGACCTGGGATTCGAACCCAGGCCCCAAGGAAATTTCCAGTGCTGCACTCACCACTGCACCACTTTGATTTTGTTGTTCATAAAACACATAATAATAATATATACAAAAATAAGCATTAGTGAAGGAAAAAAATGCGCACAAAAGTTTGAATGGGCCAATGGAATGGTGACATATAGGTCATCTTCTTCCCCTCTCCATGGGTAAAAGTCCCAGAATTTTACCTACGGATATTTTGTCCGTTGCTATAAACCTGGCTCGTTCCAAAATCCTCTACGTGCCATATAAATGACCTCTAACACCATGGTTGGATCCGTTTCATCATTCTGAACATGATGCTACCTTTCATCAAGGCTAATTTCACCTGCAAGCAAAATCCCTAATTTGAAGCTATGAACCCTAACAATGGCATATTCCAGTACAAACCAAATAAATGCAATTAAGTCATACATAAAGCTCGCATATGTCTCATAGATCAAGAATATGTGATTAATTCATCCTAACAATGCCTAAATCATGCTATTCGAATTCAAGAAAAGAGCTATGTCATGAGCGACTTACAGTGCGATTTGGGGCTTGAAAATGCTTGGTTTCAATTGCTTTAGCTTGCTGAGACTCCCAGGAATCGATTGGGATAGGCAAAGAGTCTTGAGGATGCCTCTAAGTGCAAATTTGATTCACCACTTTTCTTGATGTTTTTCCAGTTTTAGTTCTTGTTCATGCGCCTATTTTTAACCTAGTTTTAGGTCTTCCTCTGTTCTATTTGTACCAAGGAATGTATTAGGTTTGAAAGAATGCATCCAATCTTCCTCCATCAATGATTTGGATCTTTGATCTGATTCACTTTGAAAACTTTCCAAAATTGAT
Source organism: Vicia faba (assembly GCA_948472305.1). NCBI lineage: Eukaryota > Viridiplantae > Streptophyta > Magnoliopsida > Fabales > Fabaceae > Vicia > Vicia faba. The sequence continues at coordinate 1,196,011,664 of OX451740.1, read as the reverse complement.
CCAAATCCAATATTTTTGTGCACACATGCCATGATACGAGTTTGATTTGATGCTAGTTGTGTAATAAGACCCGAAAGAAGCACAAAATCTTTGGTTTTCAATATTTTAGATTTTATATGATTTGTTTTGATTTAAATTGAATTAATTCAAATAAAAATTAAAATAAATAATAAAAACAAGATATGGACAAGTGGAAAAGGCTATAGTTTGTGGACTATGTTGCCAACTCAAGACAAGTGAAAAAGATTGGGCCCATTTGGGAAAATTTGAAGTTTTAGGGTTATTTGACTTTTGGCAATTTTGCAAAAAAGGTCAACTTCACCAATGCACAAATTCCTCAATTTTGACTCTTTGGAGGTGTTCTTGGACTTTTTATAAAGCTTGAGATGTCCTCTAATCAACCCTTTTGGTCTCATCTCAATTTGATATTCCATGCTCATGTATGAAGCTTTGACAAAAAGGTGTTTTTGTTGACTTTTCAAAATGACCTATAATATCCAAATTCCTAACTTCTTGTGAGTGCATATTTTAAACTTGGGAGATGAAGATGGATTGTAGGAAATTTCATCCTCTTAAAAATGAGCGTTGGATGGGTCATTTCTCATAAAGTATGAGAAAGTTATGCTTGGTCAAAGTTGAGTTAACTTTTCCTACAAAACCCTAATTTAGCAACTTTTGAGTCTTGATGAATTACGAGCAATCCTTGATGAATCATGATTAACCCTTGATCAAATGATGAAATATACTTCAAAATGAGGATGTTGACCAAAAATCTTAAAGTTTGACTGTATGTGGGCCACAGTTGACTTTTGCCCTAGAACAGTTGGGTTTCAGGCCTTTGAGCAATTTACTGAGCAAAATTCCTCTGTAGGGCTTGAAACTTGAAATGGATGATCTTGAGAACATATTAGGAAATTGGTGAGAATTTGGGATCACTTGGACTCAAGTATCTTGATGCAACATGAAACCCTAATTTGGGGTAGACTGCCTTAGGAGAGAGCTTGTCTGGCCAACCCTTGGACTACCTTGAGCAACTTGAGGATATTTCTTGAAATATTTTGAGAAATATGGGAGGGAAAATTTTGGGGTACAACAGCTGCCCCTGTTCCATCTTCTTAAACCTGAGGATGTAGATTTGCTTTCGTGCCTTTCGTGATCTGAAGGTGGAAGATGATTGAACACTAGAGTGCCCAGAAATTTGCACTAGCATGAAGTGGTAATTATCTTGCGATGTCGGGAATGGGCTTAAAGATGCCATCCGAAGGGGCGTCGATCGCATAAGAGATTCCTTAGCGAGAGATTGTATACCTGTGATTGAGGAAGATTCCGCTGAGGAAGGCTGATCTCTGTCTTGAGAGAAATAGAATTTTAGGAGCTTCGTCGTCCGTTATTCTGTTGGGGAATCATCTCTGTTGAATTTTAGGAAATTCGGTCGTTCGTTATTCTACCGAGGAACTGTCTCTTAGTCAAGGAGGTGAAAATGAACTGTTATCTGGTCGTGGTCTAGGCTTCGTAGTAATAAGAACGATTGTTATCTGGTCATAATCTAGGCTTTACAGACTTACTGGGGAGATGAGATTAAACTTGCTATCCGGTCGTAACCCAGGTTTCGCAACTTCTTAATTCTTATCTGGTCGTAATCCAGGTTTCAGAAGGAATTCAAATGTTATCCAGTCGCATCCGGGCTTTAACTTGAATTTATGGCACACTAATATCCGGTCGACTCCAGGCTTCTTAGTAACTGTCCAAGTAAACTGCTTATTCGATCGAAATCCAAACTTCGCAGGGTCTTATACTGCTATCTGGTTGCAATCTAGGCTTCAGTCTTTTTATCGTTATCTGGTCGTAATCCAGGCTTCATGGTGTTCCATACTGCTGTCTGGTCGTGATCCAGGCTTCACAATACTTTACTTCTTATCTGGTCGTAATCCAGTCTTCAGAACACTTTACTTCTTATCTGGTCGTAATCCAGTCTTCAGAATACTTTACTTCTTATCTGGTCGTAATCCAGTCTTCAGAACACTTTACTTCTTATCTGGTCGTAATCTAGTCTTCAAAACACTTTACTTCTTATCTGGTCGTAATCCAGTCTTCAGAAGAGATCAAATGGCTATTCGGTCGTAATCCGAGCTTCCCTTTGGCTTTGGGCCAACTAACATCCGGTCGTAATCCGAGCTTCATAGTATTTGGCCGGGTGAACTACTATTTGGTCGTAATCCAAGCTGCACAGTATCCCTTACTGTTATCTGGTCGAAATCCAGCCTTCATAGTGTCTTTAACCGCTATCTGGTCGTAATCCAGGTTTCACAGGAACTTATATTGTTGCCTGGTCGTAATCCAGGCTTCACAATAACTTGCTGAGCTGTTATCCGATTGTAATCCGGGTTTCACGGCTTGCTGAGGATTTAAATTATTGTTCGGTTGAATCTAGGCTTCATAGCTTGCTTTTGTGAGAATTTGATTGTATCTTTCCTGAAAGATAAAGGTTAGCTGCATGTAATGCATGATATGTATTAGGCAATGATGTTCTCAAAATAAATGAGATTGTGCTGTATGATGCGTATATGCATGTGTCATGATGTATGGAAATGTGATGTTTTTAGCTAGGGAAAATAAATCCCGGATTGCTGCTGGAGAATAGAGTTGAATTCTTTGTTCTCGCTGGGGATAGCGAATAAAGATGATTGTGAGAATAAACCTACGAGAGAGGATAAATACAATGGGGAATAAACTGATAAGGAAATGACTTTGTGGGGAGGATATGCTCTGCTGAGGATTCCGCTGATAAATTCAGCTGGGGATGAATTACCATTGCTGGCGATACTGAATCTTGTTGGGGATTGAGTTTCTGTTTATGAAAGGAATGAACTCCGCTGGGGATGATCTTTCAGTTGCGACTTCACTGGGGATAACCTTTTAGACTCTACTGGGGACAATCTTCTAGAGTCTACTGGGGATGATTCTCCAAACTCCACCGGGGAAGATTTTCCAGACTCCACTGGGGATAATTATCTAGTGCTGATGATGGATAAACTCTGCTTGGGGATAATATTGTCGACTCATTCGCGGTTGTGAGCCTCAGCTGGGGAGAGTTAACATTACTGTCTTTTTCTTACTCTGCGGGGAGTGAATATACCTTAGTCATATTCTTCAGCTAAATCTATCCCTGTACCTAGTGGACAAAGCAACTGTAAGGTCTGGACAATTCTTAATTGCCCTAGTCTCTGATATCACGAGTAATCGTCTTTTGTTTCGCATGTAAATATTCATGAGCAGAAATTAATGTCAAATGCATATATCAAAAATGAACATTGGACGTTCTTGCAAAACAAAACAGAAAAAGAAAAATTTATTTTGTGAAAATGAATTGTATTGACTTTGAAGTTTGGCCTGTAAAAAGGCATCTTTTGTACAAGAGGCTGACGTCCTAGTAAGAGAATGCTGCCGAACAATAGAGTTTATACAATTTGTGAAAAACAAAGAAAAACAACTATGTGAATAATCCCACTGGGTTCCAACTCTGCTATTGTCTTTATATCCTCGAGCATCTCATCACTTTGCTACTTGGTTGAAGGTAGATCAGATTGATTAGTGTCGTCCGAGCTTGATAGTCAATATTGAAGTCTGGTTGCAAGGTGATCCAATGAGACATAGTATTACGCTTTAATCCCTAATTTTTTCCTGAACCGCCCTTTCGGGTTTTCAGTCCACCGGGATACCCTTTTTTGCCCAAGCCGCCTTTTCAGGTTTTCGACTTGCCGGGTGTACATGATTTTTTTTCATTTTCCCTTATTTTTGCCTAAACCCTTTTGGTTCGCCGGGAAGCCCTCATTTTTGCCTAGGCCAGTCAACCTAGCGGGTCTTTGATTATGCGTAGTATTTTTTCACTATGTCTGCATTGACGAGGTGAGGAAGGTCGTCACCATCCATGGTGGTTAGAATCATAGCTCCTCCCGAAAAATGTTCTTAACCACAAATGGCCCTTCATAAGTAGGGGTCCATTTTCCCCTGGGATCACCTTGAGGTAGTATGATGCGCTTGATCACCGGATCCCCAACTTGATACTCTTGTCGTCTAACTTTCTTGTTAAATTCCTTGATCATCCGCTTTTGATACGTCTGACCATGACAAATAGCAGTAAGTCTCTTTTCGCCTATTAAGTTCAGCTGATCAAGTCGGGTCTGAATCCAGTCATCTTCGCTCAAACCTGCATCCTTCATAATCCGAAGAGAGGGTATCTGAACTTCAATGGGCAAGATGACCTCCATGCCATATACCAAGGTATAGGGTGTTTCCCCTGTTGACGTCCGCGCTGAGGTACGGTACCCATGAAGAGCAAACGGTAACATCTCATGCCAGTCTTTGTATGTCACCGTCATATTCTGCACAATCTTCTTGATGTTCTTATTAGCCGCTTCAACAGCCCCATTCATCTTCGGCCGGTAGGGAGAAGAGTTATGATGCTGTATTTTGAACTGCTTGCAGAGCTCGATGATCACTGTATTGTTGAGATTTATACCATTATCCGTAATGATCCTCTCTGGTACACCATATCAACAGATCAGATTATGCCGAATAAACCGTGCCACGACATTCTTGGTTACAGTAGCGAAGGAAGCTGCCTCAACCCATTTTGTAAAGTAATCAATAGCTACCAGGATGAAACGATGCCCGTTAGATGCCGTAGGTCTGATCTCACCAATCATATCGATGCCCCACATTATAAAAGGCCACGGAGCTGTCAAGATGTTCGCATATTTGATATCAATAGGGTAGTGTGAGCCAGCATATACTGTCTCAGCCGGTGAGCAGCTCATGCCAAAGCACAGCAAGTTTTCTCAAGCAGTGAGTATCGGGTCTCACAGTCAGTAAACTTTTTGCTAAGGTAGTAAATATCATGCTCTTTTTGGCCAGACTCGTCATGCTGCCCCAGCACACACCCCATCGAATTGTCGAGTACTGTCAAGTATAAGATCACAGGTCTCCCTTCAACTGGAGGCATCAGAATAGGTGGATTTTGTAAGTTGTATGTCTCTTTCCTCCTGTAGTAACGGTCTAGCAAACTCCCCAGGCACTTCACAATTGTCCTCACCTTCGTCCTCGACTTGGTTGATCGAACTTTTGAAGTCATAACTGACAGTAGCAGAGTCGTTATCAGTGGGATTCAGAGTGGATGTGGATCATGATATGTGAGTGTGTGTAAGACAAATAGCTATTTTTCAAGATAGAAAAGAAAAACAAGGAGCGCAAAATTTTTAATGCAAGAAAGCGTCCAATGCTTTAATTGATGATATATGGAAATGACACATAATAAGCCCTCAAACAAAGCCATGGTGTCTTGGGTAAGGCACCGGGCCGTAAAGTTTAAAATTGTCTGTTACAAATCCAAAACAAAAGTCTATTACTGTATAATAAAAGAAATGGGCACGAAGTCTTTTGTTGTCCAATTGCTTAATCCGCTGTCGGTGGTCAGGTAAATCTAGCTGTCAAACTCAGATTCTTCATCATCATCTTCAATTGCATTCACTCCCGCATCATGTTTTGGCATAGGAGCCATTATGACATTAGGTTTTTCTGGCGCTTCAAACTCAATCTCCTTAGCTTCAATCAGATCCTGCACTTTATTCTTCAAAGCCCAACAATTATTTGTATCGTGTGCCGGGCTATCAGAGTGATAAGCACAACGGGCGTTCGGATTATACAGCGGTGATGTAGTACTGGGATTCTTCGGAGCCTCCCTTAGAGTTACCAAGTTTGTCTTCAACAATTGCGGCAAAATTTGAGATAGAGTCATACTGAGCCGAGTAAACTATCTCTGAGGCCTCTCTACTCTTTGTTGAGTGTTGCGTTGTGGGGCAACAGTTGGTCTTGATATTACCACTGCATTAACCGCTTGCCGGCATTCAGGTTGGTCCTGGATCATCGAGCTGTAAACTTCACTAGATTCCTTCTTAAAAGGCTTCTTCTTTGTACTTGATGAAGCACCTTTCTGTATCTTGCCGCTCTTGATACCAGCCTCAACTCTCTCCCCAGTCATAATCAATTCAGTAAACCCGGATGATGAACTACCGATCAAATGGTTGAAGTACGGACCATACAAAGTCCCAAGAAACATATCCACCAACTCCCTATCAGCCAGAGGGGGTTGTACTCTTCCAGAAAGATCTCTCCATTTTTGAGTGTAGTCCTTAAAAACTTCGCCCGCACCCATAGACATAACCTGAAGTTGGGTACCCGTGGGAGCAAGGTCGGCATTATACTGGTACTGCTTGTAAAAAGCATCAGCAAGGTCCTCCCATTTACGGACATTATCCCCTTCCAGTTGATATAACCATTCAAGTTAAGTCCCTGACAGACTATCTTGAAAGAAATGAACCCAGAGGTTCCTATCGGCAGTGTATGGTTGAATCTTTCTAACATACGAGCGGAGGTGTAACTTCGGGCAGGAGACCTCGTCGTACTTAGCAAAGACATGAACTTTAAACTTGTGTGGGATCACCACCCCAGATGCCAAACCTAAATCTTCGAAGTCCAACCCAAGTATCTTCTGGATCTCCATTGCGCTTAACCGGTCTTCAAGTTATTTATATCTATCATCGGCAGGAGGATACTGGTCTTTGTCAAAGTTAGTGTCATTGTTAGAAACCACAGGGCTAGGACCCTTCCTTTCCTCTTGATTCTCTCCCCCTCCAGATGAGTGAGACAAATCAACTTCCTCTCGCAACCTGTTCCCAAATCTGTGACCCATATTCAGGAGGACCGTCTTCTTCTTCTTCTTCTTGTCCTTCAAGATAAGAGTCTTCAAATCTTTCTGCCCCTTGGCCAGGTTCAAGAACATTTCCTGGAACTGAGCATTCTGAGCTTGAAGAGCCTTAATAGCTTGATCAGTAGGTGTTTAAGAAGACATGATTGCTGAAATAAACAGCGAAGAAGATGAGAAACCTGTAAGGGTACCTGTAATGAGGTGCATGGGAATGGAATGCGTATGAAATGATTTCAAAGACTTAGGGAGATTCAAATTTGTAAACCAAAATGAAACACACCTTATTAGATTAAAAACATGAAACAATGTTTAACAAATTCCTTTAAGGCATTACAAAAGAAATACTGAAAAGCAAATTTAAACTAGAAACAATAAAAGACATCAGAAATCCCATGGCCGTTTCCCTTTTGTGCTGACATAATCGTTGATTGTCCTCTCAGTCTCCAGCTACCTTGTAAGCTTCAGGATCTTCCGCTCCTGCTCATGATACTTCTCTCTGTAAGTATCCCTTTCTTCCCTTAGCTGGATCCAAGACCTCTTTAATTCCCCAATATCAGTAGGCATGTATGGATGGAGGACCATATAAAGAACCCCTTCTTCATCAGTACAATCCACAATCACCGGTAAGACAGCTTCGTACGACATCCCCAGATTTTGAGCACGGGCTCGAACCCACTGAAGATATGGTTGCATTGGGAGAGAAGTCTTCATTCCTATCTCATGTGGATCAGACCTGTTCACCCTGTCCCAAGCTCGTATAAATCTGCGGCGATGTCCTTCAACATCCCCCTGGAAGTCAATGACAATGTTTAGAAGCAGCAGCTCATGAGGACCGTCCCTTCGAGCTCGTCCAAACTATCGTAAGGCCAAACAAGGATTATAGGTTATCCCTCCTTTAATTCCAAGCAATGGAACATTGGGGTATTCCCCACACCGATCAATGACAGCTACCTCTTCCATGTCTTTAGTACTCCAAATGATGTCCGTATGAGCAATGGACATGATTCTGTAAGCCCAACCCATACCTTCCTTGTTCTTCAATACAGATTTGGAGAGGTGATAAATAAACCACCTCGCCAGCAGCGGTGAACAACACATAAGGGTTCCCTTTCTCCGAGCAGTACGGGCATAAAGAGCATGTAGAATGTCACCTAAGAGAGTGGGCACTGGATTACGGGACATGAAAATCTTGACTGCATTCACATCAATGAAAGAATCTGAATTAGGGAACAGAACCAAGCCATAGATGAGGAGTGCCAGGATGTCTTCAAATGCTTGAAAGTCCAAACTATCCCAGAACTGTTGAGCTTGATCAATCAAGAACTTAGCTAGGAAGCCTTTAACGCCACTCCGAATGTCCCAGTTAGATACTACATCAGCCTTTGTTAGATGGAGGGCTGAAGCAATATCCTCTGGCCTAGGAGCTATCTCCAAACCTGTAAAGGGTGTTTGCTCTAGAATAGATATGCCAAGTAAATCAGAAAACTCCTCCAAAGTAGGGACCAACTGATAGTCCCGGAAGGTGAAACAGTGGTGCAACGGGTCAAAAAAACTGGAACAAGACGCTCATCATTTGTTCATCCAACTTGGAAGTGACCAGGCTGAGGAGATGACCATGTCTTCTAACAAAGGAAGAAGTATCAGGAACCTTTGAAACCAACTCTCTAAGCTAAGCAGGTATCTGCACGAAGCTGATACAGATATTATTTCTGTGCATAGAGGCCATGATCTGCAAAACAGAACAAAGATGAATCCCCTCGGTCTTTGAAATGGTTAGTCTGATGAAAATATGCATGCAATGTCATGATGCATGATGTCATGATAAAAAACACAACACAGGTATCACAGATAGCAAACATGGTAAGGGAAAACAAGTCACACAATAGCCCTTAAATTTCAGGCTGGCATGGAGTTTAGGTATTACCCTCTTTCAGTTTAGTTGGTTCAACCTGTTCTAGTAATAGTAACCAAGTTCTAGAGGTTCTCAATATCACTGACCATCCTCGATCGATCATAATTCTAGTTTAGCAACCTTTTCTTGCAGCCGGAATCATCGCGAGAGTATGGTCTCAATGAGTGTAGCATACTGCTACTTTTCTATGGCCAAGTTGGTCAATTATAGGTTCTAAGGTCAGTTGATGCTTAATGACCCCTTAGAAGCCCCATACTCTCCTTGTTCCTCCACAAGGGATATCGGTACCAACTAAAGTGTCACACCAACGTAGCTACTGCTTCAACCGTATCAGTCTACGTTGTACAGTTCCCTCACAGTCTATTGCTACTTACCTAAAAGGTGTCCCCAGATCCGGGTTAGGATCTATAGTAACTCCGATACAAAGCCCACAAAGATAAAGCAAGCAAATCAAACAATTGAAAACAATATAATGAACTATTCCTAAGGTACACCCCACTTATTAATTCCCCAGCAGAGTCGCCAATTCTGTGATACGGTGGCCAGAACCGGGACGTGGTTTCCCTATTTCGTTAAGGAAATTTGTTGGTTTGCATTTTGCGTTTATGTTTGCAAAATGTCGCAGTAAGCAAGAGTCGCCACCGACTTTTATTTTATCCAACAAGGAAAGGAAAAAAGCACAGAAAAATTCCTTTTTCGAGATATTTTTGAGTACGGGGGGTAGATTATAGAAAGGGAAGGTATTAGCACCCTTTCTATCTGTAGTTATCTATGGGCTCTTAGGTACTTGCTCATCATTTTCAAAATTGTTTTCTTTGTGTTTGTGGGCTTTGAAAAGTTTTTGTTTTAACTTCGATTTAACTCTTGCTTCTGTCTTCAAGAGTGCAATGAAGTTTTTTTTGAAAACTTGTTTGTAAAGGAGTGTCAGTGTGAAAAAGTTTGTTTTGATTGAGCAAGTACTTAAGAACTAATCTACCTACTCGAAAAAAGAATCGTTCTATGTTCATTTCCTTTAGACAACGCTATCCAACTATTAGTGAGTAGGTAGCACCATCGTTGGAGTTTGTAAGGGTTAATTCGAAAGGGACGTATGGTCACTAAAGCAATGCTAGGACGTTTTAGTAGTAACCCTAATGTCTTAGATCAATTATCCGAGGCAACAATATCCGAGGCAACCATTCCGAACGGGACTTTGATCTTTATTTAGACAAGAGAGCGACCACTAAAATATCCTATACTTAATGATCGTTTACCGAAGGCAACCGAAGTGGGAGTGTACCCTAGGAGTGCGCATGTGCGAGTGATTCAATTTCAAGTTTATTATCTTTGCACATTTAGGGTGATCTAACTGTTTTAAACTTAACATACATTCTTGTCATGCAAACCCTAATTATTAATACATCTAACAGTTAATAATTTGCAGAATTTAAAATGCGGAAATTAAACCACGCTATTACAAGGCTTCGGGTATTTACATAGCTAAAAACAAACCCTTTAAAAATAAAGCGATAATGAAAAGTAAAAGTCCTAATTAAAACTATTACAAACTGTGAGCAGATACAATAATTGAGATAAAAAATAGAATGAAGCGCACGATGACAATTAGATCGACGAGAAACTAGGGTTTTGACCCTCCTAACCAAAAGAAAGATGTTTTTGTTGTTTTTAATATTTTTTAAAGAAAAGAATTAAGTTTTCTAAATTAAATGCATAAATTAATTAGTGATTAAATTAATTAATAAAAATAATGGCCTATTTTTTTGGTCTTGGTTATTTTTTAGGAAAAAAATAAAATATGATTAAGTTAGTAATAAAACCTATTTGTTCTAATTATTTTTAATTATGTACAAAATTATTAAAATTGTCTAAATTAACAAACCTAATTAAATCAATAAATTTTTTAATAAAAATAAATATTTTAAATTTAATTGGACATAAAAATATTTTTGGTGATTTTTTGATAAAAAGAAAATAATTGATTGGTTAGTAAATAAATAAATAAATAATTAAATGAAATAAATATAAAAAGGAGAAAAGAAAATGGGCCTGAAATAATGGGGGGTGCCAATAGTCAGATCTGGGCCCAAATGTGGAGGTCCACGTTTGACCTTGTGGATCCAGTGTATTGTGTTGACTGAGGCTTCATGGTGGTCTCTCCTGGATGGCCATCAGATTTGGCCATCTGGCCACTTGGCGTACCAGATCTGGAGGGAGTATGATAGTCTTTATGCTTGCAAGCGCACCTGATTACTGAAAAGAAAATAATATCAAAGGAATGGGGGACCTGAGATTCGAACCCAGGCCCCAAGGCAATTTCCAGCGATGCACTCACCACTACACCACTTTGCTTTTGTTTTTCATAAAATACATAATAATAATATACAAAAATAAGCATTAGTGAAGGACAAAAAAAATGCACGCAGAAAGTTTGAATGGGCCAATGGAATGGTGACACATAGGTCATCTTCTTCCCCTCTCCCTGGGTAAAAGTCCCAGACTTTTACCTACGGACATTTTGTCTGTTGCTATAAACCTGGCTCGTTCCAAAATCCTCTACGTGCCATATAAATGACCTCTAACGCCATGGTTGGATCCGTCTCATCATTCTGAACATGATGGTACCTTTCATCAAGGCTAATTTCACCTGTAAGCAAAATCCCTAATTCGAAGCTATGAACCCTAACAATGGCATATTCCAGTACAGACCAAATAAATGCAATTAAGTCATATAGAAAGCTTGCATATGTCTCATAGATCAAGAATATGTGATTAATTCATCCTAACAATGCCTAAATCATGCTATTCGAATTCAAGAAAAGAGCTATGTCGTGAGCGACTTACAGTGCGATTTGGGGCTTGAAAATGCTTGGTTTCGATTGCTTTAGCTTGCTGAGACTCCCAGGAATCGATTGGGATAGGCAAAGAGTCTCGAGGATGCCTCTAAGTGCAAATTCGATTCACCACTTTTCTTTGATTTTTTTCCAGTTTTTGTTCTTGTTCATGCGCCTGTTTCTAACCTAATTTTAGGTCTGCCTCTGTTCTATTTGTACCAAGGAATGTATTAGGTTTGAAAGAATGCATCCAATCTTCCTCCATCAATGATTTGGATCTTTGATTTGATTCACTTTGAAAATTTTCCAAAATTGATCCAAATCCAATCTTTTTGTGCACACATGCCTTGATACGAGTTTGATTTGATGCTAGCTGTGTAATAAGACCCGAAACAAGCACAAAACCTTTGGTTTTCAATATTTTGGATTTTATATGATTTGTTTTGATTTAAATTGAATTGAATTAATTCAAATAAAAATCAAAATAAATAATAAAAACAAGATATGGACAAGTGGCAAAGGCTAGATCTCGTGGACTATGTTTCCAACTCAAGACAAGTGAAAAAGATTGGGCCCATTTGGCAAAATTTGAAGTTTTAGGGATAGTTGACTTTTGGCAATTTTGCAAAAAAGGTCAACTTCACCAATGCACAACTTCCTCAATTTTGACTCTTTTGAGGTGTTCTTGGACTTTTTAGAAATCTTGAGATGTCCTCTAATCAACCATTTTAGTATCATCTCAATTTTATATTCCATGCTCATGTATGAAGCTTTGACAAAAAAGGTGTTTTTGTTGACTTTTCAAAATGACCTATAATGTTCAAATTCCTAACTTCTTGTGAGTGCATATTTTGAACTAGGGAGCTGAAGATGGATTGTAGGAAATTGCATCCTATTCAAAATGAGCTTTGTATGGGTCATTTCCCATAAAGTATGAGAAAGTTATGCTTGGTCAAAGTTGAGTTGACTTTTCCTACAAAACCCTAATTTAGCAACTTTTGAGGCTTGATGAATTATGAGCAATCCTTGATTAATCATGATTAACCATTGATAAAATGATGAAATAAACTTCAAAATGAGGATGTTGACCAAAAATCTTGAAGTTTGACTGTATGTGGGTCACATTTGACTTTTGCCCTACACAGTCGATTTTCAGGCCTTTGAGCAATTGACTGAGCAAAACTCCTCTGTAGGGCTTGAAACTTGACATGGATGATCTTGAGAACATATTAGGACATTGGTGAGAATTTGGGATCACTTGGACTCAAGTATCTTGATGCAACATGAAACCCTAATTTGGGGTAGACTGCCTTAGGAGAGAGCTTGACTGGCCAACCCTTGGACTACCTTGAGCAACTTGAGGATCTTTCTTGAAATATTTTGAGAAATATGGGAGGGAAAATTTTGGGGTACAACACCCTATTATTGGAATATTAGGAAAATTGTAACACCCTCTAAAACCCCGAACAAAATTTTGCAAATAATTAAAATTATAATTTCAGAGTACATGTATCAACGAGGATGCCACAATTCTCTTTTAATAAAAAAAAAGTTTCTGTCATGCATAACATAGAAGCAACTCATACATGTCTACACAGCGGAATAATTTAATTAATAAAACCAATGTTATAACATTTTCAAAATCATCAGGAATTAACACCTGGAAAATGTCAACATCATATTATAACAAACAAAGGGGAAATAAACGAGTCTGACTAAAGCAGCTCGACAAACAAACGTTCCCGGAGTTACAACTACCAGAGCATGACCCGGACAATACTAAAACAGAAATAAACTAGAAATGACAAGCCTTCGCCAAGCACCTGAACGAAGCTCCTCAATCTGAAATATTCAACAGTAAGGGTGAGCATCTCAACTATACATTTGATTATACGTTCATAACAATCAATTCAGGAAACCATAAGCATCACCCAACAATTAGCATGTTTTATAGATTACAAAAACCTTTACAATTTATATATTCATAATATCTTACTTTTCATGCTTATAGTTAACATCAAACATCGTTAACAATTTAGTAACAATACATGCATACAATCAATCAAATACAACATTGGAAAAATCATCCATTCATGTCATATTCAATGTTATGCAACACACCCATGCATGAGGTACCATTTTACCGCCCCATTAAATCTCGGGTCACGGATAACTCACCGTTCCATTATATCACGGACACGGCTACCACCTCAACGTTCCATTAAATCGCTGACACGTATATTGGCCACCATGTTAATTCCACACAATGGGAATTAACAAATGCAACATGATATGTAAAGTATGTAACACTCAGCATACTATTAACATCAATCGACATATCATGCAACATCAACAATATCAAATATAACATGATATGAATAGCATGTAATCACTCAGCATACTATTAAACATCAATCATATCAAGTTATATCATAATTCATGCTTGATAACATCATCTAAAAGCATGACAATAAAATCCACATAGTGTTGGTATCATAACATACAATCGTTATTCGATACACGCATCAATCAACACTAGGAAAATCAATAAACAACATATTCAAAACATGTCAAACACTGCACATCAAAACAGGATCAATCCGTACATAACAGCATGCACAGAAAACATAGTTTAAAAACCAACACAGGAGGTTTAACACGGGTGCCCGTGTAAATCAACACTGCCCGTGTGGAAATGTGTCCAGAAAACGCATTATTTTGCCAATACAGGGGATCAACACGGGCGCCCGTGTGAATCAACACGGCCCGTGTTGAATTGTGCCCAGAAAACACATATTTATGCCAACACAGTGAATCAACACGGGTGCCCGTGTTAATCAACACGCCTGTGTTGAATTGTGGCCAGAAAACACATTTTTTTCAGCATTACAGTGAATCAACACGGGTGCCCGCGTAAATCAACGCGGCCGTGTTGATGAGCGCGAACCCAAATTTTCTGTTCTTGCAGCAGCTCATATACCCATATTTTTGCACGAAAATACCTCTCTACGGCAGTGCAATGCAGTACAAAGACATCCAATCCACCATAGGAACCTAAAATCCCTAATTGATTCATAAAATTGGGAACCTAAACCTTTTCTAACAAGGTTCAATCCTAAGGGTATTGATCCTTAAGAACATCTAACAATTGGGGTTTCTCCCTACGATTATCCAAATCAACCGTGCCTAAACCCATAAGCAAAAGTAAATCGAGTAGTAGCCCCCCTTACCTTATCAATTTGCAGCTTTGAACTCTTTGATCGATGTTCTTCGTTCTTCGTACCTTCAGAGCTCTGCTTCCCAAAATCCCAAATTCTGTGTTATCGTGAATAATGAGAAAAATAACTTGAGTTCCAAAACATATCCTTACTCCTTTTGCACCCCCACTCTTTACTAACAACATCCACGCCCAATAACTTAAAAACCCAATATTTCTTATTTCTTTTATTTTCTTCAAATATTCCAAAATAAATAATTTCTTTTTATTTTATTAATTCTAATAAAATAATTTCCCAAATTTAAATAAATCAAATAATTGAAACTGGGGTGTTACAACTCTCCCCCACTAAAAGAGTTTTCGTCCTCGAAAACATACCTTAGACGAACAGTTCCGGATAAGCCTCTTGCATCTGGCTCTCCAGCTCCCAAGTGATATTTCCATCTGCTGGACCTCCCCAAGCAACCTTCACTAATGCTATCTCTTTACCTCTTAACTGTTTCACTTCCCGATCTTCTATCCTCATAGGCAATGTTTCTACTGTCAGGTTATCTCTCACCTGTACATCATCTATTTGGATTACATGAGATGGGTCTGGAATGTATCTCCTCAGCTGAGAAACATGAAAAACATCGTGCAAATTCGCAAGTCTCGGAGGTAAAGCAATACGATAAGCAACTTCTCCAACTCTTTCCGTAATCTGAAACGGACCAATAAAACGCGGAGTCAACTTCTTAGATTTCAACGCTCGACCAATACCCGTCATTGGAGTAACTCTCATAAACACATGATCTCCAGCACTAAATTCTAAATTCTTTCTCCTCTTATCATGATAACTTTTCTGACGACTCTGAGAAGCTCTCATCTTCTCTTGAATCAATTTGATCTTTTCAGTAGTCTGCTGAACAATCTCTGGCCCAATTACTGAACTCTCTCCAGATTCATACCAACACAAAGGCGTTCTACACCGTCTACCATACAATGCCTCGAACGGAGCCATACCAATACTCGAATGGTAACTATTGTTATAAGTAAATTCAATCAATGGAAAATAGCTATCCCAAGCTCCACCCTTCTCTAAAACACAAGCACGCAATAAATCTTCTAACGATTGAATCGTCCTCTCCGTCTGTCCATCAGTCTGAGGATGGTAAGCTGAACTCAACCTCAATTTAGTACCCAAAGCCTTCTGCAATCCTTCCCAAAATTTCGAAGTGAATCTCGGATCTCTATCTGACACAATACTAGAAGGAACTCCATGCAAACTCACTATTTTCTCAATATATAACTGTGCCAATCTCTCCATTGAGTAATCCATTCGCACCGGTATAAAATGAGCAGACTTAGTCAGTCTATCCACAATAACCCATATCGCTTCACAATTCTTAGGAGTCCTCGGCAACCCGGATACAAAATCCATAGAAATACTATCCCACTTCCATTCTGGAATAAACATCGGCTGCATAATTCCAGACGGCTTCTGATGTTCAATCTTCGATTTCTGACAGATTAAACATGCATACACAAATTCAGCTATTTCCTTTTTCATTCCCGGCCACCAAAACAATTTCTTCAAATCATGATACATTTTCGTGGCACCCGGATGAATGCTCATCCCACTGCGATGTCCTTCCTCTAATATACTCTTCTTGATTTCTGCGACATCAGGAACACAAACTCTATCGCCAAATCTCATAACATCATTTTCATCAATTCTAAACTCACCACCTTGACCTTGGTTGATCAATGTCAATTTATCAACTAAATTAACATCAGATTTCTGCCCGATCCTGATCTCTTCTAGAATACCACTAGTAAGTTTCAACATACCCAAACGAACACACTTCGGAGTACTTTCACAAATTAAACTCAAATCTCGGAATTGTTCAATTAACCCCAATTCACGAACCATCATCATAGACATATGCAAGGATTTCCTGCTCAAAGCATCTGCAACCACATTTGCCTTACCAGGATGGTAATTCAAACCAAAATCATAACCTTTGAGAAATTCCAACCACCTTCTTTGTCTCATATTGAGCTCTTTCTGATCGAAAAGATACTTCAAACTCTTATGATCACTATACACTTCAAATCTCGAACCATACAAATAATGTCTCCACAATTTCAAGACAAACACAACTGCTGCCAACTCTAAGTCATGAGTAGGATAGTTCCTTTCATGAACCTTCAACTGTCTCGAAGCATACGCAACTACCTGTTGATTCTGCATTAAAACACCACCTAGACCCAACAGAGATGCATCACAATAGACCACAAAAGATTCCACCGGATTCGGCAAAATCAGAATAGGAGCACTAGTCAATCTCCGCTTCAATTCTTGGAAACCTTTCTCACAATCAGAATCCCAAATAAACGCTTGTCCTCTTCGAGTCAACTTCGTCAACGGCAATGCTAACTTTGAGAATCCTTCGATAAACTTTCTGTAATAACCTGCAAGACCAAGGAAACTTCTGATTTCAGAAACAGTCTTCGGCGCTTCCCACAGAGATACTGCTTCTACTTTTGTAGGATCCACTGCAATACCATTCTTAGAAATCACATGTCCAAGAAAACTAACTTCATTCAGCCAGAACTCACATTTGGACAACTTTGCATACAACTTCTTATCTTTCAACAACTCTAACACAATTCTGAGATGTTCCGCATGCTCTTCGTCATTCTTGGAATAAATCAGAATGTCATCAATAAAAAGCACAACAAACTTATCCAGGTACGGATGAAAAATCCTATTCATATATTCCATGAAAACGCCAGGTGCATTAGTAACTCCGAACGGCATAACAGAATATTCATAATGCCCATACCTCGTTCGAAAAGCAGTCTTTTGAATATCTTCCGCTTTCACACGAATCTGATGATATCCAGATCTCAAGTCAATCTTACTGAATACACTGGCTCCAATTAGCTGATCCATTAAATCATCAATCCTCGGTAATGGATACCGATTCTTAATGGTTACCTTGTTCAATTGCCTGTAATCAACACACAGTCTCATAGAACCTTCTTTCTTCTTAACCAACAATACCGGAGCACCCCAAGGCGAAACACTTGGACGAATAAACTTCTTCTCCAGTAAATCTTCCAACTGACTCTTCAATTCAGCCAACTCAGACGCAGACATACGATATGGCGCCATCGACACCGGTCTCGTACCAGGAATCAAATCTATAGAAAAATCCACTTCTCTCTCAGGAGGTAACTCACCAACATCATCAGGAAAGACTTCTGGAAAATCACACACCACTGGCAATTCACCACCCCTGACCTTTCCTGTTGCATCTAACGAAGCAAGTAACATAAACACATTAGCACCGTCTTCCATTGCTTCTTGTACCTGCCTAGCAGTCATAGTCAAATTCTCGACACCAACTGCTTCTGGAAAAATCACCGTCTTAGCAAAGCAGTTCAGATGAACCCGGTTGAATTCCAACAAGTTCATCCCAAGGATAATATCAATTTGTTCAAGCGGTAGGCACACTAAATCTATACCGAAACCTCTACCAAAAATCTCAATAGGACAATTCCTACATACAAGTGAAGTTGTCACTGAACCCGATGCAGGAGTATCAACAACCATGCTACCTCGCATACCAGATATGTCCAGTTTCAACCTCTCAACACAATCCAAAGAAATGAAAGAATGAGTTGCACCAGTATCAATAATTGCAACTAAAGGTGTGCCATGAATAAAACACGTACCTTTAATCAATCGATCCTCTGGAGTAGTCTCAGATCCAGACAAAGCGAACACTTTTCCACCTGACTGATCCTTCCTAGGCTTAGGACACTGCGGACGAATGTGACCTTCTTCGCCACAATTGTAATAAGTAACAGACTTCCCTTTGCAATCAATAGACAAATGACCAGCCTTTCCACATTTATAGCACTTCTTCTCATCACTCTTGCAATCTCGAATGTGATGACCAGACTCACCACACCTGTAGCATCTGATAGGAGCCTTAGAATCTCCCCCACTAGGCCTTTTCCATCCACCTGATTTCTGGTTATCTCTACCATATGGCTTGCCACGGTCCATATGTTGCTTTCCTCTTTTATCAACAGCCCCACGAGAGTGAGACGACCTATTCTTGGTAATATCTTCTTCCAAGATTCTGCTACAATCCACCAGATCAGAAAATCTACGAATACGCTGGTACCTGATTCCCGGCTTAATCTCATCTCAGAGACCATTCTCAAATTTGATACATTTAGAGAATTCTCCAGCCTCATCATTGTTGTAGTGTGCATAATACTTTGCCAGCTCAGTGAACTTAGTAGCATACTCACTAACAGTCAGATTGCCCTGCTTAAGCTCCAAAAACTCAATTTCCTTTCTTCCCCGAACATCTTCAGGAAAGTACCTCCTCAGAAAAGCCCTTCTGAAGTTAGCCCAAGTCAGTGCCTCTCCATCCTGAACCATTTCAGTCCTTGTTGCAACCCACCTGTCGTCGGCCTCTTCTGCCAACATATGCGTACCATATCTGACTTTCAGATCTTCAGCACAATCAATTACACGGAAAATCCTTTCGATTTCCTTCAGCCACTTCTGAGCACCTTCAGGGTCATGTGTACCTTTGAACAACGGAGGATTGTTCCTTTGGAAATTCCCCAATTGCCTATCAGCACCAATCACGCCTCCAATTGGGTTTCCAGCAAGTACACCAGCTAACATCCCCAAAGCCTCAGCTAGTGCATCATCATTTCGTCCGTTACCTCTTCCGGCCATGTTCCTGAGAATCAAAACATACTTTTCATCAGAATACAGTATCGACAGTGTTACCTTGCACTAGTCGCATACAAAAGGAATGACTGACTCAAGACTCTGGTCGCAACGACCGACTATGCTCTGATACCACTATTGTAACACCCTCTAAAACCCCGAACAAAATTTTGCAAATAATTAAAATTATAATTTTAGAGTACATGTATCAACGAGGATGCCACAGTTCTCTTTTAATAAAAAAAAAGTTCCTGTCGTGCATAACATAGAAGCAACTCATACATGTCTACACAGCGGAATAATTTAATTAATAAAACCAATGTTATAACATTTTCAAAATCATCAGGGATTAACACCTGGAAAATGTCAACATCATATTATAACAAACAAAGGGGAAATAAACGAGTCTGACTAAAGCAGCTCGACAAACAAACGTTCCCGGAGTTACAACTACCAGAGCATGACCCGGACAATACTAAAACGGAAATAAACTAGAAATGACAAGCCTTCGCCAAGCACCTGAACGAAGCTCCTCAATCTGAAATATTCAACAGTAAGGGTGAGCATCTCAACTATACATTTGATTATACGTTCATAACAATCAATTCAGGAAACCATAAGCATCACCCAACAATTAGCATGTTTTATAGATTACAAAAACCTTTACAATTTATATATTCATAATATCTTACTTTTCATGCTTATAGTTAACATCAAACATCGTTAACAATTTAGTAACAATACATGCATACAATCAATCAAATACAACATTGGAAAAATCATCCATTCATGTCATATTCAATGTTATGCAACACACCCATGCATGAGGTACCATTTTACCGCCCCATTAAATCTCGGGTCACGGATAACTCACTGTTCCATTATATCACGGACACGGCTACCACCTCAACGTTCCATTAAATCGCGGACACGTATATTGGCCACCATGTTAATTCCACACAATGGGAATTAACAAATGCAACATGATATGTAAATTATGTAACACTCAGCATACTATTAACATCAATCGACATATCATGCAACATCAACAATATCAAATATAACATGATATGAATAGCATGTAATCACTCAGCATACTATTAAACATCAATCATATCAAGTTATATCATAATTCATGCTTGATAACATCATCTAAAAGCATGACAATAAAATCCACATAGTTTTGGTATCATAACATACAATCGTTATTCGATACACGCATCAATCAACACTAGGAAAATCAATAAACAACATATTCAAAACATGTCAAACACTGCACATCAAAACAGGATCAATCCGTACATAACAGCATGCACAGAAAACATAGTTTAAAAACCAACACAGGAGGTTTAACACGGGTGCCCGTGTAAATCAACACTGCCCGTGTGGAAATGTGTCTAGAAAACGCATTATTTTGCCAATACAGGGGATCAACACGGGCGCCCGTGTGAATCAACACGGCCCGTGTTGAATTGTGCCCAGAAAACACATATTTATGCCAACACAGTGAATCAACACGGGTGCCCGTGTTAATCAACACGCCCGTGTTGAATTGTGGCCAGAAAACACATTTTTTCAGCATTACAGTGAATCAACACGGGTGCCCGCGTAAATCAACGCGGCCGTGTTGATGAGCGCGAACCCAAATTTTCTGTTCTTGCAACAACTCATATACCCATATTTTTGCACGAAAATACCTCTCTACGGCAGTGCAATGCAGTACAAAGACATCCAATCCACCATAGGAACCTAAAATCCCTAATTGATTCATAAAATTGGGAACCTAAACCTTTTCTAACAAGGTTCAATCCTAAGGGTATTGATCCCTAAGAACATCTAACAATTGGGGTTTCTCCCTACGATTATCCAAATCAACCGTGCCTAAACCCATAAGCAAAAGTAAATCGAGTAGTAGCCCCCCTTACCTTATCAATTTACAGCTTTGAACTCTTTGATCGATGTTCTTCGTTCTTCGTACCTTCAGAGCTCTGCTTCCCAAAATCCCAAATTATGTGTTATCGTGAATAATGAGAAAAATAACTTGAGTTCCAAAACATATCCTTACTCCTTTTGCACCCCCACTCTTTACTAACAACATCCAAGCCCAATAACTTAAAAACCCAATATTTCTTATTTCTTTTATTTTCTTCAAATATTCCAAAATAAATAATTTCTTTTTATTTTATTAATTCTAATAAAATAATTTCCCAAATTTAAATAAATCAAATAATTGAAACTGGGGTGTTACAAAAATCACCACAACTCGTAATGAACTCCTTCAAAATTCCCACTTTGTTCCAGACAATGTCGTAGAAAGTGAGTCCCATGATCTGCGGGGCCCAAAGAGATGTCTCAGCAGTGTTGACAAACGATCCTCCTGTAGGCATGTGCATCATAAACCACTTGTAGAGTAAATATGTTCTGCATACCACATCCCCCATCTTACCACGTCAAGAATGAATAATATAGTAAGTATCAGCTAATAAGGTCGGTACCAGATTATCATTCATAAAGACACAAATTGCTGTCAAATCCACCAACTTTTCTACCACATGTAAGAGGACTAAACCATAAATCAACAGGGCTAGTAATGCATTGAAAGCTATCCAATTTCCTTCTTCTGCAAGCCTTTTGGCTTTGTTTATCAGATAATCCCGCGAAATACCATGCATGTCACATTTCTTGATCTAATTGCCTTCCACTTCGCTAATGGTCAAATAAAGAGCCTTAGCGATAGCCACGTAGTTTGGGGTGTCTGGTACTTGAGTAAAAGGAATATTGTATGTGATATTTATATCGATAATATATGTGTACTCTTTGATAGTTAGTGCTAGTTGGTAATCTTGTAATGTAAAACATCGCAGTTGTGGATCGTAGAACTGAAGAAGCACTCTCAAAGGCCATTCCTCATAAAAATCATTCACTAGTGGCAATAAGTTCCCATATCGCTTTCTGAAGATGTTTTCATTTGGACCATTCACAAGAGCTCCCAATTCTCACAATCCACCACTATAAAACAAGAACTGATAGACAACCTTCTTCCTAAGGGTTTATGCGCTTGCGCCCATGTTGTTATTCATCCTTCATGCTAGTGACAACTTTTAAATACCATGGAAATGACATGCATATGTGAATTAAAAATATATTTTTTACGTTTCTTTTGAAAAATAAATATGCCATGATGAGATGCAGACATATGAGAATTGAGGTATCTGTTGTGCTGTTCAGAATATGTCGGGAAAACCAAGATCCAATGTCTGGAACTCTAAAAAAAGAACGATCATTAAGTCACAAACAGAAATGAGCCACCAACGTTAACTGTATCTGTAAGGATAAAAATTCCTTTCCCACTCACTGGTGTAAACTAGGTCAGGGTAAAGCAAGGGTATCTCAAAATCATGGGTACGCCTGAAGCCACTATTGTCTAAACACCTTTGTGAAATGATAACACCCCATTTGTAATCTCATCTGAGCATGGACGACATGAGCGCACTAGCAAACCAAAGTCGACTAGCCGTTCATGTACCACTCTATTCTTAAGGTTCCTATGGTTGTCACATGGCTTGGGTATTAGGCCTTTTACCTCTTGTAAACCCTCCCAACATGACAGCAGAGCCAGCACAGCAGATAACCAAATGTGGAGAATGATAAAATGCAATGCAAACATATGCTCAAGTAAACATGTACAAAATGAGAAAGCTATAAAGCATAAAAACAGCCAAGGAAAAGAAAAAAAAAGTTAGGATCGACTCCGAGGTGGACCAGCAATAGGTCTCCTTATTCCCCAGTGAAGTCGCCAGATGAAACAACTGTATGAACCATCATGTGATATAAAATCAATAAAGTCGCCATCAAACGTCTTTTATCCTTCCGAAAGGGAAAGGATAACATCGAGAAACCTAAAGGGGTGAAATCACGGTCTTAAGACCGAGAGATCGAGTAAGGGAGTCTGTTACACGAGGGGAAGGTATAAGCACCCCACACGCCCGTAGTACTCTACGGTATCCACTCTTGTTGTCCTAATCTAAGAGTGTGTAAAATCTATATCTAAGGCTTAAAACCGAAAAGGGAATGCATGCAAAGAAAATGGAAAAATAAAGTGTGGGGAAAAGAAAGGAATATTTACAAAGATATGTTTGATTAGGCCCCACAAAAGCCTCTGCCTACGTATCCCTTTTAAGGAATCAGAGCAGCCGTAGTTCGACTCATATATTTTGGTTGGTTTGTGTTTTTTAGTTAAAAAGATAAAAACAACAATCAATATGGAGAAACATCAGATAAAATGACAAAACATCAACAACGATAATAAAACATCAAAACAAGGACGACAATACATCATATGGCAACAAAAACTCAGATAAGATGATAAAATATCACACCTAACAATGATATCGAAAATCAAAGTAGGATAAAAAATATGTGCGATGGCGAAACATCATCAACAAACATATGCGATGGAGAAACATCGACAAAAAGGTAGCAAGATAACATGGTAAAGAGGGCGAGACATCAACAAATCATATGATAAAACATCACACCTAACAATGATATTGAGAATCAATGTAGGATAACAAACATATGTGATGGTGAAATATTGACGACAAACATATGCGATGGTGAAACATCAACTAAAAGATAGCAAGATAGCATGGCAAAGATTGTGAGACATCAACAATTCAGATGATAAAACATCACACCTAACAATGATATTAAGAATCAAAGTAGGATAATAAACATATGCAAAGGCGAAACATCGACAACAAACATATGCGATGGAAAAACATCGGCTAAAAGATAGCAAAATATCATGGAAAGGATGACAAAACATCAATTTGAAAAGGTTTAAAACAAAGTCAAGAGGCGCACAAACAATTAAGATTGGTTTGTATTTTTTACCTTGAAGAAGGATTTAAGTTCAATAGAGAGTTTTATGATTTGCCAAGAAGAAGTTTTAGTTTTAAGATGCATTATGCGAGGAAAGGGAAACAACTAAGGGAGACTGTCCTAATCTCTAGTCCTAATGTTATCATAAAATGATTGACCCTAAGGTTGAAGATGAAATGAGGAGTTTCTACCCTATGTTAGCATGCATGGATACCTATCCTAATGTCTATCTCTAGAACTATTATACTCGAGCGATCCTAAGGGAGAATGGAAATAATAAAAAAAATGTCACAGATCCTGTGATAAAAATCAGACAAGCAGATGGAAAAACATCCAGACAAAAGCTCGAGCATCACTCGAATATCAAACACCTATGAGGCGCAAGCCAAGTAGTAGAAAGGGAGGTCCCACCATAGACAAGCAACCAAGCATCAAACTAAGGGTTAGGCTATAGCCAGGGGGAGCGTATCACCCGAGTCAAGCAAGCCATTATATTATAGGAATATGAAAGGTCCTTAATTATGGTATTAGTTACTAGTGCAAGAAAGATATGGGGGGAGGACATAGTGTGTGCGTACACTAAGCATCAGTGTTGGTCGACACGAGCTAAAGAAAGTGTGGGGATCTGATTGAAAGAAACCTTTTCATTTGCCTTTGAAAGGCTTAGAATTATTCATATCTTGAGTACATGTTTAGAGCGTCTACTTGTAGAAAGTGAGCATAGGAACGACGCAGACAAGAATATGCGGGGGTTGATTATGAACCCTCTTTGGTCGCCTACTTTTGAGAACTTATCACCTCTAATATAATGCAGGCACAATCATTTAAACAAACAAAACATAGCCTCCTAGTGAGGACATCCAGAATTGCCTTCCAAGTGGCCCGGACTCCTAACCCTAAGTAAATAGTAAACTGCAGGAAAGAATAAATCAGATGAGAAAGTACCAAACGAATATAATCTGTAAATAAGCGACTAAACAGTAAAAAAACCCAGAGATCTTCGAACGAGATATCATCAACAAATAAACAAGTCAGAAGCGGTGTCATCAGACATAAGCATCAAGACCTCAATGTGAAAATAAATCACAGACGGTGAACAATGGACACAACCATACAAACACTCTGAAAGATAATACCTACAAACAAAAGAGCACAATAATTCAAATATATATGCTTCCCATAGATATGGGAAACCAAGATATATTGCCTTGAAAGTGTAATTGTGTCCCACAAATAAAGGGGAACCCAAAGCAGAGAAAACCCATGAAGTACCTTGCACATCTTAAGAGAATGATTAATATTAACAAGCCAAAGTGAAATGCGAATACAAACATGTTATTCATTTATAATTTTTCCTAGTTAAGAAAGCATTTGGTTAAACAATTCAAGCTATAATACAACTTTCATGGAAAGTGAACTAGTATCCGACGAAACTGTGTAATGAAGTGTGCCTAGGTAAATGACTAAATAATTAAGGCAAGATGAGTCAAGTGATGATGAGATCAGAAGTAAACAAAAAAATATTAGTATTCCCAAATAAATTATGAAGCCCCAATAAGAACTTACTAGAGTAATCTCAGGTATAATCATAAAACTAGGTCCAAAATCAACCCTAGACTATCTCTAAGAGTGAAAAGGGTATGAGGAAAGGGCAAGTGGCGGATAAACATGGTTAGGGGGATGACCTACCATACAAGTCAGTAGAAATAAAAGTAAAGGTATAAGGTTAGGACAAGCTTCACAATTATGAGGAACAAAACAATCAATAACTAAGAATTCAAAATCAAATGCAAGGTAAATGTAGCTCCCATTGTGTCACCATGATGGATTAGCAAGTGAGCACTAAACAAATGGACCATAGGATCATAGAGAGTGGAGGGGAGAAGATAAGTGAAGCCAAAGTTTAAACTCTTAAGACATATAAGATTTAAAGTCCTTTCAATTAAACGAGCACAAACTGGGTCAAAAGTAATGTAATCTTGCTCCTATCTTGTCACCATGTTGAAATCGCAATGAAATGCCAATCAAGGATCAAAGGAGATTTGTATTATAATAAGTAAACCCTAAAAGTCCAGAATCATAAAGGTTTAAATAAAAAATGGATTCAAATGGTGCACAAAAGGTGGTGCACAAAAGCTACCTCTTAGATCATGGTCTCAAATACATATCAAACAACAATAAGCAAGTTAAGATATCTTGAATGGTTCTTTGATGAACTCAAGCCTCTAAAACAGTAGTAAGGATAATAAAGATAAAAGTATGTAATCCATCATGGGTTTCACAAGTGCATTCCCTCTTCCTCAAATTCAAAAGAGCATAACATCATACATGAGAGTAATAGTTGAGTCAAAAAGGAAACAAAACTTGTAAATAATAAAACAAAAATATTTCAAAGTACACAAGTCATTAAAAGGTCAGCAATAACAAACTTAATACAAAGTTAGCAAGGTTCAAGTGGAAAATTTAATCACCCAAGTTAGTCTAGCGTAAATAAGCCTCTAATTGGAAACCCTAACTTGATTAAATGGGGAAAATATCAAATCAACTCCTAAAATTAAGCAAAATTAAACCTAAGGCCCTAAGATATCATCCTACCCTAACCTAAACAAAAATATACCTAGAAGTCAAGGGAGATTGGTCAATAAAAACCTAACTTGTGACCTAAGCAAGCAAAAATCAACAAAATCATACAATCAATGTTCAATTTTCAAAATAAATGGAAAACACAAGATAAAAAATCAACAAAAATCAGGGGTCTACCTAAAAGCCTTAAAAGGTCATAAATGATTTTTCTCGTATTTTTAGCAATAAAGGAAAATGGGAAATAAAGCTAAAATGTGAAAATTATGATTAATTACCTAATTAAAATCCTAAGAATTACATAATTGACCAAACATGCTGGAAAATGAAGATTATATTCAGTACTCACAAATATGCTAATAGAAAAGCCTAACATATTTTTTTGTGAATTTCTGTATTGGGAAAAGTTCCTATAATAAATGTGAAAATGCCATAAAAATGCTTAAGAAGCTCTTGAATCTCACAATACATTTAAACAATAAAAAAATGGTAAAATGAAAATAGACCAATCAAATGGTCCAAAATATTTTTGGTGGAATTTTTGTGTGAAGGAAAAGTCAGAAAATAAAAATTAAACAAAATATGTATGAAAACATTAATTAATTTAACACATTTAATCAATGAATTTAATCAATGTTCCAAAATAAATTTTAAAATTATATAAAAACTATTTCAAAAAATTAGACTTAGAAATAGACCAACCACATTTTTTATATAATTTTTGGATTAAGGAAAATGATTAAACTAAATTATAAAAAAAACCTAAAATCAATTAAATGTCACAATTTATTAGATTAACCAAAAGAAGTAAAATTCTAAAATGAAATTCAAGAAATAAAATTATATTAATGAAAAAGCCTAAAATATTTTTGGTATAATTTTTGTGTGAATAGAAAGTCATAAAATAAAATTAACAAAAATATTACCTAAAGAAAACAATTAATTAACCCTAATTTATTCACGAATTTTTTTCACTAAGAAAAATAATTTCAAAAATTCCAAAAATATTAAAATCAAATACTAGAGGTTAAAATCTACCTATGGTATTTTTTTTCATAATTTTTGAAAGTGTGTTGATCAAGAAATAAAATCAGATAAAACAATTAAATTCAAATGATATAATAGCATTAAAATTTCAAATGATCTAATCAGAGCGCGCCACATCACTTCATCTCCTACCACCAACATGCTCTAAAACGTGTTTCCTATACAGATTCATCTCCACAACTTCAATACCTCATATCTTACTCAAATCTCAATCATATTCCACGAAACAAAGCGCAAATCAAAGCTGAAATTAACATCAACCTCATGATACTCATAGAATTCACAATGGATCAAGGATCTAAGAGAAATATGCATGCAAAGTTGTTGAAATAAGTGAAGTATACAAGTTGCAGAAAATCACATAACACAATTTAAGCTCCAATCAAGCAAATCAAATACATCAGACCTAAGGTCTGGCCAGCTAACTCACCGTGAACGTGAATTGATTCATCAAATCAAGCTTAAACAAACAAATCAAAGTTCAATGAAACTCACCTCAATGTGAAACTTAAGATCTCGAATCCTCAGTTACAGAAGCAAACAAACTCTTTAGTCTTGATCTACACACTTCTCTAAAGTTGAATCCACAAAAAAAATTGAAGAATGCACGAAGGAAATAGGAGAATTGAAGAAAACTTCAGTAGAAAAAAGAAATGTTCAGATCTGGATTTGAGGTGAATGAAGCATGGAGTCCATGAAATGAGGCTTACAGAGAATTATATAGAGTGAGTAGAGAAGTTTATAAGAGGAAATTGGTCTTTTAAACCGTTAGAGGGCCTGATTGGAATTTTATGCAAAAATGGAGGTGCTCATGGAACCTTGCATTTTACTCATTCGTTTCCTTGTTTTCTTTGCGTTTTGCGAGACAAATAAAGTCATTAGCATATTTCCAAAAGGCCATCTCACGATTCCTTCCCTTTAGAGAGTGTGGGTGAAATACCTTAAATTGGCAAGTTTGAGAATTTTGAGTGCAAGCAAGTATCATAACACATGGGGCACGAAATTGCTGGAATTATAAGCCTCAGCAAGTCACAAATAAGTCATGGGCTTGAATTGAGATGAAAGGAATAGCTAGAATTCAAGTTCTCAAGAATTGGCATTTGGATACTTTGCAAAATTTCAATAAAATGAGCTGAAGTTCTATAGATCATAACTTGCTCATTTCTTGGAATTTGGCAACAAATAAATACAATTTGGAAAGGTCTTGAAAATCTATACAACCTTGAAGTTTTAATTTTTTCAATTAGATCCATTAAAGTCTTCAAAAATTGGCACAAAATTCACTTAATTTTGAAAGTGACCTATAATTTTCACATGTGATCATAATTCCTAAGCTCCATAACTCTTCACCTTAGTATGTTTTTCTTTTTCTAAAAGAAGGAAAGTTGTAGAGCTCTCTCTTATCTTTCCAAGAATATAAGATTTTAAATTCTTGGATAAAAAATGAATTAGTTATGAACTTTTGAAGTTTAGTGCATATTTTCCATTTTTAGTAATTTTTCAAGTTTCTTCATGAACAAGTTACATTCCAATCTTCCACTTCTCTTGACCTTGTGATGAAATTGACCTTGAAATATGAAAAGAGGATTTTTGAATGGATGGTTGACCAAAATTACACTTGGTCAACCTCTGACCATTTTTCCCCTTCTAATCAATAGAACCATTTCCAATCCAAATTGAACCTCAATATTTCAGTCAAAGATGCTTAATAACAGGTAGTGAAGCATGGAAACAAGTTTGGGTGAAAGAGTCAGAGAAATCCTGATTAAATCCAAAACCCTAATTTTTGCACCTTGTGTTAGGAGATAGCTGATCAAGTTTCAAAACCCTAATTCCACTGGACATCTTGAGATATATCTTGAACAAAGTTAATTCAAATGATGATGAGAAAATTATGCTTCAAAATTTAACTCACCTAAGCCCCAATTACTTCAATTTGGACAAAACCCTAATTTTGACTGATGATTTTAAGAGAATGTGATTCCCCTTCAAATCAACACAATCTTCAACCTTCTGATGATCCAATGAGATGGATGAAATGTCTTGAGACATAGACCCTTGTAACTTGAGAAATCCAAAGTTTGAGAGAATGAACTCCCTTCTTGCACTAATTGTCAATACCATCAACCAACACAACTTGTAGACAACTTGAGAACCAAAGTAATTTGATCCCATCACAAAAAATGAATGCAATGCAATATGATGTTTATGATGAAACATGAGCCTAAATCAAGAGGGTAAATTTTGGGGTGCAACAAACTTCACCAGGGAACATCACACAAACTTCAATGGGGAAAACAATGCTTCAACGTCTAGACCTCCACTGGCGATTACAATACTGACTTCATTAGGGCATATTAAAACCATATCGTCGAGATATCAATTGGGGATCTCGTGCTGACTTTAATGGGGAGGACAATACCACATCATCGAGGGGATCCCAAAATACATTCTTCAATACCAAGAGTGATGATTACACAAAATTCCTTGGGGAGAAATTATGAAACCACATGGGGATAAAAACTTTCAGAGAGAAACATTATCTCAACTTTACTTAGGGATCTAAGAAGTTAAATAAAACAGCAAGAATTCAAAATTATGGGGATTTTAAATCAAACCCAGCACTAGGCGAGAGAAAACCCAAAAAGTTGACAATTGTTTCAACACTTCTTAGGAAAGAGGTTGCCCTTATCTAGTTGCATGAGAAACAAACAACAACAATAATGCCATTATTGAGAAGAGCGAGGCTTTGCAAATGATTCTTCTTCAACACACAAAGGGAGAAGTAACTTCGTCATAGGAGTGAAGACCTCACTGGGGAATCTGGGATAGAGGCTTCAGACCATGCAAACCTGAAATCAAAATAATCAACAAATGAACTAATATTTGACATGGTAAATATGGGATTATGAATATAACATTGCACCATACATCAATTGCCATCATCTTTAACTATTTGAGAAACACAAAGATCATGCGCATATCAACAAGAGTGACTTGGGAGAACTTTCCTGGAGAATACACATTTCCAAAATTTCAGAGTTCGTCCATCCTCGGAATCACTATTTTTGTTTTTCTTGAATCACAAAAATCTAAAGTAAAAAGTAATTTGTAAATTCTTTTCAAAAACAATTTTATTGGTAAATCTATTTGTTTTGAAAATTACTATCAATAATAAATGGAATCTTTGCAAACAGAATAAAATAGGAATTACAAAGAATTGGATAAAAGCTCAAACTTTATTAATAGAATGGTAGTCTGCGAATGGCGAGACCTCATAGATGATTACAAAGTTTGGAAAATGGTAATATATTAGAAAAGATACATTGAAATATAATGACCACTATTCTCCCTAACAACTTTGAATTCCTGAGTAGCGACTTCTGTTGAAGTGCGGTGAGGATCCATGAAGATTGTTGCTTCAATGATCAAGTCTTGTCTGACGCAGTTACTTGCCAAGAAAATCCCTAACTTTTTCCTAGGTTGCCCTTGCGGGAAAATTTATTCTGTTTATGTCTCTTATTTCTGCCTAGAACGCCCTTTCAAGTTTTCTACCTACCGAAACGCTCTTTTTTGCCTAAGCCGCCCTTTCGGGTTTTCAACTTAGCGAGTTGTTCTTTTATTTATTTAGGCAAAGTATTTCTTGACTGCATCAGCATTCATAGGACGTGGGAACTCCTCACCATCCATAGTTTCAAGAATTAGTGCACCACCAGAGAAGGCTTTCTTGACAACATACGGGCCTTCAAAATTGGGAGTCCACTTGCCCCTAGAATCAGTGTTAAAAGACATGATTTTTCTAAGAATGAGGTCGCCTTCTGTGAATTCACGAGGTTTGACCTTTTTATCAAAAGCTTTATTCTTTCTCTTCTGGTATAACTGACCATGACACAAGGCCGTCATTCTCTTTTATTCAATCAAATTCAATGGGTCAAACCTGTTCTGGATCCATTCATCCTCTGACAATTTGGTTTCCATTTGCAGACGTAAAGAGGGAATCTCAACCTCGACGAGGAGCACTACTTACATACCATACACAAGAGAGAACGTGGTTTCCCCTGTTGAAGGGCGGACGAAGGAACGATATCCATGGAAAGTAAAAGGGAGAATCTCATGCCAATCTTTGTATGTAACAAACATTTTCTGGATGATCTTCTTGATGTTTTTATTGGCGGCTTCAACAACCCCATTCATCTTTGGCCTATAGGGAGATGAATTATGATGGACAATCTTGAATTCTTCATAAAGTTATGTCATCATTTTGTTATTCAGATTCGAGCCATTGTTGGTGATAACCCTGCTTGACACACCATACCGACATATAAGATTATTCTTGATAAAGTGTACTACCACTTGCTTGGTGACATTAGCATAAGAAGTTGCTTCCACCCATTTGGTGAAGTAGTCAATTTCCACCAAGATAAAATGATGTCCAATCGATGCCTTGGGTTCAATCATTCCAATCATGTCAATAACCCATATAGACAAAGGCCATGGGGAAGAAATAACATTGAGAAGCGTCGAAGGTACATGAATTTTGTTAGCCTAAATCTGGCATTTATGGCACTTCTTTGCAAATTTGTAACAATCAGATTCCATTGTCAGCCAATAATAACTTGCCCTAAGCATATTCTTTTCCATCAAATGTCCATTGGCATCACTTTCAAAGGAACCTTCATGGATTTCATGCATCAACATGTCTGCTTCGTGTCTATCCACACATCTGAGCAAGACCGTGTCATGATTTATTTTGTATAACACATCTTCATTAAGGAAAATTCTGTCTGCCAACCTTCTCAATGTCTTTCTATATATGTTTTTCGCTCTAACCGGGTATTCCTGAGTCTAGAGAAAATGTTTGATATCATAATAACAAGATTTTTTGTCTGACGTTCCCTCTGTTGCAAACACATGAGCCGGCCTATCCAAAAGTTAAACTATGATACAAGGCACATTATTCCAAGTATTTAATTGATACATAGAAGCCAAAGTGGCTAAATCATCCTCCATCTGATTCTCATCTCTAAGAATATGATGGATTTCAACTTTATTAAAGAAGAGTAATAATCTTCTAGCATAGTCTTTGTAGGAAATCAAGCCAACGTGACGAGTATCCCATTCTCCTTTAATCTGATTTATTACCAAAGCTGAATCACCATATATATATATATATATATATATATATATATATATATATATATATATATATATATATATATATATATATATATATATATATATATATATATATATATATATATATATATATATATATATATATATATATATATATATATATATATATATATATATATCTAGAATTTTGATTCTGAGATCTATAGCCTCTTCTAGACCTATGATACAAGCCTCATACTCTGCCATGTTATTGGTACAATCAAATTCCAATCTTGCAGTAAAAGGGATATGTGACCCATGAGGAGTGATAATCACGGCACCAATTCCTTTCCCATAAGAATTCATAGCTCCATCAAATACCATACCCCATCGGGACTCAAGATCAGGACCTTCCTCAGGAAAAGGTTCATCACAATATTTTATTTTCAAAAACATCACATCCTCATCAGGGAAATCATATTTAACAGATTGCTAATCATCAACCAGTTGGTGAGCAAGATAATCTGCCAACACACTGCATTTTTAGCCTTCTGAGTACGGTATTCAATATCATATTCAGACAACAACATATGCCAACGGGAAATTCTTCTAGTAAGAGCATGCTTTTCAAAAATATACTTAATCAGATCCATTTTGGAAATCAACCAAGTAGTATGATTCAACATATATTTCTGCAACCGCGTTGCCTCCCAGGCCAAAACACAACATGTTTTTATAGCATAGAATACCGCGACTCACAGTCAGTAAACTTCTTGCTGATGTAATAAATGTTATATTCTTTTCTTCTTGTTTCATCTTGTTGTCCCAAAATGCAGCCCA
Source organism: Vicia faba (assembly GCA_948472305.1). Lineage (NCBI taxonomy): Eukaryota > Viridiplantae > Streptophyta > Magnoliopsida > Fabales > Fabaceae > Vicia > Vicia faba. The sequence continues at coordinate 1,195,977,731 of OX451740.1, read as the reverse complement.
TAGAATTATCTAACACTATCAGATACATAATCAATGGTCTTCCTTCAACATGAGGGTGCAACATATGAGGTTCAAGCAAATACTTTTTAATGCTTCCAAATTCCCTTTGGAAATCATCTATCCATACAAAACCTTAATATTTCTTTAAAATCTTGAAGATCGGCTCACATGTTGCAGTCATATGGGAAATAAAACTTGAAATTTAATTCAACCGCCCAAGGAAGTCTCTAACTTGCTTTACAGTTCTTGGTGCAAGCATTTCTTGAATTGCCTTAACTTTGTCAGGATCAACTTCAATTCCTTTTTGGCTGACAATGAAACCTAACAATTTTCCTGGTCGAACACCAAAGGTGCATTTATTTAGATTCAAGCGGAGACAATACTTCCTCAAATGCTGAAACAATTTCAACAAATCTTCTATATGCCATTCTTCAGTCTGGGATTTGGCAATCATATCATCAACATATACCTCAATTTCCTTATGCATCAGATCATGGAATAGGGTTGTCATAGCCCTCTGGTATATTGCACCAGTGTTCTTCAACCCGAATGACATCACTCTGTAATAGAATGTTCCCCAGGGTGTGATAAACGTTGTTTTTTCCATGTCCTCAAGAGCCATTCTGATTTTATTATATCCGGAAAATTCGTCCATGAACGAGAATACTTTGAATTTTGTTGTAGTATCAACCAACATATCAATATGTGGCAATGGAAAGTCATCTTTGGACTAGCTTTGTTTAGATCCCTATAATCTACGCACATGCGAACTTTTCCATCTTTTATTGGTACCGGGATAATATTTGAAATCCACTGAGGGTACACTGGTGTCACAAGAAAACTGACATTAATCTGCTTTAAAACTTCTTCTTTAATTTTCACTGCCATATCAGGGCGAGTTCTTCACAATTTCTGCTTGATTGGCAGGCATTCCGGCTTTAGCGAAAAATGATGTTCCACAATATCGATATCCAAACCCAGCATGTCTTGGTAAGACCAAGCAAAGATGTACGCATACTGTTTCAACAACTCAATCAACCTGATCTTCACATCGGGATGAAGCAATGCTCTAATGTTGATTTCTTTTAGATTTTCCTCTGAACCCAAATTAATCGTCTCCAACAGCTCTTTATATGGATGAATGGTACTTTCCTCGCGCTCAAGAAACCATGAAACCTCTTCTGGGGTTTCATCATATTCTTCTTCTTCAGCCACATACGCAGGATATTCAAAGTTGGGAGAGGGTGCAGGGTCATTGTACTTAACGGGGTTTTTTAATCAATATGCACATATGATTTTTGATTGCTTTTAGAAACTGACACATATAGCAAGTGATTATGCAGATTTATTTATAGTTATTATTTATTTTAAAAGGTTTTTTTTTCTGATTACCATTTTCCAAGAAAAAGAAGAGAAAAATGACACAATTTTGGAATCCAAAAACAACTTTTATTAATTATTTTAAAGATCAAAATAACAGATATGCCCGTACAATATCAATACTTTCACCTTGGGCAGAGTGGAAGATTTTTGAAAAGATTAACAAAAAATAAATTACTTTGAAATATGAATGCAAGAGGGAACATCAATAGTGATCCAATTTTGGACTCTGACTCCATGTGTCACGTAGTTCGGCATTTCTTGCTTTGATTCACCTTCCAAAATAGCATTGATCCTAGGAATAGTTAGATGAAGATAACCTCCACTATGAAAGATGTATTGATATTTTCCTAAAGTAGACTTCGACTTCATAATCTCACCTTTACTATTCTTCATAGAGAAACCCAGACCAACTCTATTCTTATTCATAGGTGGATCAACAATCTGCGCCAACACCTTACTAGGGCCATTACACACTACCTGTTGAGCATCCTTAAATGAAGCTATAAAATTATCATTTTCTATTACATTATCAATAGATAAAGCTTGGAACTGAGTTCCAATAGCAGCTTCATCAGCTTCCACAATACTGAAAGAGGACAAATGAGATATTAACAAAGCCTTCTCTCCATTTATGATGACCACCTTTCCTTCACGAACAAACTTCAGCTTCTGGTGCAAAGTTGAAGTAATAACCCCTACCTCGTGGATCCACGGTCGTCCCAACAAACAGTTATAGGTAGGAACTATATCCATAACCTAGAAAGTAATCTGAAATAAGTGCGGGCCTATGTGAATAGGAAAATCTATTTATCCGATGACAGACTTCCTCGAACTATCAAAAACTTTCACGATTATGCAACTCGGGCGCATGGGAGTTCCCCAGTACTTCATCTTCATGAGTGTGCTCTTCAGTATGACATTTAAAGTGGACCCATTGCCAATCAGCACATTATACAAAGAGTCATTCTTACGATTCATGGAGATATGGAGAGCCAGGTTATGATTCCTTTCTTCATCGGGTAATTCGTCATCACAGAAACTCAAGTTATTACAAGATGTGATATTCCCTACAACACTACCGAATTGGTCCAGAGACATCACTTTCCACAAAATCCTGATCCAATACTGTCATACTAGATTCCCTATGGGCAGAAGAATTCATTAACAATGCTAGAATGGATATCTTAGATGGGGTCTACAACAACTGATCACAATCTTGTAGTCACTCATCTTGATAATCTTCAACAGGTCATCCACATCTTTTTCCAAAGCATGACCACTAGATTCCTCCACTGCTTTCTTAGGTTCAGTACTTTCAATAACCCTTTTATCAGCATTAACATTCCTTTAAATAACTGGGGCAAAAAACCGACCACTGCGGGTTACTCGACTGACTTCAACAATATTCTTGACATCATACAAAGGTTGGATGGGAATTTCCACCCCATCCTCTAGGATTGTCACATTGTATTATATGGCATGACTCTATCTGATTCATATGGTACAGGGCCTGGAAGGCAAATAACCACTGAAGCAACAACTGGCTTACTATGGTACTCAATCTTTATAGGGGCGGTAATACCAAAACACGACACAATAACATTCACCCCTCATCAGAATACTTAAACATCACATAATCATTGTTGGAGGACCTTTCTTCATCAGAAGAAAATAACTCATCTGCAGAAACATACTCATCGTCTGACACAGTCTCGACCGAGCAATCTTCAATCACGTTAATCCCATTGTAATCATCTCTATTTCCAGAGACTTTGATTGTAACATTGTCTAATAACAAATGAACGCCCCTTTTCACAATGGAACAATTACGAGAATCTCTGTATCAGATCTGGCAAGACCCACAATGGTGTTCTTCTTGGCCATCCACGTGACAAAATGTAGCGTGCCACTGCACCAAATCATCATTCATATATTTCACGTCAAAAATCCAAAATTCACTGGGACATCCATAGACCATATTTACATCTTCTTCTCACTCTGTCCTAGGCCTGATTATATGAATGAGACCTTCGTCCATCATTTCCGGAAGATCAGCTTTTACATTATCACATCCCTGGATATCTTTACTTAAAATACTACAACCAGCATGGTCGTGCGTATAGTAGCTAAATTCGCAGAGGTTAGCATGTATATTTACCAAATATCCTCTAACCAGGTTGATATCAAAAAATCTGGAAGTCTCTAAGACAACCAGCAACCATGTTTACAACATTTTCTCCTCCATGTTTAGGCAAAGGATTATCTTTCACATTAGGGCCAACATCTTTAAAGGATAGGAGGCCAGATCTCACCATCTTTTGTACTTCAGACTTCAAAGGATAACAATGTTTTACCCTGGGGCTCCTTAATGAAAAGAACATGTCTGGTCTGCCTTATAATACCATGGTAAAGGTGAAGGTATAGTAGGGGAAGGCCTAGTTTAAACCAACTTCTTATGAACCAAAGCCGAGAATAACTTTGCATAGCTCATTGGAATAGAGTCAAAGGCCTATCTTTTTTTACTTTGCCCTTGATTCCCTTGAGGAGATGGTATTTGATAGGTAATAGTAGTTGGTGCCTTCTATGTGGTTTAATCTTCCTCTCCCCAATAACAACATTCATTTCACTCTCTTTATTTCGAGAGAACCCGTATGATAACTTCTTTGTCCCTTTATCTTTCGTCAAGCATCCTTCCCTGACACCTTCTTCTAGTCGAACACCCATGCTTACCATTTCTATGAAATCACTCGGTGCACTGGAAACCATCCTTTCATGATAAAATCATCCAAGGGTTTTCAGGAAGACCTTGGCCATTTCTTATTCTCCCATAGGTGGTACCACCTTGGCAGCTATCTCGCGCCAATGCGACACATATTCTTTGAACGACTCCTTGTCTCTTTGAGACATTTCCCTCAACTGGTCACGGTCAGGCGCCATGAACATATTTTACATATAATATTTGATGAAGGCTTCCCCTAGATCATTGAAGGTGCGGATATTGCTACTGTCCAAACTCATATACCATTTCAAAGCGGAATCGGTTAAACTATCCTTGAAGAAATGAATGAGCAGATGCTGATCATCAGTATGGGTGGACATTTTTCTGATATATATCATCAGTTGGTCACGAGGACAAGAGTTTCCCATGTACCTCTCAAACTCCAGCACTTTAACCTTTGCTGGCACTTTTACGTTAGGAACTAGGCAGAGTTCACTGACGTTCTGTCCAAACAATTCTTATCCTCAAAGGTCCTTCATTTCCTTCTGCATCTCATTGAACTGATCCTGAAAATCATCCAATTGGTCATAGAAACCCACACTTTCACTCGATGGAGTAACAAGTCGATAAATTTCATCATTAACAAACAACATAGCATTCACCGAAGGACGTACAATATAATGGATCACATTTCTAGCCATAGGAGTAACATGCACCACAAGAGGTGCAAGAGTAGCAGCAGCTTGAACAACTGGAGCAACTTGGGCCCCAAGATTGTAACCTTCTAGCATGAAATTTTCAAGCATTCCCCACGGGTAACCCTAAGGCATACAGTTCTGTGCAGCAGTAACTAGAGTAACAAAAATGGGAACTGATGGACCTTCGAAAGCGACCGTTGTTTGTTGTGGTTAAGCAGAAGGAGGAACATGTGGTGGCTGATTTTTAACAACCACCAATGATTCCATCAAAGCAGTCAAATTAGCCATACCAGCCTTCAAAGCAGTAATCTCTTCGTGCAGCTCATGATTCTCTTGTTCAAGATTCTCCATTTTCTTCCTGGAATTAGCCCGAGTATTATACTGGTGAGACATCTTGCTGAACAAAGTCAGAGAAACATATTAAGACACCTGGGTATGAACGTAAATGCAAGGAATATGTGCACGATGATGCATGATATGCAATGCACATGATTTATTTATCATTAATAATTTCAAGGGACTCAAAGAATTATAGACGATCTACAAATATTAGAGTACTGACACATTTTGAAATACTGAAAAATCTCATTATAATAATTTCAAAATGGATTACAACTTTTAGTACAAGTTTCAACAATCCTAAGCACAAGAGAAGATAGAATCTAAAGTCCTAAGAAGGGAAAGATGATGAAGATCTCTCCACACACTGACGCTTTTCCGTGAGTCTTGAAATCTGAGCCTTCAACTGCTTGTTCTCTTCTGCATACCTGTCGGTGACCCCTTTCCAATCATCAGAGTCAGAAAGTGAGTAACTAAGTCCTGATCGAACTCTAGAGGAAAATAAATCATCTTTCCTCTCCATCATCTCCACAGCATGATCTCCAGAATTTCAATTAGGCCATCCTTCTCTTTCAGGTTTACTTGGTAGGTCATCTCTAGAGTCTGACACTTGTTCTTCTAAGCCTCCTTCTCCTGTTGCATCCTAACTAGGGAAAGCTGAAGTTCTTCCACGTCATCTAAAAGGGTAGAAGTGGTCTTCACAAACATATTATGCATAGGCTCTTCACGAGAATATTGCATCTTCAGCTGAATTTCCCTTGCTTGTACCCACCGGAGATAAGGCTCCAAAGAAACAGCTCCTCTATGTCCCAAATATTTTCTACTCTTCCTGTGAATATGGAGCCAAGCCTTTGCAATTTCTACCTTAGCTTCCTTATTATATTTTCCCTCTTTGAGAAAGAAACCACTTAGATGAATACTATTTGACTTGTCTCTCATTGGATATCCAAGTTAACGTCGTGCAAGAATGGGATTCTAGTTAAGTTCTCCCTTTATACCGAGAAGGGGTACATTGGGGAAACTGCCACAACTATCGATAATCTCCATATCATAGTAAGCATGATGATACCAAACAATGTCTGAATGAGTGAGGGATATAATCTTCGGAGCCTAACGAGGTTCCTTCTTGACATCCTAGAAAGCATCGGACCGAGGTAAGTGAGAAATAAAACACTGATACAACAAAGGCGTGCAACAAATGATCACCCTCCATGATAAGAATCCCAAAGATGAATGAAGTAGTAAGCATCTCCTAATAATGTAGGAAATAGATTCCCAATCAAAAAGATCATGATGGCGTTGACATCCACAAATATGTCGATGTTAGGAATTAAGAACAACCCGTAAGAAAGTAAAGCAAAGATGGCCTCAAAATCAACCGTACTCTTCATCCTAGCAAAGTAGCAAGCTTTATCTAATAAAAATTGAGTGGGTAATCCTCTGATTCCTCCTTTGGTAGTCATGTTGGGCTCGATCTCATACTTCCCCAAATGAATCACGACATCAATCTCATGGGACTTGGGCTCTCCCTCCAAATCGGTGAAAGGAAAATGGTCGGTAACAGGTAAACCCAGTAGGTAAGAATACTCTTCCAATGTAGGCATAAACATATAATTAGGGAAAGTAAAACATCGATAAATCGGATCATAGAACTGGACCAAATTCGAGAGAATACCCTCCTTCATCCTGAGCTTCATAAGAGACACGATGGAGCCATATTTCTTCCGAAAATCTGTAGAGCTCTCAATCTCGTGAATCAGACTCATCAATTTATTTATCTTAAGATCCTTGAAACTGTACTTCCGAGTTTTTCTTTTTCCTGAATTCATGGTCAAACAGTACCAGAGATATTCGTAAAAATTCAACTTTAAGTCCCTTGAAACAAATGTTTTAAAGGATGATCATGAGTGCATGAATGCATGATGCAATAATCACACACAAGATCACAAACATGGGGGGTTCATAGGTTCGATGTCACGAGCATGAGGTCAAAGGTATTACCTACAAGGTATGGTCTAATAGTTTATCACCTTCCAAACAAGGTTCTAAAAGGTTCTCAGAGTCTACATCCTTCCTTCGGATATTACCAACATCCTGATTGACTCGGTAATTAGTAATATTCTCAGGAAAAACTCGTCTGAGTGTAGTATCGCGTGATAACAATTTCCGGATTACTCCATCATAGCTTCCTCACTACACCTAAAAGGTCAAGATGGGTTAAGGATTCTACAGTCCTCAACTTCTGCAGGCTCCAAGGTTGAAAGCAACACGTCTTCCCGATTACTCGGTAAATGATACTACAGTCAAAGGGGCCTCCACTGAGTGGGGGATCTCATGCCTCCTTTTTTGGGATTACTCCTTCAAAGTTAACATGACTATACCACTTGTCCTATCTTAAGTTTACCCAAGTCCGGGTAGAGGACTTATGAGAAATCACCAAGCACCTTGAAAACTAGGAAAATCCAAACAAACATATATACAACCTATAATATGAGACATCATCGTCTTATCCGAGTGGAAGAACATACTTACTACCCACGATTATGAGAAAGGAGAATTTGCTTCATCTCAATAAAGCCTCGCTCAACACCCAAGTGGAAAATATCTCACTTCACTACATATCCTAGAAGTATAGTAGCTCGCATCACTACAAGGATTGAAAATAGTCTAATATTTTGAGAAAAGTTTAAAGTAAAAAGCCAAAGTGGCAAAATAGTTTTAATGAGATTGATTGACTTTTAGTCTTCTCACAAAAATGTCAGAGTATTATTAAGTTGTTTAAAGTTTGATTAAGATTTTTTTTTTAAAATGAATGGACCTAAGTCCAAGTTTATTGTGAAAGCAGTTCAAGTTAGAAAACAAGAATAGTATTCAAAAGGAGGGAGAAGTTTTTTGAAATTATAGAAGATGGGAGGAGATGAAGGGACTATCCTAAAGCATAAGGTAAAATCTAGGGAAAAGAACCGTCTAACCAACAAGAAACTAACACTTGTCACAATGAGTCAATGAAGAATTCCCATCCTTTGGATTGAAACCAAGCAAGAAAATATACTAAACCTATTAATAATACCAAACTTCAAATGCATTATGTCTTCACAAAAATTGGGCAGAGTAACGGCTGTGTACAGATGAATTCCCAATCACAGACAAAGCATATAATCAGAATAACCTGCACACAAAGAAAACAAACAACCCAATGTCTCGGAGTAAACCCCAAGAACTCCAGACAAAATAACAATAGAAGTCACCGAGGTCTCAAGGGTGGTTAAAGTCTCTACTCCTAAGTCCAAGAAGTCCATAACTCTAAAACGCCAAGGATAGTAACCAAATAGTCCAAGCAACCTTAAAGTTTTTTATTGTTCAAGTTGGTTATTAGGTATCTTCAAAAAGAAAATGAAAGCGCAAGTGAGCAAAAATAAAAATGACATAAAGATAAATGCTAAAGTGAGAAAAGATGAAAATAGCATGAAATGTAAATGTTAAATAAATGGTGCGTGAAAGTAAAAGCGTAAAGAAAAATCATAAAAATAAAAGTTAATTGTTAATGGGTTAGAAATTAGAGGTTAGTTGAATGACCATCTTGAATCTTACATTTGTAAATTCATTAGAAGATTGATAAAATCAAAGCCTCTCAACAACAAGTTTCATTTGCTTTTTGTCAAGTATATCATTCATTTCAAACTCTCGAAGCAACAACAAATGATCAACGATGTTTAAATGATTCACTTAGACCAAAACTTGTGATGATTCATTAGAGGATTAATAAGACCAAATCCCCCTAACAATGAACCTCAAGTTTATTGGATCAAAGGTTTCAAATTAAACATACTTGGGCTTGCAAACATAGGTTTGGGCCACGAATGATCATTTCTCGAATCAGGACAAAATTTTGTGCTATGTTAAACAATCATAAGTGGACTTATATAGAAGTCGCACCTATTTTAAGGCTGGTCAATAGCAATCTATGTACCATATGTTTAGAGAAATGATATGTAGATCATTCTCTAACAACATGTAGTACAAGTAAGAAAGGGATAAGACGAAGAGGGAGGGGATGCATTGTATGCAATTAGGGTTTCAAATATCATCAACATCATTCATCCATTTTGGTGGATTTGGTTTCTCAACATGTCAACATCCAAGATCCAATGAGGTTGAGGAATTTGTTACCAAATGAAGTCCAATTCAGAACCAAAATAAAAATAATAAAATAATATTTAATAAAACAAAATTAAAATGGTTAATAAAAAGGAAAATAAATGGTAAAAAACATAAAGTATATTAAAATACCAAATAAAAATCCAAAAAAAAGTCAGAAGTCAAACATGATTCAATAATAGTTGACAAAAATTTTCAGAATTATTTTAAGTTATAAACTATTTTTAAAATTTGGAGAAAATAAGAAAAATAAACCAAAATTTGTGAAAAATAGTAAAATCAACAATAAATATAAAACGAGGTCACCAATATTTGAAAAGAGATCATTGCATCCTTCCATAAAAAGTTTTGAATTTTAAAAGACCAAAAAGTATTTTAAAAATAACTAAAATAAAGCAAACAAAGCAAAATTTATGAAAAATATCAAACATGAAAATAAAAATATGAAAAATATTCACAAATTCAGAAATAATTCAAAGTATTTTTGTATATATGTTTCATAATTTTTGGATAAAAAATAAGAGAGTTATGAATTTTTAAAATTAAAACATATTTAAAATAAATTTTGTAAAAATAAATAAATCAGAAAAATCCACACGCGTTGGATCTCATTCACTTATACACTCTGGCATATCTAATGGATCTGAGGTGAAGGAGTATCATGAACCCAAGTCAAGGCGCGCATATGTAACACAAGAAAGTCCAACCAATCAAAATAAAACAATTGGCTGAGCGTCATTGGTTGAAGAACGTCACGTAGGTCGACTTCAACCTCCAGCCTCCTGCAAATGGGGAAAACCGTGATTCTTAAATCTATAAATTTAGACGCTCATAGTGGTATTATCTGACGCATCTCTTCAAGACGATCACAACCATATCCTCGCGCAAAATTTATATAAAACACAACTTACTCGATTTGGAAAAAACCAGAGATGTTTTTAAAATTTTGAAATTGAAAACAGAAGCATCAAATGCTTTAATTCACCAAAATTGATTTAATAGCAAGCATCAGTGAATATCATAAACCATTCCAGTAATTTGAATTAGAAGATTTGGTGCCTTAAACTACCTGAACGAAGTTAGATAACTTGCTCTATAAATGGACATGGCTAGCATGATTTAGGGTACCTTAAGGCTTGATTCATCTTCTGTTTGCTTCAGTGAAGTTCAAGGATGAAGGATCAACAAAGAAATTGGATTGAAAAGTGGAGAAAAGATGAATTCGAAAATTCAGAAAAGTGAGTTATGGAGGGAGTTTGAAAAAGTGATTTTGGCTGTTCAAGCTTGTGAAAATGAGTGGAATAGAGCATGTATTTATAGGAGAAGAGAATGGGATCAAGATGATGGGTGAATGATGCAAATTCACTTGAATTCATGCACACCTGTGATCATGAAGAAAGTGTAACCACATGTGCATCAAAACTCATCCAATTGATGCGTTTTGACACACTAAATGATTCAAACATATTTGTTAATCATGTTTAAGTGGAAAGCGCGTGGTAATTTGATGATTAGAAGCCATATTATGAAAATTGAAATCTAACTTGATGTGAAACTTCAGTTTCAAGGTACCAACTTTGAATCAATGGTATTCACAACTCCAGTGGTCTTAGGGTATAATTCTTGGAGCATTTAAAAAATAAGGTCACAATATTTGCAATGTGTCAAGAGTGAGATCAAATGGATGCTTAAGCTATAATTTGTGTTTGTTCAAAGTTGAGAAAAAGATGTTGACTTTTTGTACTTAGAAAAATTCTAAGTTTTTCTTTAAAAGTGACCTATGATGTTTTGATTCCAAACAAGGCCTTCCTTCAAAATATTTCTTTGATCAATGATGCTAGCTTGAGGTGGACTTCCTAAAGAGCATTTTGAAACTTGAGCCACTCAAAAATACAAAGTATTGAAAAAGTTATGGCCTTGTAAAGTTGGTGAAAATTCATGAGGTGACCTATAATATTTTGAGTTCTCAAGGCATCTTCCAACCATTTTCAAGATTTGCACATAAAAGAAATGTTGAATTTCACACTCTTAAGATCAATATGGAAAAATAATGGGCTCAAGGAGATAAAAATTGACCAAGTGATGATCCTTTGAAGTCACATAAGGGAATTTGATGGCCTATCTAGAGGACTTATAATATTTCTTCATCATTAGGCATCTTCCACGCAAAATTTGTTAAAAAAAATTTAAGTGATTGGTTGATAACCCTTTAAAGAGAATCATATCTTTGGAATCACTACAGAATATCAAAATATGAACAATATATAGCCCTTAGAAGTTCAAAACCCTAGCTCCTAAAGCACCAAAATGACTTGGATACCCCTTTCAATTTTGACAATCTTCTTTGCACAATAACTTTTTCCATGTGAATAGAAGTTGTTGTGGATAATAATAAGACCCATAGCAACAATAACCACTTCCAAATATTAAGGATTGAGAGAGTTATGCACTTGTGATCAAGGAAACGAGAACTTGTCCAATTAGGTCAAACTTCTTCAATTAATTCTTGCATCTTTTGACTTACTTTGACAAATTGAGGCATGATGAATTATGGTAGAACTTGTCATGATATTACTCTAAAGAATATTAAATGATAAAGCTTGAATCTCAATGAATCTTTGTTGGAGAAGGAATGGAAATAAACTCCTGAACCTATGAATCAACCTGATGAAATGTGTTGTGCCCTCACCTATAGTATCATCAATTAGAGAAAACATTCACTATATTTGTTAGTTAAAATATAATCAACACAAAACATATATGATCACAATATACAAATCAAAGTGCTTGGTCATTCCTCATGAGAAATCCTAGAGATAAGGAGAAGAGTCAAACCCTAGTGTGATCATGATATGATTGAGTTGATATGAGATGATAGAGTAATCTTAGGGGCAAAACTTAGGGAACAACAAGATGCTTTAGCAAAGACCCTCGATACAAAAGATCATAGTCCCTCGATGACCCTTCCATGTTGCATTTCGAAAAATGATCTAGTCCCTTACGAAACGTCTAAAGCATAATTACAAGTTTCCTTCGATGACCAAATGATGACCCTTCGTTGTCGCTTCACATCCATAAGATAGGGCTACCTACGAATTAATGGTATGGATAAAACTGTCTCTAAAGGAGAAGTAAGATGACAAGAACGACCTTGAGTGGGTATGATACTTTTAATCGCTTGCTCACAAACTTTCCTAAACAAAACATTTTCACTTTCAAAATATTTTCAAACACTTTGTACGCATTCTTGAGGACTGATACAAGAACCATTACAAAGTTTGCCTTACATTGGCATTTTCAAAATATTTTCAAATCACACACTCAAAAAAGTAAATTTTCAAAGTGAGCTAAAAGCAATTAAGAGCCCGTAGATAACTACGGAAGAAAAGGGTGCTAACACCTTCCCTTTTCATAACCTACCCCCCGAACTCAAAATCTTCAAGGTTTTTCCTGTTCTTTTCACCCTTTCCTTATTGGCTAAAAGAAAATTCGGTAGCGACTCTTACTATCTGCAACATTTGCGATAAAATTCAAAACAAGTCAGTTCTCCCACAATATTACACTATCCTTCTTAGGCACTAGCACAATGTTCATTATCCACGACGGGTAAGAAGTTACTTTCAAAAAACCTGCATTAAACTGTTTATGAACCTCGTCTTTGATCTTCTTAGACATTTCAGGATGAGTTCTTTGAAGCTTTTGTTTAATAGGAGGACACTCTTCTTTGAGAGGCAATTTGTGTACAATAACATTTGTGTACAATAACATTTGTATCCAGCCCAGACATGTCTTCATAAGACCAAGCAAAGATATCCATATATTCCCGGAGCATTTAAATCAATCTTATCTTGATAAAGTCTTCTAAAGAATCCCCAATCTTGACATCTCTTTGGACCTCTTCGGTACCCAATTTAATCACTTCAACAATCTCTTGGTGTGGCTGAATGACCTTTTCTTCTTGCCTCAACAATCGGGATAGATCTTCAGGAAGTTCACAATATTCTTTAGCTTCTTCACCAACTTGATAGATTGGAATTTCAAAGTCATAATAAGCCATGACAGAATGATTTCTGGCATAATTCGAGATTAGTTGGGGATAAAATCTACATGATTGTTTTTATTTTTATTTAAGTTTCAGATTAAAAAAGAGAAAAATAAAATAAATCACATTGCTAATTTTTTTAAAAAGAAAGAGAGAGGGAGAAATATTTGAATGCAAAAATACGTCCTCTATTAATGATAAAATTGAAATGAAAAACATTGTGGCCCTACAACATGTTCACTACGTCTTAGGCAGAACGTAATAATTATTGCATGATGAAAAATAAAAGAAAAGTACTCTTCATAACGGGTGACTTCAATGACGTCTTCAGCAAACCAACTAGCGTTCTCTTTACCCATAACAGTAGGACGAACCCACTTATCCATTTCGCAATCACTATCCCCGTATGCGCTCGCCGCATAAGCCTCTTCATAGATAACACCACCACTGAAAAACTGAATCACTGGAGGGATATCTTGATCTTTGAGTGGAGTAGCATTTGACTTGCTTTGACCAACCACAAAACCTAAACCTTTCTTATCTGCTTGTGTGGGGAGATTCCACACTCTGCCCCAACCTTCAGGATGACCAGATTGAACAACTTCTTGTGCTTGACGGTAAGATGACATGGAGACCTCCGACTTCTTAACCTCTTGGCGAGGGGCTTTGACAACTTGCACAGTTTCAAAAGCTTGACACAGAGTCTCAAGTATTTCTCCCTCCACTTCAACATAGCTAAAGGTGCTCAAATGACTGACAACATAATGTTCCTCACCATAAATGGTGGACACCTTTCCATTCAACAAGAACTTCAACTTTTGATGAAGTGTGGAAGTGATAGCACCGGCCCCATGAATCCATGAACGACCAAGCAGAAAATAATAAGAAGGATTAATGTGCATAATAAAGAACATTGCGTCGAAAATTTGGGGACATATCTTAATAGGAAACTCAAACTCCCTGAACACAGTCCTTTTAGACCCATCAAACTCCTCGACAATCAAATCACTAAGCCTCAACACAACCCCTTCATAATCAAGTTTCATAAGATCAGACTTAGGCAACACATTGAGAGAGGATCCCATATCAACCAGTACATAAGATAAATGGTTTTTGCAATCTCCATAGAGATGTGCAACGTTTTATTGTACTTCCCCCACTCAGGGGGTAGATGAAAATCTGTAAAGCTAAGGTTGTTACTTGCAAAAATACTATTCATAATCCCTTCAAATTGATTTATTGAGATCTCTTGAGGAACAAAAGAAGTCCCTAAAAGCTTAATCAATGCATTTCTATGTGATTCATAATCCCTGAGTAGAGCAAGAATTGAGATTTTTGAGGGTGTCTGACTCAACTAATCAATAACCTTGTAGTCTCTTTTCTTTATGTACCTCAGCAATTTAGTCACATCTTTAGCCATCTCGTCATACAAAGTAGGAGCAGGATGATTTTGCCCTGTTTTTGCACCGTCAACCACAACCTGCTTATCTTTAGTCTTAGCCGTGACATATGTCCTACTTTCAGGTTTATCAGGTGGTGAGAATATTTGATCACTGCGGGTTATCCGACTTTCACCAACGATGTCATGAATCTCATACCTCTCTTTTTCAAACTTGCCATCTTCAGGATTTTGAGTGACAAGCTTCTGCCCTTGTTGATAACATTCACCATTGTAATGCTAAGGAACTGTTTTATCGCTAACATATGGTATTGGCTCGGGTACATTTATGGTTATAGGTGATTTCCTAACAGGAACTGGAATCATAACAGGAACTTGAATGGTATTTTCTTTGATAGGAATAGTTATCACATCAACCTCATCCTCACCAATTTTAGTCTCAACAACTGTATGATCAAACTGCAGGACTCCGTTGGTAATCAAATTCTGGACTGCATCCTTCAAGCACTGGCAACCCTCTGGTCGTACCAAATAATCTTCACAATCAAACCCACATCCCAAAAACACATTATTCTGTGATAATTGTTCTTTCACAAATGAGAGAGGTGTAATTAGCAGATTCACATCCATAACCAAATTCAAATTTTCTTCTTTAATGATCATTCTGATAGTGGCCCCACCATGAGGAGGCAAAATCTTATTAGTAATATTGGACGCTGGACAAAAGATAATGGCCTGAGAATCCAACAATTCATGTACTTTATGCTTAAAAGCGTAGCAATTTTCAATGGTATGGCCCTGTCCACCAGAATGGAAATCCCATATGGCATTTGGATCAAAATTAGCTGGTAATTTTTCAGGGTCAATCTTCCATATACGTAACTTAACCAGCTTCAGCTCAAGCAATTGAGGTAACAACTCAACATATGACATGGGAAACACATCAAACTTCCTAGGGGAAGTCTCGACTTCTGTTGATTGCTCTGTCTAGGCACTTATGTTTGTCGCTGAGGTGCATCAACTAGAATTATAATAGCGGCAACTTTGGATCGGATCCTTGATAGGTCTTCCCTTTACCCTTCCTCGTATAGAGAGCAATGGCTTCAGTCTCTTTCTTCTTCTAGAAACCCCCAAAAGGCTTTTTGGTATTGCCAACAGGAATTCTGGAGACATATTGAATCTTTCCAAGCTTGATTCCAAACTCAATTCTTTCCCCATATGTCACCATTTTAGCAAATGAATCATAAGTACTACAACTCATGTAATGCTGCCCCTATAAAGTGCCAGTGAACATATCCACCATTTCACGCTCCATCACATGGGGTTAAACCCTAGCAACCATCTCACACCACCTCTAAGCGTATTCTTTAAAGGATTCATTATGTTTTTGAGATAAATTTTGCAGTTGAGTCCTCGTGGGTTCCATATCGGTATTATATCGGTAATGTTAGACGAAAGCTTCAGTCAACTCTCTCCATGTATGGATACGAGTACCATCCAATTGCATATACCACTCAAGTGGTACACCCATTAAACTGTCTTGGAAAAAGTGCATAAGAAGCTTTTCATCATCAGAATACACATACATCCTCCTGTAGTAAGATTTGACATGGGTCCTACGACAAAAGGTGCCCTTGTATTAAAGTCTGGCACTTTGAATTTTGGAGGAATCTTCACTCTCGGGACCAAACCCAAATCAGATATGTCAAGGCCCATAACACCCTGATTCTAAAATGCTCGCATACACTCCTCAAGCATACATAACTTTTTGTCAACTTTAGTTGGCTCAACTACATGAGACATACAATCATCATAATTATCCTCTTCAAGCTGACGAGCAGAAAAATACACAAGCCTTGATTAAACAAATTGTTGCTCATTATGCTGCTGAGTAGGAGTAGGAGGAGGCAGATAATTTCCCATAACTTGGACCGCAGGCATGCCTTGATTTCCAGCAGGATTACCAAGGTTCACAACTTGACAATTCTGAATACTTAGACCAGCATTTGCATTCAGATCCACATTCTGAGCGCCACCTGGATTTCTATTCACATTCTAATCACCATTCAAATTTTGATCACCTTGGTTGCCATTCAGATTCTGAGCATTATTCACATTCCGCCCCCTGGATTACCGACTAGACTGTTAACAAAAACCCCTTGAGGATTGACAATCAAATTCTCATCCTCATTATTCCCAGTTTCAGCAGGCCTCACTATCAAGGCTCTTAGCTCTTCCTGTTGACAGGCCATGTTCTGGATAATCTACATCAGTTGGTCCACATGAGTGTCCATTTGGACACCCATAGTAACAACATCTGCTTGAATTTGTTCCATTTGTCTTTAGGAAATACTCTGAGAATTGTAACAGTGCGAGATTATAGTAGCAATTTCTGAAAAGAAAACCCATATTGAAGATAAGAAAACCCGCGGGAACCACCTGTCATGATATGATATGCATGAATGAATGACTATGGATGAAATGTTTTATCATTTCCAGGATATCCAAATTGTTTGTCAACCCTCAGGAATATTAAACAAACATGATAAGAGAGACGACAAGAGATACAACAACGAAAATGACTCCACTCATAATAAAAATGATCCTCGGGATCGATGGCGAATTCGTACAAGAATGAACCAAAGTACATAATGAAATATAAATGATCCCATCCAACAAGACTGGTGGTGACCAAACGACATCAAAGAAAAACAACAATCAATATGGTGGATCTTTGATCTCTGTGTAGTATAATGCCCCCCCTGCCGGAAGTACCCTTCACTCCACTCTTTGGTTTCTTTAAATAATTTCTTTGTCTTTTCACGATCTCGTCCACGTGTAAAGCTATCAATCACCACATCTTTCTGAAATAAATGTCCTTCCAAATACACGCATTTCTCCAGGAAGCAATCACACTCTTTGCACTCTAGTAAAGGTATAGGCACAGGCATGTATTCCATCTCCTTTATCTTATCTTGGAGTCTGGCATTTTCTTTCCTTACCTCGGTCATCTGGTCTTCCATTGCTTCTAGTTCCAACTTATCATCTTTGAGTTGCTTCCCCAACTCTTTGGCTTTTGCCTTGTTTCTATTGTTGGCCATTTGGAACTTCAAGGTCTCTTGACGATTCTTCTCTGCATCAGCAAGGGCTATCTGGTACTTTTCTGTAGATACATAATAGTCTTCTACCCAGGTCTTCTTTTGGTCTTCCTACCCCTAGAACTACCTTCACCTTCATATTCTTTTAGTTGACGAACTAATTCTCTCTTTTTTCTATTAAGAAGTATATTTCTATTTTTTTGTCTTCAAGGCTCTGACGAAGATCCATATTTTCTAACTGCACTTGGTAAAAGTGTTTCTTAGGTACATCATGATGTAGCTCAGTGGGTTAAGGATATAAGGATACCTCCCTCTCAAAAGGTAACATAATATTTTTCACCCTTTCTTTCACCCAATTCACATAAGGATCAAAAGATAACACCTCCTTCAATCCAAATAATTCTTTTCCTTTCCTACCAATGTGGGCCCAATCAATTTCTTCTTTTTTCTACAATTCAAGGTCTTCCCCCTTTTTGAAATACACAACTTCAACTTCTTTAGTTATGGCTGGACGCCTCATAGCATATCCTAATTGGCGAAGAGCATGTACCGGATTGTAATTGATAATCCCTTTTGTTCCTATGAGTGGAACATTAGAGAAACCTGCACAGTTAGAGATTACATCAATATTATCAACCTTGAGTTTGTAATACTGAATATCAAAAGAGGTGAGTGTCATCACTTTGGAAGCCCAAGAACGAGGATCTTCCTTGAATGTTTCCTTCATAGGTAATTGTCTCATGAACCACTTATAAATAATCGGTACACAACATACGGCAACTCCCTTCTCCCCATACTCGGAGTGAATGGCATGGTAAGTATCAGCTAATAAGGTAGGTATCAAATTTTTATTTATGAAAACACATAAAGCATCCAAGTCCACTATCTCCTTAATCTAAGGGAAGAGGACAACCCCATAAATGGTAGCAGCCAATAATGCATAATAAGCATCCCAAAGTCCCTTGCTTGCCATTTCCTTAACCTTTCCTGCCAAGAAATATATCGGAAGACCACAAGTGACTTTATTACGCCTCCACTTTCCTTTCACATCACTAAGGCTCAAATAAAGAACCTTAGCAATAGTTTCATAGTCAGGCTTGACAAGGAACTAAATAAATGGAATGTGATTAGTAATTTTGATGTGGATAAGATGAGAATACTCCTCGGGAGTGTGCACCAACTGATAATCCTGAAATGTGAAACAATGCAACTCTGGATCATAAAACTGTAGCAAAGTCTGGACAACCTTATCATCAACCCGAGCATCCAACAAAGATAGGAGATTCCTCTATCTTTCACCAAAAAAAACCATCTGTTGACATTTCTTGAGATATCTGAGCTCTTCAAGAAAAGGCCAAACACTTGGATGGAACTAGTAACTGAAGTTACCCCTCTTGGTTTTCATGACGATATCAGTGTTGTCTTGCATTCTTGGAGGAAAAGAAAACTCTGGAAAATGCTGGAAATTACAATGCATATGCAGGTTAATCATTTTTTATATATCTTTTTTTTTTGAAAAGTAAATATGCTATGATGCAACATGATTGGACCAGGGTTTCCAATAAGCTGGACACTATGCTATTGTGTAGAGTTATAGGTTGAAAGGTTTGGGATATTCACCAATAATAGTCGGCAATAGAACCAAAGTCACCATTAGAACTAGAGTCACCAACATAACCAAAGTCACCAACTGTACCTGTAAGAAATCATCCCTCCAACTCACGGGTGAAGACTAGGTCAGGGTAAGGCAAGGGTAACTCAAAAGTCACAGGTCCGCCTGAAAGTAAGATCATCATAACATAGACGTGTATGATGAGAATACCGTCACTTGAACATCATCCGAGCATGGTATATGAAATGACTGCACTAATTGGACCACATCGAATAGTCGTAATGTCCCCACTTTATTCCTAGGTTTTCCTATGATTTTACAACTCGGGCCTGGGAACTGGATCTTTTACCTCAAAAAGTATCATCCAAACCCCACAAATAAATTGCACAACAGTAGTATCCAGAGTATAAGAAGTAATAAAATGCAATGCATGAAATCATATAATCAATGCATATAAATAAATAAATCTGGAAATTAATAAACACATAAACACCCAATAGAAAAGAAAAGAAACACAAGTTAGGACTAACTTACACAAGGATGGACCAGCATTTGGTCAACCTGTTCTCAGTGAAGTCGCCAGCTGAAACAACCAGCTGAAATCATCAATGATAAAACTCAATGAAGTCTCTATCGAACGTCTTTTATTTTGCCAAAGGGAAACGTAAACATTGAGAAAACCTTAAGGGGGTGAAATCACGGTCTTGCAACCATAGAGATCGTGTAAGAAAGTCAGTTATACGAGGGGAAGGTATTAGCACCCTGTGATCCGTGGATCTGGAACTGACTGTTTAACGCTGGTTCGCGAAATGTCGCGGAAGCAAGAGTCGCCACCGTCTTTTATTTTCTCCAAATGGAAAGTACAAAAGCACAGAAAAATTCCTTATAGAGATTGCTCTCGGTTCGGGAGGTAGATTATAGAAAGGGAAGGTGTTAGCACCCTTTCTATCCATGGTTATCCATGGGCTCTTAGATACTTGCTCATTTGTGTTTTCAAAATTGTTTGTTTGCTTTTCAACTGTGGGTTTTAAAAAGGTTTCTTTGAAAATTTCAGTTCGACTCTTGTATCAGTCCTCAAGAGTGCTTGAAAAGTTGCTTTCGAAAGCTTTTTGCAAAGTGTCGGTGTGAAAAGTATTTTTGAATTTTGTTTTGAAATTAGAGCAAGTATCTAGAGTCGTCTACCTACCCTAAGGAATTCGTCTGTGTAAATGTCCTTGAAGTAGTGCCATCCCACCATTGAGGGGTAGGTAGCACCATCGTCGGAGGTGTTCGGGTCAATTCGAGGGTTCGGGACATGGTGATCACCGGAGCAATAGGAAGACACCTTAGAAGCTACCCTCATGCCATGTTCATGGACATGAGGACTTACTAAGACATCCTCTACTCGACGACCACCTTTCGAGGGGCAAGGCAACAATGAGGCGTACCCTAGGGGTGGTGTGTGATTTGTGTGTCATGTTCATTTATTTTTGTCTTGTCATGCATTGGTGATCTACGCGTTGCTTTTATTTTGACATTCATTCTTTCATGCAATAGTTAACAGTTAAAAGATGCGGAATTAAAAGGTCCTACGCTATTACAAAAGGCGCGGGTCCACATCGCCAAATAAATCCAAGACCCGATTTGAAATAAAATAAAAATGCGGAAAAGATAAATGTCTAATTAAGCTATTACATGGCTTTGGGAGAATTAAATGAATATTCATAAAAAGAAATAAAAATGCGAAGAGAGTTAAAGTCGGGAATGCGAGGGCGTTGGACCCTTTTAAGGAAATTAAATTACAATTATGAAATTAATTAAATTCAATGAGAAAAGAGAAGTTATTTTTTGAGTTTTTGAATTTATGGAGTTTAAGAAAATTAATGGAATTAAAACCTAATTCTACACTATTTTTAATTTATTAAAAAAAATGTTAAAATTAAACCTAGAATTAACCTAATTATTTAATGGCAAGTTATTTACAAAATAATAATTAATAATTAAATAGGGTGTAAAAAGAAAAAAGAAAAAAAGTATAAAACCCTAATTCTACATTTTTTAGTTTGTTACAACAAATATTAAAATTTAAACCTAGAATTAAAACTAACTTAATTGTTAAATTTATTTACAAAAAAAGCATTAAATAAAATATATTTTTATTTTTGTCTTTCTGATTTTTTTTATTTATATTTAAAAGATCAATTTTATGGAATTAAATAAAATAGAGAAAAGAATTAAAATAACTAATAGAAAAGAATAAAAGAAATAGAGAAAAGAATGCAAACATGGGGGGTTTGTAGGCCCATTTGGAGGTATGATCAGCAGGAATTTGGCCCATTGAAGCTTGGCCTGGTTGACTTTTCAGTGCGCGTGTGGCATGGTCAATGGAGGTGTATGATGGACCTCTCCTCCTGGCTTTTGATTTGATCTTAGTGGTCGTGTGGCACGCTTGGATAGTGAACGTATGGTGGACGTCTGGGCTTGTGGAGTACCTGAACGTATTGCAAAGAAAAATAACAAGAATATGGGGGGACCTGGGATTCGAACCCAGGTCCCAAGGCTTGCCAGCGTTACTTTCCACCAACTATGCTGCATGTTCATTCATAAATATAATAGGATAAAATTATTATATGTGAAAAAAACATGTTTATGGGTAGAAACAAAAAAAAACGCGCTAAAGCATTTGAATGATCCAACCAGGCTATGACAACTCATCTTCTTCCTCGTTCATTCTTTATTTTGCCTGAAACATAACATAAGATTGCGGGGGTTTTAAACCCCCACTATATGACACAAAAAAAAATAGCGAATAGAACCCTTTCGCTCATAAATTGAGTGCGACATATGGAATTGGTTCGTCATGAGCTTCTGATTCCAATGATGCCACTTAGGTTGGCTAATTTTTCCCCAAGCGTAAAGCCCTAATTCATGGTTCCTGCAACCCTAAAAAACAGCAATGGCAATTCTCTGTACAAGCAGTGTTAATTCAATTCAATGATACCATGAGTTTCGTTGAGTTCATATTAGTATAAAACAAGCATTAGAATGTATGAATATGGCGTGAAAAGGCAAATACGATTATGCAAAATATCAAGAACAGGGCGGCTTCGTTCTACCCGTTCTTTGTGTATGGGGATATGATTTTGATTGGATTGTGTTCAGAGGAGTCTCAGCAAGATCTTGAGATACTTTCCACGCCTTGAAATATCCTGAAACTATGAAAACAGATTTGAAGTTTTTTAGCAAAAAGTGAGTTTTGGTCCTTGAGTTCTAGCGCAGCATTCAGGTTCTAGGCATTAGGTTTGCATTCTAACTTATGTATGGGATGAATTAGGGTTGAATTTTGAGCCAAAAGATCAATGCATTGATGTATCAAATATTTGATTTTCAATGAATATTTTTTCAATCTTTTTCATGTGTTTTTGATTCCAATCATGGCCAAACCTTCCTTTTTTTGATGTGCACGAATCTTCAACAACCAATGAGACCAAATGCTGCATAAAAAGATTCACATACATTTGTTTTAGTATTTTTTTCATATTTTATTTTATTAAATGAATTAATGGTGATTAAAAATTCAAATAAATAATAAAAAATGATGAAATAAATACCCTTTGGGCCAAATGGTCGTGCATAGCCTTTGGATGATGAATCTTGGAAGAAAATGTGGCCCATTAGCAATTTTGAGGCATTTGAAGTGAAGTTGACTTTTCAAAATTCCCAAAAATTTCCCAACTTCAACAAGGCATATCTTGCTCAATTTTTAAGCTTTGATCATGTTCTTGGACATTTTGGAAAGGTCTTGAAGTCCTTTAACCAATGCCTTTGGTCCCATGTCATTTTGATTTACCAATCTCAAGTTATGGTCTTTGACTTAAAGTTACTTTTTGTTGACTTTTGAAAATGACCTATAATGTTGAAATTGTTAACTTTTTGTGAGAGCATTTCTTGGACTTGAAGTGTGAAGAGGAGTTGTAGGAAATGTATTTATCTTCAAAATGAGCTTTGGATGTAATTTTTTTGATAAACCATGTGGAAGTTATGCCTTGGTCAAGTTACAGTTGACTTTTTCAACTGTCCAAATATGGAAACTTTTGCATCTTGAGACTTTTTGAGCCATGCCTTGAAAATCATGATCAAGAATTGATCAAATGATGTTTGTGGCTTCAAAATAAGATGTTGACCAAAAATTTGGACTTTTGACTGTCAAATGACCATTTTGCCCCTGCAGTTGACTGTAGGGCAATTAGGGTTTTTGACTGTGCAATTTTGTGCTGTAAGTCTTGAAACTTGGTATGTGGATGCTTGACAATGTTTATAGGCATGTGGGACTTGATTGGACCCTTGGAAACTTCAACTTCTTTTCCATAACCAAAACCCTAGTTTTTGACTGTTATGAGGCCCTTGAACTGTGCAACCCTTGGGGAGATTTTGAAGCATGCTCTTTGCAAATCTTGAAGAATATGGGAGGGAAAATTTTGGGGTACAACAGTTGCCCCTGTTCAATCTTCTTAGACCTGAGGATGCAGATTGGCTGACGTGCCTTTCGTAATCCGAAGGTGGAAGATGATTGAACACTAGAGTGCCCAGAAATTTGCGCTCACATAGTAATGTGATTGTAGGAATGGGCTTATTGATGCCATTTGGAGATTGATGGATAGGATGATGGGCTTATAGATGCCATGCTGAGATGTGATGGATAGGTGGATGGGCTTATAGATTCCATCTGGATGTCGATCGCGTAAGAGATTCCTTAGCGAGAACTTGCGTACCTGCAAAAGAAAGTGATTACCTGACCTGTTACAAGAGCTGGTCTTCAAACTCTTTGTGTAGATGCGCCCTGACTGGTTACAGGAATTGAATCTGGAGCTTCAAAAAGGTGATGAATGAACCAGGGACGGCTACTACCTCAACGGGACGGTGAGAGAACCTTGAACGATTACTACCTCAACAGTAACGCTGAGAGAATCTGGGGACGATTACTACCTCAACAGTAACGCTGAGAGAATCTTGGATGTCTTAAACTGGATAAGAAACAGGGAGATCTTAGGGTCGATCTGACTGAACCAGAGAAGGCCTTTGACTGGATAAGAAACAGGAAACTCTTAGGGTCGATTTAACTGAACCAGGCTAGGTCTTGAAATGTAGCTGAGAACTCAACTGGATCTTTCCTGAAAGGTAAAGGTCAGTCATATGCAATGCATGATATGGATCAAGCAATGATGTTCTCAACATAAATGAGATTTGTAAGATATGATGCGTATATGCATGCTATAATGTATGGAAATGTGATGTTTATGAACGTATGTTTTTCGTCTAGGAAAATAAATCCTTGACGGGTGCCGGGAAGTCACATCCTGGGCTGATGTTGGAGAATAATGCTTTGCTTCCGCTGGGGATGCTAGTTGCAAGAATACCGGTAGGAGAAGATAACTCCGTTGGGGAATAAACTAGGCGAATGGATTCCTCTGCGGGGAGAAGATTACTCTAGCGATCTTGCTGGGGAGCAATACTCTGTGGGAGTGAGGTACTTGCTAGGATGTTGATGATAACTCCGCTGGGAATACCATTGTTGTATTGGAAGTGTTAATAGACTTCGCTGGGGATAAGAAGACTTCGTCGAGAACGATCTTTCCGTGGCTTTTGGCTGAGGATAACCCAGTTATATCCTGGTAGGGAAATAACTCTTTGAATAAAGTCGGGAGACGCGTTCGTGCTCTGCGAGGGATAAGCTTCCAGAATCTACTGGGGATAAGCTTACTGCTGAGGAGATGGATTCAAACTTTCCTGGGGAAATCTTGATTGGACTCTCCTGGGGATTAAGATATCTGGTTATGTTCTTCAGCCGAACTCACCTTGGTACCTTGGTGGATGGAACAATTAGATTGCTCAGACAACTCTTTATTGCCCCTGTTTCTAATGTTACCTGTAATTAAACCTTTGTTTCGTATGCAAATATTCATGAGTTAGCAAATTATTGTCAATGCATATATCACAAATTGAACCTTGGACGTTCTTCGTAAAACAAAACAGAAAAAGGAAAAACAAAAGGAAATTTGTAACTGAAAAGTGATTTTTTGTATTGATTTTGAACTTGCCTGTAAATAGGCGTTTATATACAAGAGGCTGACGTCCTAGTAAGAGAACGCCGCCGAACGAAAGAATTTATACAAGTTTGTACAAAAGAAAAATAAAACAGTTGTGTGAAATGAATGATCGCACTGGGTTTCAACTTTGCCATCGCCTTTATGTCTTCGAGCGTCTCATCACTTGATGACCTTAGTTGAGGATGAAGTTGATTGATCGATGCCGTCTGAATTTGCTGTAGATACTGGATTCTGGATGCAAGGTGATCCAATGAGACATAGTATTACGCTTTATCCCTAACTTTTGCCTGGACCGCCCTTTCGGGTTTTCCGTCCATTGGGATACCCATTTTTGCCCAAGCCGCCTTTTCAGGTTTTCGACTTGCCGGGTGTACAGATTTTTTCATTTCATCCCTTCATTTTGCCCGAACCCTTTTGGTTCGCCGGGAGGCCCTAATTTTTGCCTAGGTATGTCAACCTAGCGGGTCTTTTTTCATGCGTAGTATCTTTTTACTATGTCTGCATTGGCGGGGTGAGGAAGGTCGTCACCATCCATGTTGGTTAGAATCATGGCTCCTCCTGAGAACACATGTTTAACCACAAATGACCCTTCGTACGTAGGGGTCCATTTGCCCCTTGGATCACTCTGAGGAAGGATGATACGTTTGATTACCAGATCCCCAAATTGATATTCTTGTGGTCTGACCTTTTTGTTAAATGCCCTGATCATCCGTTTTTGATACGTTTGACCATGACAAATAGCAGCAAGTCTCTTTTCGTCGATAAGGTTTAGCTGATCAAGTCGTGTCTGGATCCAATCATCTTCGCTCAGATCGGCATCCTTCATTATCTGGAGAGAGGGTATTTTCACTTCGATTGGTAAGACTGCCTCCATACCGTAGACCAAGGAGAAAGGGGTTTCCCCGGTTGACGTCCTGGATGAGGTACGGTACCCATGTAGAGTGAACGGTAACATCTCGTGCCAATATTTATAGGTCACTGTCATCTTCTGCACGATTTTCTTAATGTTCTTATTTGCTGCTTCTACAGCCCCATTCATCTTCGGTCTGTAAGGCGAAGAGTTATGGTGCTGTATCTTAAACTGCTCGCAGAGCTCAGTGATCATCTTGTTATTGAGATTGGTACCGTTGTCTGTAATTATCCTTTCTGGGACGCCGTACCGACAGATCAGGTTATGCCGAATGAACCGTGCCACAACAGTCTTGGTTACCGTAGCGTAGGAAGCTGCTTCAACCCACTTCGTGAAGTAATCAATCGCTACCAGGATGAAGCGATGCCCGTTGGACGCCGTAGGTTTAACCTCATCGATCATATCTATGCCCCACATTGCAAAAGGCCAAGGCGCAGTCAGAACATTTAGAGGAACTGGAGGAACATGCACCTTGTCTGCATAAATCTGGCATTTATGGCATGTCCGAGAATGTTGATAGCAGTCAGCTTCCATTGTGGACCAGAAATACCCTGCCCGAAGGATTTTCTTTGCCATAGTGTGTCCACTGGAATGTGTTCCGAAGGTCCCTTCATGTAGCTCTTCCATGATCCTTTCTGCTTCAGTCTTATCCACACAACGCAGTAAGGTCGAATCATGGTTTCGCTTATACAGGATGCCGTTGCTAAGGAAGAATTTCATTGCGAACCTTCTCAGAAACTTCTTATCATTGACAGATGCACCTTCAGGATATTCCTGAGCTTCCAAATATCTCTTCACCTCATGATACCAAGGTTTCTCGGTTACTAATTCAGTTTCAAGATCACAACAGTATGCCGGTTCGTCCAGTTTCCAGATAGTGACCTGGGGAGCCTCATTGTCCCATTTGACCTTGAACATAGAAGACATCGTAGCTAACACGTCCGCCAACTGATTCTCCTCTCTCGGAAAGTGTTCAAAGGTTATCTCTGTGAAGTGGGGGATCAAGGTCAACACACATTCTCTGTAAGGAATAAGATTCGGATGTTTCGTATCCCACTCGCCCTTGATCTGATTGATCACGAGAGCGGAATCTCCGAAGACACTCAGAAACTTGATCCTTAAGTCAATTGCAGCTTTGAGTCCCATGATGCACGCCTCATACTCCGCCATGTTGTTGGTGCAGTTGAAACATAGCCGGGCAGTGAGTGGAGTATGAGTGCCTTGAGGGGATATGATCACAGCGCCGATACCGTTACCCAAAGCGTTGGAGGCTCCGTCAAATTGCATAGACCATCGGGATCCTTCCTCAGGTCCTTCATCCGGTCCAGGTACTTCACAATCAGTCACTATCATGATGCTCTCGTCCGGAAACTCAAAGTTCATTGACTGATAGTCGTCTACTGCCTGATGTGCCAAGTGGTCTGCCAATACATTTCCCTTGATGGCTTTCTGGGTTGTGTACTGAATGTCGTATTCTGTCAAGATCATTTGCCATCTTGCTATTCTCCCAGACAGAGCAGGCTTTTCAAATATGTACTTTATAGGATCCATCTTTGAGATCAACAAGGTAGTGTGAGTCAGCATATACTGTCTCAGCCGGCGAGCATCCCATACCAAAGCGCAGCAAGTTTTCTCAATCAGTGAGTATCGAGTCTCACAGTCGGTAAACTTTTTGCTAAGGTAATAAATGGCGTGCTCTTTTCGGCCAGACTCGTCATGCTGCCCCAGCACACACCCCATTGAGTTGTCAAGTACTGTCAGGTATAGTATCAGAGGTCTCCCTTCAACCGGTGGCATAAGGATGGGTGGTTCTTGGAGATACTCTTTGATTCTGTCAAAAGCAGCCTGACATTCATCATTCCAACGTACTACCTGATCTTTCTTCAGCAGCTTGAAGATTGGTTCACAGGTGGCAGTCAGATGCGAGATGAATCGAGCAATGTAATTCAGGCGTCCTAGAAAGCCTCTGACCTCTTTCTCTGTCTTAGGAACTGGCATCTCTTGAATAGCTTTAACCTTGGCAGGGTCCACTTGAATGCCTTTATCACTTACAACGAAGCCTAGCAACTTTCCAGACCTAACCCCGAAGGTGCACTTGTTCGGGTTCAACCTCAGCTTGTACAACTTCAGACGGTCAAACAATTTCTGCAGATGATCAAGGTGCTCTTCCTCAGTTTGGGACCTTGCGATCATGTCGTCAACATACACTTCTATCTCATGATGGATCATGTCATGAAATAAAGCAACCATGGCACGTTGGTAGGTTGCCCCAGCATTTTTCAGTCCAAAAGGCATGACCTTATAGCAGAAGGTGCCCCACTGAGTAACAAAGGTAGTTTTTTCCATGTCTTCAGGTGCCATCTTGATCTGATTGTAACCTGAAAAACTATCCATGAAAGAGAACACCTTATGTTGAGCAGTATTGTCAACAAGGACATCAATGTGAGGTAGGGGGAAGTCATCCTTGGGGCTGGCCCTGTTCAGATCCCTGTAATCGACACACATTCTGACCTTTCCATCTTTCTTAGGTACTGGCACCACATTAGCAACCCACTGAGGGTAAGAAGTCACTGCAAGGAACCCAGCGTCAAACTGTTTCATAACCTCGGCTTTGATCTTCTCAGACATCTCTGGGCGCATATGGCGGACCTTTTGTTTGACCGGAGGGCAGTCTTCCTTGGTAGGCAAATGATGGACCACAATGTCGGTATCTAACCCTGGCATGTCTTCGTAGGACCAGGCAAATATCTCCACATAATCATGTAGCATCTGAGTCAACCGTTGCTTCACACTGAGCTCTAGGTTGGCACCAATCTTTACCTCCTTTCTGTCTGCCTCAGTACCCAGATTTATTGTTTCCACTGGCTCTTCGTGCGGTTGAATTGCCCTCTCTTCCTGGAGTAACAGTCTTGCAAGCTCTCCAGGCACTTCGCAATCATCTTCACCTTCGTCTTCGGCTAAGTTGATCGGATTTTTGAAGTCATAACTGGTAGTAGCAGAGTCGTTACCAGTGAGATCCAGAGTGGATTGAAACCTGTGTAGGTGAGTGTGTGTAAATACAGCTGTTTTGCAATATATAAAGAAAGGAAAGAAAGAAAAGGAGCATAAGATTTGAAATGCGAGAAAACGTCCAAGGTCTTTATTCATGATATATGAAATGACAATTTAATATACCCTCACGAATGGAGCCACGGTGCCCCGGGTAAGACACCGGGCCATAGAGTTTTAATTGTTTATTACAAATAACAAAACAAAGGAGTTTATTACTGCGTAACAAGAGAAACAGGTAGATTGTCCTTTTCACTCCAATTACTAGGTCCACTGTCAGTTGCCGGGTAAATCCAGCTGTCGAACTCAGCTTCATCCACTTCATCATCCTCCCTGATAGCATTCACTCCATGGTTAGGCATGGGAGCTGTCACCACGTTGGGCTTCTCAGGTGCCTCAAACTGTACCTCCTTGGCATCAATAAGGTCTTGCACCTTGTTCCTTAAGGCCCAGCAATCATCAGTAGAATGCCCCGGGCTATCAGAGTGATAAGCACAGCGGGCATTTGGATTGTACTTGGGAGAAGCTGTATTCACAACCTTCGGGGCTTCCCTAACAGTCACCAAATTAGTGGATAGTAACTGCGGCAAGATTTGCGATAAAGTCATACTCAGCCGGGTAAACTCTCTTCTGGGTCTTTCAGCCCTTTGAGGATTGGTTTGCCGAGGAGCGGCAGCAGGCTTTGCAATCATCACCGCGTTGACAGATTGGCGGCGCTCAGGTTTCTCTTGTCTTCTAGACCCATATACAACACTGGCCTCCTTTTTAAAGGGCTTCTTCTCAGAACTTGCAGATGCACCCTTCTGAATTTTGCCAGACTTCATTCCAGCCTTTATTCTCTCTCCAGTCAGGATAAGATCAGTAAACCCTGCAGGCGAGTTACCGATAAGATGGTTGAAAAATGGCCCAGATAGGGTCCCCAAGAACATGTTTACCAACTCCCGGTCAGTTAACGGAGGCTGCACCCTGCCAGCCAGATCCCTCCACTTCTGTGCATACTCTTTAAAACCTTCGCTTGACCCTAGCGACATACCCTGGAGTTGGGTACGTGTAGAGGCAAGGTCGGCATTATATTGATATTGCTTATAAAAAGTAGTAGCCAACTCCTCCCAGTTACGAACCTTGGTCCCATCCAGCTGATAGAACCATTCGAGATGAGTCCCTGAAAGACTCTCCTGGAAGAAGTGGATCCACAAGTTTTTATCCATAGTGTACGGTTGAATCTTCCGCACATAAGATCTGAGGTGTAGTTTGAGACAAGACGCCCCGTCATATTTGGTGAAAGATGGTGCCTTAAACTTGTGAGGAATAATCACACCAGTAGATAAGCCCAAATCTCCGAAATCCAGCCCAGGAACTTGTTGGATCTCCATTGCATTCAGTCTGTCTTCCAACTGCTTATACCGGTCTTCAGCCGGAGGATACTGTTCCTCATTGAAGTCAGTCTCGTTGTCAGAGACTACCGGACTAGGACCTTTTCCCCCTTGAGGACTACTCTTGCCTATAGAAGAACCAGCCTCTTTATTCTGCAGAGTGTTGCCAAACCTTCGGCCCGAGTTAAAAAGAACAGTTCTCTTCTTCTTCTTTTTCTCCTTCTTCAGGAGTAAAGCCTTCAGCTCTTCTTGGCCTTGAGCCAAACCCATGATCAGTTCCTGAAATTGCGTGTTCTGCGCCTGAAGAGCCTTGATAGACATCTCGATTGATGATGAGTCAGGATTCATGATGCTGAAATAAACAGCGAAGAACAGTAAGCGACCTAAAAAGAAGAATACCTGCTATGCACATGATGAATGGAATGCGTATGATTTATGTTTTCAAAGACAATCGGGCATCAACTTTGTAAACAAAAAGGAACACACTTCATTAGATTCAACTTTTAAACTTAAATTGTTCAACAGGTTGCCCTTAGGCGTTACATAAGAAGGAAATACTGAAAAGGGAAATAAAACTTTAAAAGGACATCCAGAGCTCCTTATTGATCCCATGGTCTCCTCTTCTCAGTACGGATGTAGTCATTCATAGCTCGCTCATTCTCCAACTGCTTTGTCAGCTTCTGGATCTTCAATTCCTGCTCATTGAACTTTTCCCGATACGAATCCCGTTCTTCTCGCAGTTGCGACCAAGACCTCTTTAATGTCTCATAATCAGTAGGTATCTGAGGAGGGAGGACAGTTGGAGGAACACCATTTTTGTCAGGATACTCAAGAATGATAGTTCTGACGGCTTCGTATGGCATACCTAACTTCTGGGCACGGATATGAACCCATTTGTAGTAGGCTTCCATAGGTAGAGAAGTCTTTGGCCCTAACTCTTGTGGGTCAGCTTTATGAACTTTATCCCAAGCCTTGATGAACCTACGACGCAGCTCGTCACTATCTACCTGAAACTCAAAACTGATGTGAGGAACCAACATCTCATGGGGTCCTTCTCTTCTGGCCCTTCCAAACTGACGGACGCTAGACATGGATTGTAAGAGATTCCTCCTTGAGTACCAATCAGAGGAACATTAGGGTATTCTACGCAACGATCAATAACAGCTATCTCATCCAAACCTCTGCAAGTCCAAATGATGTCCTTATCGGTGAGAGACATTAACCTATGAGCCCAACCTCTTCCTTCTTGGTTCTTCAGCACGAACTTAGGGAGGTGCGAAATAAACCACCTCACCAACAAAGGGATACAACACCAGAGAGTTCCTTGTCTTCGGGCAGTACGAGCATGAAGTTGTTGCAGGATGTCACCCAAGAGAGTGGGCACAGGATTCTGAGACATAAAGATCCTTATGGCAGTGACATTGATGAAGTTGTCAGGATTGGGAAACAAGACTAGCCCATAAATTAAGAGAGCCAAGATGTCTTCATATGCCCTAAAGTCCAAGTCATTCCAGGAACTGTTAGCTTTACCAATCAGAAACTTGGCAAAGAAACCCTTAACTCCGCTTCTAGTCACCCAGTTGTCCATTACTTCTTGATGTGTCAAAGGAAGAGCTGCAGCAACCTCCTCAAGCCTGAGGGTCTTTTCCCAACCAGTAAAGGGAGTCTGATCCAAGATAGGGATGCCAAGCAAATCAGCGAACTCTTCCAGGGTAGGGACCAGCTGGAAGTCTTGAAAGGTGAAGCACTGGTACAGAGGGTCATAGAACTGGGTCAGGACACTCATCAACTGTTGATCTCACTTTGCAGTGACTAAGCTGAGAAGAGAACCATGCCTCTGGATGAAGGAAGTGGTATTTGGAATCCTGCTAACCAACTCTTCAAGCAACTCAGGTGAGTGAACAAAGTTGAACCGGATAGTATTCCTTCGCATAGGCATCATGATGTCCTACAAAACAGAGCAAAGGTGAAACCCTCTTGTCTTTGAAATGGTCAGTCCTTATGCAGGATGCATGCAATGCTAATGATGTTATGATGTTATGATAAAGCACACCACAAATATTTACAAAGGCAAACATGTAAAGGCACACAAGTCACACAAGACAAACCCTTAAAGTTTAGGCCAGCATGAGGTCTAGGTATTACCCTCTTTCAGTTTGTTGGTTCATACTTGTCCTATCAAAGTAACCGGGTTCTTAGAGGATCCCAATATCATTGACTACCCTCAATCGGTCATAACTCCAGCATCGTAATATTTTCTTGCGGCCAGAACCATCACGAGAGTTTAGCCTCAATGGGCGTAGCATACTGCTACTGTTCTAATGGCCAACTTGTGTCATTTAAGGTTCTAAGGTCTGTTGGTGCTTAATGACTCCTCAGAAGACCCATATTCTCCTCGTTGCAACACAAGGGATATCGGTACAGACCAAAGTGCCACACCAACGTAGCCACTGCTTCACCCGTGTCGGTCTACGCCGGACAGGTCCCTCACAGCTTATCCTACCTAAACAGGGTATCCCCAGATCCGGGTTAGGATCTATGTAACTCCTATGCAACCCACAATTTAAAGCAAACGATTCAGACAATTAAAAACACAAGTGATCTTAGTCCTAAGGTACACCTCACTTTTAAAGTATCCCCAGCAGAGTCGCCAGTTCTGTGATCGGTGGATCTGGAACTGACTGTTTAACGCTGGTTCGCGAAATGTCGCGGAAGCAAGAGTCACCACCGTCTTTTATTTTCTCCAAATGGAAAGGACAAAAGCACAGAAAAATTCCTTATAGAGATTGCTCTCGGTTCGGGAGGTAGATTATAGAAAGGGAAGGTGTTAGCACCCTTTCTATCCATGGTTATCCATGGGCTCTTAGATACTTGCTCATTTGTGTTTTCAAAATTGTTTGTTTGCTTTTCAACTGTGGGTTTTAAAAAGGTTTCTTTGAAAATTTCAGTTCGACTCTTGTATCAGTCCTCAAGAGTGCTTGAAAAGTTGCTTTCGAAAGCTTTTTGAAAAGTGTCGGTGTGAAAAGTATTTTTGAATTTTGTTTTGAAATTAGAGCAAGTATCTAGAGTCGTCTACCTACCCTAAGGAATTCGTCTGTGTAAATGTCCTTGAAGTAGTGCCATCCCACCATTGAGGGGTAGGTAGCACCACCGTCGGAGGTGTTCGGGTCAATTCGAGGGTTCGGGACATGGTGATCACCGGAGCAATAGGAAGACACCTTAGAAGCTACCCTCATGCCATGTTCATGGACATGAGGACTTACTAAGACATCCTCTACTCGACGACCACCTTTCGAGGGGCAAGGCAACAATGAGGCGTACCCTAGGGGTGGTGTGTGATTTGTGTGTCATGTTCATTTATTTTTGTCTTGTCATGCATTGGTGATCTACGCGTTGCTTTTATTTTGACATTCATTCTTTCATGCAATAGTTAACAGTTAAAAGATGCGGAATTAAAAGGTCCTACGCTATTACAAAAGGCGCGGGTCCACATCACCAAATAAATCCAAGACCCGATTTGAAATAAAATAAAAATGCGGAAAAGATAAATGTCTAATTAAGCTATTACATGGCTTTGGGAGAATTACATGAATATTCACAAAAAGAAATAAAAATGCGAAGAGAGTTAAAGTCGGGAATGCGAGGGCGTTGGACCCTTTTAAGGAAATTAAATTACAATTATGAAATTAATTAAATTCAATGAGAAAAGAGAAGTTATTTTTTGAGTTTTTGAATTTATGGAGTTTAAGAAAATTAATGGAAAGTTATTTACAAAATAATAATTAATAATTAAATAGGGTGAAAAAAGAAAAAAGAAAAAAATTATAAAACCCTAATTCTACATTTTTTAGTTTGTTACAACAAATATTAAAATTTAAACCTAGAATTAAAACTAACTTAATTGTTAAATTTATTTACAAAAAAAGCATTAAATAAAATATATTTTTATTTTTGTCTTTCTGATTTTTTTTATTTATATTTAAAAGATCAATTTTATGGAATTAAATAAAATAGAGAAAAGAATTAAAATAACTAATAGAAAAGAATAAAAGAAATAGAGAAAAGAATGCAAACATGGGGGGTTTGTAGGCCCATTTGGAGGTATGATCAGCAGGAATTTGGCCGATTGAAGCTTGGCCTGGTTGACTTTTCAGTGCGCGTGTGGCATGGTCAATGGAGGTGTATGATGGACCTCTCCTCCTGGCTTTTGATTTGATCTTAGTGGCCGTGTGGCACGCTTGGATAGTGAACGTATGGTGGACGTCTGGGCTTGTGGAGTACCTGAACGTATTGCAAAGAAAAATAACAAGAATATGGGGGGACCTGGGATTCGAACCCAGGTCCCAAGGCTTGCCAGCGTTACTTTCCACCAACTATGCTGCATGTTCATTCATAAATATAATGTGATAAAATTATTATATGTGAAAAAAACACGTTTATGGGTAGAAACAAAAAAAACACGCTAAAGCATTTGAATGATCCAACCAGGCTATGACAACTCATCTTCTTCCTCGTTCATTCTTTATTTTGCCTGAAACATAACATAAGATTGCGGGGGTTTTAAACCCCCACTATATGACACACAAAAAAATAGCGAATAGAACCCTGTCGCTCATAAATTGAGCGCGACATATGGAATTGGTTCTTCATGAGCTTCTGATTCCAATGATGCCACTTAGGTTGGCTAATGTTTCCCCAAGCGTAAAGCCCTAATTCATGGTTCCTGCAACCCTAAAAAACAGCAATGGCAATTCTCTGTACAAGCAGTGTTAATTCAATTCAATGATACCATGAGTTTTGTTGAGTTCATATTAGTATAAAACAAGCATTAGAATGTATGAATATGGCGTGAAAAGGTAAATACGATTATGAAAAATATCAAGAACAGGGCGACTTCGTTCTACCCGTTCTTTGTGTATGGGGATATGATTTTGATTGGATTGTGTTCAGAGGAGTCTCAGCAAGCTCTTGAGATACTTTCCACGCCTTGAAATATCCTGAAACTATGAAAACAGATTTGAAGTTTTTTAGCAAAAAGTGAGTTTTGGTCCTTGAGTTCTAGCGCAGCATTCAGGTTCTAGGCATTAGGTTTGCATTCTGACTTATGTATGAGATGAATTAGGGTTGAATTTTGAGCCAAAAGATCAATGCATTGATGTATCAAATATTTAATTTTCAATGAATATTTTTTCAATCTTTTTCATGTGTTTTTGATTCCAATCATGGCCAAACCTTCCTTTTTTTGATGTGCACGAATCTTCAACAACCAATGAGAGCAAATGCTGCATAAAAAGATTCACATACATTTGTTTTAGTATTTTTTCATATTTTATTTTATTAAATGAATTAATGGTGATTAAAAATTCAAATAAATAATAAAAAATGATGAAATAAATCCCCTTTGGGCCAAATGGTCGTGCATAGCCTTTGGATGATGAATCTTGGAAGAAAATGTGGCCCATTAGCAATTTTGAGGCATTTGAAGTGAAGTTGACTTTTCAAAATTCCCAAATATTTCCCAACTTCAACAAGGCATATCTTGCTCAATTTTTAAGCTTTGATCATGTTCGTTGACATTTTGGAAAGGTCTTGAAGTCATCTAACCAATTCCTTTGGTCCCATGTTATTTTGATTTACCATTCTCAAGTTATGGTCTTTGACTTAAAGTGCCTTTTTGTTGACTTTTGAAAATGACCTATAATGTTGAAATTGATAACTTTTTGTGAGGACATTTCTTGGACTTGAAGTGTGAAGAGGAGTTGTAGGAAATGTCTTTCTCTTCAAAATGAGCTTTGGATGGAATTTTTCTGATAAACCATGTGGAAGTTATGCCTTGGTCAAGTTACAGTTGACTTTTTCAACTGTCCAAATATGGAAACTTTTGCATCTTGAGACTTTTTGAGCCATGCCTTGAAAATCATGATCAAGAATTGATCAAATGATGTTTGTGGCTTCAAAATAAGATGTTGACCAAAAATTTGGACTTTTGACTGTCAAATGACCATTTTGCCCCTGCAGTTGACTGTAGGGCAATTAGGGTTTTTGACTGTGCAATTTTGTGTTGTAAGTCTTGAAACTTGGTATGTGGATGCTTGACAATGTTTATAGGCATGTGGGACTTAATTGGACCCTTGGAAACTTCAACTTCTTTGCCAGAACCAAAACCCTAGTTTTTGACTGTTAGGAGGCCCTTGAACTGTGCAACCCTTGGGGAGATTTCGAAGCATGCTCTTTGCAAATCTTGAAGAATATGGGAGGGAAAATTTGGGGTACAACACACCCCAAATGTTTGTGGTACTCCAATGGATCCACTTATGTTTGTTCTAATCTTTGGGTGTGTAAAATCTATGTCTAAAGCTTAAGAGATAAAAAGAAAGATGCAAGAGGGGAATGCATGCAAAAGAGAAAACATGGGGAAAAGAAAGAAAAATTACAAAGGTCGCTCGGTTGAGCCCTGTGACCAGATGCCTAGTATCCCTTTTAAGGAATCAGAGCATCATAGTTCGGCTCAATAGTTTCCATTTGTTTTTTATTTTTTAATGAACAATATTAATTTTGCCTTCTGCCACAACTCGACCTTTGGAGACTTACACCTCAGCAAAAAAGTGAATTAACATGTTCTTTTAAAAAAGTTTGGAAGAAAAGCCCGAAGGAAAAAAGAGTTTGTGTTGGTTGGTCTTTTTTTGCATATAATATCTAGTTGGTCTAAAGAGAGAGATATTAGCCACTTCTCCACTTATCCATGAAAGAAGACTTTGAGACTTGAACCACACAAAGGCCTGGAATGGAAGAATAATAATATCGAGAAGAAACTCGCTTATCATCTCCCATACTCCATAAAGGTATGATTCTCATCAGTAATTTTTAAGTGTTTTGAAGTTTGCAAGAAAAAGAAGTTTTTGTTTTAATGAGATATAAAAGAAGAAATAAAAGTCTAAGGGGGACTAGAAAAATAGCCCTAAAGTTGTCATGCATTATTGATCCTATAGTTATGGATAAGAGAGGGAAACATCTATCTAATATTGGCATACATGGATACAAGCCTAAGGTCTATTCAATCCAAACTTAGAAAAGAATGAATTGAAGGTCCTATGGGGAGAATATGATAGGGGATTCTAATAAAGGAGGGAAAACGGATGATAGATCATCACCAAAGGGATGACCAAGTATTAAGAACACTCAGCATTTGTTACAAAACAAAAGCCATAGATGGAAATCTTAAACACACAAAGAGAGGTGGATAAGATGCATTAAAGGTTTGACGGGAGGGAAAGATGTATGGAGTATGAGAAAAAATAGGAGAAATGGAATACAATAGAACCACACCATCATTGTATGCTATGATAAAAAATTTGCCCTAAACTATGCGTACAAGTTTTTACATACAAACCTTTTAGTCAAGGTAAAATCCTAAACATGCCCCTAAATCAAAATTAGGTTGTAAATAGGGAAAATGCTTGAAAAATTAATTCAATTAAATTCTAACTTCCTAAAGACTTATAAAAGTCAGAAACATGATTTAAATATCTTGGATTAACTTGAAGAAGTGAAAATTATTGGGAATCATCAAGACTAGTTGACAAAAGGGTCAAACTAGAGAATTTTAGCAAAATATTTGTGAAGAAAATGTAAGGTCAAAAGTTAAAATTCAACAAAAATGATTTTTGTGATTTTAATTCATCCAAAAAATTTAAACATATTTTCTTTGATTATTATAAGTAAAGGAAGTTAGGTTTTCAAATGTTTCTTTAAGCCTAAGCAAGAATAAAGACCAAGAACTAATATTTATTTCTAAAATTTTGAAAAAAATGAAAACTGAAATGTAAGTTAAATTAAAAATTATGAAAAATTAGTTTAATAACTAAAAATCAGCAAGTCTATTTTTATGGAATTTTATCACTAGAGGAAAATATCAAACAAAAATTATTTGCACCATATAACAAAAAAAAGATATACCTAAGGGTTGATTTTATTTCCTTGTCACGAAATTTTAT
Organism: Vicia faba; assembly: GCA_948472305.1. Lineage (NCBI taxonomy): Eukaryota > Viridiplantae > Streptophyta > Magnoliopsida > Fabales > Fabaceae > Vicia > Vicia faba. The sequence goes on along the minus strand of OX451740.1, from coordinate 1,195,938,872 downwards.
AAAATAAAAAAAAATTATTTTTATGAAATATATTCAAAATGAAACTCAGTATATTTTTTTGTAAATTTTTTAGGGTAGTAAAAATTTAAAAATAAAATTCTAGAACCTAAAAGATGATCAAAATCCTAATTGAACTAATTGATTTATTTAATCTTCTAAAAATGATAAAAATAAGAAATAAAATTCATAATATGAAAATAGGCTAAAAATATTGTCTAATATATTTTTTTTGATAACTTTTGAGTGAGGAAATATATTAAAACAAAATTAAATAAAACAAATAAAAATGCATTAAAATTAAAATATGCTAAATACTATTACACCTTTTAAAATCCAAACACGATGTAAAAGAAAATCAAAGCATGTTCTATTAGAAACAGACATGTCATCATCCCTGTTCTCTAGCCATACGCTGACGTGTTTGTTCAATTTGTCATGCTTATTTTAGATCGCAATTTCTCTTTCATTTCTTAATGAAATTAAACATCAAAGTTCAAGATCAAAATATGTAGAATACAATAGGATTAAGAATTGCATGAAATGGTGCATTAATCATAGATAAATTAAGGCGAGAATGTTGTTGTATGAACATGATTTCAACTTTTCAAAACTAACAACCAGATTTCAGATCCACATATCTCATTCATTTCTAAACCAAATCATTTGATCCAAACATCAAAGTTCATCACAAAAGTGAAAGGGACAACAAGATGAACATAAATTTCCCAAATAATGTGAGATTAAATAGAGATCTGAGCATGAAAGCATTGTTTCAATCAAAGTTTCAAGCAACTTGCAGAGCACTATTTACACATTAACTCACACATGGATATACATCAGATCTAAGATCTGGCCATCTAATCCACAATGCACATAATCTTCAACAAGAATGCAAACTGAATCACGAATTTGAGTTCAATGATGCTTGCATCAGTAAAGAAACAAGCACATCCTAAGGGAACAAGGTATATACAAATAAGTGCTTTGGCAAAAGCACACAATCAGGGTGTACTGACTCAGAGGATGAGGGGTATGAAGAGAAAATTCTTTAGCTAGGGGGAGCGGATCACCCAAAGCGAAAAAGCGAGAGACTGAGATGAAAAAAAAAAGAATTATTTTAGCTAAGTGGAGCGGATAACCCGAAGCAAAGAAGTGGGTAGCAAAGTGTCAGCAATGGCCATTGCGAACTCCTGACAATTGGTGGGGGTTTAGACCAAACCCTTTTCCATATAACCGACTCGATACACATTATCTACACAAGTCCAAAGCATTAACGTACAATGTGAGCTAAGAATGACACAAACGAAATGCGGGGGTTGATTGTGAACCCTTTCTTCTCGCCTCCTTTTGAGGACTTATTGGGGGTGGAGGGATATGCGAGCATAAATGTAAACACACCTGGAGAATACCTACTTCAAAGGTAGGATTTTAAACTAGCACAAGTAGCACACATAATGCACATAATGCGGAATTGCCCTAAACTAGTCTTTAAATAAACCAAAGGGATTCTTGACATGATCAGCAACAGAGATCCCCGTCATACATCTCTATTCCCACTTCTCATGGCAAGGAAAGCAGTAAAATCCCAACTTGACATGATCTCTAGAAAGAAATAAGATGCAGAAAAAACATAGAAGGGAAATGTACCAAACAAATAACAATCCGTAGATGCTAAGCAATAACAAAGAAACCCATAAAAATTCACGAGCTACTATCAATAATAAAGAAAATACCATCAGCATAAGCATCAAAGCGTTAACAAATCAAGATCAAAATATGTAGTGGATGCATCCGAATATCAAAATACACATGCACGAAACGTAGTTCACACAATATACGCAAATAACAATCACACAGCAGAATATGTAGCGGACACATGCGTGTGATGCTAGAGTACCTACAAGAAATACAATCTATACAGTATATGAAATAACAATCACATGGAGGAATGTGTAGTGGAAACATCCGTGTGATTCCAAGGTACCTGCACGAAATAAAATCCATACAGTATATGAAATAACAATCACACGGCAAAATGTGTAGCGGACACATCCGTGTGATACTAGGGTACCTGCATAAAAATAGGATTTATGCAAGAATGATATCATTTACACATCATACGCAAACTTTCACTAACAAGTGATCGCATAAAGTGCCTTTCAACCAATAATAATATGATAATTAAATGTTGAAGGCCTAATAGTGTACCTTGCAAAGCATTCACAAAAGGAGTTAGAATTAACAAGGCAATATGTGCAAACATGCATTGAAATAAAGCAAAAACTGTTGTTTCTATCTGGGTAACCGGTTACCATAACTGGGTAGCCGGTTACCAAATTTTGAAAAATTGAGAAAATAGCTACTGACTTGAGGTAATTGGTTACCATATTTGGGTAACCGGTTTCCCAAGCCAAAAAAATCTGTGAAACGCTACTGTAAGTCGGGTAATCGGTGAGCATAATTGGGTAACTGGTTATCGCGTGCAAATTGGATTGGGCCTTGACTTGAAAGCGTGAGCCCGACACGATCGTAAAGTGCCACGTCATTATCTGTACGAAATATTCAAAAAGTTCCAACACGAAAAATGAAGATAATCAAATCTATGATGGATTTCCGAAAGAACAAGTTCAATCGAGTAAAGGACGAGGGAGTTATGAATTTTTGAAGTTTCACTGATGCTGTGTCAGGCAAAAATAATTTCCTGTGCAGAATTTTATTGCGTCATGCGCGAAGAAGATAAAAAACGAGAACCTTCAGGTCACCGTTTGCTTTTAGCATATGAAGATAAGTTATATTAGACAAAATTTATGAACCAACGCCAGCGGATCCATCTCAGTACGATAACAATTGAGTAAAATATGAATTTTACCGTGCCAAACATAAATATCAATGAATTCCGGCTTAGCACAAACATGTCTTCAGAAACTCAAAATTCACGGGTCCTTCCTTCGTGAATCAGCTTATAGCCTCCAAATACGACATCAAAATGACATCGAAATAGATTTTTGGCAATTAAAACCATGCGCATACAACATTCCATCTAAGAGTTATGAATTTTTATAGTGCACACGAAATAACGGTTCAACCCACTTTTCCTTTGTATTTTTTCACTATATAACTTCCAATAGAATTGCTTATTCGGAGACCTTCCTTCGAGATTTAGCTTTTGGTTCGAACACGAAAGTTGAAGAGAACCTCGAGACGGTCTCAAAAACTCAAGAATAAATTCAAAAATCCATTCCAAATGGGAGATATGAATTTCCAAACTTAAATCATCTGAAAAATCGTTTCTCATTTGCACTGCTTTAAATTCAACGAAAACACCCAAATCTTCCGCAACTTGATATGCATTGAACAAATACGTGAGATTTATTATGTTGAAAAAAGTACCTTGATCCCATGAGAATGGATCCAATGATATGCATGTATGTGCATGTTGACAAAGTATAAGCCAATTAAAAATAGAAAAATAAAGAGGGCAAATTTTGAGGTACAACGACTGCCCATATTCAATCTTCTTTGACTAGAGAATGAGATTGGAAAACATGTTTCGAACAATCAAGGTGAAAGAGGATTGAATACTTAATAGAACCGTATCATTGCACTTTTTTTCTATTATCAGGAAATGTATGCTAGGCCGAGGGAAGACATACAAAAGTAAAGAGGTTTCAATGCATCTGAAGCTTGGTATTCTTAAGAGGTTTAGTATCTTTGCTTGCTTGGTTTCAATTCGAAGGATGGGAATTCTACATGACTCTTTATGTCAAGTGTTGACTTCTTGTTAGTTAGGCAGTTCTTTTCCTTAGCTTTTACCTTATGCTTTAGAATATTCCCTTCCTCTCCTCCCATCTTCTTTAATTTCAAAAATCTTCTCCCTCATTTTCAAAATTCTTCTTGTTTTCTAACTTGAATCGCTTTCATAATAAGCATGGAGTTAGGTCCATATCTTTTTAAAAATATTTTCTTAATTAAACTTTAAACAAATTAATCATACTTTGACATTTTTTGTGAGAAAACTAAAAGTCAATCAACCTTATTCAAACAAGTTTTGCCACTTTGTCTTTTTACTTTAAATTTTTTTTAAAAGATCAGACTCTTGTCAATCCTTGTAGTGATGCGAGCTACTATACTTCTATGATATGTAGTTAAGTGGGATATTTTCCACTTGGTTGTTGAGCGAGGCTTTGTTGATTTTAAAATCCAAGGTACATCCTTCACTTTAAGATGATGCAAATTCTACTTTCTAATAATTGTGGGTAGTAGGTATGATTTCCACTCGGATATGACGATGCTATCTCTTCTCTTAAAATTAACCAACACACTTTGTGTTTTAAAATTTTTAAAGGTGAACTACGAGTACCCTGATCCCATATTGCACGGAAGGTTATATGTAGGCATTAAATGTTCGCAACTGTGACGAGTGAAAAAATTGTAAAAAATACTTCTCTTCTCACATCCACCATCTATTTTTGTATACAACACATATAGCCAAAATATACAAATTTTCAAAGAGGTTCTTGCAGAGTACCATAGATGTTTAGGGTGATAATACCTTCCCTTTGAATAACCAACCCCCGTACCTAGATTCTCTCCCCCTCTTTTTCAGTTATTCGCTCTTTTCCCATTCCTCTGGAAATAATAAAGCGCGATGGTGGTTTTTATTTGATATGTGCGAGTTAATTCAATCCAATGGCTTAGTCTCAACATTTCTACCGCTACAAAAAATGGCGACTTCACTGGGGAAAGATCGACCAAATACTGGTCCATATCTAAGTGGGTTGAGCCTATCTTTGTTTATTTGTGTATGTACTATTTGTTGTTATATATATTGTTTGTCTAGATAGTCCTGGTTTTTAAGGCGCTTGGTGATTTCTCATAAGTCCTCTACTCGGACTTGGGCAAACTTAATATAGGACGAGTGGTATAGTCATGTTAATTTTGATGGAGTAATCCCAAAAAAGGAGACATGAGATCCCCAATCAGTGGAGGCCCCTTTGACTGTAGTATCATTTACCGAGTAATCAGGAAGACGTGTTGCTTTTGACTTGGGAGCCTGCTGAAGCTAAGGACCATAGAACCCTTAACCCATTATGGCCTTTTAGGTGTAGTGTGGAAACTAAGATGGAGTAATCCGAAAATGGTTGTCACGCGAGACAACACACAGACGAGTTTTTCCTGAGAATATTAATAATTACCGAGTTAATCAGAATGTTGGTAATATCCGAAGGAAGAATGTAGACTTTGTGAACCTTTTAGAACCTTATTTGGAAGGTGATTGTTTATTAGTCCATACCTTGTTGGTAGTATCTTTGACTTTATGCTCGCGACGTCGAACCTATGAACCCCTCATGTTTGTGATCTTGTGTGTGATTGTTGCATCATGCATTCATGCACCCACGAGCATTCTTTAAAAAAATTGTTTCAAGGGACTTAATGTTGACTTTTTGCAAATGTCCCAGGTACTTTTTGACCATGGATTCTAGAAAAATAATGACTCAGAAGTACAATTTCAAGGATCCTAAGATAGAGGAATTAATGAGTTTGATTCCCGAGATTGAGAGCTCTACGGATTTCGGGAAGAAGTATGGATCCAATGTGCCTCTTATTAAGCTAAATATGAAGGAGGGTACTCTTTATATATTGGTCCAGTTCTATGATCCGTTGTGCCGATGTTTTACTTTCCCTGATTATCAGCTGATGCCCATATTGGAGGAATATTCTTACTTACTTAGCTTACCTATTACTGACTGTGTTCGTTTAACCAACTTATAGGGAGAGCCCAAGTATCATGAGATTGATGCTATAATTCATTTGGAGAAGTATTAGATTGAGGCTAACATGAATACCAAAAGGAGGAACGAGAGGTTTACCTGCTCAGTTTTTATTGGAGAAAGCTTGCTACTTTGCTAAGATGAAGAGTACATTTGCTTTTGAGGCTATCTTTGTTTTGCATGCTTACGGGTTATTCTTATTTCCTAATGTCGACAAATTTATAGATGTCAACTCCATTAGGATCTTTTTGATTGGGAATCCAGTACCTACACTTTTAAGAGATACTTAGTATTCCAATCATCTTCGGGATTTTTATCATGGAGGGATGATCATTTGTTGCACACCATTGTTATATCAGTGGTTTATTTTTCACTTACCTCAGTTTCACTAGTGCAGAAATGACTTTTTACATCGGGCGAAAATGACTTTTTACATCGGTTCTGAGTCCGATGTAAAGTCAGGCGATATAGTAAATCAGGAACTTTTTACATCGGTTCTGGGTCCGATGTGAAAAAGACAGTTAACACATCGGTTATAAGCTAAGCCTGATTTAAAAAACAATTATAACATTATTTTTTTTAAAATTGACGCAACATTTTACATCGGGCTAACGTGTGGGCCGATGTAAAATATACCATTTTTACGTCGGTTAGGCTTAATGCCCGATGTAAAAGATACAGTCTTGACAATTTTTACATCGGTTGGTATTAATGACCGATGTAAAATGTAAGCAATTTTTTTTGAATAAATTATTTATTTTTTGGATGATTCCCTCTAAAATAAAAATTGGTACCTATTTTTTCATATTTTTCCAATACCAGATAGACTAAATTTAGGTTGCTATATATATGTCATAGCTTTCCAACACCACATAGACCACATCTAGGTCGATATTTTTATATTTTTCACAACAAAATTACAAAATGAAAAATTGTATTGCAAACTTGAATTGTATCACAACAAACAAACTGACAACAAACTTACAAATATATATTCTTCACAAAACATACAAAAATATTCAACTATTTATAAGTCTTTTTCCAAACTTGAATTAACAATATAAAATCCACAAGTAGATGAGTTATAGCTTTGGTAGACAACACCAAAATCACATTGCGTGACAATAAATAATAACAATTAACATCAGTAAAAAAATATCAAGAAACCCAATACATGTGCAAGAACCACATGTAATGTGCAAAAACTCAATAGTAACAATTATGTGCAAAAACCACAACTTAGATAATTCTATAAAACTAACCAGATAAAGCTTAATTTTTATATAACTCAAAGAAACATTTTGCTCAACAGAGTCGCAAATCATACAAATCATCTTGTGTTAATTATGTTGGGTCATCAAATACCTATAATACATAATTATAACAATATAGAGTTATTCTCTAAAAATTCATATTAACTTGCAAAACAAAAAATAAATAACAACGTAAAGTTATTTTTATTACATGCATCCAGTTATCGGTTATATTGGCAGAGACAATTTCCAACATATTTTCCATCACATAGTATCCACAATCATTAGAGTTATGTTGTTGCCTTGTCTACAATTGAATGATATAATTAGTGAATATTTATCATAAATTTAACTATAAAATTACAATTTACATCACACTTACATTGGGATGAAGCCATGTAGCCTTTTTCTATTTCCATTTGCCATTTGATGAATCCCAAAAGAACTAATACAGAAAGATAAACATCACATAACTAAATTTACTCGCCAATGAAAAATCACATAATTATTAATTGCCAATGAAAGTCACATGAAAGATAAACTTACTTTGTAATAATTTTCTTCGTGTTCTGGTCAATTTCCCGATGAAGTGAACAAAATACGACAACTAAATTGTCTCTTGGACACATGACTATTAATTGCCAATGTCTCCTATACGTGTGTGTGGAAACAGAAAAGTCACATAAAATATATATGTTATCAAAATTAAATAATATAAAACACAATTTCATAAAAATTCTTACCCATGAATTAATGGTAGTAAGTGACACACTCTGTTTTCACACGTAACTTTTATAGTGCGTAATTTTTAATATCCTCTTGAGATTTCGCTCCATTATCATTATAAATACACCTAGTAAGGTCCATAAATCCATATAATTCTAAAATGGAATTCTCAAGACATACACGATGAATATACCTGAATAATTTTAAAATAAACATTAGTATCAAAGTGATGAGAGATATAACATATTAATAGAGATTGACTTTAATAAAATAATAAAATGTACTTATGTGCACCAAATTTGTAGAATAGACACGTCAAGCCAATGACCTAAACCCACCAATAACTCTCTGATACACTTAGTTGAATATAAAAATTAGAGACACTCGCACAATGACTTAATTGTATTTCTAAATGGTTGTCATCCATTTTCAAAACCATGAGTAACAATCTCTGAAAATCATCAACTTCCACGTCTTTTGTGCTTTCTTTTGTGCTTCCTTTTGTAGCTGAACAACTTCCTTTTCCGCTTCCATCGATAATTTCCATTTTTCAATGCATTTAATATTATTTGTGCTTTGTGATAAACCCATAGACTTAAGTGTCTCCATTAATGATTGTTGAAACATCTTACACTCTTCAACCAACTTTACTTCAAGTTCAGCTCTAAGTTTTGTTTCCAATGTTGTAATTTGTTCATTTACGTCAATATGTTGATGTGACCTTCCAAAGCAAGTGATTTGTTTATGGCGTTTTCCAACACCACGAACACGACCTCCATGCTCAGATGTTCCAATGGATAATGTTAAGATATCGTTACGTCCAACCGGAACAATTGCACATTTTTCAGCTTCTTGAACTAGAGAATCCTACAAAATGAAAAAACCACAATTAATCAATCACAAATATAATGATACTTGAAGTATTTTTCATTGTTTACTTACAATTTTTTCAGCAACCTCTTATGTAGACTTTGATGTGTATTCTCCTCCTTTCTTTTGTCGTGATCTCTTCCATAACTCATAGCGTGATGGTGGATATGGACTACCATTATCATATAATGTGGAATTATCTCTCGATGATGACTTTTCTTTCATAATTTTCTCCTCAAGCAAGTGATACCCTCCACGAGACAATAAGTGTGGGCATACATTCTTAGCCACATTATCCTTACCCTTTTTACTTTTTTCCTATTATAAACTCAAAAAGTTATTAATCACTAAATATAATAAAAAAATTATGCACACAAAAACATATAACTCCTACTAACCTTAAATTCAGGGGTATCTCAAATCTTGAGAAACTCTTTCCATGCATCTTCTGTAATAAAGTTATACCTGACATATGGAGGAGGATTATTTTCTATGGGATGATTAATATATCTGTCTGTGAGTTGTGTCTTAAAACCTCTCCATCGCTCTCCCGCATATTTAATCCATTCTTTCTTCAACCTATCCTTCTTTGGATCATTACATTCTGGAATAGTGAAATGAGCCTACAAATATAGTATATGTCATTAGTTGTTAATTAGTATATGATTATAAAATATAATAAAGTGTTGTATTTAAAATACCTGAATATCAGTCCAAATAGCATATTTTACGCCTTTATCTACTTCTTTCTAATCATTTTTCACAATACTACAGTACTGGCGAGCAATACATGCTATATAACTCTTAAAATGTGTATCATTTTTACCAATACCAATACATTCATAGGTTCTTGGATTAAACTCGACCTTTATCTTTTCACTTGTTTGATGAACTTTGTTAATTTGTTCCATGAAAGTGGGACCTCTAACTCTTATTTTATTGGGGTTACTAGACGAAGAAGGGTTGTCATTTGAATCACCCATGTATCTGTTTACACAAAATAAAAATAATTAGAAATAAAATTAAGCACAAAATAAAAACAATTAGAAATAAAATTAAGCACAAAATAAAAACAATTAGAAAATAAAGTAACATGGAATTAACTTATAAAAAAAAAACTTACTATTCCTCCCATATCCCTTCTTCATGGTCTATGCGAATAGCATGCGCATCATCCCCTTCATTTTATTCAATGAATGTAGTCACATTTGTTGAGAAAGGATGAGTTTCGGAAATATCAAGATTCTCATCATGATTTTCATCACTATCATGGACCTTTCCTTGTAAAACCACTGACCACTTTTTATTAGAAGGATCTGTGACATAAAACACTTGTTTTGCTTGAGATGCCATGATGAAAGGTTCGTTCTCATAAGCTAACTTGCTAAGATCAACTAGTGTAACTCCAAATTCATCGATTCTTACACCACTGTTATCATCAATCCATTTTCATTTAAACACAGGAACTTTAAACACAACATAATTAACTTCCTAAATCTCTTCAATCACCCCAAAGTACGGTGTAGATGCCATAACCGGGTTTTTATCTTTAGCACTAGAGAAGTGTATGGACTCGGCCACAATCATTACCCCATTATTTTGCAGGGTACTACGATCATCATTTGACTTTGTATAAAAAGAAGTTTTATTAATATCATATCCACTCCAAGTTATTATGTTACATTTAGGCCCATAAGACAACCACTTAATTGTATTAGAATCACTATCTTCATTAGCAATTATTTCTTTAAACCACTCAGAGAAACTCTTATTATGCTCTTTTAACAACCCTCTTCATTCATCTTGGGGTACTTTTTCTTTATGATGCTTTTGCGAGCAGATAAGTAAGGTTGAACTTCATCTATGTTATTCAATATATACAAATGCGCTTGAACAACCACATCAATACTTTAGCTCTTGACCTTTAAACATTGTGTACCCACACCCTCATATCTTCCATCATGATGAGACTTGGGAACCCCTACAGTATCCACTCCTGATAAATAGTTAGAACAAAACTCAATTTCTTCTTCTGCAATGTAGCTCTCAATAATCGATGCTTCTGGACGGTGTGGGTTTTTTGTATACCCTTTTAGGATCTTCATGTATCTCTATTGGATACATCCATCATAAAAAAATTGGACCACATAGTCTAATCTCTCTTACTAGATGAAATATCAAGTGAACCATAATGTCAAAAAAAATGAAGGAGGAAAATACATCTCTAATTGGCACAAGATAACTGCAGCCTCATTTTCCAAATCGTCTAACTTAATGGATCAATGGCTTTACAACAAATTGCATTGAAAAATAAGCATAACCTAGTTATAGTCTTCCTAACGTTGTTAGGCAATATCCCACGAATAACTAATGGTAGTAGTTGTTGCATTAAGACATGACAGTCGTGAGATTTTAAGCCAACTAATTTAAGATCTTTAACTGATACAAGCCTCTTGACATTTGATGAGTAACCATGTGGCACTTTGATACTTTGTAAACACACAAAAACTTGTTTTCTCTTTTTTAGACAAAGTGTAGCAGGCAGGAGGCAAATATGTCTTGTTACCTATATATTGTGGAGTTAACTCTTCTCGTATACCCATCAAACCCAAATCCAGACGAGCATTAATACCATCTTTTGTCTTGCCTTGAATGTTGAGAAGTGTTCCGATTACACTATCGCATACATTTTTCTCCACGTGCATCACATCAATACAATGTCTTACATCAAGACTAGACCAATATGGAAGATCGAAGAAAATCAATCTCTTTTTCCATACATTTTTCACAGTAGATCGTTTTTTGTACTTTCCAAAGACAACATCAAGTCCCTGTTGTTGCTGATAAACTTCCTCTCCAAAGAAGGGCTTTGGAGCAACACCGTGCTCTTGTTCCCCATTGAAAGCTTTCCGCAATCTACGATATGGATGATAAAGTTTTAGAAATTTTCGATGCCTGAGATAAAATTTCTTCTTTCCTTTTTCAAGCTGATGGTAACATGTGTCTTTTTCACATATAGAGCACGCCTTATGCCCTTTAACTTTATACCCAGACAAATTACCATATACCGGAAAATCGGTGATGGTGTAAAACAACACGGCACACATATTAAACTGTCCGCCAGAATACGCATTAAAAACATCCACCCCTTCCTTCCACAACACTCTTAAATCATCAATCAGTGGACTTAGATAAATGTCTATGTCATTTCCTGGTTGTTTTCGGCCCGATATCATGATTGATAACATAATATATTTATGCTTCATGCATAACCTAGGAGATAGGTTGTAAATCATCAGGAGAATAGGCCAAGAACTATGGTTAGTGCTCAGATTACCAAACGGATTCATTCCATCAGTAGCAAGTCCGAGTCTAAGGTTTCTCAACTCTTTGCCAAAATTTGGAAACAAAGAATCTATTTTCTTCCATTGCAAAGAATCAGCTACATGAAGAATTTGTCCATCATATTTTCTTACTTATGAATGCCATCTAAGATTCTTTGGGTCATCTGCATTGGAGAATAATCTCTTGAACCTTGAAATTATTGGTAGGTACCATACCACTTTCGCAGGAGGACCCTTTTTGACCACCTCATCATCAATTGATTCACCATCTTTCTTTTTGTAGCGTGACGCCTTGCACTTCGGAAAATGATTATAGTTTACATACTCTTTTCTGTATAATATGCAATCATTAGGGCATGCATGTATCTTTTCATATTCCAAACCCATCAGACACAATATTTTCTTTGCCTCGTAATAACCACTTGGCATTACATTACCTTCTAGAAGCATTTCGATCAACAATTCAAGCAACTCGGTAAAACTTTTGTCAGTCCACCCATTCTTTGCCTTCATATTAAATAATTTTAAAGCGGCTGTATAGAGTATCATACGCATGTGCCCTCTTAAACGAATCTTGTCCAATATCATGCATCATGTCTTATAGACGATCATCCATTTCTACACTAACATCATCACTTTGAGACACATTTGACTTTGCTACTACTTCACCGTACCATATCCATTATGTATAACTTTGACAAATCCCGACACAAATTAGATGATCCATGATTTCTTTCTTACTACGTTTTGGTTCTTTATTTGCACAACGAACACATGGACAGAGAAAAAGCGCAGGAAGACTTTTTTCAGCATTACTTTCAGCAAACTGTAGAAATTTCATCACTCCATGTTCATACTCGTCACTTAATCTATCATATCTCATCCAACTACGATCCATAACTATGTTCACACATAGGAAGGTCTGACAAAGGGTGTGCTCACGGCTGCGCTACTTCACGGAGATTCCCAGATCGCAAATTGTGCTACTTCGCGGAGATAGAAAAATAGAATCAAATTTCAATGGCAAGGTGATAACTCTATTAAGTTTGATAGGTTAAAGATAAACTGTGTGTTTCTGAGAGGACCATTAACGTTTCATTTGGAGGTTCCTAAGGAGACAATTTCTCTAATGAAAAAGAATGACATATACACAACATGTATTATATTCTTAACTCTATACAAAATTTATACTATTTATAACTAATTAGACTTAATTAACCTCTCTAAGAATAATAAATTGTTTAGTAATTTAAAAACAGATATGAACAAAGGAATGAATTCACCAAGCCACTGAGTTAGTATCTAGTATAATCTTCTAATTGTTTTTATATGTACTTCTAATTTTTTATAATGTATCTTAGTAGCAAGCAAAGCAACAAGAATATCTTAAAAACTTTTGTGTATATATATCTCTTAGAAATCCATAGATATACAATGAAGTTGAACAAAATAGAAAATTTCTTACCGGAATCGTAGTTTGACGGCGGAGGGGGTTTCTTACCGGAACCGTCTTCGTGAATGGAGAGAAAGGGCGACGGGCGGAGGGCGTTGGTAGCAGACGTTTGGGGTGGAGACGGACAGAGGGCGTTCATAGCCAGACGAACAGACGGTGTTGGCGGAGCGGTGGGCAGAGACGAACGGATGGTGTTGGCGGAGCGATGTAGCGGGGCAGAGTGAAGATGTCGTTCGTAGTGAATCCGTTTTGAAGAGAAAATAAGTAAATGTACAGCAGTGGGGTTTATTTCATAAATATATATTACAGTTTTTACATCGGTGGAATGAAATAACTAGTGTAATAGCTATTTCGGAAAAATGTTTTTACATCAGTTCTAGTAAATAACCGATGTAATGGTTGTTTTTTACATCGGTGGAAGTCAACGCCCGATGTAAGGATTTTCTGGTTTTTTACATCGGTGGAACACAAGGCCCGATGTAAGGGTTTTCTGGTTTTTTATGTACCAATCTGCCACCTAGTTTTTTACATCGGTGGATCGCAAAGCCCGATTTAAGGGTTTTCTGGTTTTTTATTTACCAATCTGCCACCTAGTTTTTTATTTACAATACTACCACCGTGTTTTTTTATAAATCCTTTTACATCGGTTTATTAATTGGACCGATGTAATAGCCAGCGAAATTTTTTTTAAAATACTTTTTATATCATTGCAAAGAAATGCTGACGTAAAATCTTTTTAATTTTATTTTTTACATCATATATTTTTATACCTGATGTAAAGTCCTTTTCTCAAATGTCATTTTTTTAGTAGTGTTTGTTGCTTTCTGGGATATCAAGAAGGAACCTCGTTAGGCCCCAAAGATTATGGCTCTCACTCATTCTGACATTGTTTGGTATCATCAGGCTTATTATGATGTGGAGATTATTGATAGCTGTGGTAGTTTCCCAAATTTGCCTCTTCTTAGTACAAAGGGAGGAATTAACTATAATCTCGTTCTCGCGCATCATCAACTTGGATATCCGATGAGAGACAATCCAAATAGTATTCATCTGTGTGGTTTCTTTCTCAAAGAAGGAGAGGATCATAAGAAATCTAAGGAAGAGATTGCAAAGGCTTGGCGCCTTATTCATAGGAAGAGTAGAAAATATTTAGGAGCAAGAGGAGCTGTTTACTTGGAGCCTCATCTCTGTTGGGTACAAACAAGGGAAATTCAGTTAAAGATGCCATATTATTGTGAAGAACCTATACTTGATATGTTTATGAAAACTAATCCTCCCCTTATGGATGATGTGGAAGAACTTCAGCTTGTAATAGTTAGGATGCAACAAGAGAAGGAAGCATGGAAGAACAAGTTTCAGACTTTAAAGATGTCCTACCAAACATAATTGAAATAGAAGGATAACTTGATTGAGATTCTTGAGAGTCATGTTATGGAGATGATGGAGAAGCAAGAGGATTTATTTCCCTCTAGAGCTCAGCTAGGATCTAGTTGCTCACTTTCTGACTCTGGTGGTTGGAAAGAAGTCGTCGACATGTATGCAGAAGAGAAAAAACAGTTGAAGGCTCAGATTGAAAGACTCATAGGGAAGCTTCAGTGTGTGGAGAGATCTTCATCAACTTTGGCTCCTTAGGATTTTAGATACTATCTTTATTCTCTTGTATTTAGGATCATTGAAACTTGTACTAAAAGTTATAATACATTCTGAAGTTATTATTATAATGAAATTTTCAATATTTTAAAATGTGTTATTACTTTAATATTTACAAATCGTCTATAATTCTTTAAGTTCATTAAAATAATCATAATGATAAATAAATCATATGCATTGCATATCATGCATCATTTTGCACATATATTTTGCATTTTTGTTCATACACATGTGTCTTACTATGTTTTTCTACTTCGTTTAGTCAGCAAGTTGTCTCATTGATACAATACTCGGGCTAATTCCAAAAAGAAAATGGAGAATCTTGAATAAGAGAATTACAAGCTGCACGAAGAATTTAATTATTTGAGGGCCGGTATGGCCAATTTGAATGCTTTGGTGGAATCATTTATGGTTGCTTAGAATCAGCCACCACCTGCTCCTCTATCTCCTCATACTACTCAGCCATAACAGACAACTGTTACTTCCGAGGTTCCATTGGTTCCAATTTCTGTTACTCCAGTTATCGTGGCTCAATACCGTATACCTCAAGGTTACCCGTGGGGAATGCTTGGGAATTTCATGCTAGAAGGTTACAACCTTGATGCTCAAATTTCTCCATTTGCTCAAAATGCTGCTATTTCTACACCTCCTATGGTGAATGTTGCTCTTGTTTATAATAATGAGATTCATCATGTTGCGTCTCCTACAGTGAATGTTATGCCTATTATCAATGATGAAATTTATCATCCTGCTCCCGCACCAAGTGAAAGTTTGGGCTTCTATGACCGATTGAATCATTTTTAGGATTAGTTCAATGAAATGCGGAAAAAAGTGAAGGCTCTCCGAGGGAAATAATTATTCAGACATAATGTCAGTGATATCTACTTAGTTCCTAATGTAAATATCCATGCTGGTTGTAGTATTTGCAGTACAAATATCCATGGATGTGATAAAGTGAGAGCTGATCTTCAGGAAATGATGGATAAAGGTCTTATCCACATAAACAGACCAAAGGCTGAATATGAAGAAGACATGAATATGGTTTAAGGATGTCCGGATGAATTTCGGATTTTTGATGTGAGTTACATGAATGATGATCTGGTACAGCTGCACACTACATTTTGTCACATGGATGGCAACGAAGAACATCATTAAGGGTCCTATCAGATCTACTGTAGAGATTCTCATGGTTGTTCTATAGTTAGAAAAGGTGTTCATTTATTGCTAGATAATGATATTACTAAAGTCACAGGCAATAGAGATGATTACAATGGAGTTAATGTGATTGAAGATTACTCAGTTGAGGCCATGTCTGGTGATGAGTATGTTTTAGCGGATGAGTTCTTTTCATCTGATGAAGATATGTTCTCCGATAATGATTATGTGATTCCTAAATATTCTGAAGAGGGGTTAATGTCATTGTGCCGTGTTTTGGTGTTCCCCCTCCTATAGAGATTGAGGGCCATAACAAGCCTGTTATTTCTCCCGTGGTTAATTTTCGGCCTGGTCCTGTCCCATATGAATCAAACAAAGTTGTGCCTTATAAGTACAATGCAACTATCCTGGAGGATGGTGTGGAAATTCCTATCCAACCTTTGTCCCATGACAATAGTATTGCTGAAGCTAGTTGGGTAACCTGCAGTGGTCGTATCTCCGCCCCTACCTTTCGATGGGATGTTAATTCTGATAAGGAGGTTGTTGAGAATATTGAACCTAAGAAAACAATAGGAGGATCTCAAGGCGCTGCCTTGGTAAAGGACGTGGATGACTTGTTGAAAATCATCAACATGAGTGATTACCAGATTGTGGATCAGTTATTGCAAAATCCATCTAAGATTTCCATTCTAGCCTTTCGAATGAGATCTTCTGCTCATCGGGAATATCTGACGAGAGTGTTGGATCAGGCTTTTGTTGAAAGCGACATGTCTCTGGATCTATTCAGCAGTGTTTTCGGGAATATTACATCTAGTAATAATCTGAGATTTTGTGATGACGAGTTTCCTATGAAGGAAGAAACCATAACCTGGCTCTCCATACTTCCATGAATTGAGAATGACTCTTTGTCTAATGTGTTCATTAATAATGGATCTGTTTTGAATGTCATACCAAGGAGTACACTCATGAAGCTTATGTACCAGGGAGCTCCCTTGCGCCCAAGTGGCATTATAGTGAAAGCATTTGATGGTTCAAGGAAGTCTGCCATTGGAGAAGTAT
Organism: Vicia faba; assembly: GCA_948472305.1. Taxonomy (NCBI): domain Eukaryota; kingdom Viridiplantae; phylum Streptophyta; class Magnoliopsida; order Fabales; family Fabaceae; genus Vicia; species Vicia faba. The sequence continues at coordinate 1,195,921,591 of OX451740.1, read as the reverse complement.
GTTTTCCTATTCACATAGGTCTGCACTTATTCCAGATTACTTTATATGTTATGGATATTGTCCCCACCTATAGGTGTTTATTGGGACGACCATGGATCCGTGAATTATGAGTTGTTACTTCAACTTTGCACTAGAAGTTGAAATTTGTTCGAGAAGGCAAGGTAGTCATTGTGAACAGTGAGCAAGCTCTGTTGATATCTCATTGACTTCCTTTAGCATTATATAAGATGACTAAGTCGTTGTTAGAACACAGTTCCAAGCTTTGTCTATTGATAATATAAGGAAGAATGAGAATTCTATCGCCTCATTTAAGGATGCGTAATAGGTAGTGCAAAAAGGCCCTAGCGAGGTGTAAGTGCAGGTTATCGATCATTATGTGAACAAGAATGGTACTGGTTTGGGTTTCTTCATGAAGAAAGATGTTGTGAAGCGAAAATCTGCTTGGAGTAAATATCAAGACATCTTTCATAGTGCAGGCTATCTTTATCCAACTACTCCAAGGATCAACGCTATTCTCAAAGATGAATCAGTGCAAGATATGCCAAACTTCGTGACGCATGGAGTCATAGTCTAGAATTGGATCACTGTTGATGTTCCTTCTTGCATTCACGTCTCAAAGTAATTTGTTTTTTGTTAGTCTTTTCAAAAATCTTTCACTCTGCCCAAGGTGAAAGTAACGATGTTGTATGGGCATATCTGTTGTTTTGATTTTTAAAATCATTAATAAAAGTTCTTTTTGATTCATAAATTATGTCTTTATTTTCTGCTTTTTCTTGGAAAATGGTAATCAGAAAAAACATTTCGAAATAAATAAAAACTGTAAATAAATCTGCATAATACCTTGTTACATGTGTCAGTTTCTAAAATCAATTATAAATCACATGTGTAGATTAATTAAAAAACATGTTGAGTAAAATGGCCATGCACCCTCTCTCAACTTTGAATATCCTGTGTATGTGGCCGAAGAAGAAGAATATGATGAAATCCCAGAAGAGGTTTCATGGTTGCTTGAGCACGAGGAAAGTACCATTCAGCCGTATTAAGAGCCGTTGGAGATGATTAACTTGGGTTTAGAGGAAGATCCAAAAGAAGTCAAGATTGGAGCACTGCTTCATCCCGACATGAAGAGCATGTTGATTGAATTTTTGAAATATTATGTGGATATCTTTGCTTATTCTTATCAAGACATGCCTGGTTTAGATACCGATATTGTGGAACATTATTTGCCGCTAAAGCCAGAATGTCAACCAATCAAGCTGAAGTTGCAAAGAACTCACCCCGACATGGAAGTGAAACTTAAAGAAGAAGTTTTGAAGTAGATTGATGCTGGTTTTCTTGTGACATCAATATACCCTCAGTGGATTTTCCATATTATTCTAGTACCAAAGAAAGACGGAAAAGTCCGCATGTGCGTCGATTATAAATATTTAAATAAATCTAGTCCATAAGATGACTTTCCATTTCCACATATTGATATGTTGGTTGATAGCATAATAAAATTCAAAGTGTTCTCATTCATGGAAGAATTTTCCGGATACAATCAAATTAGGATGGCTCCTGAGGACATGGAAAGAACAACGTTTATCATACCTTGGGGAACATTTTGTTATAGAGTGATGCCCTTCGGGTTGAAGAACGTTGGTGCAACGTACCAGAGGGTTATGACAACCCTATTTCATAATCTGATGCATAAGTAAATTGAGGTATATGTTGATGATATGATTTCCAAATCTCATACTGAGCAAGGATATATAGAAGATTTGTTGAAATTGTTTCATTGTTTGAGGAAGTATCCTCTCTGCTTGAATCCAAATAAGTGCACTTTTGGTGTTTGTTTCGGAAAGTTGCTAGGTTTAATTATCAGCCAAAAAAGAATTAAAGTTGACCAAGATCAAGTTAAAGCAATTCAAGAAATTCCTACACCAAGAATTGAAAAACAAGTTACAAGTTTCCTTGGACGTTTGAATTGTATTTCCAGATTCATTACCCACATGACTGCAACATGTGAACCGAGCTCCAAGCTGTTAAAGAAAGATCAAGGTTGTGTGTGGATGAACGATTGTCAAAGGGCATATGAAAGCATTAAAGAGTATCTGCTTGAACCTCCTATCTTGCTCCCTCCTGTTGAAGGAAGACCGTTGATTATGTATAATGTTAGATAATTCAATGGGTTGTATTTTGGGACAACAAGATTAAATGGGAAGAAAAGAATACGCCATTTATTCTCTCAACAAAAAGTTTACTAACTTTGAGTCATGGTATCCTATACTGGAAAAAACATGTTGTGCGTTGGCCTGGGCGGAAAAGCGATTGCGGTAATATATGTTGAATCATACCAATTAGAGTATTTCCAAAATGGATCCAATTAAGTATATTTTTGAAAAGCCTGCTCTTACTGGAGAATTTCCCATTGGCAGATTCTATTGTCTGAATATGATATTGAATACCGTACTCAGAAGGCTATAAAAAGCAGTGTGTTGGTAGACTATCTTGCTCACCATCCAGTTGATGATTATCAGTCTATTAAATATGATTTCCCTAATGAGGATGTGATGTATTTGAAAGTAAAAGATTATGATGAACCTTTTCTTGAGGATGGTCCTGATCCTGAATCCCGGTGGGTTATGGTATTTGATGGAGTAGTAAATTCTTATGGAAAAGGAATTGGTGTCGTGATTATCAGTCCCCATGGGTCACATATCCCTTTTAATGCAAGGTTGGTATTTGATTGTACCAATAATATAGAAGAGTATGAAGCTTTTACCATGAGTGTTGTACCCCAAAATTTTCCCTTCCTTCTTTCTAAAATACATTCTTTCAAAAGCTTCTCAAACACTCAAAATACACAAGGGTTGACCAGTCAATGCTCCTCCTAAGCTAAGGATCTCCAATTAGGGTTTTGAGCTTCTCAAGGAAATTTGGATTGAAAAGGCCTCAAGTTGCTTCCATGGTTCTTCATAGGTCTTCAACAAGGTCCATGTCAAGTTTCAAGCATTACATCAAAAGTTTGCCCAGTCAATGGCTCAGATGATTGAAAATCAAGAATATTGGTCAAAAAGTCAACTATGGTCAACATACAGTCAAACTTAAAGATTTTTGGTCAACATCAACATTTTGAATTGATATTCATCACTTGATCAAGGGTTGATCATGATTCTCCAAGGAAAGCTCCCAAATCATCAAAAGTCCAAAATTGCCAAATTAGGGTTTCCTTAGGAGAAGTCCACTGAACTTTGACCATGCATAACTTTCACATGTTTCATTAACATTTCCCCAACCAAAGCCCATTTTGAAGAAAATTCAATTCTCTACAGCTTTGCTTATATTCTCAAGTCCAAAAAATGCTTCATTTGGAAGATATGAGCTAATATATTATAGGTCATGTTCAAAAGTCAACAAAAGACACTTTTTGTCAAGGCAACTTACATCAAGACAATGTCTTCAAAAGAAAAAAAATTATCAACATAGAGATTGTATAGAACACCTTGAGATTTCTAAAAAGTCCAAGATCATATTCAAAATATGAAAATTGAGCAAGTTATGAGTTGCACAAGTTGAGATATTTTGAAGAAATTCATGAAATGCACATTGAGCAAATTTGTAATTTTGGATTAATGAGCCTAATATTTGATGTTCAAACATGTTTACAAGATGTTAGAAAATTTCTGAGCTCACTCCCACCATGTCTTCAATTTTCTTATCATTTTATTTTGGTTTTATTCAAAAAATACAAAATAAAATTGAATAAAGCATAAGACCAATGGGCCAGCACATGGTTTGATTTTTTCAGGCCCATGTAGCTCATCACAGCTTGTCAAATTTGTGTAAAAGAAGGAAATGGCAAAGAGTAATGAAAATATGGAAATATTTCAAATTTTGGTATTGTTTTGATGAAGATCCTTCATGGCTTGATTTAATACCATGTTTATCAGCCTTCTACTCCATCTATAAATACTGAACTAAAGCACAGCAAAAGGACACGAAATCCTGGCATACGAAAGCTTTCTCAAAATTCTCAAAAAAATCAAAGAATTGTTGAAAATTGTATCTCACTTTCCAGCCCATATAAATCCAAACTAGTGATCAAACATTACCCCTGAGATTCCTAGGAGTCTCCTTAAGTCCATCAACATGTCCCATCGTGCTCAGAACACTCTACACAGACACGCTGGTGGTAAGGGTTTTGTTATTTTCGAATATTCAATTGTAGAGGTGTTTAACCTTTTTTTGATGATGCAAATATATTCATGATATAATTTAGGACATGAATGAACGATCGCATGGTGTTTTTGACATTAGAATCACGCGTCACCATGATTGAACCGAACTAGGTTTTTCCCTTCATATCTCACCCTACAGGCCATTTCAGTCTAAACCAATGCCATGGATGAATTCACAGCATATGATTTAGGGGGAGTATGTTGAACCTTGGGCGTTGATCTTGTTTTTTATTTTCAGGTTTGAGTTTTTTGCATGGTCGAAGAAGACGACCAGAGTTTGACTCTGGCATCCCGAGCCTCGTTGACTCTGGCCAGGGAATGCGTGAACTGAAACAATGTTTTAACTGGTTTGTTCAAATATCCAGGGTCCCACTCAGGCGCGTGTGTTTAATGATTTGGCACTAGATGGAATTTTACATTATAATGTTATGGTTAATTATGCTAACGGATGAATCACGCCACTCCAGTGGCAACACACACGCACTTAAGGCCTTCATGCTCCTTATCCTGGGTTCGAGCCATGAGCAAGGCCTTTTATTTTTTCTGTGTTATCTTTGCAGATCCAGTGAGAATAAGGCAGATGCGCACATGATGCGTGTCCTCAATCTTAACCATCTGATTGCTATGGATCTGGATCAAACGTTCCAGAAGCGCCTCCCCATGATGAACTCTTATGAGCCAGCCACGCAGGATCCTACATGAGTTCATTTGAAGTATGGGCCTTGCATTTGTGGGCCTAGCGAATTTGGTTCAGCACACCTCCCCCCCCCCCTAACATTTTATTGCAGCACAACCCATTTGCACCTTTTTTATTATTCCATTTTTTTTATTTTATTCTTTTCTTTCTTTAATAACTAATTTATTTTAATAAAAAATCATAAAATCAAACAAAAATTAGATTTAGGATTTAATTTAATCAACTTTTTTGACAATAAAATTAATTAATTAAAATCATTTTTGAGATCATTATGTTAATTAAAATTGGTTAGAATTAGTTTCAAAAATCTTTTTGTTTCTAATTAAAATTAAAAACAACAAAAATATTTTTATAATTAGATTTTTTTTAGGGTTTTACATCGTTCCCCTCTTCATTCTCCGTGCAATTGTTTACTTTTTTTGCATTACTTTCATGAATAATTCTAATTGCTCAAAAGAATGTAATAGTTTAATTTAGGATATTTACCCTTTTTATCCCCCAATTTTGGTTTGTACTTCCCCCATCCCGAAATGATGTAATAGCGTAGTTTACTTCCCGCATTTTCTTTTCTGCCCTATGTATATATTTAACTACTATATGTATGCTAATAGGTTTCCATGACAAGACTAAAAACAAATGGTAGAAAACCTAAATATTCAAGTTAAATAACTGAAACACAACACATTTCGCACACACACACCTCTAAGGTACCTCCACTTGTTGCCTTCGGAAAAAAACAAACGGTCACTTCTCTCGAACATGAGAAATTTTAGCAAATACTCTTTGGTTACGAGATCATAGTACCTCGATGACCCTTTGATATTGCCTCGGTAAATGATCTTGACACCTTAGGGTAATTTCTAAAAATATTTTATGAGTTGCCTTCGTGACTGTACGATGACCCTTGCCTGTGCCTCAAAATATCCAATGATAGGGCTACCTACCAACCAATGGTGGGATAGCACTATCTAAAGTAAAATAAAGTTAAGAACAAAGATATTTTAAATAGGTAGACAACTTGTAGTTGCTTGCTCATAAAACAAAACAAATTTCCCACACATACACTCTCTTTTTTCTAAATATTTTAAAAAAACAAAACACTTTGTACGCGTTCTCAACGATACGAGAATCATTACAAAGTTCTCCGTACTAAGGTGTATTTTTAAAATATTTTCAAATACACTTACACAAAAAAGCATTTTCAAAAGTGAACTAGCAACTAAGATACCGTAGATAACTACGGATGGAAAGGGTGCTAACGCCTTCCCTTTCCATAACCTACCCCCCTTACTCAGAAAAATTCTCGAAATGTATTTCCTGTTCTTTTCACCCTTTCCTTTGTTGGATAAAAGAAAAGTCGGTGGTGACTCTTACTAACCGCAACATTTGCGATAAAATGCAAAACCAGTAAAGTTAGTTCTCCCACCATATTACAATGGGTATTGAAGAGGCTATAGATCTCAGAATCAAAATTCTAGATGTTTATGGAGATTCAGCTTTGGTAATAAATTAGATTAAAGGAGAATGAGATATTCGACACATTGGCTTGATTCCTTACAAAGATTATGCAAGAAAATTATTACCTTTCTTTAAGAAAGTTGAATTCCATCATATTCCCAGAGATGAGAATTAAATCGCATATGCTTTAGCAACTTTGGATTCTATATATCAAGTAAATGCTTGGAATGATGTACCTCAAATCACAGTTTGATGTCTGGATAGGCCATCTCATGTGTTTGTGATAGAGGGAACGTCAGACAAAAACCTCGGTGTCATGATATCAAGAACTTTCTCCAGACTCGAGATTACCCGGTTGGTGCATCAAATAAAGATAGAAAGACATTGAGAAGTTTGGAAGGTAGATTTTTCCTCAATGAAGATGTGTTATACAAAAGAAATTATGACATGGTCTTCCTTAGATGTGTGGATAGAAACGAAGCAGACATGTTGATGCATGAGATCCATGAAGGTTCCTTTGGTAACCATGCCAATGGACATTCAATGGAAAAAAGATACTGAGGGCATGTTACTATTGGCTGACAATGGAATCTGAATTTTACAAATTTGCAAAGAAGTGCCATAAGTGCCAGATTTATGCTGAGAAGATTCATGTGCCTCTAACGCTTCTCAATGTTATTTCTTTCCCGTGGCCCTTTTATATGTGGTATATTGATAATATTGGAATGATTGAACCCAAGGCGTCGAATGGACATCATTTTATATTGGTTGCAATTGACTACTTCACCAAGTGGGTGGAAGCAACTTCCTATGCTAATTTCACCAAGCAGGTGGTAGTACGCTTTATCAATAACAAACTTATATGTCTGTATGGTGTGCCAAGTAGGATTATCACTGACAATGGATCGAATCCAAATAACAAGATGATGAATAAAAATTTATGAAGAATTCAAGATTGTCCATCATAAATCATCTCCTTATAGGCCTAAGATAAATTGGGCTTTTGAAGCAGCTAAAAAAACATTAAAAAGATCATCTAGAAGATGATTGTTACCTATAAGGATTGGCATGAGATGCTCCCTTTTTCTCTGCATGGGTATCGTACATCCATCCGCACTTCAACAGGGGAAATTTGTTCTCTCTTGTGTATGGCATGAAAGTAGTGCTCCCTATCGAGGTTGAGATTCCCTCTTTACATGTAATAATAGAAACCAAATTGTTAGAGGATGAATGGGTCCAGAACAGGTTTGAGAAATTCAATAAGATTGAAGAAAAAAGAATGATGACTTTGTGTCATGGTCAGTTATATTATAAGAGAATGACAAAATATTTTGATAAGAATATCAAGCCTCGTGAATTTAGAGAAGGCAACCTCGTGCTCAGAAAGATCATGTCTTTTAACACTAATTCTATGGGCAAGTGGACTCCCAATTATGAAGGTCCATATGTTGTCAAGAAAGCCTTCTCTGGTGGTGTATTGATTCTTGAAACTATGGATGGTGAGGAGTTCCAACGTCCCATGAATGCTGATGCAGTCAAGAAATACTTCACCTAATGAAATAAAATAACAACTCGCTAGGTTGAAAACCCAAAAGGGTGGCTTAGGCAAGAAAAGAGCGTCTCAGTAGGCTGAAAACCCAAAAGGGCTGTCTAGGAAAAGTAAGAGACACAAATAGAATAAATTTTCTCGCTGGGTTGAAAACCTGCGAGGGTAACCTAGGTAAAAGTTATGGATTTCTTGGAAAGTAATTGCGTCAGACAAGACTTGATCATTGAAGCAACAATCTTCTTAGATCCTCATCACACTTCAACTGAAGTCTCTGCTCAGGATTTCAAAGTTGTTAGGGAGAATAGTGTTCATTGTATTTCAATGTATATTTTCCATAAATCACCATTTTCTAAACTTTGTAATCATCCATGGATTCTCGCCACTCGTAGACTACCATTCTATTAATAAAGTTTTAGCCTTTATCCATATCTTTGTAGTTCTTATTTTATTATGTTTTCAAAGATTTCTTTTATTATTGATAGTAATTTTCAAAACAAAAAGATTTAATAATAAAAATGTTTTTGAAAAGAATTTACAAATTACTTTTTACTTCAGATTTTGAGATCCAAGTAGAACAAAAGTAGTGATTCCAAGGATGGACGTACTTTGAAGTTTTGAAAAGGTTTCTCAAGAAATCTCTCCCAAGTTACTCTTGCTGATATATGAATGATCCCCTTGTGTTTCTTTCCTTGGATAGTTAGAGTTTATATCAATTGATATATGGTGTGATGTTGGGTCTGTAATCCAATTTTCCACAGTTAAGTCTTGGTTTACGTTTTCCCACAAGTTGTTATATGGTGTTGGGTTTGTGTGGTTTGATACCTCTATCCCATATTCTCCAGTCAGGACTTGACGTAGAATTTTTTCCAATTGAGTAGCCAGACAAGGACAATATCTTTTCTAATAAGTGTTGAAATAACTATCAACATTTTGGATTTTCTCTCACCAAGTGTTGATTTGATTTAAAATCCCCCTAATTCTGACTTCTTGTTGTATTGTTAAACTTCTTAGATTTCCAAATAAAGTCGACATGATGCTTCTCTTTGAAATTTGTTATCCCCGTGAAGCTTCATAATTTCTCCCTAGAGAAGTTTGCACAACCATTACTTTTGATATCGAAGAATGTATTTGGGCTCCCCTTGATGATGTGATGTTGTCCTCCCCAATGAAGTTAGCACGAGATCCCTAGTTGAAGTGTCGGTGATGTGGTTTTCAGCTACCCTAGTGAAATCAGTATTATAATCTCCAGTGGAAGTCTAGATGATTAGACATTGTCTTCCCTAGAAAAGTCTGCATGATATTTCTTGGTGAAGCCTAAAGGAGGATGTTATATCCCTACAACTGTATTGGTTTATTTCTATCATATTATGCCTTAATTTTTTTCAAGCCATGTTTCTTCCTAGTGGAGTTAAGCCGTGAAATAGGAATTTGTTTCTTCAGTTGGTGCTTACTCACTTATGGAATCTTAATCCTGAATGTGATTTAGTTGAGTGTTGACTTTACCCAAATTGGTTTTGTCTGGTTATTTTCAGTGCATTTTGTCTACTTTGTAAGCGTGAACATTATAACATTCATACATCCATACATAACTCATGCGTAGTTAAATTTAAAATTTATTGCTCATGTGCATTCATTATTGTTTTGTTGGAATATTAACCTATTTGCAGAGTTGTATTACCCTATCTCCAATAGATTGTCAACCTTAAGAAGAAAGTGTATATCCTTTCAATTTCCCCACTGAGTTATTCCTCGTGGAAGAGTTTTGTTTTAGCCTTCCTTTTCAGTTCATTATCTGAATGGAATTTGATCCCCTTTTGAGTTTATTCCTCATTGGGTGCTGTCTTGGTTGACTGTGTCACGTCAGTTTATTTCTGGTTTGAATCTGTGGTCCCCGACAACATTATTATTATTATTATTATTATGATTTTTGTGGATTTTGAGCCCTAGTTTGATAATGTGCATTCATTTTGCATGAGAAGACTTTACCTCCTCAGTAGGAATATATTGGCATTTCCCCTTAGAAGTCATATTTCTTTTTCCAAGAGGCTTCTTATAACAGCAAGTGGCTGATCTCTTTATTTGAGCAACCTTTTCTTCCCCAGTAAGTATGTTAATGCCAGAGAAGATGTTTTACTCTGATGAATGGTAGTCTCTTCATTATGGAGATAGTTCGGCGTTGAGATGTTACTTTGATGAATTGTAGTCTCGTCATTATGGGAGATAGTTCGTTGTTAAGATGATTTACTTCGATGGACGGTAGTCTCTTCATTATGGGAGATTGTTCATTGTTGATATGTTTACTCCGACAGATGTTAGTCTTATCATTATGGGAGATAATTCGTTTTTGAGATGTTTACTCCAACGAATGGTAGTCTCGTTATTATGGGAGATAGTTCGTTGTTGAGATGTTTACTCCGATGGATGGTAGTCTCGTTATTATGGGAGATAGTTTGTTGTTGAGATGTTTACTCCGATGGATGGTAGTCTCGTCATTATCGGAGATAGTTCATTGTTAAGATGTTTACTCTAATGGATGGTAATCTCATTATTATAGGAGATAGTTCGTTGTTGAGATGTTTACTCCAATGGATGGTAGTCTCGTCTTTATGGGAGATATTTTGTTGTTGATATGTTTACTTTGATGGATGGTAGTCTTGTCATTATGGGAGATAGTTTGTTGTTGAGATGTTTACTCTGATGGATTGTAGTCTCTTCATTATGGGAGATAGTTCGCTGTTGAGATGTTTACTCCGATGGATGGTAGTCTCGTCATTATGGAAGATAGTTCATCATTAAGATTCACTTTGCTCTAAAAAGAGTTCATATGTTTCCAATCATAAGTACTGGAGTCAATTATTCGTCTCCTACCTTAATATTGATGTTTATCGTCATCTCCGAGCCAGTATTATCTTACCATTTCTATTTGTATCTTTCGGGTTGTTAATTTCCAATTCCTTGTGAGTCAATGTTACTTTTTTCTATCCACTATGTGAGTGAATAGTTTGCAGTTATATGTCGATCATTGTCATCCATTTCTTTTTCCTCATTATTTGAGTTGATGATGACTTATCTCCTTCTTGGGGTTTACCCCAGTAGAGTTAGGTCTTCTAATCCCTAGAGATTTATTTTCCTGGTCAGACTTTCTTGTGATCTTTTGTTTTATTTCCTGCTTCCCCAGTGTTGTTCTATGTCACCTTTGGAGTTGTTTGTTTGCACGACATCTTAGGGCAGAAAATAGGGCTTGTGTCGAGACGAACATTTTAACCTTCGTATCTCTGGATAGAAGACACTTAAATAAGGGCATCTGTTATACCCCAATTTTTTCCCCTAAGATTTTTTCATCATCTCACTTTTATCAATACAACAAGATCACACATTAGAGTGGTTCTCCCAATCTTCATCATATCAAGTTTGCCCTTGAGGGATCACCAAGAACTTTGAAGTGTGCATCTTGTACATGTGTTCTTTAAACTAACATCAAAATATGTATATTTGTTTCTTTGAATGTTCATATTGTAGGTGGTGATACAATTGCATTCATCTCACCATCTAACCTAGGGTTTGAGGGTTGGTTCTCAATCAAATGGCTCTTCAATGGATTGCAAGAGCTCAAGTTTCAAGGTTGATATCAAATATTTATGGTTTAAAGAGTTCCCTCACCTTATTTAGGTCAAACTTTCTTCAAAGTTGGTGTTGACATTCATCAAAGAGATACGTTCACGTGTTTATTTCCTAGCCTTCTTCAACAAGCTTCATTTTTATGTGCTTCAAGACTATATCATTTCAATACCTATTATGATTCATCATGCTTTATGTTACCAATAAAAATCAAAATATTCAAGGTTGGCTCAACAAGTTTGACATAATTGCATAACTCCCTCAATTTTCAACATTTTGAGTTTGTTCTTTTTTCTATAGATTCTTATCATCATCAAAAACAATCTCTCTTCACATGACAAGATCTAATCATGCAATAAAAATCATCAAAAGTTGAAAGGGGTGTCAAGTTATTTTGGCATTCTTTGAGCTAGAGCTTGTTGACTTCCAAGGACCTTATCTTACTCATTTTTTGATATTTTTGAGTGAATCTAAAGCCATTATTATTTTTAAAGGGTCCTTAACAAGATCTCTTCATAAACATAAGGATAACTTTGAATGGAAGATCATTATTGATTGAGAAAGATTACAAGTCTCCTTGAAAGGCCTTTGAATTTTAGGGTTTGACTTCAAGTGATTATAACTTGGTCAATTTTTATCTCCTTGAGCCCGTCCTTTTTCCAAAGTTATCTTAAGAGTGTGAAATTCAACTCTCCTTTTAGATGATTCAAGTTTCACAATTCTCTTTAATAATTCTAATTCATGCCATATTCATTGAATAAAACCTAATTTTAAGTGAAATGCCATGTTTGAAGGCAAGAGATTATGAGTCACTTTTGAACTCAAAACTTGGAATACTTCTAAGTCCACAAGTTAGTGTGTTTTTCACGATTTCAATTGATCATAAATTTTTGCTCAAGCATCCAAATGCTACCTTTCTTGGAACATTGTGAAATTTGTGGTGAGATCTTTACATTGTAAAAAGAATAAGATCATAAAGCCCCTTGAGTTTTATACACCATGGATTCAAAGTTGGCACCTTGAAACTAATTTTGTCAAAATAGTCAGATTGCATATTGGTTAATGTGGCCTATAATCACCAAATTATTTCATGTTTTTACTTTTAATAATTTCTAACAATCTTCCAGAAGTGATTAGCACCTTGAAACACAAGTCTTAGCTGAGTTTTGAGCAAATATGATTCACACTTTTCAAGCTTGCAACTTCACACGAATTCTCTCAAAATGTCATCATTACACACGCTTGAGCATCCCATTTTCTTCCATATAAATAGAGGGTAATATCTCACTCATTTGGAAAATCTTGGACAACCAAAATCACCCTTCCCAACTCTCTCTATAACTCATAATTCTGTAACTTTGAATTTGGCACTACAACCTTTTTCAATCCAATTTATTTGCTAATTCTTCATCCTTGAACTTCACTGAAGCCAAGAAAAGAAGAACCAAGCCCTATAGTCTCCTAAATTGTGCTAGCCAAGTCAAGTTTCAGAGCTCTGAATTTAAAATTTAACAGGTAAATTCGTCCATCAATTCTATCGAAATTTGTTACCACAATGAAGCTCTCCTTACTCTGATACTCATCACATCATTTATTTTTAACTAGAAGCGAGTTTCAATCATAAATTTTCAAATCCCTATTCAACTTTTTTCTTATGGTTTTCCTAAAATCGACTAATCTACAGTTTATATAAATTTTTTGCGAGGGTACCATTGAAATCATCTTGAAGAGATGAACCAAATGGCACCGGTCTGAGCTCCTGATTTTACAGTTTGTGAGACATGCAATTCACGTGGCTGGAGGTTGAAGATGACCAACATGTTATTTCTCAACCAATGACAAGGCACCACTTGTTTTTTTTAATATGTTTTTAAATTAATGATCCGGTGGTTTATTCACTAATGTCCATGATATGCATAACGCGTCAGATTCCTTGGATTTGATTACTAACGCGTTTTGACGTTGATCCAATGGTCTACATCATTTTGGTTTTATTTTTATTTTATGATTTTTATACTTTAATTGTTTTAAAATTAAAAAATTCATAAAAAATTCATTTCAACTTCTAAAGTTATGGAAAAAAATCTCAAAAATACTTTTGATTGTTTTCTTTCTGATTTTTATTTTTTTCACAATTTTATTTTATGATTTGATATTTTTTATGATTTTTTCACTTTATTTGACTTCTTTTAATTGATTAAAAATGCTTTTCTTGATTTTAAAATTCTGAAAAAATTATGGAAGGATCCAATGACCTCTTGACAAATATTGGTGACCTCATTTTATTTTCAATTTGGATTTTAATATTTTTCATAATTTTTTTGGTTTATTTTGCATATTTCTTTAAATATTAAAAACAGTTTCTGACTTAAAAAAAAAATCCAAAAATTTTGTTAACACTTATTAACTCATGTTTGACTTCTGACTTTTCTTTGGATATTTATTTGGTGTTTTAGTATACTTTGTGTATTTTACCAATTATATCCTTTTTATTAACCATTTAAATATTTTTTTATTAAATATTATTTTATTATTTGTTTGGTCCTGACTTTGGTGTTATTTGGGGAAACATTCCTCAACCTCATTGGATCTTGGGTGTTTATAGGTTGAAAAACCAAATCCACCAAAATGGATGAATAATGTTGATGATATTTGAAACCCTAATTTCATCTGATACATTCCCTCCCTCTTCATCTTATCCCTTTCTTACTTCTGCTACATGTTGTTGGAGAATGATCTACATTTATTTTCTCTAACATGTGGTACATAGATTGCTATTGTTCGTCCTCAAAATAGGTGTGACTTCTACATAAGTCCACTTACGATTGCTTAACATAGCGCTAAATTGGTCACGATTCGAAAAATAATCATTCGTGGCCCAAACCTATGTTTTCAAGCCCAAGCATGTTAATTTGAAGCCTTTGATCTAACAACCTTGAGGTTCATTATTAGGAGGCTTTGATCTTATCAATCCTCTAATGAACCTTCATGAACATTGGTCTTAGTGAATCATTTAAACATCGTTGATCATATGTGGTTGACTTAAGCATTTGAAATGAATGATATACTTGGCAAAAAGCAAATGAGACTTATTGTTGAGAAGCTTTGATTTTACCAATCTTATAATAGGTCTTCAAATGCAAGTTTCAAGATGGTCATTCAACTAACCTTTAACTTCTAATTCACTAAAAATTGGCTTTACTTTGTGCTTTTACTTTATGCCCTTTTATTTCACGCCTTTAATTTTATGTACCATTTACTTTAACATTTACATTCCATGCTATTTTTTATCTTTGCTCACTTGAGCTTTCATTTTCTTTTTGAAGACACTTAATAATCAACTTGAACATTAAAAGCTTTAAGGCTACTTGGACTATTTGGTAACTATCCTTGGCATTATGGAGTTGTGTACCTCTTGGACTTAGGATTAGAAGCCTTGATACCCTTGGGACCTTGTAACACTGTTGTTATTTTGTATGGAGTTCTTGGGGTTTACCCTGAGACTTTAGGTTGTTTTTCTTTGTGTGCAGGTTATTCTGATTATGTGTTTTGTCTATGATTGGGAATTCATCTGTATACAACTGTTACTCTACCCAATTTTTTAGAAGACTTAATGCATCTGAAGCTTGGTATTCTTAAGAGGTTTAGTATATTTGCTTTCTTGGTTTCAATCCAAAGGATAGGAATTCTACATTGACTATTTATGTCAAGTGTTGGATTCTTGTTAGCTAGACGGTTCTTTGCCTTAGCTTTTACCTTATGCTTTGGGATAGTCCCTTCATCTCCTCCCATATTCTTTAATTTCAAAAATCTTCTCCCTCCTTTTCAAAGTTCTTCTTGTTTTCTAACTTGAGCCACTTTCATAATAAACATGGATTTAGGTCCATATATTTTCAAAAATATTTTCTTAATTAAACTTTAAACAACTTAATCATACTTTGACATTTTTTGTTAGAAGACTAAAAGTCAATCAACCTCATTCAAACCATTATTTCAACTTTGGTTTTTTACTTTAAATTTTTCTCAAAATATTAGAGTTTTGTCAATCCTTGTAGTGATGCGAGCTACTATACTTCTACGATATTTAGTGAAGTGATATGTTTTCCACTTGGATGTTGAGCAAGGCTTTTTTTATTTTTAAATCCAAGCTACACCCTCCACTTTAAGATGATGAAAATTCTCCTTTCTCATAATTGTGGGTAGTAATTATGTTTTCCACTCCGATATGACGATGATGTCTCTTCTCTTAAAATTAACCAACACACTTGTGTTTTAAAATTTGTAAAGGTGAACTACGAGTACCCTGATCCCCTATTGCATGGAAGGTGGTACTAGGCACTAAAGGTTGGAAACTGTGACAGGTGCAAAAATTGTAAATATTACTTTTCTTCTCACCTCCACCATCTATTTTTGTATACAACACATATAGCTAAAATACACAAATTTTCAAAGAGGTTTCTGCGGAGTACCGTGGATGTTTAGGGTGTTAATACCTTCCATTTGCATAACCAACCCTCATACCTAGATTCTCTCCCCTTCTTTTTGGGTTATTTTCTCTTTTCCCATTCCTCTGGAAACAATAAAGCACGGTGGCGATTTTTATTTGATATGTGCGAGTTAACTAAATCCAATGTCTTAGTCTCAACATTTCTACCGCTACATATGGCATCTTAGGGCCAAAAATAGAGTTTGTTTTGTATTTGATTATCTTCTATCGCGTTGAGAAGAAGATTTTAACCTACGTATCTCTGGATAGAAGACACTTAAATAAGGGCAACTGTTATACCCAAATTTTTGCCCCAAATATCTCTTATCATCTCATACTATCAATACCACACATTAGGGTTGGTTCTCCCTTCTACTTCATCATATATTTAAGTTTGCTCTTGAGGGATCACCAAACACCTTGAATTGTGTATCTTGTACATGTGTTTTTTTAGGTGGATTAACTTTTAACTAAGATCAAAATATGTATATATGTTCTTTGGATATTCATATTATAGGTGATGACACAACTACATCCATCTCACCATTTAACCTAAGGTTTTGAGGGATGATCCTCAGTAAATATTTCTTCAATGGATTGCAAGGTCTTAAGCTTTAAGGCTATTTCTATGTTATCAAAAGTTTTTTGGTTCAAAGATCTCTCTCACCTTATTTAGGTCAAGTTTTCCTTAAGTTTGATGATGGTATTCATCAAGAAGATTCATAGGTTCATGTGTTTATTTCCATGCCTTCTCTAACAAGTTTCATTAAGATTCAAGCTCCATATTTTAGTATGCTCCAATACAACACCATTTCAAGGGCTAATGTGGTCCATCGTGCTCTATTTTTCATAGAAAGTTCAAAAGATTTAAGGTTGATTTAACAAGTTTTACCTAATTGAGCAAGTGCTTGATTCAGTGATCACAAGTGCATAAATTTCTCAATTTTCAATATTTTGAGTTGGTTCTTTTTTCTATGGGTTCTTATCATCATCTATAACAACTTCTCTTCACATGAAAAGATCGAATTGTTCAAGAAAAATCATCAAAATTTGAAAGGGGTTCCAAGTCATTTTGAAACTCTTTGAGCTAGGGTTTGCTGACTTCCAAGGACCATATCTTGCTCAGTTTTTGAGATTTTGGATTGATTACGAAGCCATTATTCTCTTTAAAGAATCCATAAAAAGTTATCTTCAAGGATCTAAGGCTAATTTTGAATGGAAGATCACTAATGATTGGGAAAGATTACAAGTTCTTTGGGAAAGTTATCAAATTCTCTTGTGTGACTTCAAATGATCATTATTTGGTCAATTTTTATCTCCTTGAGCTCATTATTTTTTTCACAATAATCTTTGGGATGTCTACTACAACGTAGTTTCAATATGCAAGACTTGAAAATTCTTGGAAAGTTGTTTAAGAATTGATAAGATTATAGGTCTTTTGTGAATTTCCCCAAATTTGTTTATCATCTTCCAAAGACTATAACTCTTTCAATTTTTATGATTTTTGAGTGATCTTAACTCCAAAATTAAATTCAAAGAGTCTACTTCACTTCACCTTCAAGGATCAAGAGCTAATTTTGAATGGAAGGACATGTAATTTTGAAGAACATTATAGGTCATTTTGAAGCTCGACACTTAGAATTTTTCTAAGTACAAAATACCCGTGTGATTTTCCTGATTTCAAACTTGAATAACTTTTTGCTCAATCATCCAAATGCTACCTTTCTTTTCACATTGCAAAGTTTGTTTTGATATCTTTCCATTTCAAAAAGAATTAGATCATAAAGCCTCCTACATTGTGTACCCCATACCCTTGAAGTTGCTTCCATGAAACTGAGTTTTTGTTTGAAGTTGGAATTTTATTTCCATAATGTGTCCTATAATCACCAATTTTTTGTGTATTTTTTACTTAGACATGTTTAACAAACTTGTTTAAATTTGTTTAAGCATCAAAACACAATAATTGAGTGAGTTTTGATGGATTACAAGTCACACTTTGCTCATGATGCAGGTGCACACGAATTCCACTCATACATGATCATTTCTATCAACTTTTATTTCCATCATGATCAGCTATAAATAAGGCACACATGTCACTCATTTCCACAAGCTTGGACAACCAAAATCAACCTTCCAAACTCTCTCCATAGCTCACAATTCTAAGTTTTCAAATTCACTATTTCCTTAATTTCCAATCCAATTTTTTTGTTCATTCTTCATCCTTGAACTTCACTGAAGCTAAAATAAGAAGAACCAAGCCATGAAGTTCTCTAAATCGTGCTAACCAAGTCAAGTTACATAGCTAATTTGTTAAACTTCGTTAAGGTAGAATTCTCCATCAATTATCTTCAAACATAACACTGCAATGTAGCTCTCATCACTCTGATGCTCATAACATCGTTTGTTTTTAACTAGAAGTGAGTTTTGATCATGACTTTTCAAATCCCTTTTCATCTTTTTCTTCTGGTTTTTTTCAAATCGACTGAGCTACAGTATATACAAATTTTCCACGAGGGTACAATTGTCTTCGTCTTGATGAGACGAATTGAATGGTACTGGTCTGTGTTATACCCCAATTTCCCCCCCTAAGATTTCTCATTATCTCATTTTATCAATACATCAAGATCACACACTAGGGTTGGTTCTCTCTTTCTACTTCATTCTATCTTTATGTTTTTCCATGAGGGATCACCAAGCACCTTGAATTATGTATCTTGTACATGTGTTTTTAGGTGGATTAACTAACATCAAAATATGTATATATGTTTCTTTGAATGTTCATATTATAGGTGATGACACAATTGTATTTATCTCACCATCTAACATAGGGTTTGAGGGGTGCTTCTCAGTCAAATGGTTCTTCAATGGATTGCAAGAGCTTAGGTTTCAAGGCTATGTCTATGATATCAAACATTTGTGGTTCTAAGAGTTCCCTCACTTTATTTAGATCAAATTTTCCTCAAATTTGGTGGTGGCATTCATAAAAAAGATTCATAGGTTCATGTGTTTATTTCCATGACTTCTTCAACAAGTTTTATTGAGACTTTAGCTCCATCTTTGAGTGTGCTTCAATAAAAAATCATTCTAAGACCTATTGTGATTCATCATGCTTTATTTTTCCAAGAAAGTTAAAAAATATTCAAGGTTGATTCACCAAGTTTTACCTAATTGAGCAAGTGCATGATTCAGTGATCATAAGTTCATAACTCTATCAATTTTCAACATTTGGAGTTGGTTCTTTTTTATATGGATACTTATAATCATCTAAAACAACTTCTCTTCACATGACAAGATCCAATTGTCCAAGAAAAATCATCAAAAGTTGAAAGGGTTTCAAGTCATTTTGACACTCTCTGAGCTAGGGTTTGTTGACTTCCAAGGACCATATCTTGCACATTTGTTTGAGATTTTTGATTGCCATGATTATCTTTAAAGTGTCCTTAACATGTTCTCTTCAGGGATCTAAGGCTGATTTTGAATCGAAGATCACTAATGGTTGAGAAATATTACAAGTCTCTTTGAAAAGCCTTTGAATCTTAGGGTTTGACTTCAAATGATCATCAATTGGTAAATTTTTATCTCCTTGAGCCCATTATTTTTCCCCAAGAATATCTGGGATGTCTACTACAACTTTGTTCAATATGCCAGACTTGAAAATGCTTGGAAAGTTGTTGATGAATTAAAAAGATTATAGGTCTTTTGTGAATTTTCCTAAATTTGTTCATCATCTTCCAAAGACCATAACTCATTCAATTTTAATGATTTTTTAGTGATCTCAATTCCACAATTCAATTCAAGAGGTCTACTTCATTTCATCTACAAATATGAAGACCAAATTTTGAGTAGAAGGTCATATAATTTTGAAGAAGAATATAGGTCATTTTGAAGTTCAACAGTTAGAAATATTTCTAAGTACAAAAATCAGTTTGTTTTTCACGATTTCAATTGATCATAACTTCCAACTCAATTATCGAATTGGTGTATTTCTTGGCACATTGTAAAAAGGGTGACCTTGTCATTCAAATGCTTCAAGAATCATGTCATAGAGCCTCCTGAGTTGTGTGCACCATGGTTTCAAAGTTGGTACCTTAGAACTGAAGTTTCTCATGGAAGTCAGAGTGCAATTTCCATAATGTGACTTCTAATCACCAAATGTGTGCGTGTTTTCCACTTAAACATGATTAGATTAGATGTTTGAATCATTTAGAGTGTCAAAACCCATCATTTAGATGAGTTTTAATGCATATGTGGTCACACTTTCTTCATGACCAATGTGCATGATTTCCACTCAAATTGCATCATTCATCCCTCCTCTTGATTCGCTTCACTTCTCCTATAAATACAAAACATATTCTACTCATTTCCGCAAGCTTAGAGAGACAATATCACCCTGACAAACTCTATCCATAGCTCACAATTATGAGTTTTTGAATTCACTCTTCCCTTGTTTTTCAGTCCAATTTCTTTGCTCATTCTTCATCCTTGAACTTCACTAAAGCTAACAGAAGAAGAACCAAGCCTTGAAGTGTCCTAAATCGTGCTAGCCAAGTTATGTTTCAGAGCTCTGAAGTTGAGCTTCAACAAGTAGATTCCTACATCAATTCTCTCCAAACTTGTAACTATAATGTAGCTCTCATCACTCAGATACTCATAGCATTGTTGGTTTTTAACTGGAAGTGAGTTTTGATAATGAATTTTCAAATGCCTTTTTATTCCTTTTCTTCTAGTTTTTTTTCTTGCAAATCGATTGAGCTATAGTTTATATAAATTTTTCGTGAAGGTACCATTGGAATCATCTTGAAGAGACGAAGAGGTTGAAGATGACCAGCGTGTCATCTCTCAACCAATGATATCACGCCACCTATTTTTTCAAATTTGTTTTTAAATAATTGATCAGGTGTGTTATTCAAGAGAGACCATGACATGCACAACGCGCCAGGTCCCTTAGATCTGATTACTAATGTGTTTTGACAATGATCAGATGGTCCATATTTTTTTGGTTTATTATTTTATTTTCTGATTTTTGTCTTAATTGTTTTAAATTTCAAAAATTCATAAAAAAATAATTTCAACTTCTAAAACTGCGAAAAAATTCTCAAAAAGACTTTTGATTTTTCTCTTTCTTATTTTTATTTTTCCACAATTTTATTTTGTGATTTGGTATTTTTTTTAAATGATTTTTCACTTTATTTGACATGTTTTAATTATTTAAAAATACTTTTCTTGATTTTTAAATTCTAAAAAATTTATGGAAGGATCAAATGACCTCTTGAAAAATATTGGTGACCTGATTTTATTTTTATTTTTGATTTTACTATTTTTCACAAATTTTTGTTTATTTTTCTTATTTCTTTAAATTATAAAAATAGTTTTTGACTTTAAAAATTCTGAAAACTTTTGTCAACAGTTATTGACTCATGTTTGACTTTTTATAATTTTTTAGGATTTTTATTTGGTGTTTTAATACATATTGTGTATTTTACCAAGTATTTCTTTTTAAAATCATTTAAATTTTGTTTTATATTAAATATATTTTATTATTTTATTTGATTGGTCCTGATTTGGAGACACTTGGGTGTTATTTTGGGACAAGTTCCTCATCCTCATGGGACAAAATGGATGAATGATGTTGATGATATTTAAAACCCTAGTTTCATCTGATAAATCCCCCTCCCTCTTCATCTTATTGCTTCCTTGTTTTTACTTGTGCTACATGTTTTTGGAGAATGATCTACATATCATTTCTCTAACATGTTGGTACATAGATTGCTATTGACCAATCTCAAAATAGGTGTGACTTCTACATAAGTACACTTACGAATGCTTAACGTAGCACTATGTGGCCCAAACATATGTTTGCAAGCCCAAGTATATGTAATTAGAACTTTTATCCAATAACTTTAAAGTTCATTTTTAGGAGGCTTTGATTCTATCAATCCTCTAATGAACTTCATGAATGTTGGTCTAAGTGAATCATTTGAACATTGTTGATCATATGTGGTTTATTTGAGCACTTGAAATAAATGATATACTTGACAAAAAGCAAATAAAATTTGTTGTTGAGAGGCTTTGATTTTATTAATCTTCTAATGAGTTTTCAAAAGCAAGCTTCAAGATGGTCTTTCAACTAACTTTTTGTGCTTGACTTATAACTTCTAATTCAGTAACAATTAACTTTACTTTATTCCTTTATTTTGTGCCTTTACTTTTATGTACCATTTATTTTAGCATTTACATCTCATGCTATTTTTCTTTTGCTCACTCGAGCATTTATCTTTATGTAATTTTATCTTTGCTCACTTGAGCGTTTATCTCTATGTCACTTTATTTTTGCTCACTTGAGCTTTCTTTTCTTTTGAAAACACTTAATAATCAACTTGAACATTAAAATACTTTAAGGTTAATTGGACTACTTGGTTACTATCCTTGGCATTATGGAGTTGTGGATCTCTCGGACTTAGGATTATAAGCCTTGATACTTAGAGACCTTATTGCTCTGTTGTTATTTTGTCTGAAGTTCTTGGGGTTTACTCCAAGGTATTGAGTTGATTTTCTTTGTGTGCAGGTTATTCTTATTATATGTTTCGTCAGTGATTAACTATTTCTCTGTATACAACAGTTACTCAGTCCAATTTTTGTGAAGACTTAATTAATCTAAAGCTTGGTATTTCTCAGAGTTTTAGTAATTTTCTTGCTTGGTTTTAATCCAAAGTATGGGAATTCTACATTGACATCTTTATATCAAGTGTTGACTTCTTGTTGGTGAGATAGTTCTTTTCCTTAGCTTTTACATTATGCTTTAGGACAGTCCCTTCATCTCCTCCTATCTTCTTTAATTTCAAAAATCTTCTCACTCCTTTTCAAAACTCTGCTTGTTTTCTAACTTGAACCGATTTCATAATAAATTGGGTCCATGTATTTTCAAAAATATTTTCTTAATCAAACTTTAATCAACTTAATCATACTTTGACATCTTTTTGAAAGACTAAAAGTCAATTAACCTCATTCAAACCATTTTTGCCACTTTGGCTTTTTACTTTAAAAAAACTTTTCTCAAAAGATTAGACTCTTGTTAATTCTTGTAGTGATGCGAGCTACTATAATTCTACAGTATGTAGTAAAGTGAGATATTTTCCACTTGGGTGTTGAGTGAGGCTTTGTTTATTTTTAATCCGAGTTATATCCTCCATTTTGAGATGATGCAAATTCTCCTTTCTCATAATAGTTGGTAGTAAGTATGTTTTCCACTCGAATATGGCGATGATATCTATTCTCTTAAAATTAACCAACACACATGTGTTTTAAATTTTTTATGGTAAACTACAAGTACCCTGATCCCATGTTACACAAATGGTGGTATGTAGGTGCTAAAGGTTCCAACCGCGGAGAGTGCAAAATTTTTAAAAAATACTCTTTTCTCATCTCCATCATCTATTTTTGTATACACCTTTTATAGCAAAAATACACATATTTTCAAAGTTGTTCTTGTTGAGTACCGCAGATGTTTCGGGTGCTAATACCTTCCCTTTTCATAACCAACCCCCATACCTAGATTCTCTCCCTCTTTTTTGGTTTATTTGCTCTTTTACCATTTCCTTTTGAAACAACAAAGCACAGTGGCGATTTTTATTTGATATGTGCGAGTTAAGTCAATCCAATGGCTTAGTCTTAAAATTTCTACCGTTATAGAAAACTAGAGACTTCACTGGGGGAGTAAACAATCTCTAAGTGGGTTGAGTCTATCTTTTTTTATTTGTGTATGTGTTATTATTTGTTGTATATTATTTGTCGTATAAATGTATGTATGGATTTTTCTAATTTTTAGGGTGCTTTTTGATCTCCTGTAAGTCCTCTACCCATACTTTGGAAAACTTAAGATAGGATGGACGGTATAATCATGTTAAATTTGAGGGAAGAGACCTAAAAAAGGAGACATGAGATCCCCCACTCAGTTGAGGACCCTTTGACTGTAGTATTTATTTACCAAGTGTTGTACCCCAAAATTTTCCCTCTCATTTATCAAGATTTTTCTCACAAGACTTCTTAGACTCAAGACAAGATTAGGGTTTACTCAGCTCAGGACATCTCATCTTGCACTGATAACCCCAAATTAGGGTTTGAGTTTGCACAAGGATTTTTGGACCATAAATGCTTCATGTGACTTTCATACTTCATTTTGGACCCCTAAGATTGCTCATGTTAAGTTTCAAGCCTTGAACCACATTTTAGACCAGTCAATTGGACAGTTGACCTAAAAATTATCTGTATTGGGGAAAAAGTCAACCATAGCCAATTTACATTCAAACTTCATAATTTTTTATCCACAACAACATTTTAGACTCATATGTACCATTTGATCAAGTTTGGATCACAACTCCTCAAGAAATTTGATCAAATCATCAAAAGGGCAAAATGGTCAAAATTAGGGTTTTGATTGAGAAAGGGAAATTTCTGATTTTTAACCTAACCAATGATCAATTGAGTTCAAACATGATTTCAAGGGTTCAATGGAATCATCTTGACCTAATTACATGGTTCAAAAGATCACAAGTTCATTGGATTGACAGATGAATTTTGCAGTCAGCTGATCAAAAGTCAACTATACACTGAAAAGTCAAACTTTGACTTTTTGGTCAAAATCAAATGCCAAGGGTCATAATTCATCAAGATATGTCAAAATATGAAACTTTTTCACCAAGCAACTCAAAATTGCAAATTAGGATTTTGAATTTGAAAATTTTCATAACTTAGAATTTTTCTAAGTATGAAAATCTTCTTATTTTTTCCCAACTTTCCACCACTTTTTCACCATGATGCAATTTGATTCAAAGAAAACTTCCAACATGAAAGTTGTAGTCCTTCATGAAATCTACAAATTTTCTTCACAAACGTTTCCTAAAAGATGCTTGGATCTCAAGTTATGAATTTGTGAATAGGGGTTCATGAACTAAATAACTTAGTGAAAGTTTGCCCTAATTTAGGCAGTTTTTTGACCCAACTTCATGGACATTTTTCATCTAGTTCCAAGAGGTATCTCAAAATGCATTTCAAATATGGATTATAGAGCACATGACAAGCTTTCCAAAATGTCCAAGAACTCTCCAAGATCATTTGTGGTTAGGGAGAATCGAAGAAGAGAAATTGGCATTTTATCACTTTTGTTCATGCCATTTTCACAAAGTATCAAGTTGCAAATCTGATCTTGGATGCTTGTACCTTGCATTACAGGTACTAAACTCATTCTACACTCCATAATTTAATGCTAACTCAGAAGATAAAGGCTTTATTTTGGCTTTTGGAACATTGTACAAGAGATAATTCCATTAATGGCATAAAGGGAACATTGCTATTTTCATAAAGGTAAGCTTTTACAACTTTATCAACCTTGACCCTTGGACTTGTTCTTTTGTTGCAAGTAATTTCCACAGGTTTTAAGCAACGTGTACCAACTCCTATCAGCTCACAACATAGCCAAGTACAAGCATGTTGCATAAGTCATCTCACTTTTTTTAAAATGCAAGAAAGTTGGCCAAAAGTTCAGAACTGGTACAACTGCTAGGGAGTGGACTTTGTATCATTCTATACAAATATACCAACTCATTGCAAGGCATAAGAGGAATGGATAGCATCCAAAACACTCTCAAGCTCAAAAAACACAAAATTCTGCCAAATTATAGTAGTTCTACAAAACCAAGGCCAACTTCATTTTGGCTCGTGCGTTTCCCCTTTTAACAATTGAAACATCTTATCCACATAATATCAAAGCTATCCAAGCCCTGGTCCTGGTTCTGTGAGCTCTGTTTCAGCCATTGCCATTTTCAAATTTGGAGGTTGTAGCTTGACTTCTACAGAGACTTCTGACCATCCACAAAGCAAGCTAGGCATTGGAATAGCTTGAAGGAACTTTAAGGAAGCTCACACGATCCTCAGGCCTCACTCAAAGTCCCCACATTGTCATATCCAAATCCAGCTGAAGGAGGTATTTTTCAAAACTCTATCTCTCTATTTAGGCATCCTCGAGCCACGATTTGTGAAGCAAAAATGTAGTCTATAACATGGTGAAGCTGTACATATGCATACTTATCATTTATATTAACTGAGCTGAGAGAATTTGAAGTCTGAAAATGCTGAAAAAGTTAGGTCACGATTTAGGGCCATTAAAATTCTCTCTGATCTTTTAAAGTTAGGTCACATAATTTATATCAATGGAATCGTGAGATGAAATGCTACATTTTTTATGTTACAAGTTTTTGTTTTTGTGCAAGCGTTTGAGAGTTGCAGGTTGAACTGAGTACACACGCGCAAGGTGGATAGAGGACAGGGACGATGACTGGCCTGGGCCTTGGGCGCCTTGGGCCTTCTGTTTTTTATTTTCACACCCCCTGACCACTATTTGCACTCCCTGACTTTATTTGTTATATTTTTCTTATTTTTCATATTTTTTATATTTATTGCTTTTATTTATTTTTCTGAATCATAAAAAATCATAAAAATAATTTCTTAATTTTTTTCATTTTTATTTTATTTTTCTATTATTTTTTTGCATAAAAATAGTCTTATTAGGATAATGGACTTTATTTTCTTATAATAAATTGTAAATACATTTAAAAATACTATACATTTTTATTATATTATTTATACACATAAAATATTTATTTTCATACATATTTTAATTTTTAATATTTTTTCATAATATTATTTATTATTTTCTTGTAAAAAATGGAAAAAATAATAATATAGAACATATATTTTATTTTAATCAAAAATTAGGGTTTCCCCCTTTCAAAAATAATAATATTATTTTTTCTCTTATTTTTAGGGCTTAAATAAATCATTTTTCTCATACAAAAAGTCAAATACAAAACATTTTGCATAAATACATTTGCATTACATATTTAAATATTTATATATTTATTTATTTCTCACAATATTCAATTGGGTTTTAATATAATTTTTAGGGTTTATTTTGTGCAATATCCCCATTCAAAAACTTGTATCCCCCCTCTCATAATAATTGTTGTAATAGCTTTAGTTTACATTTACGCAATTTACCGCTTTATATACTTGTGTAGTAAATTAGGGTTTTGCATGATAAAACCAAAAATCAAACGAATAAAAATGACCTAATGCAAGACAAAAGCATGAAAAATGACACACATTTCACACAAGCACCCTTAGGGTTTCACCCACTTGGTTGCCTAAAACAAAATGGCCATGTTACGCATGCGAAGTATCTTGGCAAAACAAAACAAAAATAAGATCATAGTCCCTCGATGACGCTATCAAAAGGTTGCCTAAACAAATGATCTTGGTCCCTCAAACAATGTTAAGATACTTGGCAACATTGCTATAATGGTCATACGATGACCCACGCCTGTCCCGTTTACATCCAAAGATAGGGTTGTTTACCAAATCAATGGTAAATCAACAATATCAAAGGAATAAAAATGCACAAGAAAGACATTTGAGTAGGTAGATAGCTTCTAGTTACTTGATAAATTTCAAAACAATCCTTGCTATTTTCAAAAACAAACACACACATTTCCAAACATTTACAAAACATTGAAACATTTTTCAAAAGAAAAACATCTTTGTATACATTCTTACAAACGGGAATCATTACAAATATTTCCTAAACGATGGCCTCTTTTCAAAATACTTTCAAAACCACACAAAGCACCATTTCAAACAATTTCAAAGCAAAAGCAAGTGATCTAAACAAGTAACTAAGAGCCCATGGAAAACCATGGATGAAAAGGGTGCTAGCACCTTCCCTTTTCATAATCTACCCCCCAAACTCAAGAAAACATCTCAAAGGTCTTTCCTGTGCTTTTTTACCTTTCCTTTTTGGATAAATGAAAAGTCGGCGGCGACTCTTGCTATCTGCAACATTTGCGAACACAAACACAAAACCTCAAGCCAGTTCTCCCACCGCATCACAGAACTGGCAACTCTGCTGGGGAAAATTATAAAAGTGGGGTTACCTTATGGTTTAGATCACCTTTATTTGCTTACAATTGTTTGACTTGTTTGCTTTACAATTATGGTTCTTTGTTTGGGTTTGAATCCTCTACCCGGATTTGGGAAACATTATAGGTAAATAGCAATACGTTGTGGAAACTATGCAGGGTATACCGACATGGTCTAAGCAATAGCTATATTAGTGCGACATATTTGTGGGTACCGATAGTCTTTGAGTCAATCAAAGAGAATACGGGGCCGCTGAGTGATGTCATGAAGCACTAATGGACTTCTATAACCTTTACTTGACCAACTTGGCCTTTTAGGATGTAGTGAGATGACCGGCTTTGGTGCAGTCCGAAGTTGGTAGATACTCGATACTACACTCATTGAGGGTTGGTTCCTTGGAATATTTTGGTCGCCAGTAAAGAGGCTGAATTGAAACAATGAACAAGGAAACAATCCAGTGATATTGAGCTCCTTAGAACCCGGTTACTATTTCTAGGACAGGTTGAGCCAACTAAACTTCAAGAGGGTACTTACCTATGAAACCCCATGCAAGCCTAACCTAGGAACTTGTGTGATTTGCTTGTACATATATACTTTTGCATAACATCATGGACATCATGAGCATCATATGCATTCACCAACCATTTCAAGGATTTTGGAGATTCATCTTTGTTCTTGTTTTGTAGGTTATGGATTCACTTCGCAGGAAAACTATCCAAATCAACCTTGTAAGAATTCCTCCACAACTCAAGGAGTTAGCTTCAAGGATTCCTGAGAATTCTCCATTCACCGAGAGACATGGTCGTCTACTCAACTTGGTCACTTCCAACACAGAGGAGGATATGGTGAAAGTTCTCTTCCAGTTCTTTGACCCTTTGCATAATTGCTTCACATTTCCTGACCACCAACTTGTGCCTACTTTAGAAGAATTATCTCAACTTCCAAGGATTCCTATTCTAAATCAACTACCCTTTAACGGTACGGAAAGAGATCCAAAGCCGGAAGAGATTTCTCAAGCCCTGCACTTGCACTCATCTGATGTCACAACACATTGGGAAACTAGAAGTGGTGTCAAAGGCTTCTTGTCAAAGTTTCTGTTTGAGAAGGCCCAAAGTTGTTGGAATTCTCTAGACTTGCAAGATTTTGAGGAGATTATGGCTCTTATCATCTATGAGATGGTCTTGTTCCCTAATCTTGACCAACTCATAGATGTAAGTGCTGTCAAAATCTTCATGACTCGCAACCCGGTGCCTACATTTCTTGGGGATATCCTCCACTCTTTTCACACTCGTACAATGAGGAAAAGAGGTGTTCTCATGTGTTGCACTCCTATCCTGGAAAGATGGTTTATTTCTCATCTTCCCCAATCAGTGTTGAAGAATGAGCAAGGTTTGAGGTGGTCACAAAGGTTAATGACACTTAACCATTCAGATATTCATTGGTGTTCTCGATCCAAAGAAAATGTCATCACAATTGACCATTATGGGGAATTCCCTAATGTCCCTCTACCCTGGCATTAGGGCCCACATGACATGCTGATTCAAGGATTGGTTTTCGACTACGACAACGACGACCAAGGACTCCGTCAGAGATTCATCCGAGCTTGGAGGATGCCAAACAAGGTGGATAGTAAGACCTTGGGACACAAGAATTCCATCCCTCTTGAGCCTTACCTCAAGTGGGTACGAACCCGTGCCCAAAGTCTTATGATGCCTTACCCCTCCATTTTCCCAGTGATTATAGAACCTGTTAAGGAAGGAGAGGTTCCATACACCGTCCTACATCCTGACATGCCAACATCACTCGAAGATTTACAAAGGAGTTGGATACAGCTCAAGGGAGAGTGCGATACTTTCGAAGCCCAATTCTACGCAAGCGAGAAGAAGGTTTTAGAACTCACTCGGATACTTCACGAAGAGCAGACTCTCAACACCTACATTGCACCAAAGAGGATGCGCAACGTCTTTTTAGCTTAGAATTTTGTATTATTTTGCCCAAGGGGCATTGATGTACTAACAATTCTATCTTATTAATATAACGTGTGTTTCTTTTTTGTTTAAAACAAATTTGAATTTCTGAATCCTTGAAAACATTGCATGAATACATATCATTCATCATAAGCATAAACAGGTCTTCACACCAAGTTTCCTCATCTCTCTGCTGTTTATTTCAGCAAGATGGATCTTGAACAAACGGTCAAAGATTTGCAAGCTCAGAATTCACACTTTCAACAGTTGCTCATGACCTTAGCCAAGGAGCAGGAGGAGCTGAAGACTTTTCTAGAAAAAGAGAAAGAGAAAAAGAAGAAGAAACCAAATGGTGTGGTCATCATGGGTAGAAGATTTCAGGGACAAGCCAGACGGACTTTAGAATTCCCAACAACATATGAAGAGGGGGAAGGAAAAGGAAAAGGAACGACAGTACCATCAGATTTTGAAGCAGAAGAAGAGGAAGAAGAGGACTACTCTGAACAACAATACCCTTTGGCTGATGACAAGTACAAACACTTGGAAGAGCGTCTAACCGCTATGGAAATCCAAAGAGTACCGGGGCTAGATTTTAAGGAGTTGGGGCTGGTGTCAGGAATTGTAATCCCTCCAAAGTTTAAAGTGCCACTATTTGCCAAGTATGATGGGGTGTCTTGCCCTAAAATGCACCTCAGATCCTATGTCAGGAAGATGCAACCACACTCTGCTGACAAAGACCTGTGGGTCCACTTTTTCCAGGACGGTTTATCAGGAACGCAACTTGATTGGTTCTACCAGTTGGAGAGGGTTGAAGTTGATAATTGGGAAGACCTGGCCGCCGCTTTCTATAAACAGTATCAATACAACGCCGACTTGGCGCCAACCCGTACTCAGCTACAGAGTATGGCCATGGCTACCAATGAGGGCTTTAAAGATTACGCCCAAAAGTGGAGAGACCTAGCCGGAAGGGTGCAACCTCCTCTATCAGAGAGGGAGTTAGTGGACATGTTCTTGGAAACACTTTCAGGCCCTTTCTTCAATCATCTGATTGGGAGTTCTTCTGCAGGGTTCACTGAATTGATCTTAACCGGCGAAAGGGTGGAGGCTGGTATAAGAAGTGGGAAGATTCAAAAGGATGCGTCTGCCTCAACAGTTGTAAAAAAGCCCTTCACTGGAAGGAAGGAAGTATTTGCTGTCTATTCTCAGAGGAATCAGGGAAGAACTGAACGACGATCAATAGTGGGGGCCGTTGTGATTCAAAAGCCTGCATCAGACTAGCCAAGAAATGACCAGCCAAGAAATAACCAGCAAAGGGTAGAAAGGCCAGTTCGGCAATTTACCAAGATTAACATGACTCTAACCCAAGTTCTACCACATCTCCTGAAGTTGAATCTGGCCACTTTGAAAGAGGCCCCAAAAAATCCTAATACTACTTCTCCACATTACCATCCCAACGCCAGATGTGTGTACCATTCTTAAAGTCCAGGGCACGACACCAACAACTGTTGGGCTCTGAAGAATAAGATTCAAGATCTGATAGACGCAAAGGAAGTTGAATTGAAGCGCCTAAGAAACCAAATGTTATTTCTGCCCTAATGTCGAGGCATGGTCATAATGCCAACGCTATTGAAGAAGATCTATTTGTTGCTACTGTGGATAAACTGTTAAATCTGCTCCCGATTATCAAGTTGAATTTGTTGAAAGCTGATATTTTCCCAGGTTGTGACAAAGATTTCCATGTTTGCCTGTCCTCCCCATTTGATTGCCCTCTGTTGAAGAAAGGTATCCAACAACTGATGGATAACCAAGAAACTTTGTCTGAGAATGCTCCTGTTTCACCCGTTCCATTGAAAGAGTTTCAATAATAACCATCTACGCCAATCCTTCCAGGGCCCCTAAAAGACCCGTTAGGATTACACCTGCTCCAAAGACTGCTCCGCTTAAGATGACAATGCCCGGGCCGACCCCCTACAAATCAGATAAAATAGTACAATGGAACTATGGTGGAGAAATCTACTACCATGGTATTAAACAGATTGAACTCACTGCAGAAGAAGAAAGCTCCGAAGAGGACAGTCTCGACATTAGCAATATTGTTGGAACTAGCAAGATCACCCGCAGTGGTAGGATTTTCTCTCCAGAGATTGCTCCTCCAACAGCAGTCTTTGGACCCGTGGTTGTTCCGAAGATTACATTTGTACCAGTGATTGTACCTGCAAGCGTACCCACCAACAAAAACAATACAATTCCTATCCCTACTTCCACTGCTGAGAATAAAGGAAAGAATGTTCAAGAAGAGTCTGTCCTGACGAAGGCTCAAGC
Organism: Vicia faba; assembly: GCA_948472305.1. Classification (NCBI taxonomy): domain Eukaryota; kingdom Viridiplantae; phylum Streptophyta; class Magnoliopsida; order Fabales; family Fabaceae; genus Vicia; species Vicia faba. Next base: position 1,195,889,304 of record OX451740.1, on the reverse strand, counting down.
ACTAGTTATTCCTGAAACATCCAAGAAGGAGATGGAAGAAATCCTGAGGATCATTAAGAAGAGTGATTATGATGTGGTTGAACAATTGGGGCAGACCCCTTCCAAGATCTCTATGCTAGCCCTGCTGCTTTGCTCTGAAGCACATGCCAAAGCTTTGGTCAAATTTCTGAAGACAGCTCACGTGCCGCAAGAAACGTCTGCTTACCAGTTCCAGGACTGTGTGGCCAGTTTGACAGCTGATAATGGCATGGGTTTCTCCGATGCTGACTTGACACCCCGAGGGAGAAAACATAACGATGCATTACATGTCTCATTGGAGTGCAGAGGAACAACCCTAGCTCATGTCTTGGTTGATACTGGGTCGTCTTTAAACGTCTTGCCGAAGAAAGCCCTTGATAGGTTGGATTGCGAGGGGCTAACTCTAAAACCCAACAATATAGTGGTGTGAGCTTTTGATGGTTCTAAGAGGATGGTCCACGGGGAGGTGGACATCCCAATCAAGGTGGGAACTCAGGTCTTCAACTCGACATTCTATGTGATAGACATTCGTCCTTCTTATTCTTGTCTGTTGGGATGCCCCTGGATCCATAATGCTGGAGATGTCACCTCCACCTTGCATCAAATGCTCAAGTACCCCATCCAAGGGAAGATCATAATTGTCCATGGGGAGGAGGAGTATATGATTAGTCATCTGAGTTCCTTCCGTTATGTGGAGTTAGATGGCGAGTTCATAGAGACCCCTTTCCAACATTTTGAAGAAGTCTCTCCAGAAGTAGCGGCGACCAAGGCGGTATCTTCAACTCCTAAGATCACAAGACCTCCACCTCGGATGTCATCTCTCAGGGATGCAAGGGCAGTAGTGGAAGAAGGGGGGTGCACCATCTGGGGTCATCTTCCAGACATTCCTTACAAATCAAACAAGTTCGGCTTAGGGTTTACTTCGACTGGTCAGAAGGCTGTGCGTCGTGCCCGTGCTGGGGGGCCACCGGTAAATATTAGCAATCAAAGCGTCAATGCGGTAGAAGACAATGAAGAGGAGGGCAGCTTGGAAGATTGTATATTTCCTACTGTCAGCGGAGGACTGCGCAACTGGGAAGCCAGAGACTTTGTTCCGATAACTTTCATATCCCAGTAATTTATCTTTTGCATTTCTGTTGGACTGTAATAACTTACAAACAATTCGTACTTTAAAAACCTTGTGTCTTACCCGAGGCACAATGGTCCATTTGTAAGGGTTTTTATTTCATCTACATATGTCATTCAATGAATCATTGACGCTTTTTCACATATAAACCTTTTATGCTCATTGTCTTTCTTTTACATTTTATTGTTTTAAGATGGCTATACCCTTACACGCACCCACACTCACAAATACAGGTACCCTCCCATTTCAGAACCCATGGGTAACAATGCTGCTATAGCCTTCAGTGACTCTGAAGATCTGATCTACCAAGCCGAATACGAAGGTGAGGAAGATTGTGAGGTGCCAGGGGAATTGGCCAGATTACTACAGCGAGAGGAAAGAGCAATTCAGCCTCATGAGGAGTTGTTGGATACAATCAACTTGGGTACAGAGGAAGATAAAAAGGAAATAAGAATAGGTGCTAATCTAGAGTCGAGTGTCAAGGAGCACCTAATTCAGCTATTGAATGATTATGTTGAGATCTTTGCCTGGTCATACGAAGACATGCCGGGACTCAATACAGACATTGTGGTACACCGTCTACCCACCAGAGAAGACTGTCCACCAGTGAAACAAAAGGCCTGCCGCATGAGACCTGGCATGTCAGAGAAGATCAAAGCAGAAGTTATGAAGCAGTTCAATGCTGGGTTTCTGGCTGTTACTTCCTATCCTCAATGGGTTGCTAACATTGTTCCCGTGCCTAAAAAGGATGAAAAAGTGAGAATGTGCGTGGATTATAGAGATTTAAACAGGGCCAACCCTAAAGATGATTTTCCACTTCTGCACATCGACATCCTGGTTGACAATACAACTCAGCACAAAGTATTTTCTTTCATGGACGGATTCTCAGGCTATAACCAGATTAAAATGGCACCTGAGGACATGGAGAAAACTACATTTGTCACACAGTGGGGTACGTTCTGCTACAAAGTGATGTCATTCGGTCTGAAGAATGTCGGGGAAACCTATCAACGCGCCATGGTAGCTTTGTTTCATGATATGATACATCATGAGATAGAGGTCTATGTAGATGACATGATAGCCTGATCACAAACTGAAGAAGAACACCTTGATCACTTGCAAATGTTGTTTTTCAGGTTGAATGAGTACAAGTTAAGACTGAACCCAAACAAGTGTACATTCGGAGTCCGGTCCGGTAAACTCTTAGGTTTCATTGTCAGCAACAAAGGCATCGAGGTTAATCCTGGTAAAGTCAAAGCTATACAAGAAATGCCTGCTCCTCGCACTGAGAAGGAAGTCAGAGGTTTTTTGGGACGCCTAAACTACATTGCTAGGTTCATTTCTCACCTAACGTCTACTTGTGAACCAATCTTCAAGCTGTTGAAGAAAGATCAAGTAGTCAGATGGAATGATGAATGTCAGGTTGCTTTCGATAAAATCAAGGAGTATTTGCTAGAAACTCCTGTCTTGATGCCACCCGTCGAGGGAAGACCGCTAATCATGTATCTGACCGTCTTAGAGAATTCAATGGGGTGCGTACTGGGGCAGCATGACGAGTCTAGCCGAAAAGAGCATGCCATTTATTACCTAAGCAAAAAGTTTACCAACTGTGAAACCAGATATTCACTGGTCGAGAAAACTTGTTGCGCTTTGGTATGGGCTGCTCGCCGGCTAAGGCAGTATATGTTGACTCATACCACTTTACAGATATCTAAGATGGATCTGATAAAGTACATCTTTGAGAAACCTACTCTATCTGGGAGGACAGCTAGATGTCAGATGATCCTAACAGAATACGACATACAGTACACTACCCAAAAAGATATAAAGGGGAGTTTAATAACTGATCATCTGGCTCATCAAGCTGTAGAAGATTACCAGTCCATGAAGTTTGACTTCCCTGACGAAGATATCATGACATTGGACAACTGCGAAGAGATCAGGCCATATGACGGACCTGAACAAGGATCCCGATGGACCCTGTACTTTTATGGGGCCTCCAATGCACTTGGTAATGGTATCGGTGCTATGCTTATATCTCCAGAAGGATGCCATACTCCTTTCACTGCCAGACTTTGCTTCAACTGTACGAATAACATGGCAGAGTACGAAGCGTGTATCTTTGGACTCAAGGCTGCCATAGACTTGGGAATCAAATCTTTGATTGTGTTTGGGGACTCAGCTTTGGTCATCAATCAGATCAAAGGAGATTGGGACACTAAGCATCCAAACCTCATCCCTTACAAAGAACATGTTTTGACATTGTTACCACATTTCGAGCAGATTACCTTCGAGCACTTCTCGCGAGAAGAAAATCAGCTAGCAGATGCTCTAGCTACAATGTCATCTATGTTTAAACTTGATTGGGATAATGAGGCTCCCCAAATCACCATTGAACGGATGGACAAACCGGCACATTGTCACGAGATTAATACCGAAGAAGTAGTGGACCAGTCGTGGTTTCACGAAGTCAAAAGGTATCTCGAGGCTCAAGAATATCCTGAAGGAGCTTCAGTCAACGACAAAAAGTTCTTAAGGAGATTCTCGACTAAGTTCTTCTTAAGTAATGGCATCCTGTACAAGCGCAATCATGATTCTATTCTTCTCCTTTGTGTGGACAAGATTGAAGCTGAAAGGATTATGGCTGAATTGCATGAGGGCACCTTTGGCACTCACTCTAGAGGGCATACGATGGCAAAGAAGATTCTACGGGCAGGCTATTACTGGTCTACAATGGAAGCTGACTGCTATCAACACTCCCGCACTTGCCACAAGTGTCAAATCTATGCATATAAAGTGCACGTGCCTCCGGTTCCTCTAAATGTCTTAACAGCTCCTTGGCCCTTCGCTATGTGGGGAATCGACATGATTGGAGAGATCAAGCCTACAGCTTCCAATGGACACCATTTCATTATGGTGGCCTTTGACTATTTCACCAAATGGGTCGAAGCAGCTTCCTTCGCATCTGTTGCTAAGAATGTTGTTGCCCGCTTCATCAAGTAGAACCTTATTTGCCGGTACGGTATCCCCGAAAGGATCATCACTGATAACGGTACAAACCTTAACAATACTATGATCACCGCCTTGTGCGAGCAGTTCAAGATTCAACATCATAATTCATCCCCCTATCGGCCAAAGATGAATGGTGCAGTTGAAGCTCCTAACAAAAACATTAAAAAGATCATACAGAAGATGACAGTCACCTACAAGGATTGGCATGAAATGCTACTGTTTGCTCTTCACGGGTACCGTACCATGGCACGCATATCAACTGGGGCAACACCCTATTCTTTGGTTTATGGCATGGAGGTTGTTTTACCTATCGAGGTTCATATTACCTCTTTGAGAATCATGAAGGATACAGGTTTGAGTGAAGACGATTGGATCCAGACCCGACTTGATCAGTTGAACCTAATTGACGAGAAGAGACTTATTGCTATTTTTCATGGTCAGACGTATCAAAAACGGATGATCAAGGCTTTCAACAAGAAAGTAAGACGCCAGGTATATCAAGTTGGAGATCTAGTGATCAAGCGCATCATCTTGCCACAAAGTGATCCCAGGGGAAAATGGACTCCTACCTACGAAGGACCATTCATAATCAAGAACGTATTTTATGGTGGGGCAATGATCTTAACCACCATGGACGGCGATGACCTGCCGCACCCTGCAAACGCAGACATAGTCAAAAGATACTACGCATAAGAGACCCGCTAGGTTGACACACCTAGGAAAAACAAGGGCATCCTGGCGAACCAAAAAGGTTCGGGCAAAAATTAGGGATAACATAAAAAAATCTGTACACCCGGCAAGTTGAAAACCCAAAAGGGCGACTTGGGCAAAAAAGGGTTTCCCGGTGAATCGAAAACACGAAAGGGCGGTTCAGGCAAAAGTTAGGGAATTATAGCGTATGACTATGTCTCGTCGGATCATTTTAAGGATAATCTCTTCACTGATAAACTCTGAGCTTCTGATCAATCCAATCATCGTCGAACGAAGCAGCAAATGGACAAGATATTCGGAAATACGAAGGCTATAGCAGAATGGGAACCCCATGGGATTTTTACATACATAGCTATCTTTCTTTGTATAAATTTTTCTTACTTTTATGACACCATCCTCTTACTAGGATGTCTGTCTCCTTTGTACAAAATACTTATTCAAGTAAATACAAAGATATCTCTTTCAAAGTACAGAAAACTATTTGCCTTTTTCTTTACACTTGTGTTTTTATTTGCAAAAACGTCCAATGATTCACTAATGAACATATGCATTTGAACATAATTATTGTTTACAAATAAACAGAATGGAAAAGAACAATTACTGACAGGTTGAAAGGATAGGAAAACGTCTTTAGGCTATTCCATGAGCAATCTCTACAGTACATCATCTAGATCCCCAGCAGAGCTAAAATTTCAAACTTTTGATCCCCTTCAGAGTTAAAACTTCAAACTCCCAATCCCCAGCGGGGCCAAAACTTCTAACTACCAATCCCTAGCGGAAACTATCCAGTTTCTCTAAATTCCCCAGCAAGTTGTCTTGAAGTCTGAAAATCAACCAGATAACAGTTAACTTTTGTCTCTCCCCAACCTAGGATAACTCCCCAGTAAAGTGGCAGACAATCCAAACTCCTGAACCTACTCCCCAACAGTAGGCCTTCTTCCCCACAGAGTTTTTTATTTCTCCCCAACAGAATGAAGATTCTCATTCTTAATTCCCCGCAGAAGTCATCAGAGTTTTCTTTATTCCCCAGAAGAATACGGGTTTCCCATTGTGTAATCCCCAGTAGAAGTCATCAAAGTTCTCTGGATTCTCCAAGCAGATTACTCAAGCAGTATACGGCATTGCTCGCAACAGAATTCTTGTCGAATACTCCAACTTCAAGACATGAAGGATCCCTATATCCCCAACAGTCGCCAAGGATTTCTTATCCTCAACAGTCAAGGATTTATTTTCCTCGGCAGCAATCAAGGATTTATTTTCCTTAGAAATACAACAAATCAGCTTACATGCGCATACATTACATCCATATATCATAAACATTGACAAAGCACATATATTGCATCATACATTTCATGCAACATAACTTTGTGTTTCAGCTAACATTTTACCCTTTTCAGGATAAGATTAACGGCTACCGTTTAACAAATATGCAATCATGATACAATACAGATACGCTCCAGACGCGGATGCTATTCTATTACTCATTCAGATTCAACTATCAGATACAGTTCAGATACACTCCAGACACGGAAGTCATTCTGTCACTTATTCAGACACAGTTCAGATACACTCCAGACACGGAAGTCATTCTGTCACTTATTCAGACACAATTCAGATACACTCTAGACACGGAAGTAATTATGTCACTTATCCAGATACAGTTTAGATACGCTCCAGATACGATGCCATCTTGATACTTATTCAGATTTTAACCATCAGATACAATTCAGATACACTCCAGACACGGAAGTCATTCTGTTACCCATTCAGATTCAGATCTTAAATAAAATTTAGATACGCTCCAGACGCGGATGCTATTCTATTACTCATTCAGACTTCAACTTTCAGATACAGTCCAGATACGCTTCAGACACAGATGCTATTTTGTTTCTCATTCAGATTTCAAGTCTCCAGATACAGCTCAGGTACGTTCCAGGCACGGACACCATTCTGATACTTATTCTTCTGACTTACAACTTACAACTCAGCAAACATTCTTGGATGGCATCTACAAGCCCATCTCCAACAAGAATTCTATCATCTCTCCAAATGGCATCTTTAAGCCCATTCCCTCAACTACATTTTGACGAGTGCAAATTTATGGGCACTCTAGTGTCCAATCATCTTTTACCTTCGAGTCACGAACGACAAAGCTCGCCAATCTAACTCCTCAGATCTAAGAAGATTGAACAGGGGAAGCTGTTGTACCCCAAAATTTGCCCTCTCATTTATCAAGCTATTTCTCACAAGACTTCTTGGACTCAAGACAAGATTAGGGTTTACTTAGCTCAGGACATCTCATCTTGCACTGATAACCCCAAATTAGGGTTTGAGTTTGCACAAGGATTTTTGGACCATCAATGCTTCATGTGACTTTGATACCTCATTTTGGACCCCTAATATTGCTCATGTTAAGTTTCAAGCCTTGAACTATGTTTTTGACAAGTCAATTGGACAGTTGACCTAAAAATTAGTTGTATTGGGGAAAAAGTCAACCATAGCCAATTTATAGTCAAACTTCATAATTTTTGATCCACAACAACATTTTAGACTTATATGTACCATTTGATCAAGTTTGGATCACAACTCTTCAAGAAATTTGATCAAATCATCAAAAGGGCAAAATGGTCAAAATTTGGGTTTTGATTGAGAAAGGGCAATTTTTGATTTTTAACCTAACCAATGATCAATTGAGTTCAAACATGATTTCAAGGGTTCAATGGAATCATCTTGACCTAATTACATGGTTCAAAAGATCACAAGTTCATTGGATTGACAGATGAATTTTGCAGTCAACTGATCAAAAGTCAATTGTACGCTGAAAAGTCAAACTTTGACTTTTTGGTCAAAATCAAATGCCAAGGGTCATAATTCATCAAGATATGTCAAAATATGAAACTTGTTCACCAAGCAACTCAAAATTGCAAATTAGGGTTTTGAATTTGAAAATTTTCATAACTTAGAATTTTTCTAAGTATGAAAATCTTCTTATTTTTTCCCAACTTTCCACCACTTTTTCACCATGATGCAATTTGATTCAAAGAAAACTTCCAACATGAAAGTTGTATTCCTTCATGAAATCTACAAATTTTCTTCACAAACTTTTCCTAAAAGATGCTTGGATCTCAAGTTATGAATTTGTGAATAGGAGTTCATGAACTAAATAACTTAGTGAAAATTTGCCCTAATTTAGGCAGTTTTTTGACCCAACTTCATGGACATTTTTCATCTAGTTACAATAGGTATCTCAAAATGCATTTCAAAGATGGATTATAGAGCATATGACAAGCTTTCCAAAATGTCCAAGAACTCTCCAAGACCATTTGTGGTTAGGGAGAATCGAAGAAGAGAAATTGGCATTTTATCACTTTTGTTTATGCCATTTTCACAAAGTATCAAGTTGCAAATCTGATCTTGGATGCTTGTACCTTGCATTACAGGTCCTAAACTCATTCTACACTCCATAATTTAATGCTAACTCAGAAGATAAAGGCTTTATTTTGGCTTTTGGAACATTGTACAAGAGATAATTCCATTAATGGCATAAAGGGCACATTGTTATTTTTATAAAGGTAAGCTTTTACAACTTTATCAACCTTGACCCTTGGACCTGTTCTTTTGTTGCAAGCAATTTCCACAGGTTTTAAGCAACTTGTACTAACTCATATCAGCTCACAAGATATCCAAGTACAAGCATGTTGCATAAGTCATCTCACTTTTCTTAAAATGCAAGAAAGTTGGCCAAAAGTTCAGAACTGGTACAGCTGCTAGGGAGTGGACTTTGTATCATTCTATACAAATATACCAACTCATTGCAAGGCAGAACAGGAATGGATAGCATCAAAAACACTCTCAAGCTCAAAAAACACAAAATTCTGCCAAAGCATAGCAGTTTTGCAAAACCAAGGCCAACTTCATTTTGGCTCGTGCGTTTCCCATTTTAACACTTGAAACATCTTATCCACATAATATCAAAGCTATCCAAGCCCTGATCCTAGTTCTGTGAGCTCTGTTTCATCCATTTCCATTTTCAAATTTGGAGGTTGCAGCTTGACTTCTACAGAGACTTTTGGCCATCCACAAAGCAGGCTAGGCATTGGAATAGCTTGAAGGAACTTCAAGGAAGCTCACATGATCCTCAGGCCTCACTCAAAGTCCCCACATTGTCATATCCAAATCCAGCTGAAGGAGGTATTTTTCAAAACTCTATCTCTCTATATAGGCATCCTCAAGCCACAATTTGTGAAGCAAAAATGTAGTCTATAATATGGTGAAGTTGTACATATGCATACTTGTCATTTATATTAACTGAGCTGAGAGAATTTGAAGTATGAAAATGCTGAAAAAGTTAGGTCATGATTTAGGGTCATTAAAATTCTCTCTGACCTTTTAAAGTTAGGTCACATAATTTATATCATTGGAATCGTGAGATGAAATGCTACATTTTTTATGTTACAAGTTTTTGTTTTTGTGCAAGCGTTTGAGAGTTGCAGGTTGAACTGAGTACACGCGCGCAAGGTGGACGAAGGACAGGGACGATGACTGGCCTGGGCCTTGGGCGCCTTGGGCCTTCTGTTTTTGATTTTCACACCCCCCCTGACCACTATTTGCACCCCCTGACTTTATTTGTTATATTTTTCATATTTTTTCATATTTTTTATATTTATTGCTTTTATTTATTTTTCTGAATCATAAAAAATCATAAAAATAATTTCTTTATTTTTTGCATTTTTATTTTATTTTTCTATTATTTTTTTGCATAAAAATAGTCTTATTAGGATAATGGACTTTATTTTCTTATAATAAATTGTAAATACATTTAAAAATACTATACATTTTTATTATATTATTTATACACATAAAATATTTATTTTCATACATATTTTAATTTTTAATATTTTTTCATAATATTATTTATTATTTTCTTGTAAAAAATGGACAAAATAATAATATAGAACATATATTTTATTTTAATCAAAAATTAGGTTTCCCCCTTTCAAAAATAATAATATTATTTTTTCTCTTATTTTTAGGGCTTAAATAAATCATTTTTCTCATACAAAAAGTCAAATACAAAACATTTTGCATAAATACATTTGCATTACATATTTAAATATTTGTATATTTATTTATTTCGCACAATATTCAATTGGGTTGTAATAGTATTTTTAGGGTTTATTTTGTGCAATATCCCCATTCAAAAACTTGTATCCCCCCTCCCATAATAATTGTTGTAATAGCTTTAGTTTACATTTACGCAATTTACCGCTTTATATACTTGTGTAGTAAATTAGGGTTTTGCATGATAAGACCAAAAATCAAACAAATAGAAATGACCTAATGCAAGACAAAAGCATGAAAAATGACACACATTTCACAGAAGCACCCTTAGGGTTTCACCCACTTGGTTGCCTAAAACAAAATGGCCATGTTACGCATGCGAAGTATCTTGGAAAAATAAAACAAAAATAAGATCATAGTCCCTCGATGACGCTATCAAAAGGTTGCCTAAACAAATGATCTTGGTCCCTCAAACAATGTTAAGATACTTTGCAACATTGCTATCATGGTCATACGATGACCCACGCCTGTCCTGTTTACATCCAAAGATAGGGTTGTTTACCAAATCAATGGTAAATCAACAATATCAAAGGAATAAAAATGCACAAGAAAGACATTTGAGTAGGTAGATAGCTTCTAGTTACTTGATCAATTTCAAAACAATCCTTGCTATTTTCAAAAACAAACACACACATTTCCAAACATTTTACAAAACATTGAAACATTTTTCAAAAGAAAAACATCTTTGTATACATTCTTACAAATGAGAATCATTACAAAGATTGCCTAAATGATGGCCTCTTTTCAAAATACTTTCAAAACCACACAAAGCACCATTTCAAACAATTTCAAAGCAAAAGCAAGTGATTTAAACAAGTAACTAAGAGCCCATGGAAAACCATGGATGAAAAGGGTGCTAGCACCTTCCCTTTTCATAATCTACCCCCCGAACTCAAGAAAACATCTCAAAGGTCTTTCCTGTGCTTTTTTACCTTTCCATTTTGGATAAAAGAAAAGTCGGTGGCGACTCTTGCTAACCGCAACATTTACGAACACAAACGCAAAACCTCAAGTCAGTTCTCCCACCGCATCACACCAAGCAATTGTGAAGATGTGCTGCTTTCGACCAGGGAGCCTGAGAAATTGAGGATCGTAGAACCCTTAATCCATCTTGGCCTCTTAGGTGTAGTGTGGAGAATATGACGGAGCAATCCAAAATTAGTTATCACGCGATGCTACATGCATACGAGTTTTTCTTAAGAATATTGCTAATTACCGAGCTAATCGAGATGTTGGTAATATCCGAAGGAAGAATGTAGACTCTGAAATTTTTAGAACCTTGTTCGGCACGTGATAAACCATTAGTCCTTACCTTGTGGATAGCACCTTTGACTTTATGCTCGTGACGTCAAACCTATGAACCCCCCATGTTTGTGATCTTATGTGTGATTATTGTATTATCATGCATTCATGCACCCATGAGTGTTCCTTAAAAAGTTGATTCAAGGAACTTATGGTTGACTTTTGAAAATATCTTAGTGTGATACGGTGGGAAGAAATGACTGTTAATACTGGTTTGCGTTTTGCGTTTTGTATTCGCAAAATGTCGCGGTAAGCAAGAGTCGCCACCGACTTTTTATTTTATCCAACAAGGAAAGGAAAAAAGCACAGAAAACTTCCTTTTTCGAGATTATTTCTGAGTACGGGGGGTAGATTATAGAAAGGGAAGGTATTAGCACCCTTTCTATCCGTAGTTATCTACGGGCTCTTAAGTACTTGCTCATCATTTTCAAAATTGTTTTCTTTATGTTCGTGGGCTTTGAAAAGTTTTTGTTTTGACTTCGATTTAACTCTTGCTTCTGTCTTCAAGAGTGTAATGAAGTGTTTTTGAAAACTTGTTTATAAAGGAGTGTAAGTGTGAAAAAGTTTTGTTTTTGGATGAGCAAGTATCTGAGAACTATCTATCTACTCGAAAAAGGAATCGTTATATGCTAGTTTCCTTTAGACAATGTTATCCCACTAATAGTGAGTAGGTAGCACCGTCGTTGGAGTTTGAGGGTCAATTCGAAAGAGGGACATACGATCACCAAAGCAATGTTAGGACACTTTAGCGGTATCCCTAATGTCTTAGATCATTTATTTGAGGCAACAATATCCGAGGCAACCGTTTCGAGGCAACTATGATCTTTTAGACAAGAGGACGACCTCTAAAACGACCTATACTCAATGACCGTGTATGAAGGCAACCAAGTGGGGTGTACCCTAGGAGTGCGCATGTGCGAGTGTGTCGTTTTCAGTTATTTTTATCTTTGCACATGTTAAGGGTGATCTAATTGATTTTAGATTAAAGCATTCATTCTTATCATGCAAACCCTATTACCAAACATCTAACAGTTGCATAATTTGCAGAAATTATAGACGGAATTTAAACTAAATATTACAAGGCGTCGGTATTTACATCACCAAAAGCAACCCTTTGAAAATAAAATAAAGCGATAAAATAAATAAATGTCCTAATTATTTATTACAAACCGGGAGCAGATACATTAATTGGATAAAGAAAGATAAAGCACGACGCGAAATTAAATCGGATGCGAAATTAGGGTTTTGACCCTTTTAAAAGAAAATATTTTTTTTGTTGTTTTTATTTTAAGAAAAGAAATTAAATCCTAAATTAGAAATTAAATAAATTAATTAATGAAAAATAATTAATGACATATTTTTTGAGTTTTTGTTAAATTAAGAAAGAAATTAAAATATTTAAATTAGAGTTAAAACCTAATGATTTCTAATTAATTTTAAATGTTTACAAAATAAATTAAAGTTATTCTAGAATTAAAGACTAATTAATTAATTAAAATTTATTAAAGAAAAATAAAGTTCTGAATTTTAATTGGACAAAAATGTATTTTTGTGATTTTTTTGATAAAAGAGAAAATTTGTTATTGGTTAGAAATTAATTAAATTAAATTAAATAATTAAATAAATAAACAAAATATAAAGAAAGGAGTGAAAATGGGCCTGTTTGGAGGGTGTAGAAAGCATTTTTGTTGGCCCAAACATGCTGATCCAATTGACTTTCTAGGATCCCATACACGCGTGTTGACTGGCTTATGGTGTGCCTTTGAGACTTGGCCACCAGATCTGGCCATCTGGCCATCTGGCGCATGGAGGAGGGGTGTGCATGGTGGACCTCAGACTTGAACACGCACATGATTACCTGAAATTGTTAAGAAAAATAGCAAATGCTGGAGGCAGGGATCGAACCCCTGACCTCCAGCCCCATATGCCTTGGAATCAAGTGTGGCAACCACTAGGCCAAGTGGTTCTTGTTGTTAATAAAATATGAAGTAATAATAATATAGAAAAAAAATTCAATGGTCAGAAAAAGAAAAAAGCGCGCGTGTTATTTGAATGGTCCAGTGGGAGGATGACACGACTTCGTCCCTATCCTCTAAATCCTGCAATTTTTACCTGTAGGTTTTTATCTGCAGCTAAAATCGTAGCTTCATCCTAAAATCTTCCCCAGACCATATAAACGCATTCTAAGAACATGGTTGAGTTCGTCTCAACCTACTGATCACAACCATGGCCAATATTAAGGTTGATTTTTCCTGAAACAAAAAACCCAAAAAACAAAAACAAAACCCTAACAATGGTGGGTCTCGTTACAGGTCATGGAAACGCAATTGAATGATACCAAATGCTTGCAAATGATTTGTAGATTCAGAATATGCTATCAATTCATATCAACCATGCTTAAATTGCAAAATACGAAATCAAGAACAGGGCAATGTTACGAATGACTTACAGCGCGTATGAGGGTCTGAAAATGCCTGGTTCTGCTTGCTTTCGCTTGTGGTGATTGCTAGGAAGAGATTGAGACACTTGCTAAGCCTTGAGGATGCCTCTATGATTGATTTCGAAGTCACACTTTTTCTTGATTTTTGCCAATTTGGTTCTGCCTCTAGAACTGATCTCCAACCCTTATTCTTGTCCCTCTCGCTTCCTTATGTAATGCATAATGTATTAGGTTAGAATTTGCTGTCCAAATCTTCCTCCATTGATGATTGAATATTTGATTTAATCCTCCTTTCAAAGCTTTCCTAATTTGATCCAAATCATATCTTTTTGTACACTTATGCCTTGGTACGAGTTTGATGTGGTGCAAGTTGTCCATTGAAACCTGAAATAATCAAAAGATCTTTGGTTATCAATATTGTTGATTTTATTTGATTTATTTTGATTTAATTCAAATTAATTCAAATAAAAATAAAAATAATTAATAAAAATACGATATGGACACATGGGAAAGGCTAGAGCACGTGGGAAATAATGCAAACTCAAAACAAGTGAAAAATAATGGGCCCATTTGGCAAAATTTGAAGTTTTGGGGATATTTGACTTTTGGCAATTTTGCAAAAAAGTCCAACTTCAACAATGCATAACTTCTTCAATTTTGAACTTTCGGAGGTGTTCTTTGACTTTTTAGAAAGCTTGAGATGTCCTCTAATCAACCATTTTGGTATGATATCATTTTGATACTCCATGCTCAAGTTAGAAGCTCTGACAAAAAAGGTGTTTTTGTTGACTTTCAAAAATGACCTATAATGTCAAAATTCATAACTTCTTGTGAGTGCATATTTTGATCTTGGGGTATGACTATGAATTGTAGGTAATTGAATCATATTCAAAATGAGCTTTGGATGGATCATTTCTCATAAATCATGAGAAAGTTATGCTTGGTCAAAGTTGAGTTGACTTTTCCTGCAAAACCCTAATTTAGCAACTTTTGAATCTTGATGAATTTTGAGCAATCCTTGATGAATCATGATCAACCCTTGATAAAATGATGAAATATCCTTCAAAATGAGAATGTTGACAAGAAATCTTGAAGTTTGACTGTATTTGGGTCACAGTTGATTTTTGCCCTAGCACAGTCGATTTTTGGACCTTTTGAGCAATTGACTGAGCAAAATTCCTCTGCAAGGCTTGAAACTTGACATGGATGATCTTGAGAACATATTAGGACATTGGTGAGCACTTGGTACCACTTGGACTCAAATATCTTGATGCAAAATGAAACCCTAATTTGGGGAAGATTGCCTTAGGAGAGAGCTTGTCTGGCCAACCCTTGGACTACTTTGAGCAATTTGGAGATCTTTCTTGCAATGTTTTGGGAAATATGGGAGGGTAAATTTTGGGGTACAACAGCTGACCCTTTTCAATCTTCTTAAACCTGAGGATGTAGATTGGCTTTCATGCCTTTCGTGATCCGAAGGTGGAAGAGGATTGAACACTAGAGTGCCCAGAAATTTGCACTCGCATGAAGTGGTAGTTGCTTCGTGATGTCTGGAATGGGCTTACAGATGCAATTTGGAGAAGTTTCGATCGCATAAGAGATTCCTTAGCGATAGCTTGCATACCTTCTATTGAGGAAGATTCCGCTGGGGAAGTCTGATCTTTGTTGAGGGAAAAGAAACTCGCCCGTAATTCAACTGAGGTGTCGAGATTTAGGAGCTTGCCCGTAATTCAACTGAGGTGTCGAGATTTATGAACTTGCCCGTAATTCAACTGAGGTGTCGAGATTTAGGAACTTTCCTGTAATTCAACTAAGGTGTCTAGATTTAGGAACTTTCCCGTAATTCAACTAGGGGTAAACATCTTCGTCGAGATTTAAGAACTCGCCCGTAATTCAACTGAGAAAAACTCTCTGGTGAGATTTAGGAACTCGTCTGTAATTCAACGGAGGAACACTTTTGTCGAGATTTAGGAACTCGTATGTACTTCAACTGATAAAACATCTCTGTTGAGTTTTAAGAACTCGTCCGTAATTCAACTGGGGAAACATCTTCGTCAAGATTTAAGAACTCGTCCATAATTCAACTGAGAAAACTTCTCTGCTGAGATTTAGGAACTCGCCTGTAATTCAACGGAGGAACACTTTTGTCTAGATTTAGGAACTCGTATGTACTTCAACTGAGAAAACATCTCTGCTGAGTTTTAAGAACTCGTCCGTAATTCAACTGGGGAAACATTTTCGTCGAGATTTAAGAACTCGCCTATAATTCAACTGAGAAAACTTCTTTGTTGAGATTTAGGAACTCGTCTGTAATTCAACGGAGGAACACTTTTGTCGAGATTTAGGAACTCGTATGTACTTCAACTGAGAAAACATCTCTGCTGAGATTTAAGAACTCGTCCGTAATTCAACTGGGAAACATCTTCGTCGAGATTTAAGAACTCGCCCGTAATTCAACTGAGAAAACTTCTCTGCTGAGATTTAGGAACTCGTCTGTAATTCAACGGAGGAACACTTTTGTCGAGATTTAGGAACTCGTCTGTACTTCAACTGAAAAAACATCTCTGCTGAGGTTTAAGAACTCGTCCGTAATTAAACTTGGGAAACATCTTCGTCGAGATTTAAGAACTCGCTCGTAATTCAACTGAGAAAACTTCTCTACTGAGATTTAGGAACTCGTCTGTAATTCAACGGAGGAACATCTTCATAGCTTTAAACTTTGTGAGAATTTAACCGCATCCTTCCTGAAAGATAAAGGTTAGTTGTATATAATGCATGATATGTATCAAGCAAATGATGTTCTCAAAATAAATGAGATTGTGTTGTATGATGTGTATATGCATGTGTCATGATGCATGGAAATGTAATGTTTTTAGTTGGGGAGAATAAATCTGGGGTAGTTGCTGGTGAAAAGAGCTGAATTTTTCGTTTCCGGTGGGGATAGAGAATGAAGATGATTGTGAGAATAAACCTGTAGGAGAGGATAACTCCGTTGGGGAATAAACTGATGAGGAGATTACTCTGTGGGGAAGAGATGCTCTATAGAGGATTCCATTGATAAATTCAGCTGGGGATGAAATTACCGTTACTGGTGATACTGAATCCTGTTGGGGATTCGAATTCCTTTTGGTGAAAGGAATAAACTCCACCGGGGATGATTTTCCAATTACGAATTTACTGGGGATAGCCCTTTTAGGCTCTACTGGGGACAATCTGCCAGAGTCTACTGGGGATGATTCTCCACACTCCACTGGGGATGCTTTTCTCAGACTGCGCTGGGGAAACTTTCCAAACTCCACTGGGGATATTTTATACTCCGCCGGGGATGATAAGACTTTTCAGTGCTGATGATAGATAAACTCTGCTTGGGGAGAATATTACCGATTCATTCGCGGTTGTGAGTCTCAGCTGGGGAGAGCTAACATTACTGCCTTTTCTTACTCTACGGGGAGTGAAAGTATTTTTAATTGTTTTCTCCAGCTAGGTCTATCCCTATACTTGGTAGACAGAGCAACTATATGGCTTGGACATTTCTTATTGCCTCTGTTTTTGATATTACGAGTAATCGTCTTTTGTTTCGCATGTAAATATTCATGAGCAGCAATTAATGTCAAATGCATATATCAAAAATGAACATTGGATGTTCTTTGCAAAACAAAACAGATAAAGGAAAAACAGCTTGAAATTTCTTTGAAAATGAATTGTATTGATTTTGAAGTTTGGCCTGTAAATAGGCGTTTTTTGTACAAGAGGCTGACGTCCTAGTAAGAGAACGCCGTCGAACAAATAGCATTTATACAATTTGTAATAAACCAAGAAAAACAGCTATGTGAATAATCCCACTGGGTTCCAACTCTGCTATTGCCCTTATGTCCTCAAGCATCTCATCACTTTGCTACTTGATTGAAGATAGATCAGATTGATTAGTGTCATCCGAGCTTGATAGTCCATACCGAAGTCTGGTTACAAGGTGATCCAATGAGACATAGTGTTACGCTTTGATCCCTAATTTTTGCCTGGACCGCCCTTTCGGGTTTTCAGTCCACCGGGATACCCTTTTTTGCCCAAGCCGCCTTTTCAGGTTTTCGACTTGCCGGGTGTACAGATTTTTTTTTAATTTTCATCCCTTATTTTTTCCCGAACCTTTTTGGTTCGTCGGGAAGCCCTTATTTTTGCCTAGGCCAGTCAACCTAGCGGGTCTTTGATTATGCGTAGTATCTTTTCACTATGTCTGCATTGGCGGGGTGAGGAAGATCGTCACCATCCATGGTGGTTAGAATCATAGCTCCTCCTAAGAAAATGTTCTTAACCACAAATGGCCCTTCGTACGTGGGGGTCCATTTGCCCTTGGGATCACCTTGAGGTAAGATAATGTGCTTGATGACCAGGTCTCCGACTTGATACTCTTGTCGTCTAACTTTCTTGTTAAATACCTTGATCATCCGCTTTTGATACGTCTGACCATGACAAATAGCGGTAAGTCTCTTTTCGTCGATTAAATTCAGCTGATCAAGCCGGGTCTGAATCCAGTCATCTTCGCTCAAACCTGCATCCTTCATAACCCGAAGAGAGGGTATCTGAACTTCAATTGGCAAGACTGCCTCCATGCCATAAACCAAGGAATAGGGTGTTGCCCCTGTTGACGTCCGTGCTGAGGTACGGTACCCATGAAGAGCAAACGGTAACATCTCGTGCCAATGTTTGTACGTCACCGTCATCTTCTGCACAATATTCATACTCCGCCATAATGCATGCTTCATACTCCGCCATGTTGTTGGTGCAGTTGAAATATAGTCGGGCGGTGAACGGAGTATGATAGCCTTCAAGAGATATGATCACGGCGCCAATGCCATTTCCCAAAGTGTTTGAAGCTCCATCAAAGTACATAGACCATCAGGATCTTTCCTCAGGTCCTTCATCCGGTCCAGGTGTTTCACAGTCAGTTACCAACATGATGTTCTCATCCGGGAATTCAAAGTTCATAGACTGGTAATCATCCACTGCCTGATGTGCCAGATGATCTTCCAATACACTTCCCTTGATTGCTTTTTGGGTCGTGTATTGAATGTCATACTCAGTCAAGATCATTTGCCATCTTGCTATTCTTCTGGATAAGGCAGGCTTTTTGAAGATATACTTGATTGGATCCATCTTTGATATCAATAGAGTAGTGTGAGTCATCATATACTGTCTCAGCCGGCGAGCAGCCCATGCCAAAGCGCATCATGTTTTCTCAAGCAACGAGTATCGGGTCTCGTAGTCGGTAAGCTTTTTGCTAAGGTAATAAATAGCATGCTCTTTTCGGCCAGACTCGTCATGCTTCCCCAGCACACATCCCATTGAATTGTCGAGTACTGTCAAGTATAAGATTAAAGGTCTCCTCGCAACTGGAGGTATCAGAATAGGAGGCTCTTGGAGATATTCTTTGATCCTTTCGAAAGCGGCCTGACATTCATCGTTCCATCTTACCACTTGATCTTTCTTCAGTAACTTGAAGATTGGCTCGCAAGTAGCAGTCAGGTGCGAGATGAATCGGGAAATATAGTTCAGACGTCCCAGAAAGCCTCTGACTTATTTTTCAGTTCAGGGAGTTGGAATTTCCTTTATAGCCTTCACCTTTGCAGGATCCACCTGAATACCTTTACCGCTTACAACGAAACCCAGCAGCTTGCCAGATCTCACCCCGAAGGTGCACTTGTTCGGGTTTAACCTCAGCTTGTACATCTTCAACCTATCAAATAACTTCTAAAGATGGTCCATATGTTCTTCCTCTGTCTGGGATCTTGCAATCATGTCATTGACGTATACCTCAATCTCATGATGGATCATGTCATGGAACAAAGCGACCATGGCGCACTGATACGTTGCCCCATCATTCTTCAATCCGAAAGGCACGACCTTGTAGAAAAAGGTACCCCATTGAGTAACAAAGGTTGTCTTCTCCATATCTTCGGGAGCCATTTTAATTTGATTATAACTGAAGAAACCATCCATAAAGGATAATACCTTATGTTGTGCGGCGTTGTCAACCAGAACGTCGATATGAGGTAGAGGGAAATCATCCTTGGGGCTCGCCCTGTTCAGATCCTTATAGTCGACACACATTCAAACTTTACCATCCTTCTTCGGCACTGGAACCACGTTGGCAACCCACTGCGGGTAAGAAGTAACTGCTAGAAAACCAGCGTCAAACTGTTTCATAACTTCATCCTTGATTTTCTCAGACATCTCTGGGTGCATTCGGTGAACTTTTTGTTTCACTGAAGGACAGTCTTCCTTGGTGGGCAAGCGGTGAACCGCAATATCGGTATCCAACCCAGGCATATCTTTATACGACCAGGCAAAGATCTCAACATAGTCACGCAGCATCTGAATCAACCGTTGCTTAACACTATGCTCCATATTTGCACCGATCTTGACATTTTTCTTGTCTACCTATGTACCCAGATTTACTGTTTCCACTGGCTCTTCATGCGGCTGTATGGCCCTCTCTTCCTGGAGTAACAGTCTAGCAAGTTCACCAGGAACTTCGCAATCATCTTCACCTTCGTCTTCGGCTAAGTTGATCGGACTTTCGAAGTCATAACCGGCAGCAGCAGAGTCGTTATCAGTGGGATCCAGAGTGGATGTAGACCTGTATACGTGAGTGTGTGTAAAATAGCTATTTTGCAAGATAAAAAAGAAAAACAAGGAGCACAAAATTTGAAATGCAAGAAAACGTCCAATGCTTTTATTAATGATATATGGAAATGACACACATAAAGCCCTCACAAACAAAGCCACGGTGTCTCGGGTAAGGCACCGGGCCGTAAAGTTTAAAAAATGTTTGTTACAAATTCAAAACAAAATTCTCATTACTGGGTAATAAAATAAATCGGGACGAAGTCCTTTGCCGTCCAATTGCTTAGTCCGCCATCAGTAGTTGGGTAGATCCAACTGTCAAACTCAGATTCTTCAACATCGTCTTCAATGGCATTTACTCCTGAAGTGCTGATAAACAGGGGAGGTCCTCCGATCCGTGCACGCCGAACAGCCCTTTGAGCTTCTATAGTGAAACCCAAACCAAACTTGTTAGTCTTATATGCAAATTCAGGGAGTTGGCCCCAATTCGCACACCCATCTTTCTTAACAATAGCCCAGGCATCCTTTAGGGAAGCCATCTTCATTGGAGGATCTTTAGTAACAGTTTCAGTTTATGCCAGCGTCCGGGGGACTTCTTCTAAATGTTGAAACGGGGTCTCAATGAACTCCCCGTCCATCTCCACATACCGGAAAGAGTTGAGGTGGATCACCATGTACTCCTCTTCTCCTCGTACCGTAACAATTTTCCCCTTCACTAGGTACTTCAACATCTGGTGGAGCGTAGACGTAACTTCCCCAGCTTTATGGATCCACGGGCGACCCAGCAAACAAGAATAAGATGGCCGAATGTCCATCACATAGAATGTAGACGCGAAAATCTGAGAACCAACCTTAACTGGAATATCCACCTCTCCATGTACCATTCTCTTGGACTCGTCAAAGGCCATAACCATATTGTTGCTTGGCTTCAGCACCAAACCTTCACAGTCCAACCGGTCTAAAGCTTTCTTAGGCAAAACGTTCAATGAGGACCCAGTATCCACCAATACATGAGCTAGAGTAGTGCCCCTGCATTCGATGGAGACATGCAGGGCATCATTGTGATTCTCCCCCTTAGCAGTCAAGTCTGCATCAGAGAAACCCAACCCATTATCTGCTGTCAGACTAGCCACGCAATCTTTAAACTGATCAGCTGATGTCTCCTGCGGCACCTGCGCAATCTTCAGGAAAGAAATCAGAGCCTTGGCATGGGCCTCTGAACACAATAATAAAGATAACATAGAGATCTTTGACAGGGTTTTCCCCAGCTGTTCGACTACATTATAGTCGCTTTTCTTGATGATCTTTAGAATTTCCTCTATCTCCTGTCTAGAGGCCTCAACAGTAATCTTCCTCGGTGCCTCCGTCTGGGAAGGCTCACCGGTGGTCCCTTTGCCCCGAGTGTCAGCTGACTCGGTGACAGGGGTAAGAATTGGAACTTGGGCAGGGACAGTGGCAGATGTACTGGCCGGCGTAATAACAACAGGCTTCCGAATAGTTGGTGGAGAGATCTCAGGGGAGAAAAGTCTTCTGCTGCGGGTGAATTTACTAGATCCAACAATATTGCTGACGTCAGTGTCAGCCTCTTCATCCTTCAAATCTTGTTTAACCCCGTGATAATACACGTCAGCCCCATAGTGCCACGGGACAGTCTTATCTGACGTATAGAGAATAGGTCCAGGAACAGTAATGATCAAGGGAGCGATTCTCGGAACAGATGTAATTCTAACAGGCTTTCTCGAGGAAGCCTTGGAAGAATTATCGAAAATGGTGATTATAGAAATGTCTTCAATAGGAACCAAAGGAACAACAGTCTTCTCAAATATAACTTCTTTGTTATCCATCAGGCGTTGGACACCTGACTTTAATAGATGGCAACCAGTAGGTAGGACGGGACATAGACGGCAACCTTCGCCACAACCCAGAAATAAACCGGCTAATAGAAGGTTCTTCTTCACAATCAATAATGGAGTAGAAATGTCTTTCACAGAAACCACAAATGAGTCTTCATCTACAGCATTCACTCCATGCTTGGGCATAGGAGCAGTCATGACATTAGGCTTTTCGGGGGCTTCGAACTCAATCTCCTTAGCATCAATCAGATCCTGTACTTTATTCTTCAAGACCCAACAATCATTTGTATCATGCCCTGGGCTATCAGAATGAAAAGCACAGCGGGCGTTTGGATTGTACAGCGGTGATGTTGTATTGGGATTCTTCGGGGCTTCTTTCGGAATCACCAAGTTGGTCTTTAACAATTGCGGCAGAATCTGAGACAGGGTCATATGGAGCTGAGTGAATTGTCTTCACGGCCTCTCAGCTCTTGGATGATTGTTGCGTTGTGCGGCAACAGTTGGTCTTGATATAACAACGGCATTGACTGCTTGGCGACGCTCAGGTCTATTCTGGCCTTTTGAACTGTAAACTGCACTGGACTCCTTCTTAAAAGGCTTCTTCTCGTTACTTGACGAAGCACCCTTCTGTATCTTACTGCTCTTGCTACCGGCCTCAACTCTTTCCCCAGTCATAATCATCTCAGTAAACCCGGATGATGAACTTCCAATCAGATGGTTGAAATATGGACCAGACAAGGTCCCCATAAACATATCCACCAACTCCCTGTCAGCCAACGAGGGTTGTACTCTTCCAGCAAGGTCCCTCCTTTTCTGAGCGTAGTCTTTGAAACCTTCGCTCGCACCCATAGACATACCCTGAAGTTGGGTACGCGTGGGAGCGAGGTCGGCATTATATTGGTACTGCTTGTAAAAAGCAGCAGCAAGGTCTTCCCAATTACGGATACTACCTCCTTCCAGCTGGTAAAACCATTCAAGTTGAGTCCCTGAAAGACTATCTTGAAAGAAGTGGATCCAGAGGTTCTTATCAGCAGTGTTTGGCTGGATCTTTCTAACATACGAACGGAGGTGCAACTTTGGACAAGAAACCCCGTCGTATTTAGCAAAGATTGGTGCTTTAAACTTGTAGGGAATCACCACCCCCATATGACAAACCCAAATCACCGAAGTCTAATCCAGGTACCTTCTGGATCTCCATCGCACTTAACCGGTCTTCAAGCTGTTTATACCTATCCCCAGCCAGAGGATACTGGTCTTCGTCAAAGTCAGTCTCGTTGTTAGAAACCACAGGGCTAGGAGCCCTCATTTCTTCTTGGTTTTCTCCCCCTCCAGATGAGTGAGATAAATCAACATCCCGCAAATTGTTTCCAAATCTGCGACCCATATTCAGTAGGGTCGTCTTCTTCTTCTTCTTCTTCTTATCTTTCAAGATAAGAGTCTTCAGATCTTGCTGACCCTTGGCCAAGTTCATGAACATTTCCTGGAACTGAGCGTTTTGAGCTTGCAGAGCCTTGATAGCTTGATCAGTTGATGTTTCAGAATACATGATATACTGAAATAAATAGCGAAGAAGATGAGAAACATGTAAGGGTGCCTATAATGAGGTGCATGGGATGCATATGATATGATTTCAAAGACTTTGGAGATTCAAATTCGTAAACCAAAATGAAACACACTTTTATTAGATTAAAAACTTGAAACAATGTTTGACAAATGCCTTTAAGGCGTTACAAAGGGAAAAACTGAAAAGTAAATAAAAACTAGAAGTAACAAAAGACATCAGCACTCCCATGGTCGTTTTCCGTTGGTGTTGACATAGTTGTTGAGGACCTTCTCATTCTCCAGCTGCCTTGTAAGCTTTAGAATCTTCCGCTCTTGCTCGTGATACTTTTCTCTGTAAGTATCCCGCTCTTCTCTCAACTGGATCCATGACCTCTTTAATGCCCCAATGTCAGTTGGCATGTACGGATGCAGGACGGTAGGAGGAACCCCTTCTTCATCAGCATTCTCAACAATTACCGGTAAGACAGCTTCGTACGGCATTCCCAGCTTTTGGGCACGGATTCGAACCCATCGGAGATATGGTTCCATTGGAAGAGAGGTCTTCATCCCTAACTCGTACGGATCAAACATGTGTACCATGTTCCAAGCTTGTATGAACCTGCGGCGATGCTCTTCACTGTCCCCTTAGAAGTCAAAAACAATGCTCGGAAGCAACAACTCATGAGGTCCATCCCTTCTAGCTCGCCCAAACTGTCGCAAGGCCATACAAGGATTATAGGTGATCCCCCCATAATTCCAAGTAAAGGAACATTGGGGTATTCTCCGCATCGGTCGATAATAGCTACTTCTTCCATGTCTTTAGTGCTCTAGATGATGTCTGTGTGAGCCAGGGACATGATTCTGTAGGCCCATCCCATACCTTCCTTGTTCTTCAAAATATATTTGGGGAGGTGAGAAATAAACCACCTCGCCAGAAACGGTGCACAACACGTAAGGGTTCCCTATTTCCGAGCAGTACGGGCATAAAGAGCATGCAGAATGTCACCTAAGAGAGTGGGCACCGGATTACGGGACATGAAAATCTCCATTGCGTTCATGTCGACGAAAGAATCTGAATTAGGAAACAGAACCAGACCATAAATGAGAAGAGTTAGGATGTCTTCGAGCGCTTGAAAATCCAAACTGTCCCAAAATTGATTAGCCCGATCAACCAAGAACTTAGCCAAGAAGCCTTTTGTCCCACTCCGAGTTTCCCAGTTAGAAATTACTTCATCCTTTGTTAGATGTAGGGTTGTAGCAACATCTTCTGGCCTAAGAGCTTTCTCCCAACCTGTAAACAGCGTCTTCTCTAGAAAAGAAATACCAAGTAAATCAGATAACTCTTCCAAGGTAGGGACCAACTGATAGTCCGGGAAGGTGAAGCAGTGGTACAATGGATCAAAGAATTGGCACAAGACACTCAACATATGCTCATCCATTTTGGAAGTGACCAGCCCAAGGAGGTGACCATGTCTTCTGATAAAGGAGGAAGTATCTGGAAGTTTGGAAACCAAATCTCTAAGCTGAATAGGAACCTAGACAAAGCTGATCCAAATAGTGTTTCTACGCATAAAGGCCATGACCTACAAAACAGAACAAAGATGAATCCCCTCTGTCTTTGAAATAGTTTAGTCTGATGCAAGATGCATGCAATGTCATGATGTCATGATAGAAACACACCACAAGTATTCACAGATAGAAAACATGGTAAGGGCAAACAAGTCACACAGTAGCCCTTAAATTTTAGGCTGGCAAGGAGTTTAGGTATTACCCTCTTTCAGTTCAGTTGGTTCAACCTGTCCTAATAATAGTAACCGGGTTCTAGAGGATCTCAATATCACTGACCACCCTCGATCAATCATAATTCCAGTTTGGCAACCTTTTCTTGCGGTCGGAATCATCGCGAGAGTTTGGTCTCAATGAGTGTAGCATACTGCTACTGTTCTATGGCCAAGTTGGTCAATTATAGGTTCTAAGGTCATTTGGTGCTTAATGACCCCTTAGCTGACCCGTATTCTCCTTGTTCCACCACAAGGGATATCGGTACAAACTAAAGTGCCACACCAACATAGCTACTGCTTCAACCGTATCGGTCTACACCGTACAGTTCCGTCACAGTCTATTACTACTTACCTAAAAGGTATCCCCAGATCCGGGTTAGGATCTATAGAAACTTCGATTCAAACCCACAAAGATAAAGCATACAAATCAAGCAATTGAAAACATTATGATGAATTATTCCTAAGGTACACCCCACTTAAAAATATCATCCCCAGCAGAGTCGCCAGTTCTGTGATACGGTGGGAAGAACTGACTGTTAATACTGGTTTGCATTTTGCGTTTTGTATTTGCAAAATGTCGCGGTAAGCAAGAGTCGCCACCGACTTTTTATTTTATCCAACAAGGAAAGGAAAAAAGCACAGAAAAATTCCTTTTCGAGATTATTTCTGAGTACGGGGGGTAGATTATAGAAAGGGAAGGTATTAGCACCCTTTCTATCTGTAGTTATCTACGGGCTCTTAAGTACTTGCTCATCATTTTCAAAATTATTTTCTTTGTGTTCGTGGGCTTTGAAAAGTTTTTGTTTTGACTTCGATTTAACTCTTGCTTTTGTCTTCAAGAGTTTAATGAAGTGTTTTTGAAAACTTGTTTATAAAGGAGTGTAAGTGTGAAAAAGTTTTGTTTTTGGATGAGCAAGTATCTAAGAACTATCTACCTACTCGAAAAAGGAATCTTTCTATGCTAGTTTCCTTTAGACAATGCTATCCCACTATTAGTGAGTAGGTAGCACCGTTGTTGGAGTTTGAGGGTCAATTCAAAAGAGGGACATACGGTCACCAAAGCAATGTTAAGACACTTTAGCGGTATCCCTAATGTCTTAGATCATTTATTTGAGGCAACCGTTTCGAGGCAACTATGATCTTTTAGACAAGAAGACGACCTTTAAAACGACCTATATTCAATGACCGTGTACGAAGGCAACCAAGTGGGGTGTACCCTAGGAGTGCGCATGTGCGAGTGTGTCGTTTTCAGTTATATTTTTTCTTTGCACATGTTAAGGGTGATCTAATTTATCAGATTAAAGCATTCATTCTTATCATGCAAACCCTATTACCAAACATCTAACAGTTGCATAATTTGCAGAAATTAAAGACGGAATTTAAACTAAATATTACAAGGCGTCGGGTATTTACATCGCCAAAAGCAACCCTTTAAAAATAAAATAAAGCGGTAAAATAAATAAATGTCCTAATTATTTATTACAAATCGGGAGCAGATACATTAATTGGATAAAGAAAGACAAAGCGCGACGTGAAATTAAATTGGATGCGAAATTAGGGTTTTGACCCTTTTAAAAGAAAATGTTTTTTTTTTTGTTTTTATTTTAAGAAAAGAAATTAAATCCTAAATTAAATAGTAAATTAGAAATTAAATAAATTAATTAATGAAAAATAATTAATGACATATTTTTGGAGTTTTTGTTAACTTAAGAAAGAAATTAAAATAATTAAATTAGAGTTAAAACCTAATGATTTCTAATTAATTTTAAATATTTACAAAATAAATTAAAGTTATTCTAGAATTAAAGCCTAATTAATTAATTAAAATTTATTAAAGAAAAATAAAGTTCTGAATTTTAATTGGACAAAAATGTATTTTTGTGATTTTTTTGATAAAAAAGAAAATTTGTTATTGGTTAGAAATTAATTAAATAAAATAAAATAATTAAATAAATAAACAAAATATAAAGAAAGGAGTGAAAATGGGCCTGTTTGGAGGGTGTAGAAAGCATTTTTGTTGGCCCAAACATGCGGATCCAATTGACTTTCTGGGATCCCATACACGCGCGTTGACTGGTTTATGGTGTGCCTTTGAGACTTGGCCACCAGATTTGGCCATCTGGCCATCTGGCGCATGGAGGAGGGGTGTGCATGGTGGACCTAAGACTTGAACACGCACATGATTACCTGAAATTGTTAAGAAAAATAGCAAATGCTGGAGGCAGGGATCGAACCTCTGACCTCCAGCCCCATATGCCTTGGAATCAAGCGTGGCAACCACTAGGCCAAGTGGTTCTTGTTGTTAATAAAATATGAAGTAATAATAATATAGAAAAACAAAATTCAATGGTTAGAAAAAGAAAAAAACGCGCATGTTATTTGAATGGTCCAGTGGGAGGATGACACGACTTCGTCCCTGTCCTCTAAATCCTGCAATTTTTACCTACGGATTTTTATCCGCAGCTAAAATCATAGCTTCATCCTAAAATCTTCCCCAGGCCATATAAACGCATTCTAAGAACATGGTTGAGTTCGTCTCAACCTACTGATCACAACCATGGCCAATATTAAGGCTGATTTTTCCTGAAACAAAAAACCCCAAAAACAAAAATGAAACCCTAACAATGGTGGGTCTCATTACAGGTCATGGAAACGCAATTGAATGATACCAAATGCTTGAAAATGATTTGTAGATTCAGAATATGCTATCAATTCATATCAACCATGCTCAAATTGCCAAATACAAAATCAAGAACAGGGCAATGTTACGAATGACTTACAACGCGTATGAGGGTCTAAAAATGCTTGGTTCTGCTTGCTTTCGCTTGTGGTGATTGCTAGGAAGAGATTGAGACACTTGCCAAGCCTTGAGGATGCCTCTATGATTGATTTTGAAGTCACACTTTTTCTTGATTTTTGCCAATTTGGTTCTGCCTCTAGAACCGTACTCCAACCCTTATTCTTGTCCCTCTCGCTTCCTTATGTAATGCACAATGTATTAGGTTAGAATTTGCTGTCCAAATCTTCCTCTGTTGATGATTGAATATTTGATTTGATCCTCCTTTCAAAGCTTTCCAAATTTGATCCAAATCATATCTTTTTGTACACTTATGCCTTGGTACGAGTTTGATGTGGTGCAAGCTGTCCATTGAAACCTGAAATCATCAAAAGATCTTTGGTTATCAATATTTTTAATTTTATTTGATTTATTTTGATTTAATTCAAATTAATTCAAATCAAAATCAAAATAATTAATAAAAATATGATATGGACACATGGGAAACGCTAGAGCACGTGGGAAATAATGCAAACTCAAAACAAGTTAAAAAGAATGGGCCCATTTGGCAAAATTTGAAGTTTTGGGGATAGTTGACTTTTGGCAATTTTGCAAAAAAGTCCAACTTCAACAATGTATAACTTCTTCAATTTTGAACTTTTGGAGGTGTTCTGTGACTTTTTAGAAAGCTTGATATTTCCTCTAATCATCCCTTTTGGTATCATTTCATTTTGATACTACATGCTCAAGTTAAAAGCTTTGACAAAAAAAGTGTTTTTGTTGACTTTCAAAAATGACCTATAATGTCAAAATTCATAACTTATTGTGAGTGAATATTTTGATCTTGGGGTATGAATATGGATTGTTGTCAATTTCAGCCTCTTAAAAATGAGCTTTGGATGGGTCATTTCTCATAAATTATGAGAAAGTTATGCTTGGTCAAAGTTGAGTTGACTTTTCCTGCAAAACCCTAATTTAGCAACTTTTGAATCTTGATGAATTTTGAGCAATCCTTAATGAATCATGATCAACCCTTGATAAAATAATGAAATATCCTTAAAAGTGAGAATGTTGACAAAAAATCTTGAAGTTTGACTATATTTGGGTCACAGTTGACTTTTGCCCTAGCACAGTCGATTTTTGGACCTTTTGAGCAATTAACTGAGCAAAATTCCTCTGCAAGGCTTGAAACTTGACATGGATGATCTTGAGAACATATTAGGACATTGGTGAGCACTTGGGACTACTTGGACTCAAATATCTTGATGCAACAAGAAACCCTAATTTGGGGAAGACTGCCTTAGGAGAGAGCTTGTCTGGCCAACCCTTGGACTACTTTGAGCAATTTGGAGATCTTTCTTGCAATATTTTGGGAAATATGGGAGGGCAAAATTTGGGGTACAACACTTAGGTACTTTTTTGACCATGGATTTTAGAAGGATAAAGACTCGGAAGTACAATTTCAAGGATCCTAAGATAGAGGAACTGATGAGTTTGATTCTTGAGATTGAGAGTTCTACAGATTTTTGGAAGAAGTATGGAGCCATCGTGCCTCTTATGAATCTCAAGATAAAGGAGTGTATTATTTCTGAATTGGTCCAGTTCTATGATCCATTGTGCCAATGTTTTACTTATCTTGATTATCAGTTCATTCCCTCATTGGAAGAGTACCCTTACTTACTTGGCTTATCTATTACTGATTGTGTTTCGTTCACTGGATTAGAGGGAGAGCCCAAGTCTCATGAGATTGACATCCTAACTCACTTGTGGAAGTTTGAGATTGAGGCTAACATGACTTCCCAAGGAGGAATCAGGGGATTACTTGCTCATTTTATATTAGAGAAAACTCGTTACTTCGTCAAGATGAAGAGTACAACTGCTTTCAAGGCTATCTTTGCTTTTCTTGCCTATGGGTTGTTCTTGTTTCCTAACATCGACAAATTTGTGGATGATAATGCCATTAGGATTTTTCTGATTGGAAACCCATTCCGTATACTTCTAGTAGATACTTATTATTAAATCCATCTTCGGAATTTCTATCTAGGAGGGATAGCCATCTATTGCACACTGTTGTTATATCAATGGTTTATTTCTCACTTGCCTCGGTCTGCTGATTTTTGGGTTATCAAGAAGGAACCACGGTGGGCACCAAATATTATGGCTCTCACTCATTATGACATTGCTTGGTATCATCAAGCTTATTGTGATGTTGAGATTATTTATAGTTGTGATAGTTTCCCTAACGTGCCTCTTCTTGGTACAAAGGGAGGAATTAACTACAATCTCATTCTTGCGCGTCACCAACATGGATATTCTATGAGAGACAAGCCAAACAACATTCATCTGAGTGGTTTCTTTCTCAAAGAAGGAGAAGATCACAAGGCAACTAAGGAAGTGATTGAAAAGGCTTGGCTCCATATTCATAGAAAGGCTAGAAAAGATTTGGGACCAAGAGGAGTTGTTTCCTTAAAGTCTCATCTTCGTTGGGTACAAACAAATTTAGTTGAAGATGCCTTATTCTCGTGAAGAACATATATCTGACATCTTTATGAGGATTATTCCTCCTCTCTTAGATGATATCGAAGAACATTCAGTTTGCCCTCTTTAGGATGCAACAAGAGAAGGAAGCATGGAAGAACAAGTACCAAACTTTGGAGGTGTCCTACTCAACAGAATTGAAAGAGAAGGATGACTTAATTGAGATTCTTGAGAGTCATGATGTGGAGATGATGGAAAAGCAAGAGGATTTATTTTCCTCTAGAGTTCAGCCTAGTCCTGGTCACCTATTTTCTGATTCTGGTGGATGGAAAGAAGTCTCTGACAAGTATGCAGAAGAGAACAAGCAGTTGAAGGCTCTGATTGCAAGACTCATGGGAAAGCGGCAGTGTGTGGAGAGATATTCATCAGCTTTGGCTCCTTAGAATTTTTAAATTCTCTCTTTATTATATTGTACTTAGGATTATTTTAACTTATACTAAAAGTTGTAATCCATTCCAAAGTTATTATTAAAATGAGAATTTTTCAGTATTTCCAAATGTGTTAGTACTTCAATATTTGCAATTGTTTATGATTCTTTGAGTTCCTTGAATAAACAAAATAATCCATGTGAATTTCATATCATGAATCATTTTGCACATATTTTTTCATTCCTATCTTTCAAAGGTGTCTTACTTGTTTCTCTGCTTTGTTCAGTCAGCAAGTTGTCTCATTGCTACAATACTCTGGCTGATTCTCGAAAGAAGATGGAAAACCTTGAACAAGAGAATTTTGTGAGCTGCATAAAGAAGTGATTGCTTTGAGGGATGGTATGGCCAACCTAACTACTTTAGTAGAGTCATTAGTGGCTGCTCAGAATCAGCCACCACTTCCTCCTCCTCTGTCTCCTCATGCTACTCAATCATAACAGACGACCGTTATTTTAGAGGTTTTGTCAATTACCATTTATGTTACTCCAGTTACTTCTACTCACTAATCTATGCCTCACGGTTATGTAAGTCTCAGAGTGCCTAAGAGGGGGGGGGTGAATTAGGTCTTATAAAAATTTATTTGGTTTTATGAGAATGCTTGGTAGTAATTTTGGTTAAGTGTTTGAAGGTTTTGATTATATCTTTATCTTTTCCTGATTATGGTGATGAAAGCGATAAAAGCGGAAAAGTAAAGAACACGGTGATATATCCTGGTTCCCCTCACAATCCGAGAGTACTCCAGTCCCCTTTCCAACACGAAAGAGATTTCACTATAGTTAGAATGATTGTACAACCTATGCTTACTATCTAACCTATAGGGTGATCAAAGGTTCTTAACACCTTTAAGACCAAACAAACACTAATGTGAATGAAGAACAATCCTCTTCAAATCACAACACTTACTTCCAACAATCCTGGATAGTAAGGGAATAATTTCTTTAAGTAATACAATGATTTAGTTTGAAGTATATGGAGAGCTTTATCAATCTTCAATTGATCTTCTTCTTCAAGATAAAAACAATTCTCAACAATGTATATAAATGTTCACAATGTATGTATGAAACTTGTAATGATAATGAAAGTGTATATGGCAAGTTTCACAAAATTATGAACACATGAAAGTTTATGTGCAAATTTGAATGAAATGAGAAAATTGTTAATATGAAGAAGGTTTTTTGTTGTTTGAAAATGTTATATGTGTTCTTGTTTAAAAACTGAAAAAATCTGCTTTTTATAAAGTCATAAGAACCTCTTCATTCATGCCAATTCATATGAAAAGTTGCAATGCATTCATGAAAAGATACCACTTGAAAAATGTTCAAAAAACAAAGTAAAAGCTACACTGGTTCGCTAGGAACCGATTCCGACACTGACAGAACCCGGTTCTTAGTGAACGTTATAAGTTGGAATTCAAAAATATCACGCAGGAACCGGTTCCCCTATTGGTACAACCCGGTTCCTGGTACAAAAACCAGGGACATGTTTTTTGAGAAATTCTGGAACCCATTTCCCTGTTAGGGAGGAACCGGTTCCTAAAGGGTTATTTTCAAAAATACTTTTTGAAAGATATTTCAAACAAATTTTTCCTTGATGTTAAAGTTATGGAATATGTATATGTTGATGAATGCATATTGTGAACATCTATATTCAAGATTTTAAGAATTATTTATACCATTTGACATTTGATGATTCTTCAATAATTCTTCAATAATCTTCAAGACTTTTATTTGATGTTGATAAGCTTTTTGCACATCCTTTGAATGTTGATGTCCATGTTGTCTTCATCAAAACACATGCTTTAAATATGACTTGAGAAGCTTGCAATTACATTCTCCCCCTTTTTGATGATGACAACCAAGTCTTGAAAATGATTTCTTGAAAAGTTTATGTTGTTTTGTATAGCAAACATGTTGAGCAAATTCAAGGCTCCCCCTAAATTGTATGCTCCCCCTAAGTCCATGATTCTTTGACTTTTGGAGTGAGTATAATAGATATTTGGGCCTGCAATTTCTTTGAAACAAAACAACACATATGCATATTCTTCTCCCCCTTTGTTAACATCAAAAAGGATGGGGGAAAAGAGTGAAATAGATACATATAAAAATTAAGACGTGCATAAAACACAACCATACATTAAAGTACGAACAAAACACATTGTATGATTTCAAACATACGAAAATACAAACAACAAATTGTACGATTACATAACAATAAAACAAAAAAATGCCTAAACATCACGAAGCATAAAAATAGAACATTGTCTAAACATTACAAAGTAAAATACATTAAAAAGAAATGACATAGAAAAAAAAATATTTTAAACAAAAAACTTTTAATCTTCATCTTCATTCATCTCATCATCATCTTCATCACTTCCACTACCACTTCCGGATACCTCTTCCTCTAGAACTTCTTTTCTGTCAAAGTGATCAAGAATAAGCTTTTGAGTTCTTTGGACATTTCGTAGTTGTCGCCGTGCTGAAGCATTTTCTTGTTGGAGCACATCGAAGCGATCATCCACATGTCTTTGGAAGATTATCATCTGATTAAACAACATGTCTAAGGTGTAGCCTCCTTCGGGAGGTTGAGCCACATATTGGACAGTTGGTTTGAAGTCCTCTTTGTAGTGAAAGTGACCTCTTGCATCTAGAATGATCCATGTATTTTTAAGTGCGGTTGCATCTGTAATTGCCTCTTTATCTCCTTGAATTCTTGTAACTTCCCGTTGAAGGTTAACATGTGCATTTTCCAAAATGTGAGAAATGGCTCGAGCATATGGTAAACCACCATCAAGAGATTCCATAAGTTGCATATGGTACATAATGGAAAGTGCCCAATTTACCGAACAACGGCATCTCAATGCATTAAGGACCATTAATTCAAACTCATTGATACGCGAGTGGTTAGAATTCTTTGGAAAGAGGATATATGCAATAATAAGATGGAGCATTCTGTCACTTAGAGAGATTTGAGCCAAACAAATTTGATGATGAGAGAAGTTGTTGACGAGCAGTATTTTGTTGATTTGGCCTACACATGTTAATAAAAATTTCTGCCTTATTGAATGGTAGCCAATCATGTGGAATAACACCATTAACAAGAACCAAACCTTCATGCGGAACACCCAATAATTCACCAAATTCCTCAACAGTTAAACAGATACTCTTTGACAGAACATGAGAGGTTAGAGTAATATCACCAAATTCATCAGGTATAAGTTTTAAGTTGTGATAAAATTTTCTAACAAGGTCAGGAAACACTTCACCATTGTTACCTACAAATCTGGCAACCCCAGCAGAGGCCAACTGAGCAGGAAACAAAAATCTATGAGCAGGAAATGTATGAAGCCTACAAAACTTAGCTTTAAGAACCTTCCGATTACGAGATTTGAAGGTGAGCCTTCTGGATTTGATGGTCTGAGGATGAATGTTAGAAGTCTCTTCTTCAACCTGAGCCTTTCCCTTGCTGGATCTAGTAGCTCTCTTAGGACCCATGGAGATTTGTGATAAATCTGAAATTTAGGGTTTGATTTGGAATTTTCGGAATATTGAGAGATTGGGATATTTGAGTATGAAATATGGAAGGAGAAGTGGTTTGATAGTGATTTGTAGTAGTGGGTATTAAAATGTTGGTGAAGAAAAAGAGATGTTGGAGCTTTTATGAGGTGTGTTAATGGAGGTGGAAGGTTTTGAGAAGATGAATGTTGACTATGACATAAAAACACATTAAAAAGCACTTAAGCATAAAAAGGGGCGTGTGGCCGGTCTACATGCTGGGAACCGGTTCTGCACTATAGTGAACCCGGTTCCTGGCTTTTGAAAAAATAATGTTTCTGGAAAATGAACCAGGAACCGGTTCCTACCATTATGGGAACCGGGTTCCACATGCAAAAATTGCCAAAAACTTTTTTTAAAAAAATGTTATGACAAGAAAAGTTTTGTACAAACAATATATACACACATATTTATAGAAAAAGAACATATATAAAAGAAGGAGTGCACCTTATGAGAAACATTTAGTGATCACCTTCATCCAAAAAAAATTTCTTTTCGAAGCGTTTTGTTCTTGATGGACCAAAGAGATCCATGTGAAACAATTGTAGTGGCCTTGTAGTAGACACCACATTCTTAGATTTGAAAGTTGTTTTGATCTGTTTGCCCTTTTGGCATGCATTACATAATTTGTCTTTGATGAACCTCATCTTTGGTAGAGCAATAACTAAGTCATGCTTAACCAATTTGTTCAAGTGCTCCATGTGAATGTGAGCGATCCTCTTGTGCCATAACCAAGCGTCATTGTTGTTTACCATAAGACATTGTACCTTCAGAGATAAATCATCTAAAGTAATCATAAAAATATTGTTAGTTCTTATACCTTTGAGTTTTACCTCATTGGTTGCCTCATCCATAATGAGACATTCATCTTTGTTGAATTTGATCTTGAACCCTCTATCGCAAAGTTGACTTATGCTAAGAAGATTGTGCTTTAATCCTTCAACATAGAGAACATCCTCAATTTGAATGGATGGAGGTGTGCCAACTATTCCAAGCCAAGAATCTTTCCTTTGGTGTTGTCTCCATAGGTGACATACCCTTTGGCTTTATGTACTAGATATGAAAATTGGTGTACATCTCCTGTCATATGCTTTGAACATCCACTATCAAGATACCAAACATTTGATGTGGATTTCAAGCATACCTACACAAACAAATTATTCTTTGTTAGGTACCCAAGTTGCCTTGGGTCCTTCATAGTTAGTTCCCTTTTTCACCCACACATAATGCCCACTTGCTATACTAAAGTTTCTAACATAGCAAGCATTAGGTGTATGGCCTTTAATACCACAATAAAAACAAGTAGGTTCAAAGTTACTCCTATATCTAGAAGGATAAGATTTCTTTTTAGGAAATGTTTTCTTTTTCGATACATTAGCCTTTTTCTTTTGATGATTACGAACAACTTGCTTCTTTTTTACTTTCTTGGGTTTGGAACTATTACTAGCCTTTACAAAAATAGTGGGATTGTTACTTGGTTTCTTAGAATTCATATAACCAAGACCCCTTTTATCATTTGGATAACGTTGTTGGCTTAGTAATCCTTCCAATCCTATTTGTCCTTTTTCATATCGTTCAATGACTCTTTTCAATTGAACAATTTGAAAGACATTTGATTCACACTTGGAGCATGCAAAGTTTTCTTTTTCTTTAATAAAATTCTGTTTTTGAAGTTCAAAATCTTTAGTCATGGTGTCAATTTTTTCTAAACAACTTAGGAGTTCTTTTTCTTGATTTGACACCTTTTTGTATAACCTTTTGCATTCTTTTAAGAGTTCATCAATAGCATCTTGAACATCATCATCAAAAAGATTAAATTCATTACTAACCTCTTCTTCATCGTCGGAGTGATGTGAAGCCATTAATGCTAGATTTGCACATTCGTCGCTTTCCGAATCGGATGAAGAACTTATCTCATTATCTTCCCATGCAACATAAGCCTTTTTGTTCTTGAACTCCTTTTTGCCTTTGAATCCATTTTTCTTGGAGAGTTTTGGACAATCCGGCTTTATGTGACCTTGCTTTCCACATTCATAACATGTGACATCTTGTGTTGATGTGGAGGCTTCTTTATCTTTATGATTATAAAATTTCTTCCTCTTGACAAAGTTAGCATTATGAAGATTATTTTTATGACCAAAATACTTTCCTAACCTTTTTACAAGAAGCAAGAAGTTTTCATCTTCCTCTGATGCATCTTTATCTTGACTTTCTTTTGAATCAACTTTCAAAGCAATGCCTTTGGATTTCTTCTCTAAATTTTCATGTTTTTCAAGTCTACCGAGTTCCGTTTTGTATTCTTGAAGTTTTCCAAATAATGTAGCGGAGGTCATTGCGGAGAGACTCTTCTTTTCCGAGATTGCCGTTACCTTTGGTTGCCATTCCCTAGTTAATGATCTAAGGATTTTCAAGTTGAGTTCATCATTTGTCAAGGTTTTACCAAGAGCATTTAAGTGATTTGTCAAATGCACAAATCTCTTTTGTAAGTCAAGAATGGATTCTCTGGGCTGCATTCGAAATAGTTCATATTCTTGACTCAAGGTATTTAGCCTTGATCTTTTTACTTCAGCCGTTCCTTCATGAGTTTGAACCAGGGTATCCCATATTTCTTTTGATGTCTTGCAGTTTGAGACACGGAAAAATTCGTCCATACTGAGTGCACCTTGAAGAAGGTTTATTGCCTTTTTGTCATAGAGAACTTTCTTTTTATCATCGTCGTCCCATGCAGTTTTGGGCTTTGCAGAACCAATGCCATTGATTACTGATATCGGGATAAATGGACCATTTTCAACAGCATCCCATACTTCCTCTCCTTGTGCTTCTAAATGCGCCTTCATGCGTATTTTCCAGAAGTCAAAATATTCACCACAGAATAGAGGAGGCTTGTTGTTACTACCACCATCTCTGAAAACTGGTTGATGATTTGCGGAAGCCATTCTGGATCTTTAGGAACAAGTTACCTATAACTTGCTCTGATGCCAATTGTAAGTCTCAGAGTGCCTAAGAGGGGGGGTGAATTAGGTCTTATAAAAAATTTATTCGGTTTTATGAGAATGCTTGGTAGTAATTTTGGTTAAGTGTTTGAAGGTTTTGATTATATCTTTATCTTTTCCTGATTATGGTGATGAAAGCGATAAAAGCAGAAAAGTAAAGAACACGGTGATATATCCTGGTTCCCCTCACAATCCGAGAGTACTTCAGTCCTCTTTCCAACACGAAAGAGATTTCACTATAGTTAGAATGATTGTACAGCCTATGCTTACTATCTAACCTATAGGGTGATCAAAGGTTCTTAACACCTTTAAGACCAAACAAACACTAATGTGAATGAAGAACAATCCTCTTCAAATCACAACACTTACTTCCAACAATCCTGGATAGTAAGGGAATAATTTCTTTAAGTAATACAGTGATTTAGTTTGAAGTATATGGAGAGCTTTATCAATCTTCAATTGATCTTCTTCTTCGAGATAAAAACAATTCTCAACAATGTATATAAATGTTCACAATGCATGTATGAAACTTGTAATGATAATGAAAGTGTATATGGCAAGTTTCACAAAATTATGAACACATGAAAGTTTATGTGCAAATTTGAATGAAATGAGAAAATTGTTAATATGAAGAAGGTTTTTTGTTGTTTGAAAATGTTATATGTGTTCTTGTTTAAAAACTGAAAAAATATGCTTTTTATAAAGTCATAAGAACCTCTTCATTCATGCCAATTCATATGAAAAGTTGCAATGCATTCATGAAAAGATACCACTTGAAAAATGTTCAAAAAACAAAGTAAAAGCTGCACTGGTTCGCTAGGAACCGGTTCCGACACTGACAGAACCCGGTTCTTAGTGAATGTTATAAGTTGGAATTCAAAAATATCACGCAGGAACCGGTTCCCCTATTGGTACAACCTGGTTCCTGGAATAAAAACCAGGGACATGTTTTTTGAGAAATTCTGGAACCC
The DNA here is from genome assembly GCA_948472305.1 of Vicia faba. Lineage (NCBI taxonomy): Eukaryota > Viridiplantae > Streptophyta > Magnoliopsida > Fabales > Fabaceae > Vicia > Vicia faba. The sequence continues at coordinate 1,195,850,517 of OX451740.1, read as the reverse complement.
GGTTCCCTGTTAGGGAGGAACCGGTTCCTAAAGGGTTATTTTCAAAAATACTTTTTGAAAGATATTTCAAACAAATTTTTCCTTGATGTTAAAGTTATGGAATATGTATATGTTGATGAATGCATATTGTGAACATCTATATTCAAGATTTTAAGAATTATTTATACCATTTGACATTTGATGATTCTTCAATAATTCTTCAATAATCTTCAAGACTTTTATTTGATGTTGATAAGCTTTTTGCACATCCTTTGAATGTTGATGTCCATGTTGTCTTCATCAAAACACATGCTTTAAATATGACTTGAGAAGCTTGCAATTACAGGTTACCCATTGGGAATGCTTGAGAATTTCTCGCCAGAAGGTTACAATCCTGCAGCTTAAGTTGCTCCATTTGTTTAAACTGTTGTTGTTTTTACACCTCCCATGGTGCATGCTACTCCTATTGTCAATAATGAGATTCATCATGATGTGACTAATGTGAAAGTTCCAGTAAAGTTTAAGGTGCCTGAGTTTGAGAAGTATAGGGGCCACCTGGTGATGTATATAAGGAGAATGTCCAGTCATACTGATGACCAACACTTGCTTATTCATTTCTTATAGAATAGTTTAATCGGTGCTGCTTTGAAATGGCATATAGGATTGGACAATGGAAACACTCGAATATTCAATGACTTGGGTGAAGCTTTCATGAAACAGTATAAGTACAACATGTTTATGGAACCTGACCCTGACCAGTTGAGAGCAATGACTCAGAAAGATAAGGAATTATTTAAAGAGTATATGCAGCGTTGGCGCGAGGTTTCTTCCCAAGTGGTACCCCAATGGGAGAGCAAGAGGTTACTAAGGTATTCCTGAAAATCCTTGGTTCATTTTACTATGAAAGGATGGTGGCGAGTGCACCGAGTGATTTCACTAAGATAGTAAGTATGGGTGTCTCTCTAGAGGAAGCTGTCATGGAATGACGATTTACAAAAGATGGAGGTTCTAGTGGAACAAGGAAATCATCATATGGGTTTTCTAAGAAGAAAGAAAGTGAAATAAATGTTCTTTCTGAAGAAAGATGGGTTGGCCCTTCAAGAAGACGTCACCAACATCAACAATAGGTAGCCTCTATAACTCTGGTTGTTAATGTGGCTCTGACTCTTGTTTCCTGTCAGAGAGCACCACAACAAGGTAATCAGGGGAAAGGTCAGAAAATAGAATCTTTTGATCCTATTCTGATGAGTTATATAGAATTGTTTGCGTCTTTGATTCAAAATAAATTGGTTCATACTAGGCTTTCCCCTGCTATTCCTTCAAATTTACCATGGTGTTATAAGGCGGATCAGACTTGTACTTTTCATCAAGGAGCCCCCAGGCACAATATTGAAAATTGTTATCCATTGAAGTCTGAATTGCAGAATATGGTAAGATCTGGTCTCCTGTCTTTTAAAGATGTTGGTCCCAATGTGAAGGATAATTCACTACCCAAACATGGAGGTGTAAGTGCTGTAAATATGGTTGTTGGTTGTCCTGGGGACTTCAGGATTTTTGATATCAATCTAGTCAAAGGTGATTTAGTAAAGATTCATGCTCATATATGTAAGTTCAACTATTATACACGTGATCATGTCACTTGTAGTATTTGCAGTTCAGATATCCATGGATGTTATAAAGTGAGAGTTGATCTTCAAGAAATGATGGATGAAGGACTTATCCACATAATCAGGCCAAGCGCTGAATATGAAGAAGATGTGAATATGGTTATGGTTGTCCTAGAGAATTCCATATTTTTGATGTAAACTATATGAATGATGATCTAGTACATGCACACACCACATTTTTCACATGGATAGCCAAGAGGTACATCATTATGGGTCCTGTCATATTTGCTGTAGGGATTCCTAGGTTTGTTCTATTATAAGAAGAAGTATTCAATTATTGCTAGATGATGGTATTATCAGAGTCACAAGCAACAGAGATGTTTATAATGGAGTTAATGTGATTGAAGACTACTCTGATGAGGCCATGTCTGATGATGAGTATGTTTTTGCTGATGAGTTCTTTTCTTCTAATGAAGGTATGTTTTATTATAATGATTTTATGATTACTGAGTATGCTGAAGAAGTAGGGGTGAATGTCATTGTGCCATATTTTGGTGTTCCCGCTCTGGTAGAAATTGTGTACCATAGTAAGCCTGTTGTTTCTCCCGTAGTTATTCGTCTTCCTGGTCCTATCCCGTATAAATCAGATAAAGTTGTGCCTTATAAGTAAAACATAACTATCCTGGAAGATGGTGTGGAAATTCCTTTCCAACCTTTGTCCCATGTTGAGAATATTGTTGAATCTAGTCGGGTAACTCACAGTTGTCGTGTCTACGCCCCTACCTTTCAAGGAGATGTTAATTCTGGTAAGAAGGTTATTAAGAATGTTGAACCTAAGAAAGTGGTGGGAGAATCTAGTGGCGCCGCCTTGGAAAAATATGTGGATGACCTGTTGAAAATCATCAAGATGAGTGATTACAATATTATGGATTAATTGTTGCAAACTCCATCTAAGATTTCCATTTTATCCTTGTTGATGAACTCCTCTTCTCATCGGGTATCTCTGATGTGGGTGTTGGATCAGGCTTTTGTTGAAAGAGATATGCCTCTGGATCAATTCAAGGTGTTGTGGGGAATATTACATCTAGTAACAATCTGAACTTTTGGGATGATGAGTTGCTTGATGAAGGGAGAAACCCTAATCTGGCTCTACATATATCTATGAATTGTAAGAATGACACTTTGTCCAATATACTGATAGACAATGGATTTGATTTGAATGTCATACCAAGAATTACTCTCATGAAGCTTAAATACCAGGGAACTCATAAGCGCCCAAGTGGCATTATAGTGAAAGCTTTTGATGGTTCTAGAAAATATGTCATTGGAGAGGTGGATTCACCTATTCACATATGTTTGCACTTATTCCAAATCACCTTTCACAATATGGATATTGTCACATCCCATAGTTGTTTATTAGGACAACCCTAGATCCATGAAGCAGAAGCAGTTACTTCAACCTTGCATCAGAAGTTGAAATTTGTCCATGTAGGAAAGATAGTCAATGTGAATGGTGAGCAAGCTCAGTTGATATCTCATTCGTCTTCCTTTAGCATTGTAGAAGTTGATGAAGCCATTGTTAGAACTCAGTTCCAAGATTTGTCTATTGATAATATAAGGAAGAATGAAGATTCGATCACCTCATTTAAGGATGCGCAATAGGTAGTGCAGAAGGGCCTTAGAAAGGTGTGAGGGTAGGTTATTAATCCACCTATGAACAAGAATGGGACTGGTTTGAGTTTCTCCATGAAGAAAGAAGTTGTGAATCCAAAGTCCACTTTGAGTAAATATCAAGACATCTTTCACAGTGCAGGGTATCTCCATCTGACTACTCAAAAGATCAATGCTATTCTCGAAGATGAGTAAGAGCAAGCGATGCCAAACTTTGTGACACATGGAGTCAAAGTTTAAAATTGGGTCACTGTTGATGTTCCTTCTTGCATTCACATTTCAAAGTAATTTGTTTTATGTTTGTATTTTCAAAAGTCTCACTTTGCCTAAGGTGAAAGTAATGATGTATGGGTGTGTCTTTTGTTTTGATTTTTAAGGTCATTAATAAAATTTGTTTTTGATTTCTAAATTGTGTCTTTATTTTTCAGTTTTTTTTGGAAATGGTAATCTGAAAAAACCTTCCAAAATAAATGATAATTGTACATAAATCTGCATAATCACTTGTTACATGTGTCAATTTCTAAAATCAATCATAAATCATATGTGCATATTATTTAAAAATCCGTTGAGTGCAATGATCATGCACCCTCTCCCAACTTTAAATATCATGTGTATGTGGCTGAAAGAGAATGATGCAATCCCAGAATAGGTTTCATGGTTACTCAAACGCGAGCAAAATACCATTAATCCATATAAAGAGCCATTACAGACAATTAATTTGGGTTCAGAGGAAGATCCAAAAGAAGTCAAGATTGGGGCACTGCTTCATCCAGATGTGAAGAGCTAGTTGATTAGGTTGCTGAAAGAGTATGTGGATATATTTGCTTGGTCTTACAAAGAAATGCCTGATTTGGATACCGATATTGTGGAACATTATTTTCCGCTAAAGCCAGAATGTCCACCAATCAAGCAGAAGCTGCAAATAACTCATCCTGACATGGTAGTAAAGATTAAAGAAGAGGTTTTGAAGTAATTGATGTTGGTTTTCTTGTAACGTCAATGTACCCTCGGTGGATTGCCAATATTTTTCCAGTACTAAATAAAGACGGAAAAGTCTGAATGTGCGTTGTTTATAGAGATTTATATAAAGAAAGCCCGGAAGAGGATTTCCCATTGCCCCATATTGATATGTTAGTTGATAGCATAACCAAATTCAAATTGTTCTCGTTCATGGATGAATTTTTTGGATACTATCAAATTAGGATGGCTTTTGAGGAGATGGAAAAAACAATGTTTATCACTCCCTGGGGAACATCATATTATAGAGTGATGTCTTTCATGTTGAAGAACGCTAGTGAAACATACCAGAGGGCTATGATAACCCTATTCCATGATCTGATGCATAAATAAATTTAAGTATATGTTGATGATATGATCGTCAAATCTCAGACTGAGGAAGGGAAATAGAAGACTTGTTGAAATTGTTCCAGCGTTTGAGGAAGTATCGTCTCTGCTTGTATCTAAATAAGTCTAGCTTTGGTGTTCTTTCAGTAAAGTTGTTAGGTTTCATTTTCACCCCAAAAGGAATTGAAGTTGATCTTGATAAATTTAAGGCAATTCAAGAAATGCCTGCACCAAGAACTAAAAAAGGAAGTTAAAGGCTTCCTTGGACGTTTGAATTACATTACCAAATTTATTTCTCATATGACTGTAACATGTGCACCAATCTTCAAGCTGTTAAAGAAAGATCAAGGTTGTGCATGGACGAATGATTGTCAAAGGAAATTTGAAAGAATTAAAAGAGTAGCTTCTTGAGCCTCCTATATTTCTCTCTCCGGTTGAAGGAAGACCATTGATTATGTATATGTTTGTGTTGGATAACTCCATGGGCTGTATTTTGGGACAACAAGATAAAACAGGCAGAAAAGAATATGTCATTTATTATTTTAGTGAGTGTGAGTATTCTATGCTAGAAAAAATATGTTGTACTTTGGCCTAGGAGGAAAAGCAATTATGATAATATATGTTTAATTATATTACTTGGTTGATTTCCAAAATGGATCCAATTAAGTATATTTTTGAAAAGCCTGCTCTTGCTGGAAGAATCGCCCGTTGGGAGATACTATTGTCTGAATATGATATTGAATACCGTACTTAGAAGGCTATTAAAGGTAGTGTGTCTGCAGAGTACGTGGTTCACCAACCAGTTGATGAATATCAGTCTATTAAGTATGATTTCCATGATGAGGATGTGATGTTTTTGAAAGTAAAAGATCGTGATGAACTTTTGCCTGAGGAAGGTCCTGATCCTGAATCCTGGTGGGGTATTGTGTTTGATGGAGCTGTAAATTCTTATGGAAAAGGAATTGGTGTTTCAATTATCACTCCTCTTGGGTCACATATCCTTTTTACTGCAAGGTAAATATTTGATTGTACCAATAATATGGCAGATTATGAAGCTTGTATTATGGGTCTTGAAGAGTCGATAGATCTCAGAATCAAAATTCTTGATGTATATGGTGATTTTGCTTTGGTGATAAATCAGATCAAAGGAGAATAGGAAACTTGTCATATTGGCTTAATTCCCTATAAAGATTATGTAAGAATATTATTACCTCTCTTCAATAAAGTTTAATTCCATCGTATTCCCAGAGATGAGAATCATATGGCCGATGATTTAACCACCTTGGCTTCCATGTATCAAGTAAATGTTGGAATGATGTACCTCAGATCACAGTTTGACATCTTGATAGACCAACTCATGTGTTTTCTACAGAGGGGACGTCGGATGAAATACTTTGGTATTATAATATCAAGCACTTCCTTCAGACTCAAGAATACCCGGTTGGTGCGTCGAAAAAAGATAGAAGACATTGAAAAAGGTTAGCAAGTATCTTTTTCATTAATGAAGATGTGTTATACAAGAGAAATCATGACATGGTCTTGCTCAGATGCGTGGATAGACAAGAATAAGACATATTGATGCATGAGATCCATGAAGGTTCCTTTGGTACCCATGCCATTGGATATTCGATGGCAAAAAAGATGCTTAGGGCATGTTACTATTGGCTGACAATGGAATATGACTATTACAAATTTGCGAAGAAGTGCCACAAGTGTTAGATTTATGCTGACAATATTCAAGTGCCTCCAACACTTATCAATGTTATTTCATCCCCATGAACTTTTTCTATGTGGTGTATTGATATGATTGGAATGATTGAACCCAAGGCGTCGAATGGACATCGTTTCATCTTAGTGGTAATTGACTACTTCACCAAGTGGGTGGAAGCAGCTTCTTATGCTAATGTCACCAAGTAGGTTATAGTACGCTTTATCAAGAACAATCCTATATGTCGATATGGTGTGCCAAGTAGGATTATCTATGATAACAGCTCAAATTTGAATAATAAGTTGATGATAGAACTTTGTGAAGAATTCAAGATTGTCCATCATAACTTGTCTCCTTACAGGCCTAAGATGAATGGGGTTGTTGAAGCTGCTAATAAAAACATTATGAAGACTATCTAGAAGATGGTTGTTACCTATAAGGATTGGCATGAGATGCTCCATTTTTATTTGCATGGGTCTCGTACATCCGTGTGCACTTCAAAAGGGGAAATCTCGTTCTCTCTTGTGTATGGTATAAAAGCAATGCTCCCTGTTGAGGATGAGATTCGTTATTTTCGTCTAATAATGGAAACCAAGTTGTCAGATGATGAATGGGTCTGGAACAAGTTTGATCCGTTGAATTTAATTAAAGAAAAGAGAATGACGGCCTTGTGTCATGGCCAGTTATATCAGAAGGATATCTACCCATACTGATGACCAACACTTGCTTATTTATTTTTTCCAGGTTAATTTAATCGGTGTCGCTTTGAAATGGTATATGGGACTAGACAATAGAAACATACATACCTTCAATGATTTAGGTGAAGCCTTTATCAAGTAGTATAAGTACAACATGTTCATGGAACCTGACCGTGACCAATTAAGAGCGATGGCTCAGAAAGATAAGAGTTATTCAAAGAGTATGCCCAGCGTTTGCACGAAGTTGCTGCCCGAGTGGTACCCCCGATGGGAGAGAAAGAAATAACCAAGGTCTTCATGAAAACCCTTGGATAATTTTATTATGAAAGGATGGTTGCCACTGCGCCAAGTGATTTCACTGAGATGGTAAGTATGGGAGTTCGTCTAGAAGAAGCTGTCAGGGAATGAAGATTGACAAAAGATGAAGGAACAAATAAATCATCATATGGGTTTTCTAGAAAGAAAGAAAGTGAAATGAATGTTGTCATTGAAGAAAGAAAGTTTAGACCACCGAGAAGACGTCATCAGTACTAACAACAAGTTGCTTCTATGACTCCAGTCGTCAATGTAGCTCCGACTACTCTTGTCTATCAGAGACCACCTCCTTAAGGAAATCAAGGTCAAGGTCATAGGAGAGAATATTTTAACCTTATTCTGATGAGTTATGCAGAATTGTTTTCGGCTTTAATTCAAAATAAATTGGTGTAGACGAGACCTCCCTCTGCCATACCTTCATCTTTACCATGGTATTATAAGGCGGATCAGACTTTTGCTTTTCATCAAGGAGCCCCAGGGCACAACATTGAAAACTAGTATCCCTTATAGTCTGAAGTGCAGAAGATGGTGACATCTGGTCTCCTATCTTTTAAATATGTTAGTCCTAATGTGAAAGATAATCCACTACCCAAACCTGGAGGTGGAAATACCGTAAACATGGTTGATGGTTGTCCCGGGGACTTCCATATTTTTGATAGAAACCTGGTTAGAGGGGATTTAGTGAAGATGCATGTTGATCTTTGTGAATTAAGTTATTATACACATGACCGTGTTGGTTGTAGTATTTGCAGTATAAATATCCATGGATGTGATAAAGTGAGATCTGATCTTCAAGAAATGATGGGTAAAGGTCTTATCCACATAATCAGACCAAGGGCTGAATATGAATAAGATATGAATATGGTTTTTGGATGTCCCAGTGAATTCCGAATTTTTTATGTGAATTAAATGAATTATGGTCTGGTACAGCTGCATGCTACGTTTTGTCACATGGATGGCCAAGAAGAACATCATTATGGGTCATGTTAGATCTGTTGTAGAAATTATCGTGGTTGTTCTATCTTAAAAAAGGGTGTTCAATTATTGATAGATAATGATACTATTAACGTCACAGGAAAAGAGATGATTACAGTGGAGTTAATATGATTGAAGATTACTTAGTTGAGGCCATATTTGGTGATCAGTATTGTAATATGGTGGGAGAATTGACTTGTTTTTGTGTTTTATCGGAAATGTTACGTTTAGAAAGAGTCGCCACCGACTTTTCTTTTATCCAATATGGAAAGGGTGAAAAGAATAGGAAATACCTTATAAAATTTTCTTGAGTTTAGGGGGTAGGTTATGAAAAGGGAAGGTGTTAGCACCCTTTTCATCTGTAGTTATCTACGGGCTCTTAATTGCTAGCTCACTTTTTGAAAATGCTTTTGTGTATGTGTTTGAAAATATTTTAAAAATTCCTAAGTCCTACAAACTTTGTAATGATTCTCGTATCAGTTGAGAACGCATAAAAAGTGTTTGTTTTGAAAATATTTCAGAGAGAAATGTTTGTGTGAAAAGATGTTTTTTGTGTGAGCAAGCGATTACGAGCTATCTACCTACTCACAAGTCTTTCTCATTGTTTTCATCCTCCTTAGATAATGATACCCTACCATTAGTTAGTAGGAATCCCTATCATTGGATGTGAAGGGACAAGTGTGGGTCATCATACAGTCATTGAAGGCAACTTGTAAGGACGCTTTAGCAATTTTATCGTAAGGGACTAAGATCGTTAACCGAAGGCAGCATCACAGGGTCATCGAGGGACTACGATCTTTTTAATCGAGGGGCAATGCTAAAGCATCCCCATGTTCGAGGGACGTGACAATTTATTCGAAGGCAACAAGTGAGGTTACCCTAGAGGTGAGTGTGTGAATATTGTATTGATTCAGTTATTTTATCTTGAGATTAAGGTTATCTAACGGTTGATTTTAGATCTTGCCATACATGCTCTAATTACTAGCACTAATAAGGAAAAGTAGTAAAAGCAGAAAATAAATGTCCTACACTATTACAAAGCTTCGGGGAAGGGGGTACAAAACCACAAAATCAGGGGAAAAAGAAAGAAAGCAAAAACCCTAATTAAAACTATTACATTCTGTATCAGTTACATAATAGGAAAAACTAATGCGAAAATAATAAAGCGCGAAACAGTAAAAAGAAACAGAGAAATTGTTTGATGAAAAATGATTGATGATTTAACCTAAACGTAATTGATTAAATTGATGCAAACCCTAAATTCTAGGTTCATTTTAATTTAATTGAAAAAAAGTTAAGTAATTAAATTAATCGAAACTAATTATCCTAATTAATTTTAATAAATAAAAATCAAATTTTATTTATGAGAAAGAAAATTAAGCCTAATTTATTTTAATGTTGATTAAAAAATAATTAGGGTTTATTAAGAAATTAGGGTTAAGAAAAGAAAATAAAGTTAGTAAAGAAAATAGAGAAAAAGAATGTTGGGGGTGGGTGTTGAACCCACACCTCTTGCATTCCCAGCGTGCATGCCTACCAATTGAGCCAGACACTTGGCTTGTGCTAAGATACGCGTTAAACATGTTTTATCATCAACCTGCAAAACATATGAAATATTAGAGAAAAAAGTGTCAAAAGGATGGATCGAACCCAAGACCTTTGAGACTAGTGCCTTATCATACGCGCTTCTGCCACTGGGGTGGCTGTTTAATCTGTTCCTATAATTAAACAAAAAAATATAATATATAACCAAATGCATTGGTCGGAGAAGCGCCAAAGCCCTAGCTCCGGTCGTCTTCTTCGGCAACCTATTTTCTTGAACCTGCGAAATTCAAATGGTCAATGATCCAAAACATCTTACCCCCCCTAATTCAACCCCCCTAAATCCAAATATGGGCTTAGTTTTGGCTAAAAGTCTTTGGATCATGAGTTTCGAAGCAAACAAATCTGATCGGAGAAAACATGATGTTTTGTAGTCTAGCATGCATGGGACCCATGCGGTTTCTCTATTCAGCATTATTAGACCTCATGAACACATAGCAAACGTTAGTAAACATTAGAATGAAGTAAAATAAAAAATACAGAATTTTAAATATTGATGAAATCGTGATGTTTGCATGAGTGTTTTCTGGCCATTTGGATCATTGTAAATGATCTAAGCTTACCCTGGGAGTGAACTGAATTGATTAGAATCACAAGCTTGTAGCGAAAGGTAGTGTAATAAGGGTTTGATAATTTTAGGGTTCTTGAAAATATTTGGAAAATTTTGGACAAGTTTTGGAGGCAAGGATTTGTGTCTTGGTCTTGTCTTGAGGTATGAATATATAGAGAATTTTTAGGGTAAATATAAATGGGCTTGGACCCTTGTGCAATAAGATATGATTTTTATCTTATTTATTTTGTATTATTAATAAATTAAATAAAAAATAATTAAAATAAAAATTCCAATGGGTGTATGAGTGAATTCTGAGGTGAATGAAAAGCATAACACGCGTTTGGACCTCAAAACCATGGCCTAAAAGTCCAAAATATCAAGCTTGCTCAATTTGAACTTCATGCATTTGCTCAAAATTTCCCAAATTGCAATGGCCATAACTCATTCAATATTTAATTTTTGAAGGTGATTCTTGGTATTTTGGAAATCTCAAGATGTCTTTTACAACCTCTATGTTGGTCATTTTTTCTTTTGAAGAATTTATCTTAGTTTAAGTTGTCTTGACAAAAAGTGTCTTTTGTTGACTTTTGAAATGACTTGTAATGTATTGGCTCATATCTTTTAAATGATGCATTTTTTGGACTTGGGCATAGAGATACAAAGTTGTAGAGAATTGAATTCCCTTCAAAATATGTTTTAGTTGGGGAAAAGTTGATGAAGCATGTGAATGTTATGCATGGTCAAAGTTCTATTGACTTCTCCTTAAAAAAACTCTAATTTGGCAACTTTGGACTTTTGATGATTTTAGGGCTTTTCTTGAGGAATAAAGATCAACCCTTTATAAAATGATGAATATCACTTCAAAATGTTGATGTTGACCAAAATTCTTAAGGTTTGACAGTATGTTGACCATAGTTCATTTTTACCCAATATAGTTGATTTTCCACCATCAAAGCAATTGCCTGAGCAAACTTATGATGCAAGACTTGAAACTTGGCATGAGAAATCTTGAAGACCTATGGAGAACCATGAAAACCACTTGAGACCTTGAAAAACCAATCTTCCTTGAGAAATATCAAACCCTAGTTGTGGACCCATTGCTTAGGAGGAGAATGGAAGGAAAATGGAAGGGAAAATTTTAGGGTACAATAGACGTCCATGTTAAATCTTCTTAAACCTGAAGAGTTGGATTGGCATGTCTGCCATTCATGACTTGAAAGTGGAAGATGATTGAACACATAAGTGCCCAGAAATTTGCACTTTCCTGTGCACAAAGTAACACTGTTAGTTGATTATACCGGGAATGGGCTTAAAGATGACATTTAGAGAGGTGACAGAGAATCGTCAGAGATGATCTTATAGATGCCATCCTGAGTAACTGTTGATAGGAATACCATAATAAGTCTACGCCTGAATTTGTCTTAGAAGATGTATTTGGAATGAGTCTACGTCTGAATTTGTCCAAAAGAATATCAGAGTGAATATACACTTGATTTTTGTATGAATGATATATTAGAATGAGTCTATGCTCGACTTTGTCTATAAGATATGTTTGGAATGAGTCTACGCCCGACTTTGTCCAAAAGAGTTTCAGGAGGAATCTACGTTTGATTTCATCCAAACTAGAATATGTCTACGCTCGTCTTAAACTAGAAGAGGTACTGAAAAGAGTCTACGCCTGGATTTTTCCAAAAAGAGTATCAGAAGGAAATCTACACTTGATTTAATCTAATTAGAAGATGTCTACTCTTGACTTCAACTAGAAGAGGTATCGAAAAGAGTCTATGCCTGAATTTTCCAAAGAGAGTATCACAAAGAAATCTACGCCTAATTTCATATGAACTAGAAAATGTCTACGCCTGACTTCAACTAGAAGAAGTACTGAAAAGAGTCTACGCCTAAATTTTCCAAAGAGAGTATTAGAAAGAAATCTACGCTTGATTTCATCTAAACTATAAGATGTCTACGCCCGACTTTAACTAGAAGAGATATTGGAAAGAGTCTACGCCTGACTTTTCCAAAAGGAATATCATAAGGAGATATACGCTCGACTTCATCTGAACGATGCCTTCGAAGATGTCTACATTCGACTTCATCTAGAAGAGATATCTTTCAGAATGACCTTCTGGGGAAATGTTTAAGTAGCTACTTGTCAGATGTAGTCCTTGAGGGAAATACTTGTCTGTTTGCGAACTTAACCTGAAAATACAAAGTTAGTTTTATGCAACGCCATGATGTATGTAATGTATTACGTGATGAGGCTCTCAAAGTAAATGAGAATGCGTTATATGCATTTCATATTATGCATATGCTATGATAAATGATGTATGAGTGTGAGATATCATTGAAGTGTATCGGTAGCTCCGTGTAACATCTTGCTGGGGAAAATAAATCCCTGACTATTGCTGGAGACGAAGAATATGTGTAATCATCAATCTTTTCTAGAATGTTTCTGCTGGGGATTTCTACTCTTTGTTTGAGGAAACTCCATTGTGGAATGATGATTTTTGTTTGGGGAGAAGAGATCAAAAACATTGGTCGTTCATCGCTCTACTAGGGAGTTTTACTTCTTATATACCCTGACTGGGGATAAAAGAGATGGAGAACCTTCTGAGGTGCTTCCTGACCAAGATTTTGATATGGATGCCGACTCGTCTGGGGAGGATAAGATTAACTGGTATATGGTTCTGTTTTCGATTTCATAGTGACCCTGCAGGGATAGTGGTCTGGACTACCTTTTATTGGAGAGAAAAGTTTTGTCGGTGATTTAAAGTAGTCAGAGGGATAGACTCAAGCTGGGGAAATAAGCCCTGTTGGGGAAATAAACCCTGCTGGAGAAATAATCTATTGAAGAATATGCTCTGCTGAGGGATTTAAATTCGACCAGAGAAGAGAATTTTGTAGGGGATTTTACGGTGTTGGAGAAATAAACTCAGTTGGAGAAGAGAATTCTTGTGAACTGTGCTACTATCATAATCTACTAGAGATTGGAATTCTGTAGGTTGGCGACATTTCCAGGGAAAAGATTATATTCCTTGGTCCGCTAGGGGGGTCTGCTGGTAAGTATGGCTGGCGGGGAATATGTCTTTGAAGATGAGCTTGTGAAGCTGACCTCGCGGGGGATTATCTTACATAAACTGCTCTGTGGGGCAACTTTACTATAAATTACTCTATGGGGATTTATGGACGAATTGAACATTATACCACCCCCTAAAGTCTTGAGTAAATAATTATTCTTGTTTTTATGCATATATTGGTTAACAGTAGTCATGTTCATATGCATATGTTCATTCAATTTAGTCATTGGATGTTTTTGCAAACAAAACAAAAAAAGTAAAACAAAATTTAAACTTTGAAATTATGCTTATATTAATAGTTTGCCCATAAACAGGCGATTGTTGTACAAGGTGACAAAAGTCCTAGTAAGAGGAAATCGTCGTGAAAAATAAAGAGAGTACAAAATAAAAACAAAATATATCACTATGTGTAAATGGTCTCGTCGGGTTCCAACTCTGCTATTGACCCTATATCTTAGAGTATCTTATCCCTCGCTTGTTGGAAGAAGTTGATTGAATTTATTTGTACCATTCAAACTTGACGTTGGTAATAAAGTTGGCTGTAAGTGATCCAATGGGACATAGCTATATGCTTTAGTTCCTAATTTTTGCCTGGACCGCCCTTTCGGGTTTTCAGTCCATCGGGATACCCTTTTTTTCTCAAGCCGCCTTTTCAGGTTTTCAACTTATCGGGTGTACATTCTTTTATATATATATATATATATATATATGAGTCCATTTTCCCCTGGGGTCACCCTGCGGTAGGATGATGCGCTTTATTACCAAGTCACTAGTCTGATATACTTGATGCTTGATTTTTCTTATTGAAGGCTTTAATCATACGCTTCTTATACAGCTGACCGTGACAAACAGATGCAAGCCTCTTCTCGTTAATAAAATTTAAATGATCCAGCCTAGTCTGAATCCACTCGTCTTCGTCCAAATCTGCCTCTTTCATAATTCTCAAGGAAGGAATCTGAACTTCGATAGGTAAGACAACCTCCATACCATAGACCAGAGAGAATGAGGTTTCCCCTGTTGATGTCTGAGTTGAAGTGCGATAGCCGTGAAGAGCAAATGGTAACATCTCGTGCCAGTCTTTGTAGGTCACAACCATTTTCTGTATAATCTTTTTAATATTCTTATTGGCAGTTTGCACTGTGCCATTCATTTTTGGTCGATACAGAGAAGAATTATGGTGCTTGATCTTGAACTACGTGTAGAGTTTTATGATCATAGTGTTGTTCAGATTAGTACCATTATATGTGATAATCCTTTCAAGGATGCCATACCAACAAATAAGGTTATGCTTACTGAAACGGGAAAACCCATTCTTAGTAATAGAGGAAAACGAGGTTGCTTCCACCCACTTCGTGAAGTAATCAATGGCGACGAGGAAGAAGTGATGCCCATTAGAAGCAGTAGGCTTGATCTCTCCGATCATATCAATTTCCCAGATTGCAAATAACCAAGGAGCAGTCAAGACATTCAGAGGTACTGGAGGCACATGTACTTTGTCAGCATAGACCTAGCACTTGTGACAAGTTCTTGAGTGGTTATTACAGTCAGTTTTCGTAGTCTACCAATAGTAACCCACTCTCAGAATCTTCTTAGCCATAGTATGTCCACTAGAATGGGAGACAAAGATACCTTCATGCATATCCTCCATAATATTCTTCGCCTCTTTCTTGTCCACACAATGAAGCAGAGTCGAATCATGGTTGCACCTGTACAGAATTCCATTTCTCAGGAAGAACTTAGCTGAGAAACTCCGTAGGAATTTCTTTTCATTGAGACATGCTCCTTCAGGATACTCTTGAGCCTCAAGATATATTTTCACTTCATGAAACCAAGGCTTCTCTTCTACTCTGTCAGTGTCAACTTCATTGTGCAGGTTCGTCTATCCTTTCAATGGTAATCCTGGTAGACGACATGGTAGCTAACGCATCTGCCAACTTGTTTTCTTCTCTTGGGATGTTCTCAAAAGTGATCTCCTCGAAGTACAGAATTAAGGTAAGAACATGCTCTCTATATGGAATGAGATTTGGATGTTTAGTATCCCATTCTCCCTTTATCTGACTAATTACCAGAGCTGGATCCCCCTATACATTTAAGAACTTGATTATTAGATCAATAGCAGATCTAATGGTCATGATACATGCTTCGTATTCAGCCATGTTATTGGCACAATCAAATTATAATCTGGCGGTGAAAGGTGTATGGCAACCCTGGGGAAATATAATTACAACACCAATTCTGTTACCAAGTGCATTAAAGGCTCCATCGAAAACCATAGTCCACTGGGATCCTGTCTCAGGTTCTTCATACGGTTTAGGTTCTTCATAATCTGTAATTATCATGATATTCTCATCCGGGAATTCTAAATTCATAGATTGGTAGTTGTGTACAGCTTGATGCACCAAATGATCTTCCAATACACTTCCTTTGATTGCTTTCTGAGTTGTGTTCTGAATGTTGTATTATGTCAAGACCATTTGCGATCGGGCTATCCTTTAGGAGAGAGTTAGCTTCTCGAATATGTATTTGATAGGATCCATTTTAGAGATCAATAAAGTAGTATGAGTTAACATATACTATCTTAGTTGGAGAGCAGCTCGTGCCAAAGCGTAGCAAGTTTTCTCGAGCAGTGAGTATCTTGTTTCATAGTCAGTAAACTTTTTGCTAAGGTAGTATATTGCATGCTCTTTTCGACTAGACTCGTCATATTTCCCCAGTACACACCCCATTGAGTTCTCTAGAACTGTTAAATACATGATCAAATGTCTTCCCTCAACTGGTGGTATCAGATTTGGAGGTTCTTGTAGGTACTCCTTGATTTTGATAAAGGCTATCTTACAATCATAGTTCCATTTCACTACCTGGTCTTTCTTCAATAATTTAAAGATCGGATCACTAGTAGTGGCCAAATGGAAAATAAATCTAGCAATGTAATTCAGTCGTCCCAAGAAACCTCTGACTTCTTTCTCAGTGCGAGGAGCGGGCATTTCTTGGATAACTTTAACCTTGGTGGGATCAACCTCAATTCCTTTACCTCTAGCAACAAAACCCAGGAGCTTATCAGATCTCACCCCAAAGGTGCACTTGTTCAGATTCAGTCTCAGCTTATACTTCCTTATTCTCTCAAACAACTTATGTTGATGGTCCTGATGCTCTTCTTCAGTCTGTGATATGGCTACCATATCATCGACATAGACCTCTATCTCGTGATGAATCATGTCATGGAACAAAGATACTGCTAGAGCGGTAAAGTGGCAAGCAAAAAGTAAGTTATTAATTTACCGGGTGATATTTAATTATATCGTATCGTGTCCACGGAGATTGGTTATTGATTTTCGGTTTGACAAATCTCTCGTTAATGAGTTTGGATAGAATTGGTAAAACATAAAAACATAAAAGTAAACATGAACAGGAAATAATTCATTCTCTAGAGAGAAGAAACTTATCAAGCATGCATATAATTTACTTCTCACAAACTTAAATTTATCGACCAATTACACTCAACCTACAATACTCCTCAGAGTCATCTAGAATCTCTCACTCCCTAAGTTATTTCTAACCCAAAGTAGAGAGAAATACTATATCATATCGGTGACGATCTCTCAGTCAACCTCAACAATACAGTTGACATCCATATTACTCGTATGGATGATCTCTCAATCGACACAACCAATACAAAAGCATTAAGCTTATAGTTAGCTCTAAATCTATCTCTAGAATCCTGAAACTAACATATAATCATCCTAGATAAATATTTGAGCAGTATATATATATATATATATATATATATACACTCAAACCCTGAGCACAGAGCAAAAATCTAAGATAACAATCGACGCCATGGGCAACAAATATACATGAGTTCAAAGTAAAATCATATACAAAACCCAACAAAAGATAAATACACAAAGAGGAAGAGAAATGAACCAAAAATCTCTCGGTTTGTCAGCGTCGATTGATGATTGATTCACCCAGGCCATCCGTATGCAAGCTCCGAAGTTGTTTTCTAAGCTCTCTCTACCAAAAAATGAAGGTTTGATGAGTTGAGAACAAATACCCCCAAAACATAACCTAAAAAATGTGTTTTTTTACCCTTTTAATGTAATTTTGTCCAGGGGACCGTGCTAAGTGGAAAAATCCCGCTAGGCGCGCTCTACTGTCATGAGAAAAAAATCAGCATTTTTTTTTTCGCCATAACTTGAGAACCGTAACTCTGACTTATGCCCGATTCAAAGTTTTAGAAATCTTATTCAATTATCTATCTAATAGCTCCCAAATAAAAACCAAATTGATGATTTCTTATTCTTTGATTTTGAGCCTTATTCGTTGACGAGTTACTCAAAATCGCGCGTTTGAAGCCGTGTCTTTGACACTTTATTGCTCATGCTCCTAATACACATCAATACCTATAAAATGAATCGAAAACTATCAAACAGTATACAAATACACAAAAACTCAATTAAATACAATTTTTACATAATTATACAAAAAGAGGGGAATTATTCAACGATATTAACAATAAAAAGTCGATAAGTGCAACAAAAAATATATACAAAAGTAGCTACAATTTTCTCTTATCAAACTCTCCCCAACTTGAACTTGTTTTTCCTCAAACAAAGCAAAACAACTCAAAGAACTAAAATTTATCAACCAAAATATCATGAATCAACAAGTTTTGAAAACGGAAAACAAATGCAATGGTTCAATTGAAAAATGATACACACGAAGAAACATACTTACCACTAAACTACAACGATAACATAAACACGAAGCGAATGCTAAATAAAAAGATCATGCCAAACATTCTAAAACAACACTAGTTCACAAATGAATCACATCTAGCAAAAACAATCATTGGCAGATGAAAAACACACATAATAAGGTATTTTCACTCATCCACAATCTTGCAAACAAAAGACTAAATTATGCATTCATCCAAAAATTTACATTGAAAATATAAAAGCAAGAATCTCAAGGGCTTTTCAAGGTTGTAGCGTAGTCGGGTGAACAAACAAGAGATAATTCCTAAGGCTAATCGAAACAAAAACTTTCCTAAACCTAAGGGAGTGATCAATTCACCAAAGTTTCAAACAATAGAATTTCAATCAAACTTCTTCTTCATCCCAAGTGTTACACAAAACACACATCACTTATTAACACAACATTATTTAAAACTCTTTTTGTTTTTGTTTTTCAAAGTTTTTTTCTTTTTCACTTTTTTTCTTTCTTTTTCTTTTCTTTCTCTTTCACTTTTTCTTTTTTTTCTTCTTTTTCTTTCTTTTTCAGTCTCATAGCAATCATAACATAAATACACAATAATTTTTCTCCCTGACTTGAATTCAACCATACATTAAAATGAATACTCCCTACTTTCTAAGGCAAGGTAAAAATTCAATCCAAAATAATGGTTGAGGGTTTAAGAAAACAACGAATCAACATCCATGCAAATAGGGAAACTAAACACTCATAGACAAGCATTTAGAAAATACAATATGTATATCAACAAAAATCTCGAAGGAGTTACTAATGATCATACACTCACAAGGTGAATTGACTATTTGGCCAACGTAGTTGTGCTCAAAATGGAACAAAAAATGCCTTGATCATGTTCAAGATTTCATACAATCAACACAAACAAAATATTAAACATAATAAAATCCAGTTAAAACAAGAATTATGGTCTCCAGCATATGTGAACAATGGAAAGCTACCTCAATAAAAGGGTAGGAACTAAAGTGATTCACATATGAAAAAGTACACAAAAGAATAGATGGGATAAAAATTGTAAAAAGTATAAGTATCATGAATATGTTAAAGTATAGAAAGCGATAAGCACATACCTCGAACATGTACAAAACTTTAACAAAATCACACCACGCATTTGCAAATTAAAACACTCAAACTTGGAAAAAGCGACCTCAAATTATCGAACCAAAATTGAGTCCCAAAAAAACAAAAGAATTAATTATACTAATATTATTTACTATTTAAAGCCTATGTGGAAGTGGGAAAAAGGAAATTCGGGCGAAAAATTAAAAAGAATTCACTGGCTCTGCACAGCAGAGCACGCTAAGCGGCACAAAGCGCGCTTAGCGCGCTACACTAGATGCAGAAAAATGACAGCAACATCTAGTGCAGCTGCTATGCAACTCCACAATCATCAACACACTCAATATGCACAAAATATTTACAACATACACACTTCCTCAATCTAAACACGACAAGCTTGCGGACAAACACAATTTGACATAACGAAACAAATGGGTAAAAAGTGAATTAACAAGTTGAAAAGTGAAAATTTGAAATTTAAAAACTAATCTGAGTTCAACTTATTAAAACACAAGTCACCACATACATAAAAGAATACAAATAAAAACAATACAACATACTTGTTTTACGTTGTAAACTCGACCCCTTTATTGTGCCAGCTAGTAACCTTCTCTCGTCATTCCATGATATTGTCACACCGTGCAAACCTAAAGAAAGTGTCCTAACATCCACACAACAAACATTAAGAAAACGAGACAATTCACAACAATACGCAAAAACAAAGAAAAACACATATATGCACGAGTGTCATATATAAGTTAATGTACAATTTCTATACAACATATACATTAATTACAAAACTCAAAAACAAAAGAATCATCACAATGCAAAAACAATAAACACCCATCACCGGCAACGGTGCCATTTTGTTGCTGGTGTAGAGCGGTAAGCAAAAAGTAAGTTATTAATTTACCGGGTGATATTTAGGTTATATCGTATCGTGTCCACAAAGATTGGTTATTGATTTTCCGTTTGATAAATCTCTCTTTAATGAGCTTGGATGGTATTGGTAAAACATAAAATCATAAAAAGGTAAAGATGAACAGAAAATAATTCATTCTCTAGAGAGAAGAAACTTATCAAGCATGTATATAATCTATTTCTCACAAACTTAAATTTATCGATCAATTACACTCATCCTACAATACTCCTCAGAGTCATCTAGCATCGCTCCCTCCTTAAGTTATTTCTAACCCAAACAAGAGAGAACTACTATATCATCTCGGCGACAATCTCTCAGCCAACCTAAACAACACATCAAACATCCATATTACTCGTATCGACGATCTCTCAACCGACACAACCAACACGGAAGCATTAAGCTTCGACACCCATAAAAATTGTTAACTCTAAATCTATCTTTAGAATCCATAAAACTAACATATAATCATCCTAGATAAAGATTTGAGCAGTATATATCTATAACAACCCAAACCCTAAGCAGAGAGCAAAAATCTAAGATAACAATCGACACAGATTTGTAAAGAAAATTAAATATAACTCCATGGGAAACAAATATACAAGAGTTCAAAGTAAAATCATATACAAAACCCAACCAAAGAGAAATAAACAAAGAGGAAGAGAAATCAACCAAAAATCTATCGGTTTATCAGCGCCGATTGATGATCAATCCATCCCGGATCATCCGTATGCAAGCTTCGATGTTGTTTTCTAAGCTCTCTCTACCAAAAAATGAAGGTTTGATAATTTGGAAACAAATACCCCAAAACATAACCTACAAATGTGTTTCCCCCCCTTTAACATGACTTTGTCCAGGGGACCGCGCTAAGCCGAAAAATCCTGCTAAGCGCGTTTTACTATCATGAGAAAAAAATCAGCATTTTCTTTTCGCCATAATTTGAGAATCATAACTCCGATTTATGCCCGGTTTTAAGCGTTGGAAATCTTATTCAATTATCTATCTAACAATGCAGAAATATCAATTGATGATTTCTTACTCTTTGATTTTGAGCCTTATTTGTTGACGAGTTGCTCAAAATCACGCGTTTGAAGTCGTGTCTTCGATACTATATTGCTCATGCTCCAAATACACATCAATACCTATAAAATGAATTGAAAACTATCAAACGGTACACAAATACACAAAAACTCAATCAAATACAATTTATACATAATTATACAAAAAGAGGGAATTATTCAACGATATTAACAACAAAAATTCGATAAGTGAAACAAAAAATATATACAAAAATAGTTATAATTTGCACTTATCAGCTACCATAGCACGTTGATATTTTGTGTCGGTGTTCTTCAACCCAAAAGGCATAACCTTGTAGCAGAAAGTGCCCCACTGTGTAACAAAAGTAGTCTTTTCCATGTCTCTGGGTGCCATCTTGATCTGGTTATATCCCGAGAAACCATCCATGAAGGAGAATACCTTATGATGAGCGATGTTGTCGACCAAAACATCTGTGATACGGTGGGAGAACTGACTTGAGGTTTTGCGTTTGTTTTCGCAAATGTTTCGGTTGAGCAAGAGTCGCCACCGACTTTTTATTTTATCCTAAAGGAAAGGTTAAAAAAGCACAGCAAAAAACCTTTTGAGATTTTTCTTGGGTTCAGGGGGTAGATTATGAAAAGGGAAGGTATTAGCACCCTTTTCATCCATGGTTATCCATGGGCTCTTAGTTACTTGGTTTTTTAGATCACTTGCCTTGTTTTTTCGATTGCTTGAAATTGTGGTGTGTGTGTGTTTTGAAAATGTTTTGGAAGAGATGCCTTGTCTTAGGCGACCAATGTATTTGACTCGTGTTTGAGTGTTTTACAAAAGTGTGTATCTTTTCGAAAAGATGTTTCAAATGTTTTTGAGAGTTTGTTTGAAAGTGTCGTGGATTGTGGTTTTTGAAAAGAAGGCAAGTGTTTTTGCAAGTTGATCTCAAGTAACTAAGAGTTTTGTCTACCCTATTGTACTCAAAGGTTTTTGTTATGTTTTAACCCCTTTTTAACAATTTTGTTCCACCATTGAAATTGGTGGACAATCTTGCGTTTAGGAAGTTTGTTCGGGACAGGCGCGGGTCATCGTATGGACCATGAATGCAATGATGCCAAGTGTCTTTGGCAATTTGCTTTGAAGGGACTATGATCATTCCGTTTAGGCAACACTTTGAGGGACTTATGATCATTTTGATTTTGTTTTGCCAAAGATACTCGACGTGCAAGCATGGCCCATTTTGGAAGGCAACATGTGGGATTACCCTAGGGGGTGCAAGTGTGATTGTGTATTGATTTCATGTATTTGTCTTGTATTAGGTTATCTAGCGTTTGATTTTATGTACATGCAAACCCTAGGTCTAATCATGGTATAATTGAAAGCGGTAAATTGCGAAAATGTAAAATCTACGCTATTACAAAATAGTATCCGGGAGTGGGGGTACAAGTGTATGAATGGGGATGAGACTTATAGTATCCAATAAGTTACAACCAAATCGAATTTGCGATCAAATGTAAATGACGAATATCAATGTATAAGATAAACAAATGTGTATAAGGGCAATATATTGTGTATTTGTATTGTGTAAGTGTGAGATGTATATGTATATGTGATTATTTACAGGTGCGACAATATGAAATTAATGTGTATTAGGGTATTTGTTTTGACCTAAAGAAATGTTTAATGAATCTTTGATTTGTATATTTTTAATATGTATGAAAGAAAAAATGTTTTAATTGAATGTTCAAGTTCTAATTAAATTATGTATATAAAAAAAATGATGTTTTAAGAAAAGAAAATATTTCTATGTACACAAAAAGTATTTTTCATTTGTTATGAATTGAATTATGTATATTAAAAAGAGAAATGTATTTTTAATTGTTATGTACAAAAGTAATTCAATTAAATGTATTAGAGTTATGTATATAAGAAATGTGTTTTTATTATATGTACAAAAATATATTTTTATTAAAAGAAAAAAAAGATTATTTTCAATTTTAATTATATAGTGCAAGAAATGTATTTTTATTATTAAAGTATTGTTGTAGAAATTAAGTTAGAGAAAAAAGTATTTTAAAATGTTATAGAGAAAATTTAGTATTAAGTTATTAATAAAACATTTGTCTAAAAGGGTTAAATTAATTAATTAGTAAGAATAATATTTATTTTATAAAAGAAAAGAGTTTAAAATGGGCCTTGGGCAATAAGTTTAAAACTGAAGGCAAGGGAGGGGGTGAATTGGAGCAATAATTTGGGCCTTGCGTCAGGAACGGGTTAGGCCCGTTTGGGACAAACATCTTTTAGGGTTTGGAGTTTTGTTGTTCAGTTGGAGACAAGGCTTTAGGGTTTGTACAGCGGCGCATCTTGGGGTTTCGTTGTCTTCTCCGTTCGTCTTTGGCCGTTCTGAATGCTGAAACGTAAGCCTCCGCCCAGAACCACCAGCGACCTCCACCTCTTTCTCCTCCCAACGACATCATCATGGCGATCGATCTAAGGTACAAATCGTCTCCTAATTTCGTTAGGGTTTTTTATGATTTTTGCGTGTTTGTGATTTTTCGATTATTGATTCTTACTCCAAATTGTTGTTGTGTTTTGAGGCATATGGTAGAATCAAGAGAGGGGAAAACTACCTGGATGGAGGGAAGGAAGAGGGTGAAGGTGCTTAGGAGGCTCAGCGATAGAGGACTTGCTTTGAACGACACTTCGACACTTGGTATTTCTGTGTTTTCCTTAAGCTTTATGATGTCAAACTAAAGGCTTGATACGCATGTCTTCTTTTCTTCCTCTCTTTCTGTATACTCGTTGCTTACGTTGGTTGCCTCTTGATTGCCTTTGAACGTATTTTGCTTGCCCAATGATGTTTTACTGAGGGCTTTATGTTGCCTTTGGTGCCTTGAACTTTTCCTCTTCTTCTGACTTGTTACTTTGAATTGTTGCTTTGAGACTGTTGAGCCTTTTGCCTATGTTGCCCTATGATGAACTCAGAGTTCTGAGGGCCTTGTACACGTGCTTCTGAATGCCTTGGTATCAGTATGTTTTTGAACGCTTGTGCCCAATGATGGTTTTTGCTGAGGGCTTGAGGGTTTGAAAAATGGTTTTGGTAGGCTTGAGTTTGATAGTAGGGTGGTTTAGAGGTGTTTGGCAGGATGAAGCTTTTTACTTGCTTCAGCAGGTTTTTAGCAGATGGAAGGTTTTGTATCTCTGCTTGGTGTTTTTCTTGTGATTAGGCTTTGGCTTGACAGTAGGGTGGTTTAGCAGGTCATGTGCCTGACTGGTATATGCTTTGGTTATTTTTGTAGTTCAGGTTGTGACAGGTTTGTATGTTGGTTTAGGTTCAGCAGGTTTTCTTGCTTCATGTTTTTAGCAGGTTTGAGTTTTATGGTTAAGGCTTTTTGAGGTAGCAGGGCAGGCTTGAACTGGTTTATTGGCTTGACAGGTTTTATATGGATAGGCCGTTTGGTTTAGGTTTTGCATATGCAGGTTATGTTGGTATGGCCCTGTTTCTGGTTTATGATGTTTAGGCCTTATGGTAATGCAGTAGGCAGGCTGTGCTTCAGGTTTTGCATATGCAGGTTATGTGTTTGGAGGATTTTGGCTTCTGCAGGTTATGGTTAGGCTTCAAGCTTAGTAGTTTGTATATTTTTCTTTGTGCTTTTTTGTGTAAGTTCTGAACTGTGTTTTGCTCTTTTTTATTATCTTTCTATCTATGCCTGCCTAAAGCCTAAAAACCTGCATCTTTTCTCTCTTCTCTCTCCCTCTCAGTACAGTTGGATATGTTATAATATGATTCTTTTCTGTACTTTTCTGAAAGGGCTATTCTGATGGGAAATGATGATAAAGAGTTTGCTTGCATATCATACTTTCCTCTGCATTCTTTATCTCTTCTTTGACAACTTTTGTACTTTTTGAACTTTCCATATCTTTGCCAAATCCTTTTCATGACAGCTTTGAGTAAACTTTGGCACTTTTGACAGCAAATTGTACTTCTTTATCTTCTTTGATATCTTTGTGCAGTAACTTGTCCCTTTTGGATTTTGACAGAAAGTTGCATTTTGGATTTTTCAGTTTGGTTGAACTGGAACTATGCAGTTTTGACATTTTAAAATTATGCATTTTGACATTTTGCATTCATGATAAAATTCTTCCCTCTTTGTGAACCGGGAGAAATCCCGTGATTTGTAGAGAGGGTTAACTGATCCCAATCAGTGGCCCTTAATGATGAATTTCTTCTGTCGTTTATTATTTTATCTGCTTTTTGACTTTTCTCCTTTTCTTTTGCAGATGAATATTCGGATGGAGAGGAATAAAGTGAAGCATGAAGAATTAGAAATAAATAGGATAGTTTTCTTTTTATTTAAATTTAAATCAATGTAAAACCAATGTTTGTAATTAAATTCCAAACATCAATTGTACAGTTAATTTAAAGATAAATAAAAGTTTCCATTATCTAATTTAATTTTGTTTTCTCTTTATTGTTTATTTATTATTTAAAACTCTTTGAATTAAAATAATTGAAAAAATAAATTTCAATCACTTAATTTAGAATAATAAATAATTTAAATAAACAATACTTTAGCATATTGATCAATTAAACCTGGTATCTTTAAAGCGAATCAATAGTTAATCAAAACACTGATCAAGCGCGTTCTCTCTTTTCACTGATTTTCAACAAACACTGTAAATCCAAACTGCGTATTTCTTTTGACTGGCTCAAACAAAACAACGTGAATTCAAACCAACTGCCTTTTTTACTGATTAAATCAAAACAATGCGAATTCAACCCGAATCTCGGAATATCTTGCAAAGTGCTGTGGAATTTTAACCTTTCTGAGAATATGCCCATAAAACCTTAATTCCTGATTAAATGCCAACGAACATTCGCCTGATCGCAATTGAGCCAGAATCAACCAAAACCCTAAGCCAATTATTTGAAGCAATCCAGAGTCCTAAAAATCAATAAAACCCTAATTTTTGTTTGACTGACGAGAAAAGTCCGTTTGTCTGATTCTTGAGCCAGTTTGAAAAGTCAGGAAATGCCTGAAGTTGAGATTTCTTGTGGGAAAATGCGAGGGCAAATTTTGGGGTACAACAGTTGCCCCTGTTCAATCTTCTTGAACCTGAAGAGTTAGATTGGCAAGTTTGCCTTTCGCGACTTGAAGGTAAAAGAAGATTGGACACTTGCCCAGAAAATTTGCACTCGGCGATGCGATGGTAAATGTGAATGGGCTTAAAGATGCCATTTGGTGATGGGCTTAAAGATGCCATCTGGTGCGATAGAATTTTGTCGGGGGATGGGCTTAGAGATGCCATCTGAGAATGGGCTTAAAGATGCCATCTGGTGACTGCTGGTAGGAGGATGGGCTTATAAATGCCATCTGGACATGTTGAACTGTATGTCAAAAGTGAATGGACAAGTATCAGAAGGGCATCCATGTTTTGGAACATCTCTGAATTAGGGGTCCGAATAAGCAACAGGTTGACATCCATGTCTGGAGAATCCGTAAACTATTTTCAGGAGTTGAGATTGAGTGAGCAATAGAGCGGCGTCCGTTGTTGGTAAGCGTCCGTAAACTATTTTTCAAAAGTTAAGAAGAGTCTGAACAAGTTGGTAGATTGACATCCGTTGTAGGGAAGAATCTGTAAACTGTTTTCAGAAGTTGAGAAGAGTCTGAACAAGTTGGTAGATTGACATCCGTTGTAGGGAAGAGTCTGTAAACTGTTTTCAGAAGTCTTGAAGTTGAAGAGGAACCGGTGTAGGGTTTCCTGATGATGCGTCTGAATGGACCTGGAATAAGTATCAGAATGTCGCCGTGTCCGGGTCACATCTGAATTATTTCTGGATGAATCTCGGAAGATGATCTGTGTCTGTCGACTGATCTTACCTGAAAAGGTAGAGGGTTATCCGTATGCAATGTTATGATGCATGATGCAATGTATGTGACATCAATGTTTATGATATGGATGTGATGAATGCGCATGTAAGCTGATGAGCTATCTTGCTGAGGATAAATGAATCCGAGATGGCTGAAGATAAAAGCATCTTGACTGCTGTCGGGGAAAATAAATCCTTGGCTGTTGCTGGGGAAGAGAATTCCTGACGACCTCTACTGGGGAGTTCCAATCTAATAGGCTCATGCTGGGGAGGTAAGATTGAGAATCTTCAGCTTGGTGGGAAGTAACTCGGGCGACTTCACTGGGGAACTCAAGATTTGCCCTCTCCAAAACACTGTGGGGAGAAGGTTTGATGGTCTGGCTCCGCTGGGGATTGATAATTTGAAGTTTTAGCTTTGCTGGGGATAATGAAGCAATAGAGCAGCATCAGTTGTTGGGAAGCGTCTGTAAGCTATTTTCAAAGGTTGCATCTGAATAAGCTGATAGATTAACATCCGTTGTTGGGAAGAATCCATAAACTGTTTTCAGAAGTCTTGAAGAAGAATATGAACAAGTGATAGGTTAACATCCGTTTACTTGGAGAACCCGTGAACTGTTTTCAGAAATCTTGAAGTTGAATCGGTGTAGGGCTTCCTGATGATGAGCTCATGTAAAACTGCATCGTTTTTGAACACTTTTGACATTCGAATGCCCCAAGTGGTGATGTAGATAAATTCCTGGCTTGTTACAGGTGTTGGTCTACAATCGGTCGTCCATAGATGTTTTCCTGGCTTGTTACAGGTGTTGATCTGGAACTCTTCAGACGTGCCCTGGCTGGATACAGGAGTCGAGTCTGGAAATAGTCGTCAACAGATATGCCCTGGCTGGATACAGGAATCGAATCTGGAATGGTGACAGTTGATAGATATGCCCTGGCTGGATACAGGAATCGAATCTTCAAACTCTTCATACGTGCCCTGGCTAGATACAGGAATCGAGTCTGGAAATGTGGTCAACAGATATGCCCTGGCTGGATACAGGAATCGAATCTGGAAATATGGTCAACAGATATGCCCTGGCTGGATACAGGAATCGAATCTGGAATGGTGACAGTTGATAGATATGCCCTGGCTGGATACAGGAATCGAATCTTCGAACTCTTCAGACGTGCCCTGGCTAGATACAGGAATCGAGTCTGGAAATATGATAGTTGATTTGTTGAACACTTTTGACATTCGAATGCCCCAAGTGGTGGTGAAGGAGTCTTGAATCAGATTACTCTGCATATTGAGAGATTTCTTGAAATCTTGACTGGACTGCCCCAGGTTAACTGGATTTTGAAAGATCTGTTGGACCTTGACTGGACTACCCCAGGTTAATTGAATTGTGACATGCCATGCCCCTTGTTGATAGGGGATTTGATGGAAGTGTTATCCTCTTGAAGTGATTTTGACTTACTGAGAGAGTTTTCGTTCCTCCGAACATTCGCTGTATGAATTTCTTCGCTGTCAAACAAAAAAGGTCAAATGCAGACAGTGATATTCGAATAATGCAAAGTTTATGTTTGTCTCAAAATTTTGAAAAATGCGCTTTTAGCAGAAAACTTTTCACAAGACAGATCGACACAAGATTTAGAGCAAAGCCCTACAGGAGTCAGGATACCTTTTGTAACAGTATGCTTTCGAACTAACCCATGCTTCAATTAGGACTTTTAAAGGGTTGTAACGTGGCCTGGTTCACGGTTTAAGAAACAAAGGATAAAGGCTCAAAGTATATTTGTACCCCCCCCCCCCCCCCCGCTCTTCGTGATGTTCTCCAACCTAAGCTCAGTTAATTATGCGTCACACTTTGTTTTGAGTTTGGAACGACTTTTGGGCGATGGTTCACTAATTGAATTTTGGGAGACAGTCATCATCTCCTTTTTCTTTTTCAACACTTTTCATGTTGTTGAGGATTTTGTAATGACCTCACTATTTTGATTTTGATTTGTTATCCCTAACTTTTGCCTGACTGTTACCGTTTTCCGGGATTACAGTCAGCGGGATGCCCCAGCTTTCTTAAGCCTCCTTTATAGGTTTTGGCTCAGTGGGCTTTTCTCTTTTGAGAGATTGACTGTCTATGTGATAGGGAACCACCCTTGTCTTTTGACTCCAAGGGAATGCTTTCTTTTTCGATGTCGTTCGTTGTGTTACGAACTGAGAGTTTGCGACTTCAATGCGCATTTTCTCTTGAATTAACTGGGATACTACCCTGCCCCAGGTTTATATCAAGGGTTTTGATCGTTTCAGAACAGGAAACTCCTACTTCTTTGGCTCTAAGGGGTTGACTAGGGATTAACTTCCTTATAACTCCAGTGTTTGGGATTTGAAAGAAATGCCTGTACATCGTCAGCAAGGTCTGTTCAAAAGCATACTGTATAAGATCGCGGTATTGTTTCGTCATCCTCCCTCTAAAGGCTTACAGCTTTTTATCAAGAGTCAAATATCATAAAGAAAAGCATAAGAGTAGTGAAACGAATGGATGGATTCAAGACAAACATATGCAATGCATTAATGAAAACAGAGTTTATCATCAACAGATAATTGTTTGACAGCAAAAGAAATTACAACTTTGAAAATTCAAAAAGAAGCAAAAGTCTTTCAGCTCGAGCTTCGTCACTTCAAGTGGAGAACCCTTTAACGGAAGATTTTCATCTCGCCGTCTGGCATGAATTCCAGCACCCCAATGTCGATCAGATCTTGAATCTTATTCTTCAAGGCCCAACAGTCGTTGGTGTCGTGTCCCGGGCTGTAGGAGTGGTAAACACAGAATGCGTCGGGATGATAGTGAGGAGATGAGGTATTGAGCTTCTGAGGAGGGTCCTTTACAGTAAGTAAGTTGACCTCCAACAGGCGCTTCAGTATGAAAAATGATGGTATTTCAGTCTTCATGAACTGTCTTCCCGACTTTTCTTGCTTACGCCGATTACCCCGTTGACGCTGGCGAGGTTGTTGATGGGCTTGTGACCCTGAAGCAAGCAAAGGAGCTTTCCCCTTGTCTTCTTGAGTGGATGGAGGCTGAGCGGTGACTTGCTCTTCGACCTCAGATGTTTGCCCCAGTTTGTCGTTTGGAAGCAGTTGGCGGACAAGAACTCTGAGTTCCTCTTGTCTTTGGGATAGGTCTTGGATGAGAGCCATCTGGCCCACCAACTGTCCCATCACTTGGGTCCTCAATGTTGTCAGATCAAACCGCAGCTCCGCAAGCTGATCACTCCTGGCATTGTTGGAATTCTCCAAGCCCTTGGTGAGGAGAGCTTTCATCTCTTCTTGCCCCAGAGACAAGTTCAGGAACATCTCCTGCAGCTGAGCAGTCTGGTCTTGAATGTCTTTGACAGACCTTTCTAGAGCCATCTCTTGCTGAAATAAACAGCAGGAGAGTAAGGAAACCTGAAAAAGGAAATATTGTCAAAATGCAATGCATGATATGTGGATGCATGCTTTCAAGGATCTCTTGGGGTAAACACAAGAAAATGTTAGAGGTTGAACTCTGCTCTTGGATTGGAGATCTCTGCACCGGTGGACGTCCTTCCACGAGAATCAAGCTCACCATGTCGAGTGGGTCATAGCCACTGATTCAAGTTGTTATTCTTGAACTTTGATTGGAGAGCTTTGTATCGGTGGATGTCCTTCCACGAGAATCAAGCTCACCATGTCGAGTGGGTCATAGCCACTGATTCAAGTTTGTTGTTCTTGAACTTTGATTGGCATTGGTTAGAGGAGAAACCTCTTGCCCCTTGGTAGACGTCTGGTTCAACATAACCCTGCATCAAAAAGAACCCTCGAGATCCTTGAAATGGTTATTGAAAATGCTATGGTATGATGTCATGATGTTATGTACATGTATGCACAAGCAAGTGAGTGTATATACAGGCAAACATATTCACACAAAGCAAACAAGTCCTTAGGTTTAGGCTTGCATGAGGTTCAGATACTAACCTCTTTCAGTTTGTTGGTTAAAACCTGTCCTATCAAAAGTAACCGGGTTCTAGAGGATCTCAAATCATTGGCTACCCTCAATCGGTCATAACTCCAGCATCGCAACCTTTTCTCGCGGCCGGAACCATCGCGAGAGTTTAGCCTCAATGAGCGTAGCATACTGCTACTGTTCTAATGGCCAAGTTGGGTCAATTTAGGGTTCTAAGGTCGGTTGGTGCTTAATGACTCCTTGGAAGACCCATATTCTCCCCGTTTCAACACGAGGGATATCGGTACAGACCAAGACGCCACACCAACGTAGCCACTACTTCACCCATGTCGGTATACCCCGGACAGGTCCCTCGCAGATTATGCTACCTAAAAAGGTTTCCCCCAGATCCGGTTAGGATCTATGAAACTCCGATACAAAGCCCACAAATGTAAAAGCAAACAAAGCAATCAATTGAAAATAAAGGCGATCTAAACCCTAAGGTAACCCCACTTTAAAAATGTCCCCAGCAGAGTCGCCAGTTCTGTGATACGGTGGGAGAACTGACTTGAGGTTTTGCGTTTGTTTTCGCAAATGTTTCGGTTGAGCAAGAGTCGCCACCGACTTTTTATTTTATCCTAAAGGAAAGGTTAAAAAAGCACAGCAAAAAACCTTTTGAGATTTTTCTTGGGTTCGGGGGGTAGATTATGAAAAGGGAAGGTATTAGCACCCTTTTCATCCATGGTTATCCATGGGCTCTTAGTTACTTGGTTTTTTAGATCACTTGCCTTGTTTTTTCGATTGCTTGAAATTGTGGTGTGTGTGTGTTTTAAAAATGTTTTCGAATAGATGCCTTGTCTTAGGCGACCAATGTATTTGACTCGTGTTTGAGTGTTTTACAAAATTGTGTATCTTTTCGAAAAGATGTTTCAAATGTTTTTGAGAGTTTGTTTGAAAGTGTCGTGGATTGTGGTTTTTGAAAAGAAGGCAAGTGTTTTTGCAAGTTGATCTCAAGTAACTAAGAGTTTTGTCTACCCTATTGTACTCAAAGGTTTTTGTTATGTTTTAACCCCTTTTTAACAATTTTGTTCCACCATTGAAATTGGTGGACAATCTTGCGTTTAGGAAGTTTATTCGGGACAGGCGCGAGTCATCGTATGGATCATGAATGCAATGATGCCAAGTGTCTTTGGCAATTTGCTTTGAAGGGACTATGATCATTCCGTTTAGGCAACACTTTGAGGGACTTATGATCATTTTGATCTTGTTTTGCCAAAGATACTCGACGTGCAAGCATGGCCCATTTTGGAAGGCAACATGTGGGATTACCCTAGGGGGTGCAAGTGTGATTGTGTATTGATTTCATGTATTTGTCTTGTATTAGGTTATCTAGCGTTTGATTTTATGTACATGCAAACCCTAGGTCTAATCATGGTATAATTGAAAGCGGTAAATTGCGAAAATGTAAAATCTACGCTATTACAAAATAGTATCCGGGAGTGGGGGTACAAGTGTATGAATGGGGATGAGACTTATAGTATCCAATAAGTTACAACCAAATCGAATTTGCGATCAAATGTAAATGACGAATATCAATGTATAAGATAAACAAATGTGTATAAGGGCAATATATTGTGTATTTGTATTGTGTAAGTGTGAGATGTATATGTATATGTGATTATTTACAGGTGCGACAATATGAAATTAATGTGTATTAGGGTATTTGTTTTGACCTAAAGAAATGTTTAATGAATCTTTGATTTGTATATTTTTAATATGTATGAAAGAAAAAATGTTTTAATTGAATGTTCAAGTTCTAATTAAATTATGTATATAAAAAAAATGATGTTTTAAGAAAAGAAAATATTTCTATGTACACAAAAAGTATTTTTCATTTGTTATGAATTGAATTATGTATATTAAAAAGAGAAATGTATTTTTAATTGTTATGTACAAAAGTAATTCAATTAAATGTATTAGAGTTATGTATATAAGAAATTTGTTTTTATTATATGTACAAAAATATATTTTTATTAAAAGAAAAAAAAGATTATTTTCAATTTTAATTATATAGTGCAAGAAATGTATTTTTATTATTAAAGTATTGTTGTAGAAATTAAGTTAGAGAAAAAAGTATTTTAAAATGTTATAGAGAAAATTTAGTATTAAGTTATTAATAAAACATTTGTCTAAAAGGGTTAAATTAATTAATTAGTAAGAATAATATTTATTTTATAAAAGAAAAGAGTTTAAAATGGGCCTTGGGCAATAAGTTTAAAACTGAAGGCAAGGGAGGGGGTGAATTGGAGCAATAATTTGGGCCTTGCGTCAGGAACGGGTTAGGCCCGTTTGGGACAAACATCTTTTAGGGTTTGGAGTTTTGTTGTTCAGTTGGAGACAAGGCTTTAGGGTTTGTACAACGGCGCGTCTTGGGGTTTCGTTGTCTTCTCCGTTCGTCTTTGGCCGTTCTGAATGCTGAAACGTAAGCCTCCGCCCAGAGCCACCAGCGACCTCCACCTCTTTCTCCTCCCAACGACATCATCATGGCGATCGATCTAAGGTACAAATCGTCTCCTAATTTCGTTAGGGTTTTTTACGATTTTTGCGTGTTTGTGATTTTTCGATTATTGATTCTTACTCCAAATTGTTGTTGTGTTTTGAGGCATATGGTAGAATCAAGAGAGGGGAAAACTACCTGGATGGAGGGAAGGAAGAGGGTGAAGGTGCTTAGGAGGCTCAGCGATGGAGGACTTGCTTTGAACGACACTTCGACACTTGGTATTTCTGTGTTTTCCTTAAGCTTTATGATGTCAAACTTAAGGCTTGATACGCATGTCTTCTTTTCTTCCTCTCTTTCTGTATACTCGTTGCTTACGTTGGTTGCCTCTTGATTGCCTTTGAACGTATTTTGCTTGCCCAATGATGTTTTACTGAGGGCTTTATGTTGCCTTTGTTGCCTTGAACTTTTCCTCTTCTTCTGACTTGTTGCTTTGAGACTGTTGAGCCTTTTGCCTATGTTGCCCTATGATGAACTCAGAGTTCTGAGGGCCTTGTACACGTGCTTCTGAATGCCTTGGTATCAGTATGTTTTTGAATGCTTGTGCCCAATGATGGTTTTTTCTGAGGGCTTAAGGGTTTGAAAAATGGTTTTGGTAGGCTTGAGTTTGATAGTAGGGTGGTTTAGAGGTGTTTGGCAGGATGAAGCTTTTTACTTGCTTCAGCAGGTTTTTAGCAGATGGAAGGTTTTGTATCTCTGCTTGGTGTTTTTCTTGTGATTGGGCTTTGGCTTGACAGTAGGGTGGTTTAGCAGGTCATGTGCCTGGCTGGTATATGCTTTGGTTATTTTTGTAGTTCAGGTTGTGACAGGTTTGTATGTTGGTTTAGGTTCAGCAGGTTTTCTTGCTTCATGTTTTTAGCAGGTTTGAGTTTTATGGTTAAGGCTTTTTGAGATAGCAGGGCAGGCTTGAACTTGTTTATTGGCTTGACAGGTTTTATATGGATAGGCCTTTTGGTTTAGGTTTTGCATATGCAGGTTATGTTGGTATGGCCCTGTTTCTGGTTTATGATGTTTAGGCCTTATGGTAATGCAGTAGGCAGGCTGTGCTTCAGGTTTTGCATATGCAGGTTATGTGTTTGGAGGATTTTGGCTTCTGCAGGTTATGGTTAGGCTTCAAGCTTAGCAGTTTGTATATTTTTCTTTGTGCTTTTTTGTGTAAGTTCTGAACTGTGTTTTGCTCTCTTTTATTATCTTTCTATCTATGCCTGCCTAAAGCCTAAAAACCTGCATCTTTTCTCTCTTCTCTCTCCCTCTCAGTACAGTTGGATATGTTATAATATGATTCTTTTCTGTACTTTTCTGAAAGGGCTATTCTAATGGGAAATGATGATAAAGAGTTTGCTTGCATATCATGCTTTCCTCTGCATTCTTTATCTCTTCTTTGACAGCTTTTGTACTTTTTGAACTTTCCATATCTTTGCCAAATCCTTTTCATGACAGCTTTGAGTAAACTTTGGCACTTTTGACAGCAAATTGTACTTCTTTATCTTCTTTGATATCTTTGTGCAGTAACTTGTCCCTTTTGGATTTTGACAGAAAGTTGCATTTTGGATTTTTCAGTTTGGTTGAACTGGAACTATGCAGTTTTGACATTTTAAAATTATGCATTTTGACATTTTGCATTCATGATAAAATTCTTCCCTCTTTGTGAGCCGGGAGAAATCCCGTGATTTGTAGAGAGGGTTAACTGATCCCAATCAGTGGCCCTTAATGATGAATTTCTTCTGTCGTTTATTATTTTATCTGCTTTTTGACTTTTCTCCTTTTCTTTTGCAGATGAATATTCGGATGGAGAGGAATAAAGTGAAGCATGAAGAATTAGAAATAAATAGGATAGTTTTCTTTTTATTTAAATTTAAATCAATGTAAAACCAATGTTTGTAATTAAATTCCAAACATCAATTGTACAGTTAATTTAAAGATAAATAAAAGTTTCCATTATCCAATTTAATTCTGTTTTCTCTTTATTGTTTATTTATTATTTAAAACTCTTTGAATTAAAATAATTGAAAAAATAAATTTCAATCACTTAATTTAGAATAATAAATAATTTAAATAAACAATACTTTAGCACATTGATCTATTAAACCTGGTATCTTCAAAGCGAATCAATAGTTAATCAAAACACTGATCAGGCGCGTTCTCTCTTTTCACTGATTTTCAACAAACACTGTAAATCCAAACTGCGTATTTCTTTTGACTGGCTCAAACAAAACAACGTGAATTCAAACCAACTGCCTTTTTTACTGATTAAATCAAAACAATGCGAATTCAACCCGAATCTCGGAATATCTTGCAAAGTGCTGTGGAATTTTAACCTTTCTGAGAATATGCCCATAAAACCTTAATTCCTGATTAAATGCCAACGAACATTCGCCTGGTCGCAATTGAGCCAAAATCAACCAAAACCCTAAGCCAATTATTTGAAGCAATCCAGAGTCCTAAAAATCAATAAAACCCTAATTTTTGTTTGACTGACGAGAAAAGTCCGTTTGTCTGATTCTTGAGCCAGTTTGAAAAGTCAGGAAATGCCTGAAGCTGAGATTTCTTGTGGGAAAATGTGAGGGCAAATTTTGGGGTACAACAACATCAATATGTGAAAACGGGAAGTCATCCTTGGGGCTCGCCCTGTTCAGATCCCTACAGTCTACAAACGTACCTTTCCGTCTTTCTTTGGTACCGGAATAACATTTGTAACCCATTGAGGATATGATGTCACTGCTAAGAACCTTGCATTGAATTCTTTCATAACCTCGGCCTTGATCTTCTCTGACATCTCGGGACGCATACGAAGAACCTTCTATTTTATCAGAACATAACCCTCTTTCATCGGCATACGATGAACCATAATATTGGTATCAAGCCCTGGCATGTCTTTGTATGACCAAGCAAAGATCTCAACATATTCATGCAACATCTGTATCAGTCTGTTCTTGACATTGTCCTCTAAGTTGAAACCTATCTTGACCTCTTTTCTGTCTGTTTCAGAACCCGAGTTTACCACTTCAATTGGCTATTCATGTGGTTGAATAGCTTTCTCTTCTTACACTAATAGTTTGGCAAGTTCTCCTGGTATCTCACAATCTTCCTTACCCTCATCCTCGGCTTGGTAGATCGGATTTTCAAAGTCATAAGTGGCAATAGAAGAATTGTTATCAACGGGATCTAGAGTGGATGTGGATCCGCAATGTATTTTGTGGGTGTGTGTAAGAACACATAGCTATTTGAAAGTGATAAAGGTATAAAAAAAGAAAGAGAGCACAAAACTGGAATGCAAAATGTCCAATGCTTTATTAAATGAAAATATGTTTATGAAATGACAACCCTTAACAAATGAACCATTGTGCCTCGGGTAAAGCACAAGGTTTAAAGTCATTGTTCAAATATTACAAAGCCAACACTTGAAAGCAATAAAAAATATAAATGTAGCTATTACTCCTGACTAAAGGAGATAGAGATAAGATCTTCGACCTTCCAGTTGTTGAGCTCTTTGCCAATGGTAGCATTCTAGCTGTCAAGGTCATAATCACTGTCAGCATCTTCTACTATGTTGACTCCATTGTTGCTGATGCGGAATGGTGGCCTTCCAGCTCGAGCATGACGAACAACCCTCCGACCCTCTGTAGTGAAATCCAAATCAAACTTATTAGATTTATAAGGGATGTCAGGAAGCTGAGCCCATATAGTACAACCACCTTCTTATACAATAGCTTTAACATCTTTCAATGAAGCCATCCTGGGCGGAACCCTAGTAACTTTGGGAATGGTGGAGACGTCTTCAGTTGAGGCAGGAGGGATAACTTCAAAAGTATGACAGGGAGTCTCGATGAATTCACCATCTATATCTACATACCAAAAAGAAATCAAGTGGCTAACCATATACTCTTCTTCACCAAAGATAGTAATGATCATTATGTTTACGGGATACTTTAACTTCTGATGTAGGGTCGAGAAAACAACACCTGCCTCATGGATCCAGGGGCATCCCAGTAAGCAAGAATAAGTTGGTCGAATATCTATCACAAAAAAGGTAGATTCAAAGATCTACGAACCCACCTTGATCGGAAGATCCACTTCCCCATGTACCATTCTTTTTGATCCGTCAAAGGCTCGAACCACAATATCACTAGGTTTCAATACGATCCTTTCGCAATCAAGTCTTTCAAGAGTGCCTTTCAATAGAACATTCAATGAAGAGCCAGTATCAATCAATACATGAGCTAGAGTAGTGCCCCTACATTCGATGGAGACATACAATGCTTTGTTGTGATTTCTTCCCTCAGGAGTCAGATCAACATAAGAGAAACCTAAACCATTGTTAATCGTCAAACTCGCAACATAACTCCCAAATTGGTCAGCATAAAGGTAGTGTAATAAGGGTTTGAGAATTTTAGGGTTCTTGAAAATATTTGGAAAATTTTGGACAACTTTTGGAGGCAAGGAATCGTGTCTTGGTCTTGTCTTGAGATCTGAATATATAGAGAATTTTTAGGGCAAAAACAAATGGGCATGGACCCTTGTGCAATAAGATATGATTTTTATTTTATTTATTTTGTATTATTAAGGAATTAAATTAAAAATAATAAAAATAAAAAGGACAAAGGGTGTACGAATGAATTCTGAGGTGAATTAAAAGCATAACACACGTTTGGTCCTTAAAACCATGGCCCAATAGTCCAAAATATCAAGCTTGCTCAATTTGAACTTCATGCATTTGCTCAAAATTTCCCAACTTGCAATGGCCATAACTCACTCAGTTTTTATCTTTTGAAGGTGATCTTTGACTTTTTAGAAAGCTTAATATATCATTTACAACCTATATGTTGATCATTTTTTCTTTTGAATAATTAATCTTAATGTAACTTGCCTTGACAAAAAGTGTCTTTTTGTTGACTTTTGAAATGACCTGTAATGTATTGGCTCATATCTCTTAAATGATGCATTTTTTGGACTTGAGCATACAGATACAAAGTTGTAGATAATTGAATTCCCTTCAAAATAGGATTTGGTTAGGGCAAAGTTGATTAAGCATGTGAAAGTTATGCTTGGTCAAAGTTTAGTTGACTTATCCTTAAGAAACCCTAATTTGGCAACTTTTGACTTTTGAAGATTTAAGGGCTTTTCTTGAGAAGTAATGATAAACCCTTGATCAAATGATGAATATCACTTCAAAATATAGATGTTGACCAAAAAACTTAAGGTTTGACTGTATGTTGACCATTGTTGACTTTTTACCCAATACAATTGATTTTCCATCATCTAAGCAATTGCATGAGCAAACTTGTGATGCAACACTTGAAAATTGGCATGAGAAATATTGAAGACCTATGGAGAACCATGAAAACCACTTGATACCTTGAAAACACAATCTTCCTTGAGAAATACCAAACCCTAGTTGTGGTCCCATTTCTTAGAAGGAGAATTTATCTGATCAATTCTTGAGCCACCTTATGGAATCTTAATCTTTGATGTGATTTAGCCGAGTGTTGACTTTACCCAAATTGGTTTTGTCTGGTTATTTTCATTGCAGTTTGTCTACTTTGTAAGCATGAACATTATAAAATTCATACATCCATATATACCTTATGCATAACTAAATTTAAATTCATTGCTCATGTGCATTATTTATTGTTTTGTTCGCATATTGTTGTACCCCAATTTTTGCCCCTAATATTCCTCTATCATATCATATATACTCAATCATAACAAGATCATACTATGGTTTGGTTCTTCTCCTTATCTTTAGCTTTTATCATGGGGAATCACCAAGCATATTGACTTGTATTTTGTGATCATATATGTTTTGTATTGATTAACTTTTAAC
Source organism: Vicia faba (assembly GCA_948472305.1). Taxonomy (NCBI): domain Eukaryota; kingdom Viridiplantae; phylum Streptophyta; class Magnoliopsida; order Fabales; family Fabaceae; genus Vicia; species Vicia faba. Next base: position 1,195,811,017 of record OX451740.1, on the reverse strand, counting down.
TAATAAATACAATGAATATTTTCCCTAATTGTTGATATTATAGGTGAAAGCACAACACATTCCATCAAGTTGATCTATAGGTTCATGAGTTTATTCTTATGTCTTATTCAACAAAGTTTCATTGAGATTCAAGATTCATCATTGAAGATTCTTTGAAGTAATATCATGACAAAGTCTATTTTGATCCATCATGCCTCAAGTTGTCAAAGATAGTCCAAAGATATAAGGGTTGATGGAAGAAGTTTGACCTAATTGGACAAGTTTTTGATTTCTTGATCACAAGTGCATATCTCCCTCAATTCTCAATATTTTAAGTGGTTATGGTTGCTATGGTTCCTCATGATCACCCTCAACAACTTTCATTTACATAACAAAACTATTTGTGCAAGAAGGTTGGTCAAAATTGAAAAGAGTTTCCAAGGCATTTTGTTGCTTTAGGGGCTAGGGTTTTGAAATTCAAAAGGTTGTATCATGCTCATCTTTTGGTATTTTTTAGTGATTCCAAAAACATGCTTCTATTCAAAGGTTACAAACAAATCACTTCGATAGTTTCAAGGAAATTTTGTGTGGAAGATACCTAATGATGAAGAAAGATCACAAGTCCTCTAGATAAGCCATCAAATTCCATTATGTGACTTCAAAAGATCATAACTTGGTCAATTTAGTCTTCTTGAGCCCATTCCTTTTCCACAATTATCTTAAACATGTGAACATCAACTCTTCTTTTATGTGCTAAGCTTGTAAATGGATGGAAGATGCCCTAAGGATGAAAAAGATTATAGGTCATCTCATGAATTTTTACCAACTTCACAAAGTCATAACTTTCTCAATTTTTGGATTTTTAAAATTATTCAAGTCTAAAAATTTCATTCAAGAGATCTACTTCATGCCATATTTTTTGGTCAAGATAAAATTTTAAATGGAAGGCCATGTTTGGATGCAAGACATTATAGGTAATTTTGGAAGAGAAACTTAGAATTTTTCTAAGTACAGAAAGTTAGCATCTTTTTCTCAACTTTGACTCATCACAACTTTCAGCTCAAGTATCCATTTGATTCCATTCTTTTCACATTGTAAATCTTGTGATCTCATCTTTCAAAAAGCTTCAAGAACCATTTCCTAAGACTCCTTGAGCTGTGAATGCCATTGACTTAAAAATTGTATCTTGAAAATGAAGTTTTCTCCAAAGTCAGAATTTGAAATTCATGATTTGGCCTCTAAACACAAAAATCCTGCGCAATTTTACTTCTAATCATGTTTAGAAATCTTCCAGAAGTGATTAACACCTTGAAACGCAAGTTTTGTTTGAGTTTTGAGCAAAATATAAGTCACACTTTTCATGTTTTCAACTTCACAGGATTTCCCTCCAAACTTCATCATTTCACACGCTTAAGCATTCCATTAGTTTCCCTATAAATAAAGGACCATACCCTTTTCTTAAGCTTGAAGAGCCAAAATCATTCTGTCAAACTCCCTCCATAACACCCTTTTTTGAGATTTAGAATTCCTATTTTCTCCACTTCTCAATTCAATTTCTTCATTGATCTTTCATCTAACTTTGTTCAGGTAGTTTAAGGCATCAAATCTTCTAACTCAAATTACTGGAATGGTCTATGATGTTCACTGATGCTTGCTATTAACTCAATTTTGGTTAATCAATGCGTTTGATACTTCTGTTTTTGATTTCAAAATTTTTAAAAAATCTCTGATCTTTTTCAAATCGAGTAAGTTGTGTTTTATATAAATTTGGCGCAAGGATATGGTTGTGATCGCCTTGAAGAGACTCGTCAAATGATACCATTATGAGCGTCTAAATTTACAGATTTAAGGATTATGATTTCGCCCTAGTTGCCTCTTCAACCAATGATTTAAGCATTATGATCTCGTCAAATGACTTACGTGGCCTCTTCAGCCAATGAAAGCGTGATTATTGAATTGTTGTGATTGGCCTGACTTTCGTGACTTCAGTGTGTGTTTCTTGACCAGGGATCACCATACATCTTCGTTTCCGAGCCACTTGATGTGCCAACGTGTTTTAGTTAATTGGATCCAAAGCCTCACATTATTTCTGAATTATTTATTTTTATAAAATTTGTTTAAAATTTGTTTTAATTTCAAAAATTCATAACTCTTTTATTTTTTATCCAAAAGTTATAAAAAAAATATACAAAAATACTTTGAATTATTTCTGACTTTGTGAATATTTTTTCATTTTTTTATTTTAAGGTTTGATTTTTTCATAATTTCCGCTTTGTTTGCATTATTTTAATTGTTTATAAAATACTTTCTGACATTTTTAAATTCTGAAACTTTTTATAAAAATCAATTTCATTTTTTCTGACTTTCTGAATTTTTTTTAGAATTTTATTATGAATTTTACTATTTTTGATCTTTTTTTTAATTATTTGAGTAGTTTTAATTAGTTTAACAATAGTTTCTGACTTTAAAAAATTTACCAAAAAATTTATAAAAATATTTGAGCTCACTTCTGATTCTTATATGGTCTTATTTAATTTTTCTTAACTGTTTTGAATATAGTTGTTATTTTCCCCTTTAATTTTGATTTAAAAACCATTAAAAAAATCTTTTTCTTTATTTTTAAATAAAATTTTATTTTTGTATATATTCTGGTTGGTCTTGACTATGAGATTTGGATCATGAGCTTCATTAACATCATTGGATCTTGGGTGTTGAGTTTAACTCCTCCAAAATAGATGATTGATTTTAATGATAGCTTGATTAAATTTTTGGTTCAAATGTGGTTTGATTCTTATCCCATCCCTCTTCATCTTATCCTCTTCTTATTGTGTCACATGTTGTTAGAGGATGATATACATATCATCTCTCTAAACATATGACACATAAATTGCTATTGACCGGCCTCAAAATAGGTGCGACTTCTATGTAAGTCCACTTACAATTGCTTAACATAACGCTAAATTTTGTCCTGATTTGAGAAATGATCACTCGTGGCCCAAATCCATGTTTGTAAGCCCAAGTATGCTAATTTGAATCCTTTGATCCAATAACCTTGATATTCATTGTTAGGAGGATTTTGTCTTATCAATCCTCTAATGAATCTTCATAAGCTTTGGTCAAAGTGAATCACTTAAACATCATTGATCATTTATGGTTGTCTTGAGAATTTTAAATGAATGATATACGTGACAAAACGCAAATGAAACTTGTTATTGGGAGGCTTTGGTTTTACCAATCCTCTAATGAGTTTCAAATGCAAGTTTTAAGATGGTCATTCAACTAACCTCTATTTTTTAACAATTGACTTTATCTTGTGCTTTTACTTTATGCTCTTTACTTTAAGCACATTTATTTTAACATTTACATTTCATGCTATTTTCATCTTTGATCACTTGAGCCTTTACTTTTATGTCATTTTTTATTTTTTTGCTCACTTGAGCCTTTCATTACTTGGACTATTTGGTTACTATCCTTGGTATTATGGAGTGATATACTTCTTGGACTTAGGATTAGAGACTTTGACCTACATTGAGACCTTGTGACCTCAACTGTTATTTTGTATGGAGCTCTTGGGATTTACCCCAAGACATTGGGTTGTTTGTTTGTTTTGTGTGTAGGTTATTGTGATTACATGCTTTATCTCTGATCGGGAATTCATCTGTATACAACTGCCACTCTGCCCAATTTTTGTGAAGACTTAATGCAATTGAAGTTTGGTTTTCTTAAGAGGTTTATTATCTTTGCTTGTATTGTTTCAATCCAAAGGATAGGAATTCTACATTGACTCATTATGTCAAGTGTTGGCTTCTTATTGGTTAGACGGTTCTTTTCTGAAGCTTTTATCTTATGCTTTAGGATAGTCCCTTCATCTCTCCCCATCTTCTTTAATTTCAAAAATCTTCTCCCTCCTTTTGAAAACTCTTCTTGTTTTTAAACTTGAACCTCTTTCGTCATAAACTTTGACTTAGGTCCATGTATTTTCAAAAATATTTTCTTAATCAAACTTTAAACAATTTAACAATACTTTGTCATTTTTGTGAGAAGACTAAAAGTCAATCAATCTCATTCAAACCAATTTGGCACTTTGGCTTTTTACCTTAAAACTTTTCTCAAAAGATTAGACTCTTGTCAATCCCTGTAGTGATGCAAGCTACTATACTTCTATGATATATAGTGAAGTGAGATATTTTCCACTTGGGTATTGAGTGAGGCTTTGTTGATTTTAAAATCCAAGGTATATCTTCAACTTTGAGATGATGCAAATTCTCCTTTCTCAAAATCGTGGATAGTAAGTATTCTTTCCACTCAGCTAAGACGATGATGTCTTGTCTATTAAAATTAACCAACATACTTGTTTTGTTAAAAAAATTTAAAGGTGAACTACAAGTATCCTGATCCCCTATTGCACGGTAGGTGGTACGTAGGCACTAAAGGTTCGCAACCACAGGGCGGGTGAAAAAATCATTAAAAAATACTTCTTTTCTAATCCCCACGATCTACTTTTTGTATACAACATTTATAGCCAAAATACATAGATTTTCAAAGAGGTTCCTGCGGAGTACCGTGGATGTTTAGGGTGCTAATACCTTCCCTGTGCATAACCAACACTCAGACTCAGATTCTCTCCCCCTCTTTTTTGGGTTATTTGCTCTTTTCCCATTCCTTTGGAAACAATAAAGTGCGGTGGCAATTTTTATTTTGATCTGTGCGAGTCAAGTCAATCCAATGGCTTAGTCTCAACATTTCTACTGCTACAGAGAAAAAATGGCGACTTCGCTGGGGACAGATTGACCTATTTCTAGTCCATCCCTAAGTGGGTTGAGCCTATCTTTGGTTATTTGTGTATGTGTTATTATTTGTTGTATATTATGTGATGTATATATGATTGTCTAGACTTTTCTGGTTTTCATGGTGTATGGTGATTTCTCATAAGTCCTCTACCCAGACATGGAAAACTTAAGATAGCACGGGCAGTATAGTCAAGTTAACTTTGAGGAAGTAATCCCAAAAAAAGGATACATGAGATCCCTCACTCAGTGGAGGCCCCTTTGACTGTAGTATCGTTTACCGAGTAATCGGGAAGACGTGCTGCTTTCGACCTGGGAGCCTGCCGAAACTAAGGACCGTAGAACCTTTAACCTATCTTGGCCTTTTAGGTGTAGTGCGAAAGCTATGACGGAGTAATCCAGAAATGGTTGTTACGCGATACTACGTTCGGACGAGTTTTTCCTGAGCATATTGCTAATAAATGGGTAAATCGGGGCGTTGGTAATATCCGAAGGAAGGATGTAGACTCTAGGAACCTCTTAGAACCTTGTTTGGTAGGTGATAAACTTTTTAGATCATACCATATGGGTAATACCTTTGACCTCATGATCGTGACGTCAAACCTATGAACCTTATGTTTGTGCTATTGTGTGTGATTGTTGCATCATGCATTCATGCACCCATGAGCATCTTTTAAAAAACTGTGTTTCAAGGGACTTAAAAGTTGACTCTTTGCGAATATCTCAGGTACTTTTGACCATGGATTATGAAAAAAGAAAGACTAAGAAGTACCGTTTCAAAGATCCCAAGATAGATGAGTTGATGAGTCTGATTCCCGAGATTGAGAGTTCTACATATTTTTAGAGAAAGTATGGGTCCATCATTTCTCTTATGAAGCTTAGGATGAAAGAGGATCTTCTCTCGACTTTGGTCCAGTTCTATGATCTGATGTATCAATGCTTTAATTTCCCTACTTATCAGTTGATGCCTACATTGGCAGAGTATTTTTATTGTGATATGTGGCAGAACCGACTGTTTATATACTGGTTTTGCATTTTTTGTTTGCAAATGTGAGGTAAGCAAGAGTCTCCACCGTCTTTTCTTTTACCCAAATTAAGGAAAGGGCAAAAAGAACAAAAAAATACCTTTTCGAGATGTTTTCTGAGTAAGGGGGGTAGATTATGGAAAGGGAAGGTGTTAGTACCCTTTCCATCCGTGGTTTTCCACGGGCTCTTAGAGGTTTGCTCATTTTTGAAATGCTTTTGTACTTTGTGTTTGAAAATGTTTTAGAAACGTCTTAGTACGGCGAACTTTGTAATGTTTCTCGGGATAGTAGAGAAAATATACAAAGTGTTTTGAAATGCTTTTGAAAATTAGTTTTTTTGTGTAAGTGTAAAAATAGTTTGAGCAAACTTCTAACAGCTATCTAATTTTTGTACTCGAAAAGGGTGTTCTTTTCCTCTTTTCTTTAGATAGTGCTATCCTACTATTAGTCAGTAGGTAGCCCTCTCGTTGGATGTTTTGAGGGACAATCAAAGGGACGTTTTACAGTCATAAAGGAAACATATGGAGACGCTTTAGCAATTTTGTTTTAAGGGACAAGATCATTTACCTAAAGGCAACACCGTAGGGTCATCGAGGGACTATGATCTTTTTAGTTTTTTGAGGGTCTTTGCTAAAGCGTCCCCATTCTCGAGGGACGTGACTATTTTTCCAAAAGGCACCCAAAGAGGGGATACCTTAGAGGAGCATATGTGCATATGTGTTAAGATTCAGTTATTTTTGTCTTTTTATTAAGTTAGCTAACATTTTAATTTACACTCTTTCCATACATGCCTATTTACTAACAGTAATATAGCAAAATAAAACAGTAGAGTTACGGAAAATGAAATGCAGAAAAAGTAAATCCTAAACTATTACACGACTTTGGGAGAGATACAATATAAGTGCATGAAATAAAATGCAGAATTTTAAATCTAAGACTATTACATCTATGAGCAGTTACAATAAAATAAACGTGCGCTAATTTGAAAATAACGTCTAATAATCCTAAGAATAAAATCTTTTTTGTTATTTTATTTTATTTTGGGAAAATGATCTAAATTTACTTAATTTTAGTTTTTTTGAGAAAATGCTAAGATAATTAAATGATTAATTAACCAAATTAATTTAATGAAAAAAAACTATCGTAATGTTTTTTGTGGTTTTTGGATTGATTTTATGTTGGTAAAACAAAAGAAATAAAATGGTCAAGACACAGAGGAAATCAAAGGATCTGGCAGCAAATCAAAGGAGGAGTAATTATGGAGGCCTGGATCGAAAGATGCTTGGGCTATCTTTCGATCCAGCGAAGAGGCTTGATGAAGGTGCATGGGGGGCTGAACTTTGGGGTATTCGATCTAGATATGTCATCCTTCGATCTGGGAACCCTGGATCCAGTTTGAAGCCGAGGTGCTTCGAAGCTCTGAACAAGGTTCTGAGAAGATATTTCCTACAAAACTAAATAAGTGTTAGAGATCCATGGGGGATTCTACCCCCTGGTTCGAATCTCCTCCCAATTTGATTCCTTCCTCAGTTCGAATCTACTGAGTTTGGGTCTGGGTCTGGGTTCGTTTTATCCTGGGATTCGAAGGAACAACTTAGATCGTGCCCTAGCAATGGCACGATCCCATCTCTACGCTTTAGCTTACATGCAGCATAATCAGTAATAACAATAATATATGCGCAAGGTGTATTTTAATATCATGAAGGTGCAATTTTGGTTTTGCAAACCCTTACCAATCGAAGATGTATGATCCGTGGCTCCGGGTGTGGAGATGTTTGCCTAGGAATTAGGGTGGACTCCTGGATGAGGGAACTTATAACAGGTGTTTCGATTGGGAGGCTTCTTTGGATTTTTGAGCAACGCGTGTGTGTAGTCTCTTCAATTGTAGTATGTATGTGTGTGTATAGTATCCCCTTATGTCCTCTCTTTCGTTCGCCCCTGGTACTGTGTCCTTGCCCTTGTATTCATAGGAGTATGATGGTCCAGTAACGGCAAGAGACAGCCATTTAACCAGGCCCTTAAAGTCATGAGACATGAATCAGACAAATTAAAAGTATTCCTTTTTTCAAACATTCATGTCTCTTTGGAAATCTTGGATGAACCTGGACACTTGACTCCTTCGAGCATCCTCCAACGTTTCTCTTCGATTGGCCTGTGAGTTGCTTCCTTCGAATGGACATCTTATGCACCCTTCGAACGGGCCTTCTGAATACATCTTCGAGTGGAACTCTTATGCACCCTTCGAAGGAGTCATTGTTACTTCCTTCGAATGGCCTACGAGTTACCTCATTCGAATGGACTTTTTATGCACCCTTCAAATGGGTCTTCTAAACGCTTCTTCAAACGAACTTCTTATACACCCTTTGAATGAGTCATTTGAATGCTTCTTTGAATGGACCTCTTACACACCCTTCGAATGAGTCATCTGAATGCTTCTTTGAATGGAGGACCTTTTGGAATGCCATTCGAAGGGCATTGTTACCATGCCAATCAAAAGGTACCATGTAGATGCCAATCGAAAGGCCTTGTTAACAGGCCAATTGAAAGGCACTTGTTAAAATGCCATTCGAAAGGCCTTGTTAACAGGCCAATCGAAGGATATTGTTGACCGCTCGAAAACCTTGTTCTGCTCTCTTCAATTTCCTTCAGTTGGGACCAATCAAAGTGACATTAAAATGCTAATCGAAGACGCCTTTGTTCATATTCCAATCGAATGACATTGTGTTGCCATGCCTTTGAAGTATGCCCTATCGAAGGACACTTTGACAAAATTCAAAACTTGTTATTTTTCTTCAAGCAAGTGTTTGTGACCACCCATGTAAGAGAAGATCTTGTAAAAAATAAGAGGGAAAATTTTGGGGTACAACACTTATCTATTGGGTTTACCTATTACCGATCATGTTCCTTTTACTGGTTTAGAGGGGGAGCCAAAATCCCATGAGATTGCTGCTTTGATCCATTTGGGTAAGTCTGAGGTTGAAGCCACATGACTACCAAAGGAGGGATTAGAGGATTACCCGCTCAATTCTTATTGGATAAAGCTTGCTATTTTGCTAAGATGAAGAGTATGGTTGCTTTTGAGGCCATCTTTGCTCTACTTGCTTATAAGTTGTTCTTATTTCCCAATGCCGACAAGTTTGTGGATATCAATGCCATCAGGATCTTTATGATTGGGAATCCATTTCGTACATTATTGGTTGATGCTTATTACTCTATTCATCTTCGGGATTCTTACCATGCATGGATGATCATTTGTCGCACGCCTTTGTTGTATCAGTGGTTTATTTCTCACTTGCCTCAGTCTGATGCTTTCTGGGATGCCAGGAAGGAGCCTCACTGGGCTACGAAGATTATATCCCTCACTCATTAAGACATTGTTTGGTATCATCAGGCTTACCATAATGTAGAGATTGTCGATAGTTGTGGAAGTTTCCCCAATGTACCTCTTCTTGTTACAAAGGGAGGAATTAACTACAATCATGTTCTTGCACGACAACAACTTGGATATCCGATGAGGGATAAGCCAAATAGTATTCATCTGAGTGGTTTCTTCCATAAAGAGGGATAGGTTCATAAGTAAGCTAAAGAGGAGATTATGAAGGCTTGGCGTCACATTCAAAGGAAGAGCGGGAAAGACTTAGGACTAGAGGGGCTATTTCTTTGGAGACTTATCTTCAGTAGGTACAAGCAAGAGCCATCCAGTTGAAGATGCCGTATTCCCGTGAAGCACCCATTCCTGATATGTTTGTAAAAACCACTCCTCCCTTATTAGATGATGTTGAAGAACTTCAACTTGGCTTAGTCGGGATGCAGTAGGAAAAGGAAGCTTGGAAGAATAAGTTTCAGACTTTAGAGGTGTCATACCGAGCAGACCTAAAGGAGAAAGATGACCTGATCGAGATTCTTGAGAGTCGTGTTGTAGAGATGATGGTGAGGCAAGAGGATTTATTTTCCTCTAGAGCTCAGTCATGACTTAGTTGCTCACCTCTTGACTCTAGTAATTGGAAAGAGGTCGCTGACAGGTATGCAGAAGAGAACAAGCGGTTGAAGGCTCAAATTGCAAGATTCACAGGGAAGCGTCCGCGTGTGGAGTGATCTTCATCAGCTTTGCTTTCTTAGGATCTTATATTCTTATATTATCTTGTACTTAGGATCATTGAAACTTGTACTAAAAAGTTGTAGTCCATTTTGAAGTTATTATAATGAGATTTTCAGTATTTCAAATATGTTAGTACTTTAATATTTGCAAATTGTCTATAAATCTTTGAGTTTCTTGAAATATTAATAATAAAATAAATCATATGCATTACACATCATGCATCATATTGTACATACTTCTTGCATTTCTGTTCACACCCAGGTGTCTTATTATGCTTCTTTACTTTGTTCAGCAAGCTGACTCACCAGTACAATACTCGGGCTAATTCCAGAAGGAAGATGGATAATCTAGAATAAGAGAATCACGAGTTGCGCGAAGAAGTTACTGCTCTGAAGGCTGGTATGTCCAATATCACTGCTTTGATGGAATCGTTGGTGGCTGCTCAGAATCAGCCACCACTGGCTCAACCTCAATAGAAAACGGTTACTTCCGAAGCTCCGACAGTTCCTATTTCAGTTACTCCAATTACTGTTGTTCATAATCGTATGCCTTGTGGTTATCAGTGGGGAATGCTAGAGAACTTCATGCCAGAAGGTTATAATCAAGATGCTCAGGTTGCTCCATTTGCTCAGGATGCTTCTGCTCCTGCACCTCCTGTGGTACATATTACTCCTGCTGCTAGAAATGATATTCACTATGTCGCACCTCCTTCGGTGAATGATGTACCGTTTGCTAATGATGAAGTTTATCACCCTATTCCTCCACCAAGTGAAAGCTTGGGTGTCTATTATCGAATGGACGATTTTCAGGATCAGTTTGATAAGATGCATAAAGAGTTGAAGGCCCTCATAGGAAAATAATTGTTTGGGCAAAATGTGAATGATCTGTGTTTGGTTCCAAATGTGAAAATACCTGCAAAGTTCAAAGTATCGGAATTCGAGAAGTACAAGGGAAATAGTTATCATCATGATCACTTAGTGATGTATGTGAGAAGCATGTCTACTCACATCAATGATCAACACCTATTAATTCATTTCTTCCAAGACAGTTTGACTGGTGCAACATTGAAATGCTACATGATGCTGGATAGTGCCAATGTTCATACTTTCAATGACCTGGGTGAAGAGTTTATTAGACAATACAAATATAATGTGGACATGGCACCTGACTGTGATCAACTCAGGGAAATGGTCCAGAAGGACAAAGAGTCATTTAAGGAATATGCACATAGATGGCGTGAGGTAGCCGCCCAAGTGATTCCTCCAATGGAAGAAAAAGAGATGACAAAGATTTTTCTGAAGACTCTAGGTGCTTTCTATTATGAAAGAATGGTGGCGAGTGCGCCAAGTGATTTTACCAAGATGGTGGGCATGGGCGTCCGTTTGGAAGAAGCTGTAAGAGAAGGTCGCTTGACAAGAAGTGAAAAATCTGGCAGTACGAAGAAACCATCATACGGGTTTGCTAAAAAGAAAGAGGGAGAAACAAATGCTATTATTCAAGAGAGAAGGGTTAATCCTCCTAGAAGAAATCATCAGTGCCACCAACAGGTTTCTTCGGTAACTCCAGTTGTAAATACGGCTCCAACCATAGTAGCTTATCAAAGATAAGCCCCTTAGGGAAATCAAGGGCAGAAATAGAGGATAAAGGCTTTTGACTCTATCCCCATGAGTTATGAAGAGATACTCCTAGCATTGATTCAGAAAAAGTTGGTTCAGACCAGGCCGCCCCCTGCTAGACGATCACCTTTTCCTTGGTATTATAAGGCAGATGAGACGTGCGCTTTTCATCAGGGTGCACCAGGGCACAATATGGAAAAATTTTATCCTATGAAATCAGAGGTACAAAAAATGGTGAGATTTGGCCTTTTGTCCTTTAAATATGTTGGCCCTAATGTAAAATATAATCCTTTGCCAAAGCATAGAGGAGAAAATGTTGTCAACATAGTTGTTGGTTATCCAAGAGACATCCGGATTTTTGATATTAACCTGGTTAGAGGAGATTTGGTAAAGATGCACACTGACCTCTGTGAGCTTAGTTACAATATGCATGACCATGCTGGTTATGGTATCTGCAGTACTGATATACAATGGTGTGATAAGATAAAGGCTGATTTATAGGAAATGATGGATGAAGGCATCATTCATATAATCAGTCCTTGGGAAGAATACAAGGAAGAAGTGAACATGGTCTTTAGATGTCCTGAAGAGTTACCGATCTTTGATGTGAACCATATGAATGATGATTTAGTGCAATTGCATGCTGCCTTCTGCCACATGGATGGTCAAGAAGAACACCACTATGGATTTTTCCGGGTTTACTGAAGAGACTCTCGTGGTTGTGCCATTGTGAGAAGGTGTATTCAGTTGTTATTGGATAATGGAACTATAAAGGTCTCAAGCCATAGAGATGATTACCTTGTGATTAATGTGATTGAAGATTACTTGGTTGAGACTGAGTCGGATGATAAATACGCTTCTGCGGATGAATTCTTTTCCTCGGACGAAGATATGATCTCTAATGATGATTCTGTGATGACCAAATATTCCGAATAAGGGGTTAACGTAATTGTGCCTTGTTTAAGCGATATCGGTCCTGTCGAGATTGAATATTGTAGCAAGCCAGTTGATGCTCTAGTAGTGATTTGTTTACCAGGTCATGTTCCTTGCGAATCAAACAAAGCCGTACCGTACAAGTACAATGGCACAATTCTGTAGGATGGTGTTGAAGCTCCCATCTAACCTTTATCTAATTTCTAGAATATTGTTGAGGCCAGTAGAGTGACCCACAGTGGTCATGTGTTTGCACCTGTTATTCTAGGAAATATTAGTGTCAATAAGAAGGTTGTCGAAAGTGTTAAATCTAAGAAAGCAGTAGGGGAGTCTAGTGGTGCTACTCTGGAAAAATAGGTGGATGATATAATGAAGATTATCAAGATGAGCGACTACATGATCGTAAATCAATTGTTGCAGACTCCTTCAAAGATATCTATTATGACCTTGCTGATGAATTCTTCGGCCCATAGAGAATCTTTAATGAGAGTGTTGGATCAAGCCTTCATGGAAAGTGATATGTCGTTGGACTAATTCAGCAGTGTGGTAGGGAATATTATGTCATGTAATAACCTAAGCTTTTGTGATGACGAATTTCCTGACGAAGGAAGGAATCATAATCTAGCCCTCCATATCTCCATGAACTGAAGAAAGATTCATTGTCGAATGTGCTGATTGATAATGGGTCCACTTTAAATGTCATACCGAGGAGCACGCTTATGAAACTGAAGTACCAAGGAGCTCCCATGCGACCAAGCGCATACCGAGGAGCACGCTTATGAAACTGAAGTACCAAGGAGCTCCCATGCGACCAAGCGGAATAATTGTAAAAGCTTTTGATGGATCAAGGAAGTCTGTTATTGGGGAAGTGGATCTTCCTATTCACATAGGCCTGCACTTGTTTTAGATTACTTTCCAAGTCATGGATATTGTTCCCGCTTACAGTTGTTTATTAGGACGACCATGGATACATGAGGCAGGGGTTGTCACTTCAACTTTTCACCAAAAGCTGAAGTTCATGCGTAAAGGAAAAGTGGTTATCATAAATGGAGAGCAAGATTTTCTAATATCTCATTTATCCTTTTTCAGTGTTGTGGAAGCAGATGAAGCTGTTATTGGAACTCAATTCCAATCTTTATCCATTGATAATATAAGAGGAAATGGGAATTCTATAGCTTCATTCAAAGATGCTTAGTAGGTTGTGCATAATGGCCCTAGTAAAGTATGGGGACAAATTATTGATCCGCCGGTGTGATACAGTGGGATAGAACTGACTGTTTTTGGAATGCTGGTTCGCGTTTTGCATTTGTTTTTGCAAAATGTCGCGGTAAGCAAGATTCGCCACCGACTTTTATTTTATCCAACAAGGAAAGGAAAAAAGCACAGAAAATTTCCTTTTTCGAGATGTTTCTCGGGTTCGGGGGGTAGATTATAGAAAGGGAAGGTGTCAGCACCCTTTCTATCTGTGGTTATCCACGGGCTCTTAGGTACTTGCTCAAAGTGTTTTCAAAATTTTCTTTTCTTTGTGTTTGTGGGTTTGAAAGAAGTTTTTGTTTGAAAAGTGTAAGTGCGAAAAGTTTTGTTTTGTTTTGAGAGAGCAAGTACTTAAGAACCATCTACCTACTCGAAAAAGGAATCGTTCTATGCTATCTTCCTTTAGACAATCTTATCCCACTATTGATGAGTAGGTAACATCGTCGTTGTAGTTTAAGGTTCAATTAAGGGACGTGTGGTCACTAAAGCAATGTTAGGACACCTTAGCGGTAACCCTAATGTCTTAGATCATTTTTTCGAGGCAACCGTTTCGAGGCAACTATGATCTTTGGACAAGAGGGCGACCTCTAAAACTTCCTATACTCAATGACCACGTTCGAAAGCAACCAAGTAAGGTGTACCCTAAGAGTGCGCATGTGCGAGTGTATTATTTCGGTTAATTTTATCTTTTGTACATGTCATGGGTGAGCTATGTTGATTTTAGGTTCATACATTCAATCTTGTCATGCATTCCCTATTATCAAACATCTAACAGTTTGTAAGTTGCGGAAATTAAATTGCGGAAATTAAATCTAACTATTACAAGGCGTCGGGTATTTACATCGCCAAAGCAACCCTTGAAATTAAAATGTGGAAAATAAAATAAAGCGATAAAATAAAGTCCTATTTAAGCTATTACATTCCGGGAAACAATTACAATATTGAAATCAAATGGGTCGCGTGCGAGAAAATTAAATTGGGCGCATTTTTTAGGGTTTTGACCCTTTTGTGAAAGAAAGTATTTTTTTGTTATTTTTGAATTGAAAAGAAATTAAATTAAGTTAACAATTAAATAAATTAATTAATTAAAAAGATATTTTTGGATTTTTTGGATATTTAAAGAAATAAAAACAAATTAATCTAAGTTAATAAAACCTAATCATCTAAATTAATTTTAATTATTACGAAAAATATTAAAAGTTATACCTAATTAAAACTAAATTAATTGAATTAATTTTATTTACAAAAATAAAATGCTGAATTTAATTTTAATAAATAAAATATATTTTTTTGGTTTTTGATTTTATGAGGAAAAGATTTTAATTGGTTAGTTTAAATAATAAAAATAATTAATCAAACAATTAAATAAAATAAATAAAAGAAATAGAAAGAAAAAAGAAATAACCAAGGGGGTTTGGGCCCAGATCAGGGGTGAGAATTGCAATTTTCTAGGCCCATTAACGTGCAAACCTGGTTGACTTTCTGATTCTCCACGCGCACGTTGACTTGAGAGCATGATGGACCTTCAATCTGAGTCACCAGATCTGGCCTTGGGCCATCTGGTGCTTTGATATTTGATGGTGTATGGTGCTCCACAATCCTTGAAACGCGTTGGAACATCTACAGAAAAATAATAATATGCAATATGGTGGACCTGGGATTCGAACCCAGGTCCTGTGAGTCATTGATCAACACACCTACCACTCAGCTAGCGCGTCTTAATTGTTAGTGGAATGGGCAGTAATCATTATATTGGGAAAACAAACAATATGCTGGAAAATTAAAAAATAAGCGCGAAATATGAATGACCCAATTGGAACAGGCTACGTCTTTGTCTTCTTCGCTGGACCTGGTTCTTTTTCCTGCGGATTTACATCTGCAGCTAAATCTATATCTGCATCATAGAATTAGTTCTAGGCTATAAAAATACCAACCAAGACCATAGTCATGATCGTCTCTTCCTCCTGAACACATCTATGTCCATTAATGGCCTTGATTTCACCTGTAGAGAAAATGCCCAAAAACGAATACCAAGAACCCTAGAATCGGCTAGGGGGTTACAGGCCATGAAAATGCAATTCAATAATGCAAAAAGCTTCTAAATGGAACGATAAGCATGAATATGTAAAGATTTTGCCAAGAAAGTGCAAAACTAATGATATGCGATTTCAAATGCCAAGCGGTTTTCAGAGGGACTTACAACGCGATTGGAGGGGTCTGGGAGCTTGCTTTTGATTGCTACTGACTCAGTGGATGTCCAACAATTGAATCACGTTGAGTTTTGGCCTTGAAAACACCTCTAAGACAGATTTCAGTTTCAAGCTTTTTTGCAATTTTTCCAAGTTTGGTTCTTCTGATTTTGCAGCCTCTAGGTCCTTTTGCTCGTGCCTTTAGCTTGTATAAGTAATATGGAATGAATTAGGTCAAGTTTTTTGGGCTGAATCCTTATGCATTGATGTTTGGAAGATGTGGTTTGATTCACCATTAAAAAGCTTCCAAATTGGTCAAGAATCCAATATTTTGTTCATGATATGGCTTGATTCGGATTTGATTAAGTCCATGATGATTTTTAAGACCTATATCAACCAAAAAGATTCCAAGTGATCAATATTTGGATTTTATTTGGATTTAAATTGATTTTAAATGAATTAATTCAATAAAAATCAAATAAATTAGAAAAATCAATAAATGGACACAAGACTGAAGATAGGACACGTGTGTAGTGTGAGAAGATCAAATCAAGTGGAAAAAAGTGGGCCCATTTGACAAAATTTGAAGTTTTGGGGATAGTTGACTTTTGGCAATTTTGGAAAAATGCCCAACTTCAACAATGCATAACTTCTTCAATTTTGAACTTTTGGAGGGGTTATTTGACTTTTTAGAAACCATGAGATGTCCTCTAACCAACCCTTTTGGTATCATCTCATTTTGATATTCCATGCTCAAGTTATAAGCTTTTGCAAAAAAGGTGTTTTTGTTGACTTTCAAAAATGACCTATAATGTCTAAATTTGTAACTTCTTGTGAGTACATTTATTGATCTTGGGGTATGAATATGGATTGTAGGAAATTGCATCCTCTTCAAAATGAGCTTTGGATGGGTCGTTTCTCATAAAGTATGAGAAAGTTATGCTTGGTAAAAGTTGAGTTGACTTTTCCTACAAAACCCTAATTTAGCAACTTTTGAGTCTTAATGAATTTGAGCAATCCTTGATGAATCATGATCAACCCTTGATCAAATGATGAAATATCCTTCAAAATGAGAATGTTGACAAAAAATCTTGAGGTTTGACTATTTGTAGGTCACAGTTGACTTTTGCCCTAGCATAGTCGATTTTTGGACCCTTTGAGCAATTGACTGAGCAAACTTACTCTGCAAGGCTTGAAATTTGACATGGATGAACTTGAGAACATATTAGTACATTGGGGAGCACTTGAGGTCATTTGGATGTAAGTACCTTGATGCAACACAAACCCCTAATTTGAGGTTGACTGCCTTAGGAGATGACTTGACTGTCCAACTCTTGAGCAACCGTGAGCCATTTGGAGATTATTCTTGCAATGTCTTGAGAAGTATGGGAGGGCAAATTTTGGGGTTCAAAATCTGCCCCTGTTCAATTTTCTTAAACCTGAGGATATATATTGGCTTTCGGGCCTTTCATGATCCGAAGGTGGAAGATGATTGAACACTAGAGTGCCCAGAAATTTGCACTTGCATGATGTAGTTTCAGCCTTGTGATGCCAGGAATGGGCTTACAGATTCCATTTGGAGACTGTTGGTAGGTGGTCTGGACTTTGACTGTATCGGCATCAGAAAAATCTTTAGGAATCGATTTAACTGGACCAGACAAGGTCTTGGAGTAACTCTGACTGGATTAGGAAAATCTTTAGGAATCGATTTAACTGGACCAGACAAGGTCTTGGAGTAACTCTGACTGGATCAGGAAAATCTTTAGGAACCGATTTAACTGGACCAGACAAGGTCTTAGAATAACTTCAACTGGATCGGCATCATAAAAATCTTTAGGAATCGATTTAACCGGACCAGAGGAGGTCTTGGCGCCTTTTGCTGGATCAGCATCAAAAAAATCTTTAGGAATCGATTTAACTGGACCAGACAAGGTCTTGGAATAACTTCAACTGGATCGGCATCAGAAAAATCTTTAGGAATCGATTTGACTGGACCAGAGAAGGCCTTTGACTGGATCGGCATCAGAAAAATCTTTAGGAATCGATTTAATTGGATCAGACAAGGTCTTGGAATAACTTCAACTGGATCGGCATCAGAAAAATCTTTAAGAATCGATTTGACTTGGACCAGAGAAGGCCTTTGACTGGATCAGCATCATAAAAATCTTTAGGAATCGATTTGACTTGGACCAGAGAAGGCCTTTGACTGGATCGGCATCAGAAAAATCTTTAGGAATCGATTTAACTGGACCAGAGAAGGCCTTTGACTGGATTGGCATCAGAAAAATCTTTAGGAATCGATTTAACTGGACCAGACAAGGTCTTGGAATAACTTCAACTGGATCGGCATCAGAAAAATCTTTAGGAATCGATTTAACTGGACCAGAGGAGGTCTTGGCGCCTTTGACTGGATCGGCATCAGAAAAATCTTTAGGAATCGATTTAACTGGACCAGACAAGGTCTTGGGATAACTTCAACTGGATCGACATCAGGAAAATCTTTAGGAATCGATTTAACTGGACCAGAGAAGGTCTTGGAATAACTTTGGATGGATCGGCATCAGAAAAATCTTTAGGAATCAATTTAACTGGACCAGACAAGGTCTCGGGATAACTTTAACTAGATCGGCATCAGAAAAATCTTTAGGAATCGATTTGACTAGACCAGAGAAGGTCTTGGAATAACTTTGGCTGGATCGGCATCAGAAAAATATTTAGGAATCGATTTAACTGGACCAGACAAGGTCTTGGATAACTTCAACTGGATCGGCATCAGAAAAATCTTTAGGAATCGATTTAACTGGACCAGAGAAGGTCTTCCACATAGTTGAGAATTTAACTGCATCTTTCCTGAAAGGCAAAGGTCAGTCATATGCAATGCATGATATGGATCAAGCAATGATGTTCTCAACATAAATTAGATTGTATAATATGATGCATATATGCGTGTATCATGATGTATGGAAATGTGATGTTTTAGCCGGGGAAAATAAATCCCGGATAGCTGCTGGAGAATAAGAGTTGAACTCTTCGCTTACGCTGCGGATGATGAACGAAGTTAATTGCGAGAATAAACCTGCAGGAGGAGAGAAACTCCGTTGGGGGACAAACTAATGAGGAAATTACTCCGTGGGGAGTAGATGCTCTGTTGAGGATTCCACTAATAAACACTGTTGGGGATGGATTACCGTTGCTGGTGACATTGAATCTGTTGAGGATTGAATTCCTGTTTTGTGAAAGGAAAGAACTTCGCTGGGGATGATCTTCAGTTGCAACTTGTTGGGGATGAACCTGTTAGGCTCTTGTGGGGATAAATCTCTGAGTTCTGCGGGGAATGATCCTTTGAACTCGGCTGTGGAAATTTATTTTGTACTCCACTGGGGGTAAATTTCCAGAGTCTACTGGGGATGATGATCCAACTCTATGGGGAAGCTTTTTCAGACCATGCTGGGGAAATATTGACTCCACTGCGGGTATCTTGTATTCTGCCGGGGAACATTCTTACACTCCGTTGGGGAATATTGAGACTGTCGGGGATATTAAGCCTCTTTAGTGCTAATGGTGGATCAACTCTGCTTGGGGAAAGCATTGCTGATTCGTTCACAGTTGCAAGTCTCAGCTGGGGGAGAGCTATCTTTAATGTCTTACTCTACGGTGAGTGAATGTTACTGGGACGCGTGCTAAGGATATGATGATGGCTTTGCATCGAGACTTTTTTTGCCCCTGTTTCTACGGGAGAAGGTGCCTGCGGAAGCCTTATGGATCGAGTATTATCCCCACCTATGAGGTTCTTGGTAACTTTCGATTGAAGTGACAAGTCTTCTTCTGGTAGGCCAGTGACGAGATGACGTGACATAGTTGTACGCTTTGATCCCTAATTTTTGCCTGGACCGCCCTTTCGGGTTTTCAGTCCATCGGGATACCCTTTTTTATCCAAGCCGCCCTTTTGGGTTTTCGACTTGCCGGGTGTATAAATTTTTCATTCTTTATCCCTAATTTTTGCCCGAACCCTTTTGGTTCGTCGGGATGCCCTTATTTTTGCCTAGGCCAATCAACCTAGCGGGTTTTTATTCATGCGCGGTATTTTCTGACTATGTCCACGCTCTCAGGATGTAGGGAGGTGTCACTGCCGGTAGTGTTGTGTTGCCATACTACCAGAAGATCTTCGTTTGATCATGCAAGATTCGTTGCTAGAATTCATGTCCAATGCCCCAATTGATTCAGATGGGGATTTGCCCCTGGCTATTTGGCATTTTCAGATATTCCTTGAATCTTGACTTAACTGCCCCAGATGATGGACAATGCTCATGTTGTGCCCCTTGATTGGAAGTGTTTTTCCACTTGAGGTGATCCTTTTTATTGAGAAGGTTTTTGTTCACTAGATATTCTCCGTGCGAACTTTTCTGCTGTTTGAACAAATAGTCATATGCAAACAATGTTATTTTAAGAATGCAAAGCTTATGCCTGTCTTGAAATTTTTGAAAATGCATTTTTTAGTAAAATAAGCGAATTTTCGTAAAATGTGATGTCAACTCAGGATTTACAGCAAGCCCTACAGGAGTCAGGATACCTTTTGTAACAGTAAGCTTTCGAACTAACCCATGCTTCAGCTAGGACTTTTAAGGGTTATAACGTGGCCTGGTTCACGGCTTAAGAAACAAAGGATAAAGGCTCAAATTTTATTTGTACCCACCCGTTCTTCGTGATGTTCTTCGATCCTAAACTCAGCTAATCATGCATTAGATCTTGTTTGAGTCTTTACTCTGATATACCAGTGATGGTTCGGATACTGACAATTTGTTTTTGAACAGGCAGTCATTTTGTTGAGAGTTTGCAGAATCTCTTCCCTTTTGGTTTTTATTATCCCTATTTTTTGTATGAACTGTTTCTTTTTGTGATTACAGTCAGCGGGATGCCCCAGTTTTTTCTTGTCTCCTTCACAGGTTTTGACTTAATGGGCTTTTATTTTTGAGAGATAATGACTGCTTGTCCTTACGATTATACGGAACCATCGCCGTCTTTTGTTTCGGAAGGACTTCTTTGATGCCATTCATTGTGCACCTGAATTAACTGAGAAAACTACCCTACCCCAGGTTATAATTAAGGGTTTTAATTTGTGAAAAGAAAAACTCTAACTTCTTTGGCTCAAAGGGGTTGACGAGGGATTATCTTCCTTATAACTCCACTGTTTAGGATTTGAAACAATGCCTGTACATCGTCAGCGGGGTCTGTTCAAAAGCATATTGTAGAGATTTTGGTATCATTTTCGTCATCCTCCCTCTAAAGGCTTAGAATTTTTAAATCGAGAGTTGATCATCACAAAAAATGAAAGCAATTTGAATATAGTGAATACGAATGGATTGATTCAAAACAGACATATGTAATGCATTGATAAAGTAATAAAGTTTGACATGAATAAATGTTCGAACAATCAAAAGAAAATTACAAATTGAAAATTCTAATGAACAAAAGTCTTCTCGTCTCAGTACTTGTCACTTTAAATGGTGAACCTTGGAGGGATGGTATAAGAACTTAGCCTGACCATCTTGTGTGAATTCCAATGCTCCTTCATCAATCAGGTCTTGAATTTTATACTTCAACTTCCAACAGTCGTCAGTGTCATGCCCCGGGCTGTTAGAATGGTATGCACACCTTGCATCAGGATTGTAGTTGGGTGAAGAAGTCTTAGGATTCGGATGAGGTCCTACCAACGTCACCAGATTCAATCTTAACAGGTGTTGTAAAGCCTGAGACAGCGACATGTTGAGCTTGGTAAATTTCCGCTTGGGCATATTTGGCTTACTCCGATCAACCCGTTGTTTATGGCAAGGTTGTTGTTGGACCCTTGAGGTAGTAGCAACTTAGAGAGGTCTATTCTTCATCAAACCAAACCTTTGACTTCTCAGAAGTTGATTAATGACTTGGGCCCCGGCCTTGACTGTTTGCTTCATGTTGTTGTATCTGTCTTGATGAAGCTGGTTGATAATGGTTCTCAGCTCTTCTTGTTCCCGAGCTAAGCCTTGGATAAGAGCCATCTGCCCCAGCATCTGGGTTTTCATGGCACTGAACTCAGCTTGCAGTTGTTCCAGCCGTTCGTCCTTATTGTCTTCAGGACTTTTCTTGACCAAGTTCCCAACGAGGAGTGTTTTCAACTCTTCCTGCCCCTTGGATAGGTTTAGGAATACGTTCCTGAACTGAGCTTCTCGAGTTTGAAGATCTTTGTTGTCTTGTTGGAAATCCATTGCTGAAATAAACAACGAGAACATGAGAGACCTGTACTGGGAGACCTGTTATGCAATGATATGTATGATATATATATGCAATGTTTTCAAGGATCTCGCGGGGTAAACCAGAAACTTGTTAGAATTTGAATTTCACAGCTTAGATTGAAGAAACTTTGTGTTGTTAAGAGTCCTTCTTCAAGAGTCAAGCTCACCATATCGAGTGGGTCATAGCCACTGACTCAAGTTATCGTGTTTTAATCTCTAGATGACATTTGCTAGAGGAAAATAAATCCCCTTTACCCCTTGCTAGATGTTTGATTTACCATAACCTGCATCACAAACCCTTGAGATCCTTGAAATGGTTAAGGAAATGTTAAGGCATGATGTTATGATGTGTATGCTATGCGTTTAAGCAAAAGTGTGAAGTGATGTAAGTAAACCCTGCAATAAATCCAAATTATTGGATAAGGACTATAAACAAAACCTGCAAGGAACTCATGTTGTCAGATAACAAGAATGTGCAAGTAGTTCAAGTTTGAAGGCACACAAGTCACACAATAGCCCTTAAATTTAGGCTTGCATGGGGTTTAGGTATTACCCTCTTTCAGTTTAGTTGGTTCAACCTTTCCTAGAAATAGTAACCGGGTTCTAGAGGATCTCAATACCACTGACCACCCTCGATCGGTCATAATTCCAGTTTAGCAACCTTTTCTTGCGGCCGAAATCATCGCGAGAGTTTGGTCTCAATGAGTGTAGCATACTGCTACTGTTCTATGGCCAAGTTGGTCAATTTAAAGGTTCTAAGGTCAGTTGGTGCTTAATGACCCCTTAGTAGACCCATATTCTCCTCGTTGCGCCACAAGGGATATCGGTACATACTAAAGTGCCACACCAACGTAGCTACTGCTTCAACCGTATCGGTCTACGCCGTACAGTTCCCTCACAGTTTATTTCTACTTACCTAAAGGGTATTCCCCAGATCCGGGTTAGGATCTATAGTAACTCCGATACAAGCCCACAAATATAAAGCAAAGAAGTCAAGAAATTGAAAACATTATGAATTATTCCTAAGGTACACCCCACTTATAAGTGTCCCCAGCAGAGTCGCCAGTTTTGTGATACGGTGGGATAGAACTGACTGTTTTTGGAATGCTGGTTCGTGTTTTGCGTTAGTTTTTGCAAAATGTCGCAGTAAGCAAGAGTCGCCATCGACTTTTATTTTATCCAACAAGGAAAGGAAAAAAGCACAGAAAAATTCCTTTTTCGAGATGTTTCTCGGGTTCAGGGGGTAGATTATAGAAAGGGAAGGTGTTAGCACCCTTTCTATCCGTGGTTATCCACGGGCTCTTAGGTACTTGCTCAAAGTGTTTTCAAAATTTTCTTTTCTTTGTGTTTGTGGGTTTGAAAGAAGTATTTGTTTGAAAAGTGTAAGTGCGAAAAGTTTTGTTTTGTTTTGAGAGAGCAAGTACTTAAGAACCATCTACCTACTCGAAAAAGGAATCGTTCTATGCTATCTTCCTTTAGACAATGTTATCCCACTATTGATGAGTAGGTAGCATCATCGTTGGAGTTTAAGGGTCAATTCGATTAAGGGACGTGTGGTCACTAAAGCAATGTTAGGACACCTTAGCGGTAACCCTAATGTCTTAGATCATTTTTCCGAGGCAACCGTTTCGAGGAAACTATTATCTTTGGACAAGAGGGCGACCTCTAAAACTTCCTATACTCAATGACCATGTTCGAAGGCAACCAAGTAAGGTGTACCCTAAGAGTGCGCATGTGCGAGTGTATTGTTTCGGTTAATTTTATCTTTTGTACATGTCATGGGTGAGCTATGTTGATTTTAGGTTCATACATTCGATCTTGTCATGCATCCCCTATTATAAAACATCTAACAGTTTGTAAGTTGCGGAAATTAAATTGCAGAAATTAAATCTAACTATTACAAGGCGTCGGGTATTTACATCGCCAAAAACAACCCTTGAAATTAAAATGCGGAAAATAAAATAAAGCGATAAAATAAAGTCCTATTTAAGCTATTACATTCCGGGAAACAATTACAATATTGAAATCAAATGGATCGCGTGCGAGAAAATTAAATCGGGCGCATTTTTTAGGGTTTTGACCCTTTTGTGAAAGAAAGTATTTTTTTGTTATTTTTGAATTGAAAAGAAATTAAATTAAGTTAACAATTAAATAAATTAATTAATTAAAAAGATATTTTTGGATTTCTTGGATATTTAAAGAAATAAAAACAAATTAGTCAAAGTTAATAAAACCTAATCATCTAAATTAATTTTAATTATTACAAAAAATATTAAAAGTTATACCTAATTAAAACTAAATTAATTGAATTAATTTTATTTACAAAAATAAAATGCTGCATTTAATTTTAATAAATAAAATATATTTTTTTGGTTTTTGATTTTATGAGGAAAAGATTTTAATTGGTTAGTTTAAATAATAAAAATAATTAATCAAACAATTAAATAAAATAAATAAAAGAAATAGAAAGAAAAAAGAAATAACCAAGGGGGTTTGGGCCCAGATTAGGGGTGAGAATTGCAATTTTCCAGGCCCATTAACGTGCAAGCCTGGTTGACTTTCTGATTCTCCACGCGCACGTTGACTTGAGATCATGATGGACCTTCAATCTGAGTCACCAGATCTGGCCTTGGGCCATCTGGTGCTTTGATATTTGATGGTGTATGGTGGTCCACAATCCTTGAAACGCGTTGGAACATCTACAGAAAAATAAATATGCAATATGGTGGACCTGGGATTCGAACCCAGGTCCTGTGAGTCATTGATCAACACCCCTACCACTCAGCCAGCACGTCTTAATTGTTAGTTGAATGGGCAGTAATCATTATATTGGGAAAACAAACAATATGCTGGAAAATTAAAAAATAAGCGCGGAATATGAATGACCCAATTGGAACAGGCCACGTCTTTGTCTTCTTCGCTGGACCTGGTTCTTTTTCCTGCGGATTTACATCCGCAGCTAAATCCATAGCTGCATCATAGAATTAGTTCTAGGCTATAAAAATACCAACCAAGACCATAGTCATGATCGTCTCTTCCTCCTAAACACATTTATGTCCATTAATGGCCTTGATTTCACTTGTAGAGAAATTTCCCAAAAATGAATACCAAGAACCCTAGAATCGGCTAGGGGGTTACAGGCTATGAAAATGCAATTCAATAATGCAAAAAGCTTCTAAATGGAACGATAAGCATGAATATGTAAAGATTTTGCCAAGAAAGTGCAAAAATAATGATATGCGATTTCAAATGCCAAGCGGTTTTCAGAGGGACTTAGAGCGCAATTGGAGGGGTCTGGGAGCTTGCTTTTGATTGCTACTGACTCAGTGGATGTCCAACAATTGAATCACGTTGAGTTTTGGCCTTGAAAACACCTCTAAGACAGATTTCAGTTTCAAGCTTCTTTGCAATTTTTCCAAGTTTGGTTCTTCTGATTTTGCAGCCTCTAGGTCCTTTTGCTCGTGCCTTTATCTTGTATAAGTAATATGGAATGAATTAGGTCAAGTTTTTTGGGCTGAATCCTTATGCATTGATGTTTGGAAGATGTGGTTTGATTCACCATTAAAAAGCTTCCAAATTGGTCAAAAATCCAATATTTTGTTCATGATATGGCTTGATTCGGATTTGATTATGTCCATGATGATTTTTAAGACCTATATCAACCAAAAAGATTCCAAGTGATCAATATTTGGATTTTATTTGGATTTAAATTGATTTAAAATGAATTAATTCAATAAAAATCAAATAAAATAGAAAAATCAATAAATATACATAAGACTGAAGATAGGACACGTGTGTAGTGTGAGAAGATCAAATCAAGTGGAAAAAAGTGGGCCCATTTGACAAAATTTGAAGTTTTGGGGATAGTTGACTTTTGGCAATTTTGGAAAAATACCCAACTTCAACAATCCATAACTTCTTCAATTTTGAACTTTTGGAGGTGTTCTTTGACTTTTTAGAAACCTTGAGATGTTCTCTAACCAACCCTTTTGGTCGCATCTCATTTTGATATTCCATGATCAAGTTATAAGATTTGGGAAAAAAGGTGTTTTTGTTGACTTTCAAAAATGACCTATAATGTCCAAATTTGTAACTTCTTGTGAGTGCATTTATTGATCTGGGGTATGAAGATGGATTGTAGGAAATTGCATCCTCTTCAAAATGAGCTTTGGATGGGTCATTTCTCATAAAGTATGAGAAAGTTATGCTTGGTCAAAGTTGAGTTGACTTTTCCTGCAAAACCCTAATTTAGCAACTTTTGAGTCTTGATGAATTTGAGCAATCCTTGATGAATCATGATCAACCCTTGATCAAATGATGAAATATCCTTCAAAATGAGAATGTTGACAAAAAAATCTTGAGGTTTGACTATTTGTAGGTCACAGTTGACTTTTGCCCTAGCACAGTCGATTTTTGGACCCTTTGAGCAATTGACTGAGCAAACTTACTCTGCAAGGCTTGAAATTTGACATGGATGAACTTGAGAAAATATTAGGACATTGGGTAGAAATTGAAGTCATTTGGATGCAAAGACCTTGATGCAACGCAAAACCCTAATTTGAGGTTGACTGCTTTAGGAGATGACTTGACTGTCCAACTCTTGAGCAACCTTGAGCCATTTGGAGATTATTCTTGCAATGTCTTGAGAAGTATGGGAGGGAAAACTTTGGGGTACAACAGTCGGTGAACAAGAATAGGGTTGGTTTATGATTTTCTACGAAGAATGATAAAGGTAAGAACATGAAGCCAAAGACTACTTTAGGCAAGTATTAGGATATTTTCAATAGCTGAGGCTACCTTCATCCAACTGTTTCTAGGATCAATGCTATTATGGAGGATGAAGAAGAGCAGGAAATGTCGAACTATGTGACACATGGAATCAGAGTCTAGAACTGGGTCACTGTTGATGTTCCCTCTTGCATCCATGTCTCAAAGTAATTTGTTTTTTATTAATCTTTTCAAAAGGCTTTCACTCTGCCCAAGGTGAAAGTTGATATTGTATGGGCTTATCTGTATGCTTTGATCATTACAATCATTAATAAAAGTTGTCTTTGATTCCCAAATTATGTTTTTATTTTCTTCTCTTTCTTGGAAATGGTAATAAAAAACCCCTTTTAGAATAAATAATAATTGTAAATAAATATGCATAATCACTTGATATATGTGTCAGTTTCTAAAAGCAATCATAAATCATATGTGCAGATTAATTAAAAAACCCGTTGAATACAATGACCCTGCACCCTCTCCCAACTTTGAATATCCTGTGTATGTGGCTGAAGAAGAAGAATATGATGAAATTTCAGAAGAGGTTTCATGGTTGCTCGAGCGCGAGGAAAATTCCATTCAACCATATCAAGAGTCGTTGAAGACAACCAATTTGGGTTCAGAGGAAGATCCGAAGGAAGTCAAGATTGGAGCATTGCTGCATCCCAACGTATAGAGCAAGTTGATTGAATTGTTAAAATAATATATGGACATCTTTTCTTGGTATTACCAAGATATGCCGGGTTTGGATACGAATATTGTGGAGCATTATTTCCCGCTAAAGCCAAAGTGCTCGTCGGTCAAGCAAAAATTGCGAAGGACTCACCCAGATATGGCAGAAAAAATTAAAGAAGAGGTTTTAAAGCATATTAATGTCGGTTTTTCTATGACATCAATGTACCCTCAGTGGATTTCCAATATTGTCCCTGTGCCAAAGAAAGGCGGAAAAGTTCACATGTGCGTATATTATAGTGATTTAAATAAAGCTAGTCCAAAAGATGATATTCCATTGCCACATATTGACATGTTGGTTGACAGTACATCAAAATTCAAAGTATTCTTGTTCATGGACGGGTTTTCCTGATATAATCAAATAATAATGGCTCTTGAGGACATGGAAAAACAACATTCATCACACCCTGGGGAACATTTTGTTAAAGAGTGATGCCCTTCGGGTTGAAGAACGCTGGTGCAATGTACCAGAGGGCTTTGACAACCTTATTCCATGATTTGATGCACAAGGAAATTGAGGTATATATTGATGATATGATTTCCAAATCCCAAACTGAAGAAGGGCATGTAGAAGATTTGTTGAAATTGTTTCAGTGTTTGAGAAAATATCGCCTTCACTTGAATCCAAATAAATTCACCCTCGATGGCCGATCAGGGAAGTTATTAGGTTTCATTGTCAGCCAAAAAGGAATTGAAGTTGATCTTGATAAAGTTAAAGCAATTGAAGAATTCATGCACCAAGGACTGAAAAGCAAGTTAGAGGCTTCCTTGGACGTTTGAAATAAATTTCCAGATTCATTTCCCATATGACCGTTGTAGCGGTAGAAATGTTTAAGACTAAGTCATTGGATTGACTAGACTTATACAGATAAAAATAAAAATCTCCACCATGCTTTATTATTTCCAAAGGAATGGGAAAAGAGCGAGTAACCCAAAAGAGGGGGGAAAGATTCAAGGTAAGGGGGTTGGTTATGCAAAGGGAAGGTATTAGAACCCTAAACATCTACGGTACTCGGCAGGAACCTCTTTGTAAAATCTGTGTATGTTGGCTATTAAAAGAGCTATTTGCATGAATGAATCAATTTTGGAAAAAGAAAGTTTTTTATTATTGCGATCGCCCGGATCTTCAATCCAGTGCCTACATATCCCAGGAGAAATCAGAACACTCTTAGTTCTTCTTTAAAAATTTTAAAACACAAGTGTGTTGGTTAATTTTATGAGATTAGACATCATAATCATTATCCGTCTGGAAAACATATTTATTATCCACAATCATAAGAAAGGAGAATTTGCATCATCTCAAAGTGGAGGATATAGCTTGGATATTAAAATCAACAATGCCTCACTCAACACCCAAGTGGAAAATATCTCACTTCACTACATATTGTAGAAGTATAGTTGTTTGCATCACTATAATGACTGATAGGAGTCGAATCTTTTGAGAAAAATTTTAGATGAAAGCCAAGATGGCAAAATAGTTTGAATGAGATTTATTGACTTTTAGTCTTTTCACAAAAAAATGTCAAAGTATGATTAAGTTAGTTAAAATTTGATTAAGAAAGATAATTTTCGAAAATGCGTGGACCTAAGTCCAAGTTTATTATGAAAGCAATTCCAGTTTAGACAACAAGAAGAGTTTTGAAAAGGAGGGAGAAGATTTTTAAAGAGAAAAAATTCACAAAAGGCACAAGATGATTTGAACGTGTTAGAGTATTTTTTTGGGGAAAAAATATCAAGTGATTCGAAGGTTGAATTAAAGGGAAAGCTATCCTGCTTGTATCAACATCCTAAGGTCTAATCAACATAAAAAGATCAAAAGAGAGATTAATCGTCTCATGGAATCCTAAAGGAGCATGGCATTTCAATGCAAGATAATTCTCAATACTCAAGCATTTTATTTGATCAATATTATACAAAGAAATAACACAAAACATGATGTTTAAACTTGATTTAAAAGAAATTAAAAGCATGAAGAAATGATAGAAATAAAATCTAATTAAATCCTAAAATACTTATAAAAGCCTAAAGTATTTTTTTATATCTCTGTTTATTATTTTTATTTTTTTTAATACCTAAAATCAATAAAAGAAATTAAAAATAAAAAAAATTAAAAAAACTGAAGAAAAGAAGAAAATTAAAAGAATGAGAAATCACAGGGAGGTATGGAATTAGAACCTAGGGGTATGGGGAGGTATTCCATAGTGCAAGGCCCAGGCTGAAAGGGCCCAATAACAGATTTTTTTGTAGTTCAAAGCAACAGGCTCCAGAAATTGTATGGGCTTAGGCAAAGAGTGCATTACTTCGATCCAGCCCAACAACACTACATAATATTACTAAGCCCATCAGTCTTTATCTCAAGGATATATTCCACTTAAAGAATTAATTTTATAAAAAATATATAAGAAACAAAGGGATAAAACAACTTTGTTTGATGAAAAGGGACTAGGGTTAAGAAAATTTTGTTTCATCTTCTTCTTAAAACACAACTTCTCTTCTCAAAATACCAAATGTGGCGGCTCTTCAACGACGTCGCTTTACCGCTTTCATCGTGCTTCATTGTTCATCCTCTCACCTCAATCTCTCATAGATTCAAGTGGATTAAAGCTTTGATGTTCCGCTTTAACGAATTCCTCTTTCTTTTCTCTGCTTCAAGCCTTCGCACGGTTGTTTCTCGCAGTGATGCAATTTCACTCGGCTGTCCTGTCTGCTCGCTGTCGTGATTCGGTGCTCACAGTAACATTTCACCGTCTCTGCTGATCTTACATTATCCTCCATCGTCTTGCTTCAAACTATTACGAGAACTCCATCGTGCCAAGCCTCTATTCACCGCACGTGATTGCTTCTATTTTGCTCAAAATTTGTTCAATGTTCTTCAATTTGACATTTATGAAGAAATTCGTTTCAATTTCATCGTAAGAGGATCCGGAAAAAATCATCGCAAGTAGATCAAAACAAAATCAACGCAATAAGATTCAAAAAAAATTAACACAAGCAGATTCATAGAGTTCACAACACAAAGCTATTATGAAGAGGATAGAGAGTTCGAAGTTTACCAATCGGAGACGCTTTGATGGCGCTTCCAAAATGCTAGAAATAGAACTAGCTACGAGTCATGTACTCTTCTTACTCACTTTCCTCCCCTTTTACTTATTGTTTTCTCAACTCTTCTTCATCGAAATTTTTATTTTCTGGGTTCGATTTTTTTCTGTACGCTTTTTTGCATTTTCTGTTGAATCTTTTGTTGAATGTTGCAGTGTAGCTGATGATGTGAAATGGAATTGATATGAAGATGATTCAGAGAGCAAAAATTGTAGAGAATTCAATGAAGTATGTTGTTATTTTGATGAAGTATGGGTGATGTTGATTATCATTATAGAGAAGAAGATTCAGACTTGTTGATGTAGAGAATTGTTGAGAAAAGTTGTTGAAGATTTGTTGTACCCCAAAATTTTCCCTCTCATTTTATCAACATTTCCCCTCATAAGGCTCTTTGAACTCAAGACCAAGCTAGACTTTGCACTGCTCAAGACATCTCCTTGCATTGATGATCTAAAATAGGGTTTGAGTTTGCACAAGGACTTTTGGATCTCCAATGCTTGAAATGACTTTCATACTTCATGTTGGATTCATAAGTTTGTCCATACCAAGTTCCAAGCCTTGAATCATATTTTTGCCCAGTCAATTAGACAGTTGACCTAGAAATCAGCTGTATTGAGGGAAAAGTCAACTGTGGCCAATTTACAGTCAAACCTCATGAATTTTGAACCACATCAAAATTATAAACTCATTTGATCATGTTTGGACCACAACTCCACAAGAAATTTGATCAGATCACCAAAAGGGCAAAATGGTCATTTTAGGGTTTTGACTGTACAAAGGCAATTTCTGACTTTTTGACCTAGTCAATAGCAAATTAGGCCCAACCATGGACTCAAGGACTAAATGTCATCATCTTGATCTATTCAACAAGTTCAAAAGATCTCAATTGCAATGGATTAACAGATGAATTTTTCAGTCAACTAATCAAAATCTGACTGTACACTGAAAAGTCAAACTTTGACTTTTTGGTCAAAATCAAGTGCCAAGGGTCATTTTTAATCAAGATGTGTCAAGATATGAAGCTTGTTCATCAAGAAACCAAAAATTGCAAATTAGGGTTT
This sequence comes from Vicia faba, assembly GCA_948472305.1. NCBI lineage: Eukaryota > Viridiplantae > Streptophyta > Magnoliopsida > Fabales > Fabaceae > Vicia > Vicia faba. Next base: position 1,195,779,210 of record OX451740.1, on the reverse strand, counting down.
AAAGTTGAAAATTTTCATAACTTAGAATTTTTCTAAGTTATGAAATTTTCTTAATTTTTCCTAACTTTGCCCAACATTTTCCCCATGATGCATTTGGATTCAAACAAAACACCCAACATGAAAGTTGTAGTCCTCCACAAAGTCTACAACTTTAATTCACAAAGTTTTCTCAAAAGAAGCTTGGATCTCAAGTTATGAGTTTGTGAATAGAGATCCAAAAACTTTCTAACTTAGTGAAATTTTGCCCTAGTTTAGGCAGGATTTTGACCTATCTTCATGGCAACTTTTCACATAGTTCCACTTGGAATATCAAGTTGCATTTCAAATATGGATTATAGAGCATGTTGCAAGCTTTCCAAAATGTCCAAGAACTCCTCAAACACATTTATGGTTAGGGAGAATCGAAGGCTTGAAGTTGGCAAAAACTCACTTTTCATCAATGGCATATTCATGTTCATACAAGAGGCAATTTCAAGTCAGCATGCCTTACACTAGTTTACAGGCCTCTAAACCACTTCACACTCAATAATTAAATTCAAATCCATCAGTCTAAGCCATTGTTTTGGTCATTTGGACATTGTACACAAAATTAAGCCCTAAGTAGAAAAAGGTACATTTCCATTTTTGCTTAAATGTGCTTTATGTCAAAACTAAATCCCTTGAGCATTGGTCCATATCTGAGAGGGCAAATCAAATCCACAAGTTGGAGGGGCCAAGGGAAATGTATGCAAGCATAAGGATAGCCTGTACAGGCCTGTTTCAATCACTTCCACATTTTGCTTCAAAAACAAGAAACTTGTCCAAAACCTTAGAACTTGAACACCAGCCAAGATAAACTTATGCAAACAGTTTGAACATCTTTCTCACACCCCTTTGAGCCAGAAACACGATTGCTTGAGCCTCTAAACACCCCATATCCAGAAATCATATTCCCTTGGCAAAACAGGGCAGAATCTGCAACTTGAGTTCCATAGCTCAATTGGCTCGTGTGTTTTGCCCCAAGTTGCTTCAAACACCTTCCATTCAACTCATCCGAGCTATCCCAAACCTCAAACACCAATTGTAACTCCATTTACAGAGTTTGCCATTTTCATTTTGAGCTTGTGCAGGTTGAGTTCTATAGGCTGATTCAAGGACATTCAAGGCAAGCAGGCTATTGGAGAAGGTCAAGTGAAGTCCAAGCAAGCTCCCAGACATCTCAAGCCTTGTTGAAAAGCTCTACATTGCCCTACACGAAGTCAGCTGAAACAGGTTTTTGTCAACTTCCTATTTCTCTATTTAGGAACATTTAGCCTTAGGTTTGTGAATAAAAAATGTAGTATTCATTGCCATGAAGTTGTACATATGCTCATTTTTCATTTATATTAAGCATGCTAAGAGAATTTCATACATGAACATGCTGAAAAAACTAGGTTAGATTTTAGGGCCAGAGAAATTCTCTCTGGTCTTTGAGAGTTAAGACAAGTTGTTTATATGGTTAGATTCGTCTTGAAATGCTCTACAAGTTTGATGTTATGTGTTTTTGCAATAGAGCTCGTATGCAGGATGTCCATGTAGGATAACAGGCGCGCGCGTTTGTTTGAAATCTGGAGGTTGAAGATGAAGTGGTGGGTTGGGCTTGGCCTGGCTCACTATTGGCACCTCCCATTTTCCTTTTTGCACCCCCTGGCCCAATTTCTTGTAATTTTATATTTTTGCATTTTTGTTTTCATTTCTAATTTTATTTATTTATTTCCAAATATAAAAAATGCTCAAAAATATTTTTATAATTTTTTCACATTTATTTTGCATTTTTATTTTTATTTTTCTAACATAAAAAGCATTTAAATACTTTTATCTTATTTATTAAAACTTGAAAACAATATATAAATTGTACTTTTATATTTTTATTTATTTTTATCCACACTGAAAATATTTCTTCTAAAATATATTTTTATTTTGTATATATTTTTTTTATTTTATTTTTACCCATTTTTATTTATTTTATTAGATATTTTAGAATAAAAATATAAAATATTACACCTTTATTTTTATTATTAAATATACTTTAAAATACTTTTTCTAAAGATATTTTATTTTTTTACACATACTATTTTATTTTTATTGTATCTAAATAAAATAATTAATACATTTACTTTCTTAAAGAAAATTAGGGTTTTACCCTTAACCAAATAAAATTAATATTTTTATTTATTTATTTATTTTACAATTAAATATTTTTACATACTTGGAAAATAAACATAAACTTTTTGCATAATTCATATTATTTGATATATTTATTTATTTTGTTTATTTAAATATTGTCCATTTATTATTTATGCATTTGAATTCAATTTGGATGTAATAGTAAACTAGGGTTTATATTTCTTGTCAAATACACCCCCATTCAAAGATTGTACCCATCCCCATAATCATGTTGTAATAGTTTAGATTTTTAATTCTTGCACTTTACGCTTTCAATTATGCCATGATTAGAGAATTAGGGTTTGTATGCAAAAATCCAAAATCAACAGGTAGCTTGACCTAATCAAAGACAAATATGCATGAAAATCAAAACACAATACACACTTGCATCCCCTAGGGTTACAATCCACTTGTTGCCTTTAAAATGGCCATGTTATGCATGTTGAGTATCTTGGCAAAACAAAAACAAAACAAAAGATCATAGTCCCTCGATGACGCTATCTTAGTTGCCTATACAAAATGATCAAGTCCCTCAAAAATTTTCCAAAAATACTTAACACAATTGCTATCATGGTCTATACGATGACCCGGCCTGTCCCGTTCAACATCCTAACACAAGGTTGTTCACCAAATGCAATGGTGAAATAACACTGTCAAAAGGGTTAAAAACATTATGAAAGATCTTTGAGTAAATTAGGGTAGATAGCTCTTAGTTACTTGATCAAAAGCTTGCAAAACATCCTTGCTATTTTCAAACACACTTCACAACACAATTTCAAAATATTCCCTAAATCAAACTTTCAAACATTGAAATCTTTTCAAAAGACAAAAACACCTTTGTATACATTCAAACAAGACTCATTACAAAGGTTGCCACAATGATGGCCTCTTTTCAAAACATCTTTCAAAACCACACACAAAGCACCATTTCAAACAATTGGAAAAGCAAAGCAAGTGATCTAAACAAGTAACTAAGAGCCCATGGATAACCATGGATGAAAAGGGTTATTGCACCTTCCCTTTTCATAATCTACTCCCCGAACCCAAGAAAACATCTCAAAGGTCTTTCCTGTGCTTTTTGACCTTTCCTTAGGATAAAATAAAAAGTCGGTGGCGACTCTTGCTAAACCGAAACATTTTCGAACACAAACGCAAAATCCCAAGTCAGTTCTCCCACCGTATCACAGAACTGGCGACTCTGCTGGGGACATATCTAAAAGTGGAGTAACCTTAGGGTTTAGATCACCTTTTGCATGCTTATCTTGTTTGCTTTAATTGCTTTACATTTGGTTCTCTTGTTTGGGTTTTTGAATCCTCCACTCGGATTTTGGGAAACATTCATAGGTAAATAGCAATACATTATGGAAACTGTGCGGGGTACACCGACATGGTTGAAGCAATAGCTATATTAATGCGACATATTTGTGAGTATCGGTAGCCTTTGAGTCAATCAAAGAGAATACGGGGCCACTGAGTGATGTCATGAAGCACTAATTAACTCTTAGAACCTTACTTGACCATCTTGGCCTTATTAGGGGTAGTGAGATGACCGGCTTTGGTGCAGTTCGAAGTTGGTAGATACTCGATACTACACTCATTGAGGGTTATTTTCTTGGAATATTTCGGTCGCCAGTTAAGTGGCTAAATTGAAACAATGAACACAGAAAATAATCCAGTGATATTGAGCTCTTTAGAACCCAATTACTATTTATAGGACAGGTTGAGCCAACTAACTTCAAGAGGGTACTTACCTATGAAACCTCATGCAAGCCTGAAACTAGGATCTTGTGTGACTTGTTTGTACATATGCTTGTGCATACATCATGAACATCATAAAGCATCATATGCATCCACTAATCATTTCAAGGGTTTGGATCTTTATCTTTGTTCTTGTTTTGTAGGTCACGAAATCTCTTCGCAGGAAAACAATTCAAGTCAACCTTGTGAGAATCCCTCCTCAACTCAAGGAGCTTACTTCCAAGATTCTAGAGAATTCTCTCTTCAGTGAAAGACATGGTAGACTTCTCAACTTGGTCAACTCCAACATTGAAGAAGACATGGTGAAAGTTCTCTTCCAGTTCTTTGACCCCCTACACCATTGCTTTACCTTCCTTGATTACCAACTAGTACCTACTTTGGAGGAATTTTCTCAACTCCTGAGGATTCCTATTCTTCATCAACTACCCTACAACGGTACGGAAAGAGAACCAAAGCCTGAAGATGTTGCTCAAGCCTTACACTTGCAACCATCTGATATCAAAGGTCATTGGGAAGCAGAAGTGGTGTCAAGGGTTTCTTGGCAAAGTTTCTGTTTGAGAAGGCACAAGACTGCTGGAATTCTCTATATCTGTAAGCTTTTAAGGAGATTGTAGCACTTCTTATCTATGGTTGGTCTTGTTCCCAGACCCTGATCAGCTTATAGATGTGAATGCTGTCAAAATTTTCATATCTCGGAATCCTGTGCCTACATTGCTTGGGGATATCCTACACTCATTTCACACACGAACAATGAGGAAAAAAGGTGTTCTCATGTGCTGTACTCCTCTTCTAGCAAGGTGGTTTATTTTTCACCTTCCCAATCAGTTTTGAAGAATGAGCAGGGTTTAAGGTGGTCACAACGGTTGATGGACCTCACACATTCTGATGTTCATTGGTGTTCTCGGTCCAAAGAAAATGTCATCATCATTTATCGTTGTGGGGAATTCCCTAATGTCCCACTACTTGGCATTAGGGGAGGCATTACCTACAACCCCTGTTTAGCTCTGAGGCAATTTGGGTATTCCCGAAGGGATGGCCCTCATGATATGTTAATTCCTGACTTGGTTTTTGACTTCGATAACGATGCGTAAGGATGCCGAACAAAGTGGATAGTAAGACACTAGGACACAAGAATTCCATCCCCCTTGAGCCTTACCTCAAGTGGGTACGAACCCGCACCCAGAGTCTTATGATGCCATACCCTCACATTCTCCCCGTGATCAAAGAGCATGTTGTGTAAGGAGAGGTTCCATACACCCTCCTGCATCCAGACATGCCAACATCACTGGAAGAATTGCAAAAGAGTTGGATACAGCTCAAGGAAGAACGTAATACTTTCGAAGCCAGCTTCTACGCCAGTGAGAAGAAGGTTTTGGAACTTACCCGCTGACTTCACGAAGAGGAGACTCTCAACACTTACATCGCACCAAAGAGGATGCGCAACGTCTTTTTACATTAAGAATTTTGTAATATTTTGCCCATGGGGCATTTATGTACTAACAAATTTCTCCTTATTAATATGACGTGTGTTCTTTTTGTTTGCAACAACTTTGAATTTTTGAATCCTTGAATGCATTACATGAATAATATATCATTCATCATATGCATAAACAGGTCTTCACACCAGGTTTCCTTATCTTTCTGCTGTTTATTTCAGCAAGATAGATATAGAGCAGACGGTTAAAGATCTGTAAGCACATAATTTGCAATTCCAACAACTCCTCATGACCTTAGAAAAGGGTCAAGAGGATCTTAAAGCACTGTTAGAGAAAGAGAAGGAACCAGAAAAGAAGAAAAAGACAAGAATTGGTGTGAACACTATGGGAAGAAGATTTGAGCATCAGGCTAGGAGAGTTCTGGAGTTCCCCTCGACGTTTGACGAAGGGGTTGGTAAGGGAAAGGGAGTTACAATGCCCTCTGAGTCTGAAGCTGAAGAAGAAGAAGAGGAAGAGGATGAAGATTACTCCGAACAGCAGTACCCTCCAGTGGATGATAAGTATAAGAATCTTGAAGACCGTCTAGCAGCCATAGAGTTGCAAAGGGTACCTGGGCTAGATTTCGAAGAACTAGGGTTGGTTGCTGAGATCGTCATTCCTCCTAAGTTCAAAGTACCTACATTTGCTAAATACGACGGTTTGTCCTGTCCGAAGATGCATTTGAGATCCTACATCAGAAAGATCCAACCTCACTCTTCTGATAAGGATCTTTGGGTCCACTTTTTTCAAGATACTTTGTCGGGAACGCAATTGGACTGGTTCTATCAACTTGAGAGATCTGATGTTCATAACTGGGAAGATTTGGCTGCTGCTTTCTACCGACAATACCAATACAATGCAGATTTAGTGCCTACTCGTACTTAGCTACATAGTATGGGTATGGCCTCTAATGAGGGATTTAAGGAGTATGCCCAGAAGTGGCGGGATTTGGCTAGAAGGGTGCAGCCACCATTGTCGGATAGAGAGCTGGTTGACATGTTTCTGGGGACCTAGTCAGGTCCATTCTTCAATCACTTGATCGGGAGCTCATCTGCAGAGTTCACCGAATTAATTCTGACTGGAGAAAGGGTCGAAGCTGGCATTAAGAGTGGTAAAATTCAGAAGGATGCCTCCGCTTCCACTGCTATCAAGAAGACCTTCCCAGTCAAGAAGGAAGTTTCTGCTATTCATACCCAGAGAAATCAAGGGAGAATAGAGCGCCGGCCCGCGGTGGGGGCTGTGATGATCCAGAATTCCTCGACCGATCAACCTCGAAGCAATCAACCAAGAGCTAACCAGCAAAGGGTAGAAAGGCCACAACGACAGTTCACTCAGATCAATATGACACCGGCTCAAGTTCTCCCTCATCTGTTAAAGTTGAACCTTACCAACTTGAAAGAAGCGCTGAAAAACCCAAATACCTCTTCTCCCTATTATCACTCAAATGCAAAATGTGCATACCACTCGGACAGTGTAGGGAATGATACCAACAACTGTTGGGCTCTTAAAAACAAGATCCAAGATTTGATAGATGCCAAGGAGGTAGAGTTTGATGCCCCCGAAAAACCAAACGTGATATCCGCTCCTATGCCAAAACATGGTCATAATGTCCATGCAATTATGGAAGATCTTCATGCTACCACTGTTGATGACCTAATGACTCTGTTGCCGATGATTAAAATAAATCTGTAGAAAGCCGGGATTTTCCCGGGATGTGAAAAAGACTGTTACTTCTGTTCAACCTTGCAATCCGACTGCCCACTGTTGAAATCAGGCATCCAACGCCTGATGGATACTCAAGAGATCCTCTTTCAGAAAACTCTTATTACTACTATCAGTCATGTTACTCCTGTTACCTTTGTTACTCCAATCAATGACATTGCTATAATCACCATTTCCGACAATCTTTCCAAGACCTGCAAAAGGCATGTTAAGATTACGCCTGATCCAAAGCTTGTACCGCTAAAAATTACCATGTCGGGGCCTATCCCATATAAGTCCAACAAGACGATACCATGGAATTATGGAGGAGAGATCCTCTACCATGGTGTTAAGCAGATCGAATCAGTCCAAGAGAATACCGATAAAGAAACTCCTGACATAGGGAATATTGTGGGGACGAGTAAGATAACTCGTAGCGGAAGAATCTTTTCTCCGGAGATTGCTCCTCCACGGGCAGTCTTCGGACCCTCAAGTGCTCCTGTGCCTGTCAAAGTATCTGTGCGAAGTCCGGTTATTGAAGAAATTGATTCTCCCGAAGCTATACCCTCTGTTGTTACCACCGATAAAGGTAAGGGGATCCAAGAAGCGCCTGTCAGGACGAAGACTCATACTTTGGTTATCCCTGAGACCACCCAAAAGGAGATGGAGGAAATCTTAAAGATAATTAAGAAGAGCGACTATGATGTCGTAGAGCAGCTGGGGAAAACCCCTTCAAAAATCTCTATGCTGGCTCTCTTACTCTGCTCCAAGGCTCATGCCAAAGCCTTGATCAAATTTATAAAGACGACACACGTGCCTCAAGAAACTTCTGCAGACCAGTTTCAAGAGTGCGTGGCTAGCCTTACAGCCGAAAATGGTCTTGGTTTTTCTGATGCTGATTTGACCCCTAAGGGAAGAAAGCATAATGATGCGCTGTATGTCTCGGTAGAGTGCAGAGGAACTACACTTGCTCATGTTCTGGTTGATACCGGTTCATCTTTAAATGTTCTACCAAAGAAAGCGTTGGACAGATTGGATTGTGAGGGTTTGACCCTAAAGCCCAGTAATATTATTGTTAGAGCCTTCGACGGTTCTAAGCGGATGGTTCACGGAGAAGTGGACATCCCAATCAAAGTGGGTACAGAAATTTTCAACTCTACTTTTTATGTGATGGACATTCGTCCTTCATATTCATGCTTGTTGGGAAGGCCATGGATCCACAACGCTGGGGAAGTCACTTCTTCTTTACACCAGATGCTAAAATATCCAGTCCAGGGTAAGATTATAACAGTGCATGGTGAGGAGGAGTATATGATAAGTCACCTTAACTCTTCCCGCTACATGGAGTTAGACGGCGAATTCATAGAAACGCCTTTCCAACACTTTGAAGAGGTTTCTCCTGAGGTCGCGGTAGCAAAGACAATAACTGATGTGCCTATCATTACCAAGATTGTGTCCCGGATGTCATCCCTTAAGGATGCGGAGGCTGTAGTCAAGGGAGGAGGAAGTACAGTGTGGGGTCAACTGCCAAATTTTCCTCACAAGACAGACAAGTTCGGATTGGGTTTCACTGCTGCTAGCCAGAAAGTTGTGCGTCTCTCCCGGGCTGGAGGACCACCCTTAAAAATCACTCACCATGGAGTTCATGCCTTAGAAGATGATAATGAAGAAGGCAATTTTGAAGATTGGATCTTTCCAACCATTGAAGGAGGGCTGAACAACTGGGAGGCGAAAGACTTCATTCCCATTACTTTCATCAATCAGTAATATATCTTTTGAACATTTCCTGTTTGGTCTGTAATAACTATTAAACAATTCTTACTCTCTTTTTGTCTTATGCTTTACCCGGGGCATATAGGTCCATTTGTAAGGGTTTTGATTCTTCATTTTCATATGCCATTTTTAATGAATCATAGACGTTTTCATCTATAAACTTTTGTGTTCATTTTCTCTCCTTTTACATTTTATTTTGTTTAAGGATGGATATCCCTTACACACACCCACACTCACAAAATGCAGGTACCCATCCACTCCGGATTCCATGGGTGACTATTCTGCTTTGGCCTTCAGTGACTCTGAAGATTTGGTCAATCATGTCGAGTACGAAGGTGATGAAGACTGTGAAGTGCCTGGAGAGTTAGCTAGACTTTTGCAACAAGAAGAGAGGGCTATTCTTCCCCATGAAGAGTTGTTAGAGACTATCAATTTGGGAACAGAGGAAGACAAGAAAGAGGTTAAAGTGGGTGCCAACCTGGAGCTAAATGTCAAAGAGCGCTTAGTTCAACTGTTGAATGAATATGTTGAGATCTTTGTCTGGTCCTACGAAGACATGTCGGGACTAGATATAGATATTGTGGTTCACTGTCTCCCTACAAGAGAAGATTGTCCACCAATCAAACAGAAAGTCCGCCGAATAAGGCCCGATATGTCTGAGAAGATCAAAGCTGAGGTGATGAAATAGTTCAATGCTGGCTTTCTGGCTGTTACCTTCTATCCATAATGGGTTGCTAACATTGTGCCCGTGCCTAAGAAGGACGGCAAAGTCAGAATGTGTGTGGACTACAGAGACTTAAATAGGGCTAGCCCTAAAGATGATTTTCCACTACCACACATTGATATCTTGGTCGACAATACAACTCAACATAAGGTGTTTTCTTTCATGGATGGATTTCCAGGGTACAACCAGATCAAAATGGCCCCCGAAGACATGGAGAAGACTACTTTCGTTACGCAGTGGGGTACCTTCTGCTATAAAGTGATGCCATTCGGACTGAAGAATGTCGGGGTAACCTATCAGCGAGCCATGGTAGCTTTGTTTCATGACATGATACATCATGAGATTGAAGTCTACGTAGACGACATGATAACTCGTTCACAAACAGAAGAAGAACACCTCGACTATCTGCAAAAGTTGTTTGTCAGATTAAAGGAATATAAGCTCAGACGGAATCCTAGCAAGTGCACTTTCGGAGTCAGGTCCGGTAAACTTTTTGGATTTATCGTCAATAACAAAGGCATCAAAGTTGATCCTGCCAAAGTCAAAGCTATACAAGAAATGCCTGCCCCCCACACTGAAAAGGAGGTCAGAGGTTTCTTGGGATGCTTAAACTACATCGCAAGGTTCATCTCTCACCTAACATCTACCTGTGAACCAATCTTCAAATTGTTGAAGAAAGATCAGGTGGTTGAATGGAATGATGATTGTCAAGCTGCTTTCAATAAGATCAAGGAGTATTTGCTGGAACCTCCTATCTTGATGCCACCCGTCGAAGGAAGACCTTTAATCATGTATCTGACTGTTTTGGATAACTCAATGGGGTGCATACTGGGCCAACATGACGAGTCTGGACGAAAAGAGCATACCATTATTACCTTAGCAAAAATTTTACCGACTGTGAGACTCGCTACTCACTGCTCGAGAAAACTTGATGCGCTTTGGTATGGGCTGCTCACCGGCTAAGGCAATATATGTTGACACATACCACTTTGTTGATTTCCAAAATGGATCCAATCAAGTACATCTTCGAGAAGCCTGCTTTATCCGGAAGAATCACTAGATGGTAGATGATCCTAACTGAGTATGATATCCAGTACACAACCCAAAAAGCTATAAAAGGGAGTGTATTAGCCGACCATCTAGCTCATCAAGCCATCAAAGATTACCAATCTATGAGGTTCGACTTCCCCGACGAGGATATTATGACTCTGGATAACATTAAAGGTAACAGACCGTATGACGGACCTGAACAAGGATCCCGATGGACCTTGTACTTTGATGGTGCTTAGAATGCACTTGGAAACAGTATCGGCGCGGTACTTATCTCTCCAGAAGGTTGCCATACACCTTTCACTGCTAGACTCTGCTTCAGTTGCACCAATAACATGGCCGAGTATGAAACTTGTATCTTTGGTCTCAAGGCTTCTATTGACTTGGGAATCAAATCTCTGATTGTATTTGGGGACTCAGCTTTGGTTATCAGTCAAATCAAAGGAGAGTGGGACACTAAACATCCTAATCTTATCCCATACAAAGAACATGTCCTGACGTTGTTACCACATTTCAAGAAGATCACCTTTGAGCACTTCCTGCGAGAAGAAAATCAGCTAGCGGATGCTCTTGCTACAATGTCTTCCATGTTTAAACTCAACTGGGATAATGAGGCACCTCAAATCACCATTGAACGAATGGACGAACCAGCATATTGTCACGAGATTAATACCGAAGAAGTGGTGGACCGACCCTGGTTTCACAACGTCAAAAGGTATCTCGAAGCACAAGAATACCCTGAAGGAGCTTCAGTCAACGACAAAAAGTTCTTAAGCAGGTTCGCGGCCAAGTTCTTTCTGAGCAATGGTATCCTATACAAGCGCAATCTTGATTGTGTCCTACTCTGTTGTGTGGACAAGGTTGAAGCTGAGCAGATCATGGCTGAACTGCATAATGGCACCTTTGGCACCCACTCGAGCGGTCATACGATGGCTAAGAAGATTCTAAGGGTAGGCTACTACTAGTCTACCATGGAAGCTGATTGTCATCAATATTCCCGTACTTGTCACAAATGCCAAATATATGCTGACAAGGTACATATTCCTCCAGTTCCTCTCAATGTCTTAAAAGCTCCTTGGCCATTTGCGATGTGGGGAATCGACATGATTGGAGATATCAAGCCTACGGCATCCAATGGACACCATTTCATCCTGGTGCCCATTGATTATTTTACCAAGTGGGTCGAAGCAGCTTCCTTCGCCTCCGTTACAAAGAATGTGGTTGCCCGCTTCATCAAGCAGAACCTTATATGCCGGTATGGTATCCCCGACAGGATTATCACTGGCAACAGTACAAATTTGAATAATACTATGATCACCGCTATGTGCGAGCAGTTCAAGATTCAACATCATAATTCATCTCCCTATCGGCCTAAGATGAACGTGTTGTTGAAGCTATGAACAAAAATATCAAGAAGATCATTCAAAAGATGACAGTCACTTACAAGGACTGGCATGAGATGTGATCGGGACTTTATGAGTCTGTCGGGATACTAACTGCAAGTATACAGTTCAGTCATTCTAGTTTTAAAAGATTATCGAACCCACAGAGACTGAGGATCAATCGCATACGATCTAATGCTACAATATGTCTAACTAAGCGATGACTATTCGATTTTTGGGGGAAACAGTTTAATTAAAAATAATAGTACTAGTTATACCGGTATGTGATAATCGGACTTAGGGAATTCGGTGAACCGCTTGGCCTATAAAGTATTTCGGTAAAAGCTAATTGTTTAAAAACCTGAGACATACACTCTCGTGTTTATGAAATAAGTCATGCTACTAAACCTAGTGGATGCACTTTAAATTTAATAACACTTTTTGAAAACAATTTGAGTTTAATTAATTTATTAAAACACTCTCGTGTATTTAAAAATCAATGTTTCGTTACCACTATCTGGGTCGAACCCCAGCTCTCGCATGCAGGTTCTTGCCTTAATTAATTTCCCACTCTCGTGGCAAAATCGTGTTAATTAACCTCTCACTCTCATGACAAGGTTAGTTAAATTAATCTTGGAAATTGGAAACCAGAAATTGTTTTATAAATATTTTTGGCCAAGGTATCACTGAATTCCTTTAGTTCTTACGGGTCACATACCGATATTAATAATTTAGCCGGACATAATTAACTTGGAAGTAATACAATTCAAAATATAATTCATAACAACAATTGGCATAATATAAAAACTGAATAAATATTAATTTCAATAAAAACCTGGAATTAAAGTTGCTATGGTAATCTTGAAGTATTACAATAATCCTTGAGCTTGATTGCAGTAAATAATTCGTGTTAATTCTTGAAGGAAGAAATAACACTTAAAACTAAAAACTAAAACTTGGAATGAAAATTACAGTAATATAGAAAAAGCTCAAAAACAAGGAAATAGAAATAATGCAGAAAAATAGAAATTTGGTCTGTAGAAAATTCTTCGACCCTTGCTCTGAAGGTTGAACTTGTATTTATAGGCTTCATTTGTAACTTCCCGTTTCCATGTTGTACGAAGGCTAGTGGAGATCATGGGGATAACTACCAGAATCATGGGAGAACGTGGGAATAACTACCAGAATCATGGGAGAACATGGGACTAACTACCAGAATCATGGGAGAACATGGGACACGTCTCCATGACGTGAGGAAGTTGAAATATAGCGCGTTACGGTCGTCACAAGGCTGTTACGGTCGTAACACCTTGTGGACTGAACTTCTGCTGGGCTTTTGCTCTTCTGGGCTTAGTCTTTTTCTTTGTATAATTATTTCTTTCTTCTTAACTCCTCCTTTTTGCTATATCACCACTTTGCTTCATTTCTTTGGCTTTTTAATCCGATTTTCCCTCAATTTATTTCTTTTGCTCAATTGATCTTTTATTTAATACAAATACCTGAAGCAAAAGAAATACCAACGTAATACAAAAATAAAATAGAATAAATAAATAAAAATACTAATATTATCTATGAAAATTAAGCCAAATATGTTATATAAATTCGTGTTATCAACACCCCTATACTTAAACCTTTGCTTGTCCTCAAGCAAAAATTAAAAATGAAAAATTACTTAAGCATAAGTCAAACGTAGATATAGAACACAATTCAATTCGTATTTGGTTGCAGGTCAATTCTTTTGTTTGGATAACTCAAGTTCAGACTTCGACACCAAAATTACCGTAATGACACTAGATACCCTCATTTATGCAGACCAAATTAAGTCATGAATTATAACTCGACCTAATACTTTCGTTTCGTTTCACCCGTTTTCATTCTAGTGCAATCACATTAAGCCATTTACCTTACGCGTACATAGTGGAGTAACCGGTTAGTGACTTTGATCTTCATAATCTAGCTTGGAGTTCTGGTAGTTATATTTGGTACTCCTTTATCCAATTACAAATTGTGGGGGATCGGACCGTCGTCCGCCCTACCAAGTTCAGCACCAGAGACCACTGAACCAATTCATAATGGTTGTTTGCATAAATATTTTATAGTTTCTGCAACCGTTGAATTAAATGATCTGGTAAGGATCATCTAACTTAATAAGTGCATCTTCTAATAAAAATTTCTCTTTAAAAATCTTGATCAAACACTTATATTCATCGATTCTCCACGTAGTTTGTCGTTCAAGGCGGTGATGACTGCTTTTATAAACTACTCGGGATTACTTTAAAACTAAGTCTTAAGGTGTTGGTATAATAAGTACTTAAATCAATCTAACACGTTGGGGTATTGAAGTGTTATGATGATAATAATTTTGCTTTAGTCGCGCTCGAGTTCTTATTTATAAAAATAACCTTAATACTAGTTGAATATGTTAATATAACGTTTGAATTTTTTCGTTATGGCTCAAGAATATGGAGGAATTCGAATAAGCACGAGAATTTTACATAAAAGGCTAAAATTTCATAAACATGTATTTTATTAAATGGAAATTTCGCAGTACATAGGAAAAAAAAAGGAAACTAAAAGGGAATACTAAATAGAGCAAAGATAATAAAAATGAAGTAAGAAATTTTCTGACTCCCCTAAACTTAAAGTGAGCATTGTCCTCAATGCGATAGTACCAGGAGAAATCAGAAAAGAGAAGGGTGATCACTCGTCGCTTGGAGAATTTTGTCCTCTTGCTCCTCTATTTTTATTTCGTTGTCTTCTACGTCTATCAGAGTCGTAATCATGCAATCCATCGATTCTAAGGTTTAAGGCATGTATGGACTCGTTGAAATCCTCCATTTGATTTGATATCGCTTCGTAATTGCGGTTATTCCAATGTGCGTAGTCGTGTTGGTCGCGTTGCATTTCTCGAACTAGGCGCAATGTTTCATTTTGAACGACTTCCATTGCTTGGAAACGTTGATCTTGTTGTAGAATCGTAGCATACATTGCTTCTAGAGTAGCCGGAGGATGATCATTATCTGGTTGTGCAGCCGGCTTGACTGGTGCATTCAAATTGAAACGCCAATTTTGGAAATTTTGCACATTAATCTGATTTGGACATGGAAGTATTATATTGGGAATCAGAAGTGAATCGCGGCAGTACATAACATCTAGCGTCTGGGTCGGCATCATATATAGGACAAAAGCTCGTCGAAAAGGCTTAAAGCATATGCTAAAGATATGATGATTCCACCAAAGACAAATGGGTTGGTACCAGCCGCATTTACGCATGTGTGAAAGTGGCTAAGCATGAAGGGAGCGGCGTTGACAGCTTGACCATTGAGGGCACAGAAAATAAGAAACATCTCATTTTGGTTGACCTTGTGATTATTGGTCCTCCCAAAAATGATGTTTGCAAGAATTCGATGAAAGTACCTCAGAGCGGGATTATGAATATGCGAAGCGCAGAGATCTCGCCAACTTTCCGTGGGTTGACCGGTTAGATCATCCCAAAGGGAAAAACCAACTTTATCCCAAGAAATGTCGCCTTCGGGGTCAAAAGGTTTGCAATGAATGGTCGGACCTCTAGTGAATTCTAAAAGTTCAGCGACTCTTTCTTGATCAATTGAATATTCTTGATTAAACATGCGGAAGTTCGCGGTACCGATTGTGAATGGATCGTCGGGAGGCGTATTGTATGAGAATGAACTGAGGAACTCAAGCACGAGCGGTTCGAAGGTCGGAGAAGGATTTAAACAGAGATTTAACAAACCCGTATTCGTAAGCATAAAAGTGATGCTTTCCGCCCTACCCAAGGCATCCAAACAATCAGTGTCCACATATTTAGTGGGGACAACCGAACGGGAATAGAATTTCATGTACTTTCCTCTTTGTTGGCCATCATCGTCTTCTCAGAATATAATCGTGGATAGGTCGGGTGGTGGTCGGTCTGGCCTCACTTGACGTTGAGTGTTTCGTGGAGCCATGGAAGAGAATGAAATGAAGGATAGAATGGTAGAAAATGAAATGGATGAGAGAAAGTATATGAGAATTAGATGGAAGGGACGTAAAATGAGAAGAAATGTAGAAGAGTGTTTATAGAGGGTTAAGATTGAAGAGGAATTATTATAATAATAATGTGTTGGGAAATGAAGAGGGAAAGTTTGAATAAGAATTATGGTGGAAGATGAATAAGAAGAATATTTTGATGGAAGAGTAAATAAGAGTTGAATGGGAGTAATGTGGGAAAATGAAAAGAAGAAAAGGACGAAACAAACAGTCAGTCAAGGGAGCAGAAAAGACAACATGCATCTGGAGAAGCACGAGCTGAGGCGGGGGTTATGGACGTAGTGGGACGGTTATGGAGGTAGTGGAAGAAGAAGAAGAGATTCTGTCTGCTATAGGGGTTACTGATATAACCCGTGTTACGGTCGTAACACGGGCATGACGGTCGTAAAACGCTAAAAGGCGTGTGACGGTCGTAAGGGCTTTGTTACGGTCGTAACAGCTACAAATTTTGTAACTTTTAGCAGAACAGAGATGTTTCTGTTCTGTGACATTTCTTTCTTACTACAGATACATTACAAAGCATTATTGCGTCCAGTATTTGTTTTCAAACTAGTGCAGATATATTCCAGAGCATGGTGTGGGGACTTGAGGCGACCGTCTTGGGCAGCGATTTGAATTTAGGCAGAATAAGGAACAAGGAATTGTATTTCAGCTCACATGCATACATACTACATATTGTGTATATATATATATATATATATATATATATATATATATATATATATATATATATATATATATATATATATATATATATGTATAATAGATAAATCTAGAATTTTAATTAATAGTATATATATATAATACTAGTATATAATGCATTATGATTGATACTATAAATATTAGGAAGTATTAGTTCAGTATATTAATACGAGACAGGGAAATACGATAATTAAAATAATATTCAATTATAATTATAAATATTAACGTGAATTATTTAATTGAGTATAATTATCGGTATTACGGGGAAATAGTTCAAACGCGTCAGATGAAAGGGTGCAACCGATAATCGACTTAAATATAAAATTTAACATAAAATAGAAAAAAAATGAAAATATGGAAGAGAAAATTTAAAATTAGAAACCAGGACGACTACTGGTTGATTTTCCATGGCCACTTATCAAGCCATCTCACATATCCCTCACCTTTTCTTTTCTTTCTTCTGTGGGGTGATTCATTCTTTTGAACTTGTGGTGGTGGTTCTGGATCTATCCTAAGTATCAACTTTTCAAGTTTGGGCTTAGTGATTTCATCCACCACCTCAAAGGTTAACCTTACCTTCTTAACAGTAATTATATCCCTAGTTTCACGGTCCTCTAATTTCCTCTTTTTATGCAAGACTTCCAACAAGGGTGCATTAGTGTGGATATTTTCCAATACCTCCATATACGTTTTAGAGTTGGAGTCTATCTGAGCTTCCATAAAACTTTTCGAGAAAGGAAACGGTGGGGTATAGGGGTGAGGCATAACAATAGGTGCTCCCTTTTCTACCTCTTCTACAACCTCCCTTTTAGATGGTATTGGAGGATTTTTCTCAATCTTTACTCTTTTCTCGTCTGAACTCTCCTCGTCCACATCATTACTCTCCTCAAACTCATTATCACTCTCCTTAGGATTTTCAACGTGTTTTTCACTACTGGTTGTTACAACATCCAATTTCTCCTCAGGAAAGGGTCCTAGAGGGTTTTGTTCAAGCTGGGAGATTTGGGTCTCTAAGGCTATATTGTGGGTCGCGAGCGAGTCAACCACAGTGGTCAGTTGCCTAAGGTTTTCACTGTTTTGAAGACTTTGTTTTCTAAACTCTTCGTTCTGGACAGTTTGTGTCTCTACAAAGTGCTCCATCAGATATTCTACCCTAGAGTGAATTAGCGTCGCGTCGGAATCCTCCATTGATGTTTCGAAGTCGAAATCATGTGATTCTTCTGATTCTTCAAATTGAGATAGAGTCGAATTTTGTGTTTCCGTAAAGTGCTTTGTCATCATTGATATTTCATTAAAATTTTCCATTAATATTTCGAGGTCGGATTTATAGGATACTTGCGTCTCCTCGAAATATTGGGTGTAGTGATTGTAGGGGAAATTTGGTTGAGGATAAGTTTGGTTGGAATTATAATATTCTTGCGATTCCTCAAAACATTGGGATTGGTGGTTGGAAAGGTAATTCGGATGAGAATGAGTCTGTGATGCATTGAGATTCTCCAATAGTATTTCGAGGTCGGATTTATAGGATTCTTGTGATTCCTCGAAATACTCAGAGTGGGGGTTGTAGAAAAAATTCGGGTGATACATAGTAACTAGGATAAGATTTGTAGATGCAAAGGCTCGCTTCGGGAGTGAGTATTTGGCATACAAATTGAAAGAGAGTTTTTTTTTTACCTAGTCTAAATGCGCAACATAAGAATCGTACTTAATTGATTAATCAGTCCCCGGCAACGGCGCCAAAAACTTGATCGGGACTTTATGAGTCTGTCGGGATACTAACTGCAAGTATACAGTTCAGTCGTTCTAGTTTTAAAAGATTATCGAACCCACAGAGACTGAGGATCAATCACATACGATCTAATGCTACAATATGTCTAACTAAGCGATGACTATTCGATTTTTGGGGGAAACAGTTTAATTAAAAATAATAGTACTAGTTATACCGGTATGTGATAATCGAACTTAGGGAATTCGGTGAACCGCTTGGCCTATAAAGTATTTCGGTAAATGCTAATTGTTTAAAAACCTGAGACATACACTCTCGTGTTTATGAAATAAGTCATGCTACTAAACCTAGTGGATGCACTTTAAAAGGTATCTCGAAGCACAAGAATACCCTGAAGGAGCTTCAGTCAACGACAAAAAGTTCTTAAGCAGGTTCGCGGCCAAGTTCTTTCTGAGCAATGGTATCCTATACAAGCGCAATCTTGATTGTGTCCTACTCTGTTGTGTGGACAAGGTTGAAGCTGAGCAGATCATGGCTGAACTGCATAATGGCACCTTTGGCACCCACTCGAGCGGTCATACGATGGCTAAGAAGATTCTAAGGGTAGGCTACTACTAGTCTACCATGGAAGCTGATTGTCATCAATATTCCCGTACTTGTCACAAATGCCAAATATATGCTGACAAGGTACATATTCCTCCAGTTCCTCTCAATGTCTTAAAAGCTCCTTGGCCATTTGCGATGTGGGGAATCGACATGATTTGAGATATCAAGCCTACGGCATCCAATGGACACCATTTCATCCTGGTGCCCATTGATTATTTTACCAAGTGGGTCGAAGCAGCTTCCTTCGCCTCCGTTACAAAGAATGTGGTTGCCCGCTTCATCAAGCAGAACCTTATATGCCGGTATGGTATCCCCGACAGGATTATCACTGGCAACAGTACAAATTTGAATAATACTATGATCACCGCTATGTGCGAGCAGTTCAAGATTCAACATCATAATTCATCTCCCTATCGGCCTAAGATGAACGTGTTGTTGAAGCTATGAACAAAAATATCAAGAAGATCATTCAAAAGATGACAGTCACTTACAAGGACTGGCATGAGATGTGATCGGGACTTTATGAGTCTGTCGGGATACTAACTGCAAGTATACAGTTCAGTCGTTCTAGTTTTAAAAGATTATCGAACCCACAGAGACTGAGGATCAATCGCATACGATCTAATGCTACAATATGTCTAACTAAGCGATGACTATTCGATTTTTGGGGGAAACAGTTTAATTAAAAATAATAGTACTAGTTATACCGGTATGTGATAATCGGACTTAGGGAATTCGGTGAACCGCTTGGCCTATAAAGTATTTCGGTAAAAGCTAATTGTTTAAAAACCTGAGACATACACTCTCGTGTTTATGAAATAAGTCATGCTACTAAACCTAGTGGATGCACTTTAAATTTAATAACACTTTTTGAAAACAATTTGAGTTTAATTAATTTATTAAAACACTCTCGTGTATTTAAAAATCAATGTTTCGTTACCACTATCTGGGTCGAACCCCAGCTCTCGCATGCAGGTTCTTGCCTTAATTAATTTCCCACTCTCGTGGCAAAATCGTGTTAATTAACCTCTCACTCTCGTGACAAGGTTAGTTAAATTAATCTTGGAAATTGGAAACCAGAAATTGTTTTATAAATATTTTTGGCCAAGGTATCACTGAATTCCTTTAGTTATTACGGGTCACATACCGGTATTAATAATTTAGCCGGACATAATTAACTTGGAAGCAATACAATTCAAAATATAATTCATAACAACAATTGGCATAATATAAAAACTGAATAAATATTAATTTCAATAAAAACCTAGAATCAAAGTTGCTATGGTAATCTTGAAGTATTACAATAATCCTTGAGCTTGATTGCAGTAAATAATTCGTGTTAATTCATGAAGGAAGAAATAACACTTAAAACTAAAAACTAAAACTTGGAATGAAAATTACAGTAATATAGAAAAAGCTCAAAAACAAGGAAATAGAAATAATGCAGAAAAATAGAAATTTGGTCTGTAGAAACTTGTATTTATAGGCTTCATTTGTAACTTCCCGTTTCCATGTTGTACGAAGGCTAGTGGAGATCATGGGAATAACTACCAGAATCATGGGAGAACATGGGAATAACTACCAGAATCATAGGAGAACATGGGACTAACTACCAGAATCATGGGAGAACATGGGACACGTCTCCATGACGTGAGGAAGTTGAAATATAGCGCGTTACGGTCGTCACAAGGCTGTTACGGTCGTAACACCTTGTGGACTGAACTTCTGCTGGGCTTTTGCTCTTCTGGGCTTAGTCTTTTTCTTTGTATAATTATTTCTTTCTTCTTAACTCCTCCTTTTTGCTATATCACCACTTTGCTTCATTTCTTTGGCTTTTTAATCCGATTTTCTCTCAATTTATTTCTTTTGCTCAATTGATCTTTTATTTAATACAAATACCTGAAACAAAAGAAATACCAACGTAATACAAAAATAAAATAGAATAAATAAATAAAAATACTAATATTATCTATGAAAATTAAGCCAAATATGTTATATAAATTCGTGTTATCAAGATGTTACCGTTTTCTCTGCACGGGTACCGTACCACGGCACGCACGTCAAATGGTGCAACCCCATTTTCTTTGGTATATGGTATGGAAGTTGTTTTACCTGTGGAAGTTCAGATCCCTTCCTTGAGAATCATGAAAGATGCTGGTTTGAGTGAAGACGATTGGATTCAGACCCGGCTTGATCAACTTAACTTGATTGACGAAAAGCGACTTACTGTTGTTTGTCATGGTCAGGCATATCAGAAAGGTATGATCAAGGCCTTCAACAAGAAAGTCAAGATACAAGTATACCAAGTCGGGGACCTTGTAATCAAGCGGATCATCTTACCGCAAAGTGATCCCAGGGGAAAATGGACTCCTACTTATGAAGGACCGTTTGTAATCAAGAACATCTTTTCTGGTGGGGCAATGATCCTAACCACCATGGACGGTGATGACCTGCCACACCCTACGAACGCAGACATAGTCAAAAGATACTACGCATAAACGACCCGACAAGTTGAAAACCCGAAAGGGCGACTTGGGCAAAAATGGGCATCCCAGTGAATCGAAAACCCGAAAGGGCGGTTCAGGCAAAAATTAGGGATAAAACAAAAAAATTTGTACACCCGGCAAGTTGAAAACCCGAAAGGGCGACTTGGGCAAAAAAGGGTTTCCCGGTGGATCAAAAACCCGAAAGGGCGGTCCAGGCAAAAGTTAGGGAATTAAAGCGTATGACTATGTCTCGTCGGATCACTTTAAGGACAATCTCCTCACAGATAAGCTCCAGGCTTCTGATCAATTCAATCATTGGCGGACGAAGCAACAAATGGACAGATACTCAGAGTTGTGAAGGCTATAGCAGAATGGGAACCCCATGGAATTATTACACATAGCCATCTTTCTTTGTATAAATTTTTCTCCTTTTTTATGACAACATTCTCTTACTAGGATGTTTGTCTCCTTTGTACAAAATACTTACACAAAGTTAATACAAAGATACTTCAAAGTGCAGAAATTTGCTTGCCTTTTCTTTATTTTTACACTTATGTTTTATTTGAAAATGTCCAATGATTTGTTAAATGAGCATATGCATTTGAATATAATCACTGCTTACAAATAAAATGAAAAAAGAAAGGATAATTACTGATGGGTTGAAAGTATAAGAAAACGTCTTTAAGCTATTCCAGAAGGAATCCCCTGCAGTATGTCATTCAGACCCTCAACAGAGCTCAAACCTTGAAATACATATCCCCGGCGGAGTTGAGGTTCAAGATCCCCAGCAGAATTAAATACATATCTCCATCAGAACTAAGTTTCCAAACTCCATATCCCCAGCGGAGCCAGAAAACTTTAATCTACAAATCCCCAGTGAAGATGAAGCTTTCTTCCCCAACGGAGTCCAAGACTTCAACCTTTAAACCACAGTGGAGATCATTCGGTTTCTCCAAAAATCCCCAACAAGTTATCTTAACACCTGGAAATCAATCAGAGAACAATTAACTTTTGTCCCCAACCATTCTTAAAACCCCAACAGATTGGTATGCAATCCAAGCTCCTGATTTCCCCATCAGGATAAGCATTCTCCCCACAGATTTGTTTCCCAGCGGAACGAAGATTCTTGTTCTTATTTCTCCAATTGAAGCCTCCCAGGTTTTAATTCCCCAGTAGAGATCATCAGGGTCATCCTTATTTTCCCCCGAAGATCATGAAGGATTCTCACATCCCCACAGAAGTTGTCAAAGTCTTTGATAATCCCCGCAGGTTGCCAAGGATTTTCTATCCCCAACAGTAGTCAGCAAGGATTTCTCATCTTCAGCAATCAAAGATTTTTTGGAATCCCCAGCATTGGTCAGGGATTTACTTTCCCCGACAGTAGTCAAAGATTTCATTATCTCCAGCATTCAAGGATTTATTTTCCTCAGCAAGACAACTAATCAGCTTACATGCGCATACATTACATTCATATATCATAAACATTGATAGAACACACTTTATTGCATCATACATTTCAAGCAACATAACTTCGTGTTTTCAGCTAACATCTTACCATTTTCAGGATAAGATTAAAAGCTATCGTTAACAAATATTCAAAGATCTCAGATACAGTATGGATACACCCCAGACACGGAGGTCATTCTACTACTCATTCTGACTTCAGCAATCAGATACAGATTAGATACGCTCCAGACACGGAAGCCATTTTATTTCTCATTCAGATTCAAATATCAACTACAAGCTCAGATACACTCCAAGACATGGAAGTCATTCTGTTGCCTTTTTCAGATCCCAGTTACAGTACGGATACACTCCAAGACATGGAAGTCATTCTGCTACTCATACAGATCTCAACTTCAGATACAGTCCAGATACATGCCAGACACGGTTGCCATTATGTCACTCATTTAGAATTTATTCCCCAGTCCGGAGATGCTCCATACACAGATGTTTCTCTGTCACTCATTCGGAATTCAGATACAATACAGATACACTCCAAACACGGCAGTCATTCTGATATTCGTTCAAGAATCAAATTCAGTTACAACTTGGATACGCTCTAGACACGGACACCATTCTTTTGCTCATACGAATCCAATCTCCAGATACAACTCAGATACGTTCCAGATACGGATACCATTCTGATGTTCAACCGATAGTCTTGGATGGCATCTTTAAGCCCATCTCCAGCAAGATTCTACCATCTCCAAATGGCATCTTTAAGCCCATTCCTTCAGCGACATTTTGACGAGTGCAAATTTACAGGCACTCTAGTGTCCAATCCTCTTTTACCTTCGAGTCGCGAAAGGCAAACTCGCCAATCTAACTCTTCAGGTTCAAGAATATTGAAATGGGGCAGCTGTTGTACCCCAAAATTTTCCCTCTCATTTTATCAACATTTCCCCTCACAAGGCTCTTTGAACTCAAGACCAAGCTAGGGTTTGCACTGCTCAAGACATCTCCTTGCATTGATGATCTAAATTAGGGTTTGAGTTTGCACAAGGATTTTTGGATCTCCAATGCTTGAAATGAATTTCATACTTCATGTTGGATTCATAAGTTTGTCCATACCAAGTTTCAAGCCTTGAATCATATTTTTGCCCAGTCAATTGGACAGTTGACTTGGAAATCAGCTGTATTGGGGAAAAAGTCAATTGTGGCCAATTTACAGTCAAACCTCATGAATTTTGACCCACATCAACATTATAAACTCATTTGAACCATTTGATCAAGTTTGGACAATAACTCCACAAGAAATTTGATCAGATCACCAAAAGGGCAAAATGGTCATTTTTAGGGTTTTAACTGTACAAAGGCAATTTCTGACTTTTTGACCTAGCCAATGGCAAATTAGGCTCAACCATGGAATCAAGGACTCAATGGAATCATCTTGATCTATTCAACAAGTTCAAAAGATCTCAATTGCATTGGATTGACAGATGAATTTTTCAGTCAACTAATCAAAATTTGACTGTACACTGAAAAGTCAAACTTTGACTTTTTGGTCAAAATCAAGTGCCACGGGTCATTTTTCATCAAGATGTGTCAAGATATGAAACTTGTTCATCAAGAAACCCAAAATTGCAAATTACGGTTTAAAGTTGAAAATTTTCATAACTTAGAATTTTTCTAAGTTATGAAATTTTCTTAATTTTTTCCTAACTTTGCCCAACATTTTCACCATGATGCATTTGGATTCAAACAAAACCCCCAACATGAAAGTTGTAGTCCTCCACAAAGTCTACAACTTTAATTCACAAAGTTTTCTCAAAAGAAAGCTTGGATCTCAAGTTATGATTTTGTGAATAGAGGTCCAAAAACTTTCTAACTTAGTGAAATTTTGCCCTAGTTTAGGCAGGATTTTGACCTATCTTCATGTCAACTTTTCATATAGTTCCACTTGGAATATCAAGTTGCATTTCAAATATGGATTGTAGAGCATGTTGCAAGCTTTCCAAAATGTCCAAGAAATCCTCAAACACATTTGTGGTTAGGGAGAATCGAAGGCTTGAAGTTGGCAAAAACTCACTTTTTCATCCATGGCATATTCATGTTCATACAAGTTGCAATTTCAAGTCAGCATGCCTTACACTAGTTTACAGGCCTCTAAACCACTTCACACTCAATAATTAAATACAAATCCATCAGTCTAAGCCATTGTTTTGGTCATTTGGACATTGTACACAAAATTAAGCCCTAAGTAGAAAAAAGGTACATTTCCATTTTTGCTTAAATGTGCTTTATGTCAAAATTAAATCCCTTGAGCATTGGTCCATATCTGAGAGGGAAAATCAAATCCACAAGTTGGAGGGGCCAAGGGCAATGTATGCAAGCATAAGGATAGCCTGTACAGACCTGTTTCAATCACTTCCACATTTTGCTTCAAAAACAAGAAACTTGTCCAAAACTTTAGAACTTGAACACCAGCCAAGATAAACTTATGCAAACAGTTTGAACATCTTTATCACACCCCTTTGAGCCATAAACACGATTGCTTGAGCCTCTAAACACCCCATAGCCATAAATCATATTCCCTTGGCAAAACAGGGCAGAATCTGCAACTTGAGTTCCATAGCTCAATTGGTTCGTGCGTTTTGCCCCAAGTTGCTTCAAACACCTTCCATTCAACTCATCCAAGCTATCCCAAACCTCAAACACCAACTGTAAACTCCATTTAAAGAGTTTTCCATTTTCATTTTGAGCTTGTGCAGGTTGAGTTCTATAGGCTGATTCAAGGACATTCAAGGCAAGCAGGCTATTGGAGAAGTTCAAGTGAAGTCCAAGCAAGCTCCCAGACATCTCAAGCCTTGTTGAAAAGCTCTACATTGCCCTACACGAAGTCAGCTGAAACAGGTTTTTTTCAACTTCCTATCTCTCTATTTAGGAACATTTAGCCTTAGGTTTGTGAATAAAAAATGTAGTATTCATTGCCATGAAGCTGTACATATGCCCAGTTTTCATTTATATTAAGCATGCTAAGAGAATTTCATCCATGAACATGTTGAAAAAACTAGGTTAGATTTTAGGGCCAGAGAAATTCTCTCTGGTCTTTGAGAGTTAAGACAAGTTGTTTATATGGTTAGATTCGTCTTGAAATGCTCTACAAGTTTAATGTTATGTGTTTTTGCAATAGAGCTCGTATGCAGGGATGTCCATGTTGGATAAACACGCGCGCGCGTTTGTTTGAAATCTGGAGGTTGAAGATGAATTGGTGGGCTGGGCTTGGTCTGGCTCACTATTGGCACCTCCCCTTTTCCTTTTTGCACCCCCTGGCCCAATTTCTTGTAATTTTATATTTTTGCATTTTTTGTTTTCATTTCTAATTTTATTTATTTATTTCCAAATATAAAAAAATGCTCAAAAATATTTTTATAATTTTTTCACATTTATTTTGCATTTTTATTTTTATTTTTCTAACATAAAAAGCATTTAAATACTTTTATCTTATTTATTAAAACTTGAAAACAATATATAAATTGTACTTTTATATTTTTATTTATTTTTATCCACACTGAAAATATTTCTTCTAAAATATATTTATTTTATTATTTATTATATATATTATATATATATATATATATATATATATATAATATATATATATATATATATATATATATATATAATATATATATATATATATAATATATATAAAAATATATATATATATATATATATATATATATATATATATATATATATATACAAATATATATATATATATATATAATATATATATATAAATA